>CM076571.1:967989705-969235725 GCA_034641835.2 Pinus albicaulis | reverse complement strand
AGTATAATAGTGTTACATCTGACAGCTGCAAACCTAGAGAAAGGAGGTTGAGCTGTATTTAGAATTGGGGTGTGAAGAAAACCCATCAAATCAACATGTGTGGAGGAAACCCATTAGGTCAAAACATTTTCACAAATTTTTTTTAAAGCTAGTGGATAAAGTTGAGGAAAACTTCCTTCAACCAAGTAAAAAAAAAAAACGAAACAATGAATGGTGTAGGGTGGAAGAACCACAAACCTCTCAAAGTTCCAAGAATGGAATAATGAAACATAAAGTTGTACATAACTGCCAAAAAAAAAAAAAAAAAAATTCCTAAACCAAGGAGGGTAAGAGGATAGTTATGGATGGAAATTCCAGAATTAGTTCCAAATAAGGAAGTTAGTTAAGCTAGTGTTATATGATAAATTGGTGGGAGTTAAAATAGAAGTCAAAAGAGGTACTACTGATTTAAAATCTATGCAATCTATGTAAGACTAAATAGATTCTGGTCATGTTGGTTCAAAGGGGAGAGATGGAACCCAAAAGAAAACCATAAAGTGCTAAAAAAAAAAAAAAAAAAAAAACTGGAATTGATTTTTTTAGGACAATTGGTCTTGTTTTACCAATCAAATAAATCATAATATAAAGAAGTGGGATATAAATGGGTATAAGCCTAGAGGGTCAATAGTAAAGCGCAATAAGAGTAAAATTTTTTGCAGTATGGATATATTTCCTTTGTAATCCAAGAAAAAAAAAATGTTGGGATGGTTGGAACATCTCAACAATCTGAGTAATGCTCAAGTAATAAGGTATTAAATTACCTTTACAAATTTCTAAAGAAATGCCTCAAATGAGAAAGAACTTACTAGCAATATATATATATATATATATATATATATATATATATATATATTATTCAAACAGACAAAGGATTCGAGTTAAGTTCAAAAAAATGAACCCTAGTATCAGACAAAGATCTGATATACTATGAATAATTCAGAAAATAAATAGTAAGATGATGGAAAAATGGAATTGAATCATAAACCTTACTAATGAGCTTGGTTATTACAAATTAAATTGATTGGCTAACAAAAGAAAATAATGCGAAAGTACTGGTAGTATAGCTACGAGCTGAGAAAGGGTAAGTATAACCCTACATATGATATAGTTTGTTTTCTTTCATTCATAAATACTAATGGAAAGTTGTAAATTTGTTTAGCCAAGTGTGTAACAGAAAATTTTCCATTCCAGAAACAAGGAGCAAATGGTGACAATAAGGGTAGATAAATCACTTGGAAAATCAAGAAAAGCCAAACTAGACTAAGTTTGTGAGAGAAGGGAATCTCACCGAAAGATAAGGAATGATAAGTAGTTGTGCAAAAAGGGCACTAAAACTACTATCAACTTGAACGGTTTGGGCTAACAACTGAATTTATTGAAATTATTAAATTTTAGAATGTATTTGTGATTATCAATATATGTATATGATATTACTTACATAAATTGGTATGAATTGTGGACAGAGAGAAAGAAAAAAAAAGGGTTCGTTCAAATAGCCTTCTTACAATGAAGTAGAAGGGCAAATCAAATTTTGAAAGATATGCCGACAAGAAGAGAGTTGGGTGATCAGGTCTATTGGTGTATTGAAACAAAAAAGAACACTTTGCATACTGGTAGTTGTATAAAAATCAGCTCCTTGATACGGTGGACTCTTTGAAGTTCTAGAAAAGATGGGACCAGTGACTTATAAACTGGCCTTACTCCTACATATTGAGGTTCATGATGTGTTTCATGTCTCTTTATTGAAAAAAATATATATTTTTTCATGATGCTTCTCACATTGTGGATTGGAATGTGATCCAGGTGGAACCAGAAGGGGGGTTCCTTCTAGAACTGCTTCAAATCTTGAAACGGGAAGAAATTCAATTGCGAAATTGAACAATAGCTAGAGTAAAGGTGCAATGGAAGAAATTTACTGTTGAAGAAGCTATATGAGAAAGAGAAGCTGATATGATGGAAAAATATCCATTTCTATTTTCAAAATAAACTCTAGTAGTTAGCTGTTAATACCGAGGACGGTGTTGGTTTTCAGAGGGCGAATATGTAACACCCCTAGTTTCTATGCTTTTCAAGTTAGACAGTTGAACATAAATCCAAAGGGGAGTGGACCCCAATGGAGAATTATTGTGTGGATTTAATTAAATATTAATGAAAAATAAAAAGGAATATTATTGTGTGCACTATGACCAGATGAGATTTGGAGATCCCAAGCCTGATCCATGAGGTTATGGAAAAAGGTTAAGACTTTCTCCAAAAACCTTTCAAAAAGCCTTCAAAGGAATTATTTCTAATTTAGATTTTTGAGGAAAAATCTAAATTCCCCAATGATGAGGAAAGTAGCTGGGAAGAGGTAAAAATCTGGAAAAAACAGAAAATAGCTTTAAAGTCCCTAAATAAGGGAAGCCTAAGCAAACAGGAATAAAGGCATCCTGAAATTTTGGATGTAGAATGGGAAATAGGATTTGGGGAGAGCATAGCTTAAATAAGCTACTCCAGAACAGATTGAGGTTGGTCTATTCTGGAGAGGGATCTCAGCTCGGGGGTGAGTTCTGGAGACAGAAGAACTCTAAGGTTGGAAGGACCGGTCATCGGAAGAAGTCGTATGCACACTAATTTTTATGAATGGTTAAAATATATGTTTTTGTACAATATTGACAAATGTTGTAGTTTTTATTTTGAATTAAGTTTTCTGAGATTTATTATTCCTTAATTTAACAGAATTGTTTAGAAGAAACTAATCCTCTAAGTTATGCATAGTTATGGGAATAAGAATCTATGGAAAATATATAGCAGAATCTCTAAACCATTAGTGGTTTAAATATGAAGATATGACACTTCCATAGACTATGAGTATTTAATTAACTTTAATCTGCTTCTGAATGATTGAGTTACATGCAGATATAATTAAATTAGGAAATTGATATCTGATTAATTAAGGTAGAATGAATGAGCATGAAAGCTAAACTCTACTAAAATAATTCTAAGAGTAGCAAAAAAATTTTAGATAAATAAATTGAATTTCTATTTCATATGAAATATTTTTCAAACTTTTGCTATGAAGAAATTATATAACTAGAAAGAAATTCAAAGGAGAACTTAAGATCCAGATATTCTATTCTATATTTTAATGCTGATATAGAAATATATATTTGTTCATATGTGTTATAATTATACATAAAATTCAGGTGAAACAGAATTAAACATAAAGTTATGTGTTAAGAAAAAGTTATAAATTCTATTTTCCAAAAATAAGGTGAGAAGTAAATAAAGCTCTAATACAGAATTTATACCACTTGATCTTATCTATAACCATAACAATAAAATAGAAAAGTTATGGCTCTGCGTGAAGAGCATTTTTCTACAAAATATTTAAATTATTCAACCTTGTTAATTGATATACAGAAACGTATATGAAACTTCTGTATGATGCTATTAACTAAATTTCTATCTTGGAAATAATTAGTAATTAGTTTAATAATAAGATGAATCATATGTATAAACCAATAACATATGAAGTGAAGATAGAGGTATATATATATATATATATATATATATATATATGTCACATAAACGAAATAATCGTTTTTTTTATAGCTACTTGAACACTAACGGTTAACTGTCATATATACATATATTAATATTCTGTGAATAGACAGAAAATATAAATCAATTAAATATGTATAGAAATATAAATTCTCAGTTAATAGTTCTTAACTGAACGAAATGAACAGATAAAAAAGGGGGTCTCTGTTAATACAAAGACAGAGTTTAATTGAAATACAACTTTATACATATAGTGAAAATTTCATAGATTATATCTGGAAAGAGTAGGGGTAAAACCCTAACAAAAACTCCAAAGACATTATGGGAAATTTCTTCCATCGTGATGTGGTAATGAGAGAACCAGGGGGAAATCAACCTATGTATAAAAACACATTGGTTAAAGTTAAAAAGCCGAACCCTGACTCTGGTTTTACCGCAAGAAAGAACAGAGGATCTAAATGAAGGACACGTGCATACCTTTCAAAACTATGGCATACATAAATATAACCCTGCAATAAAATGTCAATTCGACGAAGTAAGAAATCGTAAAATACGCAGAGATAAAATTTAAATCCTAAAAGATCAAATAACTTATATACAACAGAAAATACTCACTTAAGAACGGGATGGAGAAGAATATATTCTCCAATAAGAAATCACTTCATTCCCATGATTGACGGAACAAGCTCAAGAAATGGTTACGGGTGAGGAAGAAAAACAAATTCTCCTCAAGTAGTTGAAAGTGTATATAGCCAGTCAACAATAGAATGAATTAAAAATGAGCTAATAAATCTAATGATAAAGAGAATCCCTCTGATAAAAAGAAAAAATTATCTAAATCCACGAATGGAGAAATCAATAGATAAATTATAAGTTTTTGATTCGTTGCTAATGGATAAAATGGCATTATCAAACTACTCTGAAAATTTATAAATAAAATCGAAACAGAGGCATATAAAAATCCCCAAATTGCATTCACGATAATGGCAAGAATTTCCAACATTAAATTATATTGTGAGCAATAATATAAAATTTGCATTAAGATTTGGTTATTTCTTTAACAAAGTCAAAGCACGAACATTCCAAGGGAAACTCTGAGCATATATGGAACGATTAAGCTATGAAAAATAATTTTCATAGCCACCATTTAGAGAGATTGAGCATGCAGAGAGGTTAAGAAATTAAATTACCTGTAAGTAAGGTTGAAAGGGAAATTCTGAGAGTAGCATTTCGCAATTGAAAACCAGAGAGCATTCCTTCTTGGTATGAGAAAGTAAAACCGAGACCTGGAGGAGACGTCGCGGAAATGAAACCAAAAAAAAACTTGAACACTTATAGCGACTTAATGTCATAAACCCTAAGGAAATCCCATCGTCCACCTGTCCGCAATCCATCATTCCACCCATGGATCGATGGTTTTACCAAGAATGGGATGCCAAATCGATAACATTTAAAGTCAATCATACGGTTGCAGAGAGACGTATTAACCATGAAATCATAACCGATATATAAAACTATACAATATATTAAATCTCATGGCTCGAGGATTCAACGGAGTTAAAGATCTAAATGCAAAAGTACTGGTTTAGAAACCCGAGAAAGATTGAATTTAATATATGTCAGTTGACATATTTACCATATCTGAGTTAAAACGAAAAATCACATTTCCAATATGGACGAGTACTATGATAAGGTTAGGTGGAATAACGAAAAATCCATATTGTAATGCGAGGCACAATTACTTTCGAAAAATACTATATATGGAATTCTAATTCAATACGTTGATATGTATATAGTATTATAATCGAAAGTAGGAAAAACCACTTAGAATTTAAATTAGAATTCTAATATGGATGGTATAACAAAGTTTATGCATAATATATAATGGGATAAATTCATATTATATAGGTAGAATAATGGTAATAGGGTTATCCACCATTATGGCATAAAAATGATTATACTTAATAATTTTTATGGGTATGAAAACCACTGACATTGATTTATGTGTAAAGTGGGATCTTAGAAATGAGATTAATGTATATTACAAAGAGAAGTTGCTTAAGGATAAAGAGTAGAGAAATTACGAGTGATAAATGGACATTAACGTATGGAGAACAAATGTGTATAGAGGAATGTATACATTAGTTAAGAGACAAAAAGATAAATTAAATTAAACTGAGATTTGTTTAAGAAAAAAAATGAAGTATAGTTAGATATTAATAAGCTCAGATTGAAGTTAGAAATTTAAATTGAAAAAAAAAAAAAAATTGTAGGTTGAGAGACATTACAATGTATGGTATGGCCAATAGACCTAGAAAAAATAAACTCTTATACTGAGTGTAACAATTTTTCTCCAGTCCCTATGCTTTTTAAATCTATATCACATGAGAAGAAAGGGCCTTGGGAGATGATTTTTGTACTTAATTTCCTTTTGATAATATAATGCTAAGTGGCCTTGATTGTGGGGAAACTCCACAGTTAAGCATGCTTGAGCCAAAGTCGTTTTGGGATGGGTGACCTCCAAGGAAGTCGTGGTTACCGGGCGCAAGCCCCGGAAGTGATTATGGATGCTATGTGATTCATTTCACTAGTTTCAATCCCACTTCTTCACCCCTGTGAGCATCACTCGATCCAATGAGTGCTAAGTGGATTATTCAAAAATCATGAGAAATTAGTCAGTTACGACTACCTCTCATGGAAATGGTCATAGAGGAAAAACTTACTTAATGCAGTTGAATCCCAAACATGATATCTAATATAATGCACTGTGGAAACCCCTCATACTTAAATATAATGCTTGTTTGTTGACCGGAAAAAAAAATAAAAAAATAAAATAAAATAAAAAAATACATTTTCAGAAAATAAAATAGATATTTGTAGTTTACAACCCTAAGCATTTATGTGTCAGGAGTAAATGTTATCATTAGATACATTTTAAGATCTAAAATGGGCCTCCTAAGAAAAATGTACAATTAAAATAAACTTTATGAGAACCAATAGGATTCAAGATGATGATTCACCATTTTTTGGGGTAAAAAGTAAAAATATTAAAAAATAATAAAATAATAATCTATTTTTTCAACTTGTATTTTCAAATTATCTCCTAAAGGTTTTACTCAAATTTCGAGTAGGAGTACTCGTGGATGAAAAATATAATTCCCCAACCAAGGATTACCCATGTTGCATACTTTCGATGGACCCTACTACACGAAAAATGAGAAATACATGAAAAATGTGATCACTTCTCATTTTTCGTGTAGTAGGGTCCATCGAAAGTATGCAACATGAAAACTCTTTGAATGAGGAATCAAATTTTGTATCCAATGAGTGTTTTCACTAAGAAACACTCAAAATTTGTGTAAAATCATAGGGAGATAAGTTGAAAATACGAGTTGAAAAAATAGGTTTTTTCCTTTTTTCTTCCACTAAAATTTTATGATGTAATCTAATCTTATTTTATTATTTCCACTATTATTTAATAATTTCTTTACGAGATGCATTTTAGATCTCAAAATTGCCTTAATCCCGAATTCATGGGATGTCAAAGATCCTATTCAACTAAGGGTCGGTCCTACTACACAAGCTTCCTTCAGTAGTCTAAATAGATCGAGAGTGAGACATGTATCCTCTACACCAATATTATGTTAGTTTCCTCTACTACCAACAAGACCCAACAATGAAATCGGGATCAACACCTGATAGCTATTACCTTACAATGATTTTGATTGCTCCTCACTTCTCTAAAAACCTAACTATGATGGATCTGACTAATAGGAACCCAACTATCAAATGCACAAGTTGCAAGGTGCTCTAATCCTTCGTTGTCACATGGAAATTATTATTTTTCGGCATTTGCTTCTTCTTTTTTCAGCATTTGCATCTTAGTATAAAATATTTGTAAACAATTATGATGTTGGACCATTAACAATATTTATAAACAAGTGAATATTTCATATTAAAATGGAACGTGATGACTAAATGTTTAAATTTTTTCGAAAATACCTACTTATTATAAGGGAACATGATGATTAAAAGTATTCCAAAATACATACGTGTGAAATTTCTTATACCCATTGTGTCATATATTTGCATGAAATATATGAGTACATAGTGACATTAAATTATCTATCTAGTCGTTGCATGATTTGTTGGAATTTCGGGTTTCTAAAGTCTTTTCATTTGTTTTTTTCAAAGGAGTTGAAGATTTTTTTCACTCTGTAGAAAATAGAATTGTACCCAACCACATTTGGAAAGATTGTTAGCATGACAATGGATTGTCATGAGATTAATTATGATTGAATAGCAAGATATTTAGTTTGATGTTTTTTCTCTGAAAATTGAAATTAGGGTATTTTATACATTAATGGTGATCAAATATAAATTAATTAAAATAATAAAAAATAATAATTATAATAAATTGATAAAAATTTAAATTCAATGAGATAATAAAATTTCAAACAACTTATTATTGATAAAATTCCAACCCTAATTAATATTTATAAACAATCATCGCATTTTCGTTTAACGATTTATTATTTATTTATTTTCTATATTCTATTTTGATGACCCAAGAGATATTCTTCTTCTTCTTGGAAAACATATCAATAAGTTTAAATAAATTCTCAAATAAAGAAATTACACTATAGTATGCCAAAAGAGAAAAAACATTCCTAACATTACCAAGGTCTATCTGCAATATTGGAAAGAAAATTTAATTTAGTTGGAAACATTCCATCGAGAGAACCCTTATGGCACTTACTCTTGCAAGATTCCATCATCCAAATAGTTGTAGGTGGTTCATTCTTAATAAAAATATATATATATTTTAAAAAATGATATTGATTATAATAATTTTAAATATTTTTAATTTTTGAGTGTGTTTTTTTATAAAAGGTCATCAGTTCAAATCCAAAAGGGTGAAGTATGTATGTCTTCATAGATTTAGTAGTCAATTTTTTTAGGGGAGGTGGGTCTCTTGTTCCACAAACAAGGAGATTCATACACTAATTTGGAATCTAACTTGGTCACGACCTTAAAAATAAAAATAAAAAAAATTAAACAATGATATTAACGGAAATTCGTTGGGAGTCGGGGTTAATAACTTCTTAATGTTGGGTGAAAATGTGAAGTTGGGTTACACTTTATTCTTCTTCTTCTTCCTCTTCTTCTTTCTTTTTTTTTCTGTTTTTCAAATTATGCAATCCAAAACGATTTTTCTGTTTAGAATTTCATTTTTTCAAATTTCTGCAAGCCAAAATGATTTTTCTGTTTAGAATTTCATTTTACGATAAAAATAAAACTTGTCAAAAATTTTATGAGCTTTCTATTACTTATTTTTTGGAATTTTTTTATTCATATTTGATATGTAAACTTAACATTTCTTTGAGTGTGTGTTCATTAACAATCAAAGGATTCATAAAAAATCATGTTCGAACGCATTGGTGTATTCTTCGAAAATTTTGTGTTTTTGAGAAAAAAATGTGTTACAACAATCCAGACAGAGTCTACTTCGGTATCGTTATATTTACAAAACCAACTGATGCATATCATAATTACTATAATTTTTTGAACAGATCCAATATGAAAAAACTACATATTTTGAATATGTTTTGGCTCGTGCAAATTTTCTCAACATATTAGTTATAAACTAAAAATAAAAAAACTGCCCATTACAGATGATGGACCAATGTAATGCAACATAAATTTTTCAATTTTTTTTACGTTGTATTTTGGAAGATACATAATTTTGATTTCACTGAATCATAATGACCTTTAGAAATTTTTTGCACCCATTTTATTGCAAAATTAATTAAAATTAGTAAATATCTATGAAATTCCATAAAATCTATATTTCCTGAAAGTAGATTGAATTATGCAAATGCTTGTCTTGGTTACGACATTTAATTCAAAATGTTTGATGGATTTTAATCATTCCAAAGTTGAAGAAATGTTTTCAGAGCTGAGTTTTTGTGCAGTTGCAGACATGTTAGTTCAACCAGACTTGTAAAATAGTTCGGTTGAATTGTTTTTTGTTGTGTTCGCCCATTAGTTCCAACGACACAAAAGTTCGGCTGAACCTTTTACATAAGTCCGGCCAAACATTTTACATAATTTCGATCGAACGTTTGCTCGCAAATTACGTCAGCCGGAAAATTCAACATTTCGAATGCATATCCCATTTTTGCACAACATGGTTATGAAAATCCCCAAGAAGCCACTGGACGTATTGTATGTGCCAATTTTCACTTTAATCGTGGCAAGAGCAAGACAAATTGAACGTTTCCTATCACAAACCTTTTTCGCAGCAGAGGTATTCACAGGTTCCCCTGACAAATATGTTGGTCTCATGAATGAAGCCCCTCCAAATAAACATTTCACAGCTATATAAATAACCAAAAATAGAATCATTATTTTCTCATCTTTTCGCACATTTCTTCATTTGGGCTGATTTTGCAAAGGAGTTTTTTTTTGGCTTAATTTTCAAAGGAATTTTTTGGGGCTAATTTTCAAAGGACTCTTTTTGTGCTTAATATTCAAAGGAAATTTTTTGGAGGTATTTTTTAAAGTGACATTTTTTTAGAGTAAGTGTTTTGGGTTGAATTAAGTCTTTTATAAATATTTTTTAAAGTGAGTTTCTATCTAACTTTTTTAATGAATTTTTTTTGTAGGACTTGGAAGGAAATATTCTGAGCTTCATTTCATTTTAAAAGATATTTTTTTGGTGGAATTTTTAGAGTAAGTGTTTTGGGTTGAAGTATGTCTTTTGTTAACAAATTTTGAAATGAGTTTTTTTTTTTTTTTAATTTAAATTAAATCTTTTGTGATGTTTTTTTTAATCGATCTTTTGTCTAAATTTTGATGTAGTGATTTTTTGAGCTTCATACTAAATTGTCATCGGAAATCGAAGGAATTGCAGGAGAAAATATGAACGACCATGGGACCCTGTGGAACGTAGAGAATATGGGAGAAAATATCGCAAAAAAAAGAGAGAATAACGCTCAAATATTTAAAAAGAAAATCAACCTCAACTAGAAGTTGAAGCAGGTATGCAAATGTAAATATTATAAATTTGATATTTAAAATTTTACTAATGTATTGTGAAACTTAATTTTTATTTGATGAACTAATTTGAAAAATATTTTGCAATGTAAACAGAGAGAGATATTCCTCAAAACATTGATGATGAGTTAGAAAATTTTGAAAGAGAAAGTGAAAGAGATATTGAGCTAATGATTGAAGATGTTGCAAATGTTGAAAGAAATTCAAGTGAAGGAATTGAATGAGCAGGTATGTATATATATGTTGAATGTATATTATTGAAATTATACATATTTATTAATTTAATTATTTATTGAATATGTAAACTCATTATGTACATTTACTTCTAATATGTACAGATGAAATCAATATCGATGATGAGATGTTAGAAAATGTTGATACTCACACATATGGGGATAAAAAAGTTGACCATGTTATACGATATCATGTTAAGCACATTATTGATTCATTCTTAAAAGACAAAATTGTGGCAGTTCAAGCCAAAATGTTGAAAAGTCTCTTAAAATCAAAGAAATTAAAAGAAGATATGACTTTATTGGGTATTCAAAAATCAACAAAAGATAAAAAATGAAGGAAAATGTGATACAAATATAAATAGTGCTCTAAAGTCAATTGGAAGATCTAAAAATAAAAGTGCTTTAGATGCATTTAGAGCAATACAAATGGAAGTCGTTTCATCAAGTACTAAAGAGAATCACTCCGTAAAATCTATGGAACAAGCATTAGGAACCTCATGAAAAACTTGGCACAAACATCATAAATTTCGATTGCAAATAGATGTAAATGGTGAACTTCCTTGTTGGACAACTATATGTAGGCAACCATACAAATAGTGTCTTGGAGAAGGTGTTAAAAAATTAATATATGAATATTGGATGAAAAATTCATGTGTTTCACCAAAAGAAAGGGTTGTGATGCGAAGAAGAATAACATGAAATCGATACGAAGAACATGAAAAACATTTATTGGATACCACTCAAATAGAGTTATTCAACAAGTTCATAGAAGAGTATAGTGAAATTAATGTCTCAATCAATCCTTTTGTTCAACAAAAACCATGCTATGTTAAACCTAACGTTGTACATGACACTTGTTTTTGTTATCATGTGGATTTTTAGTTATATGACACATTCCTTAATTTTGGTAAAACATTTTGGAAAGATTCACCTCCTCCTTATACTATCCATGATCTCATATCTCAAATTCAATGTGGAAGAGAAAGCCATGAATTATTTTACCAAAAGAATATGTTGGCGGTAAAAAATGTGATGATTGTGGATATTTGACTAAATTTCAAAAAAAATATTGTATTGATATAAATGATCAATCATTTTCTAACATAAAATTGAAATGGAAGAGATATGAATATATTCATACATCAATTAGTTCAAGTAGTACTACAAGTCCAAAAAGAATTGATTTAAAAGAAGAAGAAATTTTTGTGATAGAGTTTTTGAGAAATTTTGAGGCATAAATTTATAAATACACCAACCATTCCCATAGAGTTCGATGGTAGGACTTACAATTCAAAAAATCCCGAGAATTTTTCCACTAGGGACCATTTTGTCAATAGTTGATTTTGTAGAAAACTACACATTTATTCCACAAAAAAAAATACAAAGTGAAAAATATCATTATGACCAAGTCTCCATGCTTGTCCATATTCTATATAGACATGCTAAACAAAATGTTCATCATATAGAAAGCACCAGTGAAAATCGAAAAGTTATTAAATAATATCACTTTTATATCAGTGACATTCATACACATGATACATATTTTGTACAACATTATTTTGGAAAGATTTATGACTCCTTGAAAAGTCGTGAAATAAAATTCAACGAACATTGGATATGGTGAGATGGATGCACAGGTCAATTCAAATCTTCAGGGTCATTATTTTGGTTGTGTTGTCTTCATATGAAAACCTGTATTAAACATTGTTCGAATTTCTTTGAGATTGGTCATGGAAAAGGAGAACATGACGGTGTAGGGGCATGTATAAAATAAGCACTTCGAAGATATCAAATGGACCACTTTGAAAACCGATTTGTCTCAGTTGAACAAGTTATTCAATTGTACATCGCTGCACTAAGCCATGAACTAACCGATCAAGGGAAGTATGAAGGTACATGATTTAAATTTTATTGGATTTCTAATTTTAAACATTGTTTATCAAAATGATTATCTTTGATGGTATTTTGAATAAAATATAAATATATTCTTGTTTGAATTTTCCATATAAGTTTTTTTGGCATATTAGGGTCCAATATGTGGATAGATCGATTGCATTCAATTAAAACAAAGTTGTACAAAAATGTTTTTTCATTGGATAAAATAAAATATTCTTGTTTTTTCATGTTTTCATAGACAACACATAATCCAATGTTGTTTGTGAAAACAAAATGTATGTAAAAAATTGAAAACATACATAACAAAATACAAAGGGGAAAACATATGTTGCAAACTTTGAAGAAATGCAATCAGAGGGGACTACAATATCATCCGAAGGTGATCGAGTTTCTGATCTTGTTAGAGAAGGTAACATTTCAATTTCTTTCAAATGATAGAGATATAGAAATAGATAATAAAATAAAGTACACATGTTAATTTGAAAGTTTATTTTTCATGTTAATTATGATCTAAATTTAAATGTAAGTTTGTTTTATTATGCAGAAGATGTTTTTTTTGTAGTTGCACCTAGTACCAATGATGAAAATGTGAAGTATTATTTGATGTGTTCCACTGAACAAAAGATGAAATTATTGGAAAACTATGATGATAACGGGTTTATATATGACAGAGGGTCTATTATGCAGAATGGTTATTTTTTCCAATAAACTCATCAAAGTCGAGATTTTTTTACTTTCAAGACTATAAACCTGATGTCATAAGTTGTCAATATAGTCACTTGGTGTGTGCAACACGCATAAAGTTGATAGAAGTTAAATCAAATAAAATTTTGAAAATTAAGAAATGGAAAATGTCAAAATTCGATCATGAATGAATCATTGAAGATGGCATTCCATTAGAATTGTTTTGATTGAACTACCCAAAAATTTCTTCTATTTTCATTTATCTTTTAGAACTTCTAAAACTCAGCTAAAATTTAAACTAGCCTTTTTTTTTCATTCTTAAGTTTTACAATTTTATTATAATAGGTATATTTTATGTTATGTGTACAAGTGTTTTCACATGTAAGTTGTTTTGGTACATGCACACGAGTAATTTATACATATGTGTACACATACACATGTAGATTATCTCGTCTCAAATGATTTCATACATTCTCTGGTACATTTTGTCATAATGTCATTATTGCAAAATGTACATATCTATGTATCTAGCATAGGTTATATAATGAAAATTTTATTTCAAGCACGATTTTGTAAATTAGATGTATCTATTAAACAAACTATAATATTCATTCTTGAATGCAAAATTTGTAGTTTGTACATTTTGTAATTTCCAGTTTACTATCAACTGAAAGTAGCTTTTCTATGTACATTAATGAAAAATTTTGTGTACTGGATATATGTTTTAATGCAATTTCAAAATTTTCTGATCGTTTGACACATCTATGAACACCTAGAATTTTATGATTGTTTTTAGATATATACATCGATATATGTATTGTATTTCAATCATTTTTACATATATTCAAACATGTACTTCAATTATTTTTATGTACATATATTCATGAACCTAAATATGTAAAGCCATCTAAGATTGTTTTAAATGGCATGTATGATCATGCGAAATGTACTTAAATATCACCTAAATATCATATGTATTTTAAAATTATATAACATTCACACACATGTTTAAATGCATAACATGTACCAATGTATGTGTTTTAAATATAATTTGAAATTTCTATCCAGATTCATTTTATATTTAACAAATAAAATGAGAACTTGAGTTTTAAAAACAAAACGTTATATCACAACATGTGATCACATGCCAAATGTAGTTCAACTATCAAAAATATACACATGTGTTTTGTAATTTGAAATTTCCATCTAGATTCATTTTATATTTAACAAAAAAAAATTGACTACTTGAGTTTTAAAAACAAAACATTATATCGTAACATGTGAGCACATGCCAAATGTAGTTCAACTATCCAAAATATACATGTGTGTTGTAATTTGAAATTTCCATCTATTTTCATTTTATATTTAACTTAAATAAAATTTTATAACTTGAGTTAAAAAAAACCATTATATCACAACATGTGATCGCCTGCCAAATGTAGTTCAACTATCCAAAATATACACGTGTGTTTTGTAATTTGAAATTTCCATCTACATTCATTTTATATGTAACAAAAAAAATTTGATAACTTGAGTTTTAAAAACAAGACATTATATCACATGTGATCATATGCCAAATGTATTTCAACTATCCAAAATATACACATGTGTTTTGTAATTTGAAACTTCCATCTAGATTCACTTTATATTTAACAAATAAAATTTGACAACTTGAGTTTTAAAAACAAAACATTATATCACAACATGTGATTACATCTCAAATGTAGTTCAACTATCCAAAACATACACGTGTTTTGTAATTTGAAATTTCCATCTAGATTCATTTTATATTTAACAAATAAAATTTGACAACTTGAGTTTTAAAAAAGAAAAACATTATATTACAACATGTGATCACATGCCAAATGTAGTTCAACTATCCAAAATATGCACGTGTTTTGTAATTTGAATTTTTCGTTAACAAATAAAATATGACAACTTGTGCTTTAAAAACGAAACATTATGTCACAACATGTGATCACATGCCAAATGTAGTTCAACTATCCAAAATATACATGTGTTTTGTAATTTGAAATTTCCATCTAGATTCATTTTATATTTAACAAATAAAATTTGACAACTTGAGTTTTAAAAACAAAAGATTATATCACAACATATGGTCACATGCCAAATGTAGTTCAACTATCCAAAATATGCACATGTGTTTTGTAATTTGAAATTTCCATCTAGATTCATTTTATAGTTAACAAATAAAATTTGACAACTTGAGTTTTAAAAACAAAACATTATATCACAACATGTGATCACATGTCAAATGTAGTTCAACTATCCAAAATATACACGTGTTTTGTAATTTGAAATTTCCATATAGATTCATTTTATATTTAACAAATAAAATAAAAAATTGATTTTTAAAAACAAAACATTATATCACAACATGTGATTACATGCCAAATGTAGTTCAACTATCCAAAATATGCACATGCGTTTTGTAATTTGAAATTTCCATATAGATTCATTTAATATTTAACAAATAAAATGATAACTTGAGTTTAAAAAACAAAACATTATATCACAATATGTGATCATATTCCAAATGTAACTATCCAAAATTTAAAATCATTCTTCATAAAAGTAAATTTGTAGATTAAAACTATATCCAAAATGTAAAATATGTCCAAAATTTATATAACATGAACAATAAAATTAAATATATATAACAATGTATAGTGTTACAAGTATCAAGTTATAATATAGAAAAGTAAATATGACTGCATAAATAAGAATGTATATATAAATGTAAATTTAACACTATATATCATTTAAAATGTTGCACATGTGAATTATCAATCAAATAGAGATGGATCCAATGTATTTTCCAGCATCATCCTAAGCCTCGTTGTGTTATCCTATGAAGAATGGGGAACATTTACACAACGTGTAAAAATTAAAATTTAATGTTTTAAAATTGAATGAAAATGTAGAACTTCATGTAAAAAAAATGAAAAAAATAATCCATGCAATACCTCATGTACTTCCCTCTCCATTGCCTTTTGTTCGTCATCCATCAATACATCCTGCATAGTAAACTATGCAATATATATATATTAAAAAATTTCAAATGAAAATGCATAAACTAATTTGCAATATAATATTAAAAAAAGTATATATAACTTGTTCAAATTGTGTGGATGTTCCTATCAGCATCATACACTCCGTCGCTAGAGTCCTTGGAGAATGGAAATCAACTCCACAAACCTAAAATTCAAAAATTTTAAAAGTGTGAAATAACTCAAGATCTAGATCTCATTTTTTAATGAAAATTTTGAACTTCAATTTATAACTTGAAACATATCCTAACAAGGAAGAACATGGTGGCTCCAAACTAAAATCATCTCCACAAACCTAAAATTCAAAAAATTTAAAACTGTAAAATAACTCAAGATATAGATCTCATTTTTTAATGGAATTTTTGAGCTTCAATATATAACTTAAAAACATAAGTGAAAAAATGAATACTTGTGATGGTAGATTTGGAACATCTCTTAACAGGGAAGAAGAGGATGGCTCCGAATGAAAATCATCTCCACAAACATAAAATGCAACAATTTTAAAACTGTAAAATAACTCAAGATCTAGATCTCATTTTTTAATGAAACTTTCACTTCAATTTATAACTTAAAAACATATTTAAGTGAAAAACTGTTCATACTAATGACGATGGATTTGGCACATCTCCTAACAGGGAAGAAGAGAGTACCTCCATTGAAAAAACATCATACATAATCAAAATCTATTAACATTTAATTATATACATGTACATGTGTACACAATTATTTATTTTAAAAATATGTCATCATGATACCGATATAATAATAGATTAAAATAATTGTACATCAACATCATGAACACTTAAAAGACCCTAAAATTTTCCAACATATAATCTTGATTGTGAGAACCTGAAGCTTTGACTGTGATGTTATAATCTTCATTTATAAAGTGTGCGAACTACAAATGGTGTTCACATATATGATACATTTTTGTTAGATTAACATATACAGATAAATGTATGTATATGTATTATTACAAATTGTGCATGTGTTAAAATATTCACCTTAACCATTAACACCTACTGATCCCATGCCCTCTTCCTCATGAATAATTAATTCATGCCAACCATTGTGAAAATTATTTGCATATGTTCTGAGCTCTTCAATACTAATGATTTCTATCTCATAAAAATTATATATTACAGAGCAATGAAACACACAAAATATGCGGAAAAAACAAGCACATAAAACCAGAGAGAGACAGATATACATGGTTCACCCAATTTGGGCTACATCCACCCCAAAAAGCCAATCCTTCCTTTCTATTACCCAACAAAATGAAGAGACACAACCTACAGCAGATCCATGGTAATATCCTCTGTTCTCTCTCACAGTCTCCCTATCAGTTTCTCGCTCTAAGAGAATCCACATACAATACACCACTGCAATACAATACCCACATACAAGCGAGGGGGTGCCTTCTAGGGAAAAAAAACCCTAAACTAAACATAAATTCTACCATCAAATCATTTTCCTAATGAACCACCCAGATTGACTAGAAATTACTATACCTTTACAAGGAAATTTTACATTTGTTTTTAGCTTCTAGGGTGCCCCTGCTTGGACCCTAAGGCAACGTTTAATTATGGGCGGCGTTTTCACCCCATTAAGGTATAGGGGTCCAATGTTGTGATACAAAATAAATAGGATAATCAGGCTCCACACCCAACAATGAACACTTAAAAAAAACTAAAATTTTATAAAAAACAAACTTGATTGTGAGAACCTGAAGCTTTGACCATGATATTATAATCTTCGTTTATCAAGTGTGACAAATGAAAATGGTGTTCACATATATGATACATTTTTGTTAGATTAACATATACAGATAAATGTATGTATATGTACATTTAATAGAGTAGTCTATAATAAATATAGTCTTTCTATGTATGGTTGTACAGACAATAATCTGAAGAGTAAAAAATCTCAGAATTTCTAAACCTTGATGAAGGATTAAATCTAAGGTTAAGTGAACTCTCAGAATTTATTTTGAATAATATGACAGTCTTAGCATTACTTTACAAATCAGGAAACTCTGTGGCTAAACTACTATAGAATGAAAATAAATATGTATGAAATTCAATATGAAGTTAGAATATTCAAGTAAATTTTATTTTTTGGAAGAACTGAATAATGTAATAATAGAACTGAGACATAATAGATAGTGACATTAATAATTTTAGAGGAACTCATAAATTATTACTAAAACTGAAATACAAATTTTAAGAAAATTATTACACTGGAATTACAACCATAACTTCAGTAAAAGAGAAAAGAGTATGTTAAATATATTACAGAATTATGTAAATGCAAGGATATAAATCCATATAGTTATAAAGTCCAATTCAACCTTAGTGTAACTAAATTATACAAATTGGGGAACTCTGTCCCATATATAATAAACTGTAAAATCTCTCTGGAAATTATGCAGAGATAATATAGCATAAGTCCCCAAATGGGTTACTGAACCAACCTGAAAAGGAAAAATTCCCCAGTTATGATTTGATAGGGAACTGTTATCATAGTATTCAAACCAAGTAGGATGTAGAGATTACCTGGACAGAATAGCCAGAAATAAATTGACTCTGAAGCATGATTTTAAACATAAATTGAGGAAGGAAACTTAACCTTAAAACGATAAGGGATAAATACCTTAAGATCTCAAAGGATTAACTGAATACATTAGACATATGAGGAATAGTATCATTCCTAAAAAAAGTAGAGAGAATTAAAAGTATTCTTCTAGCATTACAGTAAACTGAAACTCGGCTAAGAAAGTAAAATAATTAAGGACTCCATGCCGAAACAATGATAAATCCTTATTACTCCAACGAAAATATCAAATCTATACTATTATAAATAAAAGAGAAATCTACAAGACTAGGAAAGGTTTGTAGTAGAATTCGAGATTCTCTATTAAGGTTAACATATAACCTATTGCTTCTAAAATACACAAGTGTGTTTTATAAACAACATTTTAAATGATGACTCAGATAATTGTGAATGGGAAAAAAATGTAAGATGGAAGGGGGCATTGACCCTTACGTAATTACCTGGAGGACGTAGTAAGGGTCGTAAAGAGGAATCCCTTAGTCTTCAAATAAAAAGGGACATGAGGAATTCCACAAGCGTTTGCACCTATGTCACACCAAACATTCTATTAGGCCAGTCACTAGAGAGAACAAACACAATACTGTAACATGAAATGAATTAAAAATGAAATACAATTGAAAAATAATGAGGAGTTCCCAACTACACAAGTGAAATATTCATTGTTGAATCGTAAGAGAGAGAAATACGAGGTTAGAATGAGCCTGGATAGTATAAGTCGCAGAGGAACTTCCATGTGGGACTCTTATACCTGCTTAAATCAAAATTACCAGATTAGAAAACTAAATAAGGAAATAAATAGTTAAATTCGATTTGCATAAAATTTCATAATACCAAACTGGAACCCTATTACCTAAATGACCATGGAATACTTAGACGTGTTGGAAAACTTTGCAGAATTAAGAAAGCGTTCAATCAGGTGGTTACCAATCATAGTCGAGGTCCATTTTGGAAAAACACAATAGTCCCAAAACCTCGAAGGAAAAAATGGGGTGAGTAAAGATAGGAACCTCTCCATGACACTGACAAGGGAAAGCAACGATTTCAGTAGAAAATCATGGGTTGAGGTACATGCCTCTCAGAAAACCCTAGAAAATAAAAACCATGGATCTACAAAATGAAAAATAAGTAGAACAAAGAAAAACACAGAGTTGTAAATAGTTATGACGTATAAACCTAATTCGAAACACCTTACTTAAAAAGCGAGAAGAGGTTTACAAGCTCGTTCTCGGCATTGGAGGAAGACCAAAAATTCAACTCATCCTTGAACGAAAATACGTCTAACAGTGAAACCGAGAACTGAAGATGATGTGAAAAAAAAAAAGGACGGATACAACCTTTTACCCGAGTTGGTGATGAGACTAATGAGTTCATTCTCTGCATAATAGAGGGATTCTTCATACCTACGGAAAGGAATGAAATTGCAGAGCCAGAAATAAAACTCTCAATAGAGACCTCAGAGTTAAAAGACAGTCTCAAACAGAAAAAATCCAAACCAGTGAACAAAAAACCTAAACCAAATTCCAAGAAGATCCTTATTATCCAGGTGTATGAAATCTGGAGCTGGAGAAATTCTTGTTGATTGAAGGGATCAATCAAACCAAAGACAAGCCATGTGAATGAAGTACCATTATTTAAATGAATATCGATCTCGAGGAAAATTGCATAAGGAGGTTTGGTGTACATGGATATGGAGAATGGATCACATTAAACCATAGTAAATACCCAATAATTGTAGATCAATAGACGTGTTTAATTATGATGATGTGGTTTGCACAAAAAATTAATTATCATATATGTTAAATAGTGACATGTATAAATTCAAACTTCATGAAATGTAAGTGGCAATACGATGTACTGAATAGAGCGTTCATATGAAAATCAATTGAATTATATAATTTCGATTAAAGGGTAAGATTCATGTTATTATGGGTTAGATTAAAATGTGAATACAACCCCATAGAAAATCAATTTGATATCTTAGTAAATGTTATGTATAAAGTTTGAAGTATGTGGAGTGAGATTCATAGAATGGTGCCAAAATAAAGGTAAGTTTTATTATATAGATTTTTATATATTCCAAAGTTGAGATAATTCATAACTTTGTAATATAGTTTCTATAGACTTAGAATAATTAGAGGTATTTAAATTGGAAAATAATTGGGTTAGAAATAGTTAAGGGTGGAATTCAACTATTAACATACTAGCTTCCATGTAAAATAAAATGGGATTGGTTCATATACATAAATTCTCATGGGAATTATTGAATTGGAATTTTAATACCAAAGAGTCTTTGTTCAAATTATGATAGAGGCATGAGTATATAAAATCATGTTCAAAGGAATTATAATTGACAATAAGGGTTGAACGAGAAATTGACATCTAAATTGATTAAAAGTTACATCAACTGAAAAGGTTGGCAGATGATATTCGTCAGAATGTGATGAACAATATTAAGTTTATTGTCTGTGATTAGTATGAGTTCTATAAATAGAAAAAAAAATTATGGAAACGGAAATGATGTTACAAATGGTATCAGAGCCCATGTTAAAACACTGGGCCTAAAAGTGTGCTCACACCAGAAAATCAAAACTCGAAAATTATGTTGCTGTAAATTGTTTTGTTAAAATAATTTTTCACTAATGTTTACTCTATGTACATTGAATTAGTTCAGAACCATATAGCTGCAAACCATGAGTGAAGGGGATGAGTTGTATGTGGATCTGGTTGGTGCAAAAAATCCATCAGATCCTAATTCTCCATTGTTTGCCATGATGCATCAGATGCAAAGAGAAATGATACAATTGAAAAACCACAATGAAAGATTATCGCTAGCCAGCGAAGAGCGAGAAAGGTTAATCAGAGAATTGACCTCCAGGAACAGTCACAAAGGTGAAGCTTCTGGGAAAAAGAGCACGGGAACTAAAAATTACTCAGAAGAGTTTAAGGATGATGCGGCCTCTAGACAGTAGTCTAGAAGGAAAAAGGAATTGCAAGGTGAATTCCGAAAAATCAAACCTCCCTCTTATGATAGAGAGAAGGAGGAATATGTAGAAGCTTGGCTTATAAACATCGTAAAATACTTCCAAGTTATGAGTATGGAAGAAATTTGAAAGTCAGGTTGGCTATTTACTAATTACAATGTAAGGCTACCTTGTGGTGGGAGGAAACCAAAATGGTGCAGGTGATAGATGAGAAACTGTCACTTGGGGAAGATTTCCAAATTTAAATTAAATCTAGATATCTGAATAAACGATACTAGGATGACAAAACCAAAGAGTTTCATGATCTTAGGTTGGGACAACCTACCATTGATGAATTTTTACCAAATTCACCAACCTGCTTCACTAGGTACCTTATATAATAGAAGAGAAGACAAAGGTACAATGATTTTTAAACTTCCTACCTACTATCTATAACGAGAAGGATAAGGAATTTTGGCTCCTGAATTTAGGAAAATAATAAGTTGAAATCTACTAATTGCAGGATAAAGTTAACTATATTAGGTAGAAACGAGAGTGATAAAAGTGTGGAGTGGAAGGACCACTATTTTAGAATACTCTCCCTCAAATTTCAAGTATATACTTGAAGGATAGAAGTAATGATAATAAAATGGAAGGTAGGGATGCTAAACCAATTATTGTTGATTAAATACTTCTAGAAACAGAATTTGACCAAGAGAGTTATAAATAATTGAAAAAAAATGTCAACAAAAATTTATACAACCATGGCTGGCATAGTAACCATGGAAAAGAAGACAGGAAAAGACATCTTGCAAATGCAGAAAAAAGTAGTGGAATATTGAACAGATTGAAAATTGTAGACAATCTATCAGTAGAAGTATAAAATCTGAGGCTGGAAACATTTGAAAAAAAAAATCAAAGGTATGGTTGTTAAACAACCTATTCTGGTTGATGAATTTAGGTGCAAATTAACATAAGAAAGAAAAAATTTAGCAGGCTTGAATTGTTTAACTAGTTACTAAAAGAGAAGTGACACATAGGTTACCCAAGATTGTTGTAAATTAAATGGGTATAAATAACATGAGTTAAAGTTAAATGTTTTACCTTTAGATTCCTATGTAGTGTTGGTAGGAATGGACTGGTTAGAAAACTAAAAGTCATACTAAATTGTTTAGATAAAACATTACACTGTATAGATGGTGAGGGAAAAGCAACGATAGTGAAAGGGACAACCCAACCAAATATCAGTAAGGAAAATTTCAGCACTTTAGTTGAAAAGGATAGCAAGAAAATGCTTCCAATTGTATGATGTACATGTGGAAGAATAAGAACAACAAACTAAAAAATAACCGTAGAAAACTTATCAGTCATCCGAGAGTTTAGGGATGTAGTTCCAAATGAAATCCCACATGTACCCCATAAAAGAGAATTCAATTGAGTTAATACCAGGAGATACATCGGTCTCTAGAAACTTATAGAATAAGTACCCCAGAATTGTAAGAGTTAAAACTGCAACTACAAGAGTTACTGGATAGATGCTATATAAGACCAACTGTATCCCCATGGGGAGCACCGGTACTATTGGTCAAAAAGAAAGTTGGAACATTCAGAATGGGTATAGACTATCGACAACTGAATAAAATGATGATCAAGAATATATTTCCTCTACTCAGTATATATGATTTAATTGATCAATAAGTGATCATCAACAGAGAATTAAAGAAGAGATGTATATAGAGAAATATACAGAATCTATGAATTGGAAATTCTACATGTTGGGTTGATTAATGTCTTACTCCTTTATGTGTTAAATGAAATATAACATAAAGAACATTTGTTCCACAATTCTGCAATTGCTTAGAGAACATAAATTATATAATAGACTTAGCAAAAATGAATTTATAAAAAGATTTAGTGCTTGGGGCCATGTAAATTCAGCAAGAGGATGAGTAGTGGACTAAAGAAAGACACAATTTATTATGGATTGGTCAGTACCTACTGATATTTGAGCCATAAGATCAATCATGGGTATTCAGAAATACTAGAGAAGATTGGTAGAAATATTCTTAGTCTTAGTCTATACTATTACCTCTCTACAGAATAAAGGAGTGAAAATTGAATGGACCAAAATAGGTCAATATAGTTCGAACAGTTAAAAATGTGAAATAACAACTACTCCTAATTTTTAAGAATTCTGACCCAATCCAAGAAATTTTAGTTGTACAGAGGCTTGGGCAGAAGAGTTAGAAGTAGTATTATTACGAAAAAAAATTCATTCATAGCATATGAGTCAAGAAAAATTTAGACAAATGAACAAAATTTCACTAGGTATGCCTTAGAGGTGGTTGCTGAAATGCATGCTTCAGGAAGTGGAGACATTATCTGTGAGGTAAGGAGGGGTTTTGATCCCAAAACACATAAGTCTAAAGCATACAATTTTCAAAAACATGAAAAATACAAAGAAAACTAGGTGTTTGTCTTTCCTTAATGAGTTTGAAATAAAAAAAAATAAGATTTTATATGTTTTAAAGGTCAATGTTCCTCAAAAAATTGAATAATATTCGAGTAATGAAAACTATGACTTTGAAGGATTGATACAAGCAAAAATGAGTTGGGCAGTAAACAAGAAAAAACTCCAAGAAAAAATTATAAAATACTGAGATATTGGTATATATTCCAAATCAAGAGGGACCAATAATTGCAAAAGAAAATTGGACATTAACAATGCGATCTTATTAAAACGCAAATTTTAGAGGAATATCATAAATGTCCCTAGACAGAACATACTTGTGACTAAACTTGAACCCAATATTTAAACCAGAACATGTTTTGGCCTAGTATGGGAAATGAGTAGTAAATTTTCTAGTCAGAA
Source organism: Pinus albicaulis (assembly GCA_034641835.2). NCBI lineage: Eukaryota > Viridiplantae > Streptophyta > Pinopsida > Pinales > Pinaceae > Pinus > Pinus albicaulis. The sequence goes on along the minus strand of CM076571.1, from coordinate 969,210,752 downwards.
AATGTTACTAAGTAATAATGAAACATAAGTATCCGACAAAAGTTTTGGATTCTATCCCTATTCTAGAATAGAAGTAGGAAGTTTTTTTGATAATTTTAGAAACTGGTTGGCATAAAACCAGACACTAATAAGAGTAGTCAATGTGTTCAAGACATAAATTGTGAACTAATATGAAGTTCCAAGATGGATGATAAATGAAAAATTGACAAGATAAATTTGAAGTGAACTTTGAAAATTGTGTTATAGAAAGAAAAAAAAGAGTATCAAGCTGAATTTGAGTATTGTTTGTCACCATCTGAATAGATTGAGAGAATCAATCAAATATTAAATACATATGGTGCATATATGAACTGGATAAAGGGACAAAACCTTAAGTGGGACCACTGCATATAGCAAAATTGGTTTTAATAGAAATTAATAATCTCTAATTAAAAAGTGTTTGTTTTGTGAAGCTAAGTGTAATAGGAAATGCTAAACTCCAATTGAAGGGATTCAATGTGTGAAGGCACACAGAGCAGAAAATAACTCGCAAATAATTTCAAAATACTGCCATGTGTACTTGAGGAGGAAGCCTCACCAAATTACATTGAATGATAGTAGTTGTGCTAAATTAGAACTATACTACTATGAACCATAGGAGTCTTGCTATCAAGTGACAATATTGAGAACTATTAAGGTTTGGATTACTATCATGATTGATTATTATCAATATAGATATGTGATATTACTCATATGAAATGGTATGAACTATGAACATGTGGAAGCAGAAATGAAAAATTCTTCTAGGTATACTTCTGATACTGAAGCAGGATAAAATAGAGCTCTAAAGTATGGCAGTAAGTGGAATAAAGGTATGGTGAATGTATGTGTATTCTGAGGAAACTACTGGGAGAAACAAGATAATATGAAGGAAGAATCTTCATCCATGGTTGAGAAATCAACAAAATAATTGGTAACGCTGAGGAAGATGTTCTGTTTTAGAGGGGGAATATGTAATATCCCTAATTTTTTTCCTTTATTTTAGGCAGTCAAAAGCTCTAAGGGTCAGGTGGACCCAAGTGAAAAAAATTATTGTGGATATATTTTATTAATTTAAATTAATAAAATGAAAATGGAATTAATTGTGAAAATAATAGATTATGATTAGAGACCAGGAATCCAAATCCATGAGGATGGATAAGGATCATACATAAAACAAATCCTTGGGAGAAATAACAAGGTATTAGAATTTTACTGGATAAAATTCAGTGTCCACCAAGAAAGAGAAAGCAATATTAAGAGAATAAAACTAGAAAGAGGAAAAGATAGTTTTAAAGTACTTTTGTAGAAGAAACAAAAGGAAAGCCTAGGAAAAAAGGAAAACAACATCCTAATTAACTGGACGCAGTTAAGGAAACAAACTGATGGGAAAGAAGGCTTAAATAGGAAAATTCTAGATAGACAAGAGGTTTTCTACGATGGGAATATTTGATCTCTGCTCGGGGGGAGCTGTGGAGAAAGAGCTCATAGGTTGGGTGGAAACTAGTCTACCTTAATTGGTATGCACAAGTTAATTCATTTTAACCTAGAAATTTATTAGTATTATTGTGAAGTTAATTAGTAGGAAAGGACACGACTAAATTTTTTTAGGAGTTGGTGATGTGTACAAAATAAAATTAAAAATACTAAATGGCAGTGAACTGGTAGGTTTGTACATTTAACATAGTAGTTTATAGTAGATATGCCCTTTCTCTGTATGATTGTATATAGACAATAATCTGAAGAGTAAAAACTCTCAGAATGTCTAAACTTTGATGAAGGTTTAAATCTGAGGTTAGGTGAACTCTAAGAATTTGTTTTGAATAATATGATTGTCTTAGCATTATTTTCCAAACCACCTTAGATCCATCTTAACTCCGGATCTATCAAGCGCCGAGAGGGATCAAATCTTTCAAAGTGAAAACCTCTTTTTTGAGTGCAAAACTTGAGGAAAGGTATGCACCTCGAGACATTTGATCCCTCGGTGTTTGATAGATCCGGAGTTAAGATGGATCTAAGCTAGTTTTAGTTGTGTGATGCCAAGAAAAATATATCGAAGATATGATTAATTTTATCAATAATATGTAAATATATCAAATATTAATATAATCATTTTAAATATGCTAAATATTTTTGAGATTAACTTGGTCATTTTAATTTTAAATTTTCTTAGTTACCTCGGTTTTTTTAGAAAATAAATATTGTTAATAACTTTAATGATGAAAATGATGAAATAAATTTTTTGAATGCAAAGTGAAAATAATAGTGTTGAAAGATAGAAAATGTGAATAATAAGAACTTACTCATGTTACAAATAGTCTTCAATGTGATCAATCTCAAACTATTCTCTTCTACTATTCTTGTCACCATTTTTAGTTTTGTCATATTTTCATATCGGTTATATGAAAAATAAAATTTAAATCGTAAATCATTTAAATATTTAGATCTAGATGTTGTAGTAAACATGATACCTTGTCTCTCTTTCTCTCCAATATTAATAGGTTAAATTACTATAACACAAAAATCAATGTACATTGTCAATAACATTTTGTGCTTACACTAAAATCAATGTATATTGTTAATCTGATCACTTTAAAATTAATGTACCATCATATATCCAATTACATCAAATCAGAAATCAACATCTACATTGAAATCAATGCATTTAATGAAAGCAATAAAATAAGATTAGAAAATAAATTCTACACTGAAATCAATGCATTTAGTGCAAACAATCAAATAGGATTAGAAATCATCTACATTGAAATCAATGCATCTAGTTCAATCAATAAAATATAATTATAAATCAACATCTACATTGAAATCAACACTTCCAGTGCAAGCAATCAAATAGTATTATAAATCACCACCTACACTGAAATCAATGCATCTAGTGCAAGTAATCAAATATCATCAGAAATAGATATCTACACTAAAATCAATGAATCTAGTGCCAATAATAAAATAGCATTAGAAATCACCATCTCCACTTAAATCAATCCATCTAGTGCAAGAAATATTCTTCCCTCTCTCCACCCTCCATCCATATCTATATCCCCCTCCATCTCTTCTTTTTTGTCTCTCTATCTCATCCCCCTAAACGCACATGCTCTCGCACTCCATATCTATCAATCTCTTTGTCACTCCCTCCCTCTCCCCATCTCTCTCTTCTTCCCTCTCTTCACCTTCCATCTATGTCTCTTTCTTCCCCTTCTCTCCCTCTCCCCCGCTAATATCTCTCTTTCCTCCTTTTGTCCTCTCTCCCTCTCTCTCCATCTTCCTTATCGCTCACTCTCTTTCTCTCTCTCCACCTTTATCTCTTTACGTATTTCTTTGTACCTCCCTCTCTCTCCCCCTCGATGTCCATCTCTCTTTCCCTCCCTCTCTCTACTCTCTCACATCCTTTCTCTTCCTTCCTCTCTCTCTCTCTCTCTCTCTCTCTCTCTCTCTCTTCACCTTCCAACTATGTTACTATATCCCTTCCTCTCTCCTTATTTCTCCTTCTCTCCCCCCTTATCTTTATATCTCCTTCTTTATCTCTCTATCTCACCCCCAAACATACACGCTCTTTCTCTCTATCTTTCCCTTGTCACTCCTCTCTCTTTCCACTTCTCACTATCTATTTCTTATTTCCTACCTCTCTCCCTCTCCAAATCCATCTCTCTATCGATCCGTCTCTCCTCCTCTCTCTCAAGTGCTCTCTCTCATCTTTCCTCTCTCTCCCTCTCTCCTACCTCCCTCTCTCTTCCCTGGTCTCTCTCTCTCTCTCTCTCTCTCTCTCTCTCTCTCTCCCCAATACTCTCTCTTCCCCCATCATTCTCCTCCACTCTCTCAAGTCCTCTCTCTCATCCTTCCTCTCTCTCTGTCTCTGTCTCTCTCCCTCTAACTACATTACTATATCCCTCCCTCTCTCCTTCTCTCCCCCCTTCTCTCCATACATCCTACTTTGTCTCTTTATCTCACCCCTAAACATAATGAATCTCTCTCAATCTCTCCCTTGTCACTCCCTCTCTCTCTCTCCAATTCTCTCTCTCTATATATTTCTTCTTCCCTCCCTCTCTCCCCCTCCAACTCCATCTTTCTATCCCTTCCTCTCCCAATTCCTCTTTGTGGTCTTTCCTATCTCTCCCTTTCTCTCTTACCTCCCTCTCTCTTTCGCCATCTCTCTCTCCCTTTCTCTCTTACCCCCTCTCTCTTCCACCATCTCTGTCTCCTCTAATCCTATCACTATCTCCCTCCCCCTCTCACTCTCTCTCTCCCCCCTTCATATTTGTGTCTCCCTCTCTCACTCTTCATTCCTCCTCTCCCATTTCCTTTAGTTTATCTCCATCTCTCCCTTGTCAATCCCCCTATATCTCCACCTCTATCATTATATATCTTTGTTCTTCTCTCCCATATATATCTAGAGTTAATATATATCATGATATACTTATATATATTATAATATAATAAATTTAATAATGTATTAATATGAAGTTATTAAATTTAATAATATTAATATTATAATATATTAATATGAGTATTAGATTTAATAATAATAATATTATTATTATTATTAATCTTTTAATATTATTATTAGGGTTAATAATGTTTTTTTGCATGGTATTAATAATAATTTAGCCCATCGCATTTGGACCATAGGCTTCACCTAAATAAAAACTATTTTTTGAGTGTTCGTAAATATAAAATAGATTATGGAGTAAATATGAAAAGAGGTTTTATTTACTTATCATACTTATGGTTTATTTATATTTTTATTTATTTATCATACTTCTTTTATTTACTATGATATTTGGCTCATAGGCTTGTTATATAATTAGATTTTTATTTATAATCATATTTGATATATTTTTATGTATTTACCTTACCTCTTTATACCTCTTTTATATTTATTTATTTACCATACCTCTTTATACCTATTTTGTATTTACTTATTTATCATACCTCTTTATACCTTTTTTATATTTATTTATTTACCATACTTCTTTTATAAATATGGTAATTTCCCATGGTATTTAGCCCATGGTATCAATATTAATTTGTCCCAAAACCTAGATTTTGAGTTTTTTTAAATATAAAAAGGTTTATGGAGTAAATATAAAAAGAAGTTTTTATTTGTTTACCATACATATAGTTCATATATATTTTTATTTATTTACCATAGCTCTCGAGTAAGCATAAAAATAGGTTTTATTTATTTACCATACCTCTGGTTTATTTATATTTTTATTTATTACGTCGTAAGGCATCATTATTTGAAAACAACTCTCCGACTTGCCCATGTGTACTATTACTGATCATCAGATGTATTGTTAGACGATTGAAGAGTGCACAACCATGGATTAAAATACAGTTAAAAAAATTAAACATAACTAAAACTTAATATTTATAACTAAAACCTTAATATTCATCCTCCTTTCCGAGCTAATTACCGCATTTGCTGCAGAGAAGGGGCAACTGAAACAAATCCTTTGTTGCAGGATGAGCTGCAGATCCTTTGCAGCAGCAGGAGCGACAGCTTGGTAGTTATTACTTAATTGCAAGTAGTTTTGAGATTTTCTTTTAAATGTGTTTCTTTCAATCATCCTGTCTCTATCTCTTTTGTTCTTTGTTTGTTCCAGTGAAGAAGTGAAGGCTGCTCTGTCTGTTGCATTTGAGTGTTGTTGAAGTGAAGTGAACTACTACTGCTACGTGTCAAGGTTGCTGCGGAAGGCTGTTGCAGAGTGGTGTGTGACTTCCATTGAAGTGAGAGAAGTGAAGTGAACTGTTCGTTTTCGCAATCGTTGAGTGTCAAGGCTACTGCGTCTAAGATCTGCGTGACGTCCACTGAAGTCAGAGGTTGATTCTCAAGAATTTGGTTCTAGACTATTATCTACAGGTTAGTTGCATGCCTCTTTACTGAACTTTGAGATTTTCTAGTAGGTTTTGGGGTTATTGGATGTGTTTAAGACATAACAACACATTTACCTTTCCAATCCCAAATGAGTACTCCCTTTTCCAGTAGGTTTTGGGGTTACTGGATGTGTTTAAGTGGGATCAGCACATTTGACACTACCTTATTATTTGTTGGCTTAAATTCTGAACACGCTATAGGATTTGCGTAGGATTTGTATATTCTTTTATTTTCCTGTTTTTAGCATATAATCACCATTCCTTAATTGCATGGCCGTAAGACTCATATTTTTCTCCTCTGACCTTAATGCTCCTTAACTATGAAAATATACGATGTATATGAATCCTGTTTTTGATCTACGACAAATATTATCAAGGGATTTTACTCCATTTGTGTTTAGCCTATGGATTTTCATCTTCTAGGTTCACTTCATGTTTTTAATGTGTGAAAAATGTAACTCTTTATAGTTAAATGTGCATTTAATATATTTTTTCACTGGCTTTTACAGTTAATTGCCATTTTAGTCACCTTTTTGTGATTTTAGTTCCTCATGCTGTAATGTGAACTTTATGGCCCTTCACCTTTGTTTGGCATAGATCCATTGTCATTTTAGTCACCCGTTTGTGCTTTTAGTTCCTCATGATGTAAGGATTTTGGTTGTAGGGCCTCGAGTGGGTGTTTTGAGCAGAGAGATTGAGATTAGAATAGTAGCATGGTGCTGTAATGGGCATTGTGGCCTACAATACATTAAGGAATAACTAGTATGCCTGTGTTTTTTAAGGGCTATTGGGATTGAATGATGTAATGAAAACCCATTGAAAGAGGGAAGGGGCATGTTGTTTTGGACAATGGAGAAGCTATTGTTGCTCTTCTGCTATTATTGCTTATGCTTGCTCAGTCTCTGGGGACCTCTGACTCTGCCACTCCGAGACAGAGGTGAGATTCATTATTTTCCTTAATTGCGTGGCCCTGAGACTCATAATTTTATTGACCTATAAAGTTAATTACGCGTCACCCATTACCTCCATATTGTAATAAAATGAATATTAAAAGACAAAACTTCCATGCGGCTCAATGATTGACTCTTTTTGAAACTAAAACATTCCCTATCCACTGAAAATTTGAATTTAGAATAATATAACAGTAAACATATGTCTGTAAATGTATATTTATGTCTACCCAAGAAACCTATGTAGAAATTACAACAAATCCAGCGTATAAAATATTATATACTATTATGAGCTAATTGTTTAGTTTACTGGATGAGTTCTCAAAATCAATCATATGTGCATGTGGGTTCTAAGTCAAAACACCAAATTAGATTATTCAATAAGTTTTGTAGCTATTTTAAATCCCTTTTTTTGTTTAGTAATTTAATGGACTATTGCCTTCACCTCAAGGGATGTCATTAGTTGTGCGCACAAATGAAGAACTATGGCAATGACCCCTGTCCACTAAACATTGCAATGATCACTGTTCACTGTCATTATTTTAGTTAATTGTATGTCCCTAAAACTCATAATTTTCTCCTCCGACCTTAATGCTCCTTAACTATGCAAATATACTATGGATATGAATCTTGATTTTGATCTATGACAAAGGTCAACAAGGGGTTTTACTCCATTTGTGTTTCATGGACCTCCGACTCTGCCACTCCGAGATAGAGGTGAGATCAAAAATAGAAAGGAGTACATCAATCAAATGTATTGAATGAATGATATGAGCATGTGAACTTTATGGCCCTTCACCATGGTTTGGCATAGATCCATTGTCATTTTAGTCACCCATTTGTGCTTTTAGCTCCTCATGTTGTAAGGATTTTGGTTGTAGGGCCTTGAGTGGTTGTTTTGAGCAGAGGGATTGAGATTAGAATAGCCCTTTTTTCGTTTAGTATTTTAATGGACTATTGCCTTCACCTCAAGGGATGTCATTGGTTGTGTGCACAAATTAATATGACAGTTAGAAAACCAAGTCATTCACCACTCACCTTCAAGTGAAAATGGAATTTAGGAAAGGAGCTATTGTAAGAAGTTGTTATGCTCATCATTGGCATTTATATGAAAAAGTTGTAACCAAAGGATTCCTATTGTCTCTAATGTAGAGGCATAGGAAATGCATAAAAGGAATATAGATGCATTATGATAGAATATGCAAATTAGTAACATGAATGATTCATGTTCTAACTAATGTAGAGGCATAGTAAATGAATAAAAGGAATATAGAGTAGACACATTGTAATATATGGACCATCAAATAAGATAGGGCTACCCCTTAGTGGAAAATTTAATTATCTGTACCTACTGTAAACTTCATTACCTATTGTAAACTTCATTATCTGCATTTATTGTGAAACATTCTCTCTATCCTCTTAATTTCGACATTTATTCTATTGTTTGTATGTATGTTCCTTTTTGCTTTTTATTTCCTGTCTATAATATATTGGGGGAATGTATGTCTATGGTGCCTTGCAGTTAATTGCACATTTCACTGTATTTTTTCACTAGTTGGATATTCTCTATGTGTTTTGTTACATTCTTATACTTAATATACCATTCTCACATATTTTCTAGCCATTAATTCTCATTTATTGTTAAGTACCATGTATCTACAATTCGAAGTCATTTCACCCATCAACTCAGATAGGGTTTCATCATATGTGCCTATTGTAAACTTCATTACCTATTGTAAAGTTCATTATCTGCATTTATTGTGAAACATTCTCTCTATCCTTTGGATTTTGGCATTTATTCTGTTGTTTGTATGTATGTTCCTTTTTTCTTCTTATTTCCCATCTGTAATATATTGGGGGAATGTATTTCCTAGTTAATTGCACATTTCACTATATTTTTTCACTGGATGGAAATTATCTATGTGTTTTGTTACATTCTTATACTTATTATACCATCCTCACATATTTTCTAGCCATTAATTCTTAGTTATTGTTAAGTACCATGTCTCGACAATTCGAAATCATTTCACCCATCAGCTGAGATAGGGTTGCCCCTCAGTGGAAAATTTTATTATCTGTACCAACTGTAAACTTCATTATCTGCATTTATTGTGAAACATTCTCTCTACCCTCTGTATTTCGGCATTTATTCTGTTGTTTGTATGTATGTTCCTTTTTGCTTCTTATTTCCTGTCTATAATATATTAGGGGAATGTATGTCTATGGTGCCTTCTTCATTTTTTTAGAGTAGATCCTGAGTTCTTCCCTTCGAATCATTCAAGGCAGCTTGCAAATCAACATTTTTGTTTCATGGACCTCTGACTCTACCATTCCGAGACAGAGGTGAGATCGAAAATAGCAAGGAGTACATCAATCACATGTATTGAATGACCGATATGAGCATGTGAACTTTATGGCCCTGCACCTTTGTTTGGCATAGATCCACTATCATTTTGGTCACCCGTTTGTGCTTTTAGTTCCTCATGATGTAAGGATTTTGGTTGTAGGGACTTGAGTGGGTGTTTTGAGTAGAGGGATTGAAATTAGAATAGTAGCATGGTGTTGTAATGGGCATTGTGACCTACCAGACATTAAGGAATAAATAGTATTCCTGTGTTTTTTAATGGCTATTCGGATTGAATGATGTAATGAAAACCCATTGAAAGAGGTAAGGGGCATGTTGTTTTGGACAATGGAGAAGTTTTTGCTACTATTTTGTTGTTATTATTGATGCTTTCTCAGTCTCAGGGGACATTTGACTCTGCTTCTCCAAGACAGAGGTGAGATTCATTATTTTCCTTAATTTCATGTCCCTAAGACTCATAATTTTCTCCTCTGACCTTAATGCTCCTTAACTATGAAAATATACTATGTATATGAATCCTAGTTTTGATTTTTGGAGTAGATCCTTAGTTCTTCGCTTGGAATCATTCAAGGCAGCTTGCAAATCAACATTTGTGTTTCATGGGCCTCTGACTCTGCCACTCCAAGACAAAGGTGAGATCGAAAATAGCAAGGAGTGCATCAATCACATGTATTGAATGACCGATATGAGCATGTGAACTTTATGGCCCTTCACCTTTGTTTTGCATAGATCCATTTTCATTTTAGTCACCCATTTGTGCTTTCAGTTCCTCATGTTGTAATGTGAACTTTATGGCCCTTCACCTTTGTTTGGCATATATCCATTGTCATTTTAGTCACCCATTTTTTCTTTTAGTTCCTCATGTTGTAAGTATTTTGGTCGTAGGGCCTCAAGTGGATGTTTTGAGCAGATGGATTGAGATTAGAATAGTAGCATCGCACTATAATGGGTATTGTGGCCTACCAGACATTAAGGAATAAATAGTATGCCTATGTTTTTTAATGGCTATTGGGATTGAGTGATGTAATGAAAACCCATTGAAAGAGGTAAGGGGAATGTTGTTTTGGACAATGGAGAAGCTACTATTTCTCTTCTGATGTTATTGTTGATGCTTTCTCAGTCTCTAGGGACCTCTGACTCTGCCACTCTGAGACAGAGGTGAGATTAATTATTTTCCTTAAATTCATGGCCCTAAGACTCATAATTTTATTGACCTAGAAAGATAATTAAGCATCACTCATTACCTCCATATAGTATGCCTGTGTTTTTTAATGGCTATTAGGATTGAATGATGTAATGAAAACCCATTGAAAGAGGTAAGGGGCATGTTATTTTGGACAATGGAGAAGCTGGTGTTTCTCTTTTGTTATTATTGTTGATGCTTGCTCAATCTCCAGGGACCTCTAACTCTGCCACTCCAAGACAGAGGTGAGATTCATTATTTTCCTTAATTGCATGGCCCTAAGACTCATAATTTTATTGACCTAGAAATCTAATTAAGTGTCACCCATTACCTCCATATTGTAAGAAAATTAATATTAAAAGGCAAAGCTTCCATGCGGCTCAATGCTTGACGCTTTTTGAAACTACAGCGTTCCCTGTCCACTGCAAATTTGAATTTATAATAATATAACAGTAAACCTATGTCTGTAAATGTATATTTATGTCTATCCAAGAAACCTATGTAGAAATTACAACAAATCCAACATATAAACTATTATATACTATTATGAGCTAATTGTTTAGTTTATTGGATGAGTTCTCAAAATCAATCACATGTGGGTGTGGGTTCTAAGTCAAAACACCAAATTATATTATTCAATAAGTTTTGTAGCTATTTTAAATCCCTTTTTTCATTTAGTAATTTAATGGACTATTTCCTTCACCTCAAGGGATGTCATTGGTTGTGCGCACAAACTAAGAATTATGGCAATGATCCCTTTCCACTAGAAATTGCAATGATCATTGTCCAATGTCATTATTTTCGTTAATTGCATGGCCCTAAAACTCATAATTTTCTCCTCTAACCTTAATGCTCCTTAACTATGTAAATATACTATGGTTATGAATCCTGGTTTTGATCTATGAATAAAGTTAACAAGGGGATTTACTCCATTTTTGTTTCATGGACCTATGACTCTGCCACTCCAAGATAGAAGTAAGATCGAAAATAGCAAGGAGTACATCAATCACATGTATTGATTGACCGAAATGAGCATGTGAACTTTATGGCCCTTCACCTTTGTTTGGCATAGATCCATTGTCATTTTAGTCACCCGTTTCTACTTTTAGTTCCTCATGCTATAAGGATTTTGGTTGTAGGGCCTCGAGTGGGTGTTTTGAGCAGAGGGATTAAGATTAGAATAGCCCCTTTTTCGTTTAGTAATTTAATGGACTATTGCCTTCACCTCAAGGGATGTCATTGGTTGTGCGCACAAATGAAGATGACAGATAGACAACCAAGTCATTCACCATTCACATTCAAGTGAAAAGGGGATGTAGGAAAGGAGATGTTGTAAGAAGATGTTATACTCATCATTGGCATTTATATGACAAGGTTGTAAAACCAAAGGATTCCTATTTTCTCTAATGTAGAGGCATAGGAAATGAATAAAAGGAATATAGATACATTGTGACAGAATATGCAAATTAGTAACATGAATGATTCTTGTTCTAACTAACGTAGAGGCATGGTAAATGAATAAAAGGAATATAGAGTGGACACATTGTAATATATGGACCATCCTAAATCACCTTTGTTGGTGTTCTATCTGCTTGCAGCCATCTAGGCCTTATAAACGAAGGGTGGTACTACTTCAATTCTATGAGTAGAGATTATGGTATTTCACCCAGATCAGAGCATTATTCTTGTATGGTTGACCTCTTGGGCCATGCTGGACATCTGGATGAGGCACATGAGTTGATTAGTACAATGTCAGTTGAACCAGATGCTTCTGTTTGGGGATCCTTCCAATATGAGCATGTGAACTTTATGGCCCTTCACCTTTGTTTGGCATAGATCCATTTTCATTTTAGTCACTCGTTTGTGCTTTTAGTTCCTCATGTTGTAATGTGAACTTTATGGCCCTTAATCTTTGTTTGGCATAGATCCATTGTCATTTTAGTCACCCGTTTATGCTTTTAGTTCCTCATGCTATAATTATTTTGGTTGTAGGGCCTCGAATGGGTGTTTTGAGTAGAGGGATTGAGATTAGAATAGTAGTATGGTGCTGTAATGGACATTGTGGCCTACCAGACATTAAGGAATAAATAGTATGCCTATGGTTTTTAATGGCTATTGGGATTAAATGATGTAATTAAAACCCATTGAAAGGGCATGCTATTTTCGAAAATGGAGAAGTTTTTGTTGCTCTTCTGCTGTTATTGCTAATGCTTGCTCAGTCTTCGGGGACCTCTGACTCTGCCACTCTGAGACAGAGGTGATATTCATTATTTTCCTTAATTGCATGGCCCTGAGACTCATAATTTTAATGACCTAGAAAGCTAATTAAGTGTCACCCATTACCTCCATATTGTAAGAAAATGAATATTAAAAGACAAAACTTCCATGCGGCTCAATGCTTGACTCTTTTTGAAACTACAACATTCCCTATCCACTGAAAAATTGAATTTAGAATAATATAACAATAAACCTATGTCTGTAAATGTATATTTATGTCTACCCAAGAGACCTATGCAGAAATTACATCAAATCCAGCGTATAAACTATTATATACTATTATGAACTAATTGTTTAGTTTACTAGATGAGTTCTCAAAATCAATCATATGTGGATGTGGGTTCTTAGTCAAAACACCAAATTAGATTATTCAATAAGTTTTGTAGCTATTTTAAATCCCTTTTTTCGTTTAGTAATTTAATGGACTATTACCTTCACCTCAAGGGATGTCATTGGTTGTGCGCACAAATGAAGAACTATGGAAATGATCCCTGTCCACTGAAAATTGCAATGATCATTGTCCACTGTCATTATTTTCATTAATTGCATGGCCCTAAAACTCATAATTTTCTCCTCTGACCTTAATGCTCCTTAACTATGAAAATATACTATGGATATGAATCCTTGTTTTGATCTACGTTAAAGGTTAACAAGGGGTTTTACTCCATTTTTGTTTCATGGACCTCTAACTCTACCACTCCCACACAAAGGTGAAATCGAAAATAGCAAGGAGTACATCAATCACATGTATTGAATGACTGGTATGAGCATGTGAAATTTATGGCCCTTAACCTTTGTTTGGCATACATCCATTGTCATTTTAGTCACCTGTTTGTGCTTTTAGTTCCTCATGTTGTAAGGATTTTCATTGTAGGGCCTTGAGTGGGTGTTTTGAGGAGAGGGATTTAGATTAGAATAGTAGCATGGCATTGTAATGGGCATTGTGGCCTACAAGACATTAAGGAATAAATAATATACATGTGTTTTTTAATGGCTATTGGGATTGAATGATGTAATCAAAACCCATTGAAAGAGGTAAGGGGCATGCTATTTTGGACAATGAAGAAGCTGTTGTTGCTCTTCTGTTGTTATTGTTGATGCTTTCTCAGTCTCCGGGGGAGTTCAAACTTGAATTTACTGATATTTCCGTGAGTAAATGTCTTCGCTTTGGGTTCCTTGCACTCTGTTTCACCTAAAATTAAAGAAAATAACTATGGAAATGATCCTTGTCCACTGGAAATTGCAATGATCACTGTCCAGTATCATTATTTTCCTTAATTTCATGGCCCTAAAACTCATAATTTTCTCCTCTGACCTTAATGCTCCTTAAATATGCAAATATACTATGGATATGAATCCTGGTTTTGATCTACGGCAAAAGTTAACAAGGGGTTTTACTCTATTTTTGTTTAGCCTATGGATTTTCATCTTCTAGGTTCACTTCAAGTTTTTACTGTGTGAAAAATGTCCATGGTTACTAAATGGAACCATGGTTAGATGAAGGTTTATAAGATGTCTTTTAGCAAATGTCATTTCAAAGGTGGTTGTGGGTAAATATTATTGTGGAAAAGTGTTGTGGAAAATTTCTCTCATATGTTAAATGATTGCAATAGAGGAATATTAATAATAATTTGAGTTTCATATTAATAAATTGAAGAAGATATTGTTTTTCTATGTTTTATAGAAGATTCTTTCTTATTAGTGATATTTTGTGAAAAAGTGCTCTCATATGTTAAATGATTGCAATAGAGGAATATTAATAATAATTTGAGTTTCATATTAATAAATTGAATAAGATATTATTTTTCTATGTTTTGTAGAAGATTCTTTCTTATTAGTGATATTTTGTATTGATGTGTTTTGTTCAAACATGAATATTTTTAATGTGGAGATATGATACTGCACATGTTTTGTAGAAGATTGTTTCTTATTAGTGATACTTTGTGTTCATGTGTTTTTTTCAAACATGAAATATAATATTTTTAGCCAATTTTATTGGAAAGATATTTTTAATTAGAAAAATAGTTAAATTCACTTGTTTTCCATGCACTCTAATGCATGGATTACTTTTCATGTGGAGATATTATAGTGCAATGAATTATATGATGTGTCCTTATAACTCCAAGTCATAACTCTTTTTGTATAAATTTATTGAAATTCTACGTCAATGGATTCATGTATCTAAATTTTGTCTTCTATTTAGGTATATAAGTGTATATTGAAATTGAAAAAAAAATATAGGTAGATTAATAGATAAATCGAATTAGTAGTTTTATTTTTGCTATTCAATTCTCGTTTTATTAAATTATATAATTTTTTGTCAATATTGCCTTTTATTATTCATTTTTTTTTTAGATTATATACATTTTTATAAATATTAACTATCACGCACTTTTTTATTTCAAACACCATCAACATTTTTATCATTTATTTTTTTATATTCAACATAATCATTTTTATATTTTTTTAAACTTAACTACGATTTACCTACGAATGATCCATAATTTTTATATATTAAAATTTAAATTAATTTACAAAAACTAACTTTTCAAACAATAACTATAGCTTCATCTATGATTTTTGAAAAATCCTTTAGTTTTATATATAGCCATATTTTTTTCACTCACACAATCATTATTTTTTAACTTGCCTATTAATGATCCATTTCGGCTCCCTTTAACTTCTCGTGTAGTTCTGTAGGAATCGTAATTATACATCTAACTCAAAACCACATATAAATAATTTTAATTATTCTTTTACCTCTTTTTTCAGAAAATGACAACAAATCTTACTCAGAATGCTATTTCCTCAATGCTCTCGGGGAAAATTCATATTCAACAATTTCTAAAAATCGTTGAACTTGAGCATATTACATCAATGCAAAGTTCAACAGTACGATGTCGCACTTCCATCTCTAATGGCACACATATGAAGCTCCTTATGCTTCCAATAACTTTCAATGACCCCGTTGAAGCAAGCTTACTTCAAAAAGGTTCAATTATACATGTTAAAAATTGGACTACTTCAACTATTGGTCCATCAATGTAAGTTTGTTACAAAATTCTTATTTAAAATTTACATATTTCCTTCATACAATTGCTCTTATTACTATCATTTACCATGTAGGTCTATAATGCTACTAGACTTCGAAATTTGTACTACATCCGCACCTTTATTTGGTATTCCAAAAATCTGAGTATCCCGATCACTTCTCAAGAAGAAGATCCGTCGTCATCGAACCAACAACCTTTGTCGAAAAGGCACTGCACCCTTTTTGACATTCCTACTGCATCCATTACACCAGTCCAAATTCCAATCAAAGCAATAAACCCTTACCATTCAAACTGGTGCATAAAAGGACATGTTCAAAGAAAGACACCTCTTCGACAATTTCAAAATCAATATGGTCCTGGTAAAGTGTTTGGCTTTGACCTCTACGATACAGAAGGTGGGGAAATACACATTACATGTTTCAACAATGTTGCCGATTCTTTCTTTGATAAAATCCAAGTTGGAAATATGTACATTGTCTCAGAAGGCAATGTGAAAATGGCTAATAAACAATACAACCACTTAAACAATGAGTGGGAAATTTTGTTAAATGCTACATCTACCATAGATCATGTTGCCAACGAAAGAAGATCCAACCCAACGGTGCATTTCAATATAAAATCAATCAATGATATCAGAACAACAAACGTGAACTCCATTGTTGATGTTCTTGGTATTGTTACTAGCATTTCCAATCCATGCACCATACATAGAAAAGACGGATCAGAAGTTACGAAACAAACAGTAAATCTTCAAGACATGTCTGGATATAACATGGATGCAATCTTTTGGGGAGATAATTTTGATGGACTATCAAAAGAAATTTCCAACTTATGTGCTACAGGAAATAATCCCATCATAGCACTCAAGTCCGCTCGTGTTGCTGAATTTAATGGGAAAAATGTCGGTACTACAACAAGATCGATTATTCTTGTAGATCCTAACATTGAAGAGGCTAATATCCTAAAGTCATGGTTTAGAAAAGAAGGTTCCACTACAATTTCTACACCATTGACAAAAATATATTCACCCTATTTTGGCCATCAACCCAAGAAAATAATGATTGCGGAGATTTACAATATCGACCCCTTAGATATACCTGCATTCTACCAAGTCAAGGGGACAATAACAAAAGTATACATGGACAATTTGTACTACCTATCATGCCCATCTATTGTTGATAAGAAAAAATGCATGAATAAACTTATTCCAGAGAATGCAAAGACATGGTATTTCCCTAAATGCAACACCGAAGTAACTGACTGTGATTACAGATACTTACTAAAGATAGATGTACAAGATCACACTGGTCAGTTGCTTTCAACAGTTTCTTTTGAAGACGCAGCATCTACAATTCTTGGAGTTAATGCAAAGGACTTCTATTTGTTATCTGAGGATCTTGATGTAATAAAGGAAATTGTCTCCAAAGCACTGTGGAAAAACCACATCTTCACACTATCAGTGAAGACAGAAACATTTAGAGACATACCATGCTTGAAATGTGTTATCATCAAAGAAGAGAGCTTGCAATTCTCAACAGAATGTAACAACATCCTTCAAGTAATCAATAAAATCTCAATATCATAGATTAATATTATTCAAAGTACTTTTGTGTTATTCCTAATTTCTATTATTTTATTTTAAAAATACGTTTATAGACCATATTATTTTGTATGCCTTTCCAAATATATCTCTTATTCTTTACTCATATGTTTTCCAACAAAACATCTAATTGTATGTAATTTCATTTCAGGTAATTCACATTACTTTAACTTTTTCCCTGTTAACAAATCAACCAAATTTACACATTACATATCCAATTACCTTCATGTACATCTCTAAAATACTTAAATATAATCTCAAACATATTGTTATCAACACGTTACACATCTTATTATCTTCCTCTATAGCTACAAATTACTAAAACTTACTTTCAAACACATTGTTCTAATAATATATTAACAAAATAAATTGTAAACTTCAATTTCTTTTTTCCCCTTCCATACAATAACATGGTTGTTGTCTCTCCAACTAACATTGTCACTCCATCTCTCTTTTGTGTAGGTGCATTAACTTGCCGAAATGTCTACTACTTCTAATGATGAACGCGAGTGAAGATACTATGCAGCAAATAAAGAACAAATAAATGCATGTCGACGTGAAGCTTATCAAGCTAAAAAAGCCCTCAAAGATTCCCAAACAAACAAAAGGAAAAATAAAACTCAAAATTCATCATCAAGAACATACGATGGAAATTCACAATTTTCATCAAACAATTCTCACTCCGAAAGCAATTCTCTTTCCCAATTTTCAAGTCATCCATCTTCTCAGCAAACCACTCTAACTAATTCATCCAAAGCTCATTCGCCACCACCCTCCATTCCACATGCTTTCAACAACGTTCACAATAATGATGCTCAAACAATTTCATCCATAGCTCATTCAACCCCTCCCTCCATTACACATGCTTTCAACAACGTTCATACTAATGATGCACAACATGAATTCGGTGCAAGAATTGATAGGCTTGCACATAAATCACCATGCTCCATTTGTCTTGAATCATATCCTGGAATCCATATTCGCATGTCGAACCAAATCTATTGTTGCTACAGATGCATGTCTGAAAAAAAATTCATCATTTCTCATTATCAAACAACATGGACCTGGTCCTCAACCACCTGTCCTGGTTGCTCTTTCACAAATAGAAGAAATTCTTATTGCTAGGGTTAACCCTATCCTCCAAGTAACACATGCACGTGGTGGCCAATATAAATACACTAGCCACACAATTTGCTTTCCGCAATACATTACAGAAATAACATGCATGTTGCCATGACGTGTTGAAGACTTGGATATTTTAATCGTTACCCATCAAAGTAATGACCATCATGCTTATGATTGCATTGTAAGTATACATTGAGTTCTCGCTGCATTAGAATACAAATTGACAAATGATCCTTACTATAGGAATGCTCACATTTATAACAATGCACTAGCGTCCTTACCAGAACTCCCCACTGATATCTCCTCATTCCTTCACCATTCCAATACCACAGATCCAACTACTCAACTGTCAATCGAAACACCAGTTTTTCCCACTGAAGATTCCGTAAACTAATACCCACACCATACATCATCATTCATTCCCACTATTCCTAATAGAAATACAGAAATCCAAGAAATACGGCATTATTTACATGCATACAACCACCATTCTGGTACTACAATTGAATGGCCACCAATAAGCCTATCCCTAATCAATGAATACAACACAGAAGGTCTCCTCCCTATGGCTTTCCCAACCCTATTCCCCACAGGAGCTGCACTACCAAATCAACCAAGAATAAAGACAGTGCAGTTACATGAATACGCACGTCATCTTCTGCATTACCACGATAACAGATTCGGCAAGCACCCTCGCTTTCGCTACAACATATACAATCTGATGATGCATCATCGCAGTCAAGAAACAACATCCTTATTTGTAAAAAAAAAACATTAGATATGGCTTCCCAACATCAATCCATGAATTGAACATCCGACTAGAACAATTTCTAGACGACAAATTGGCAGAACAAGTGATGCACTTCGGTAGCTCTCTACGTGGCACAAGATATTTTTGGCACAAAGCTAAAAATGAATTGACAGACATGATATCCCAACTCAGCTGCCCAATGTTCTTCTTCACATTAAGTGCAACTGATACAAAATGGCCTGATCTTCATGCAATCATGCCAGGAATTCCACCTCCTAATGTTGCAAAACAACACAAATGGAGGAATGATAACATTATCTCTAACCCCCACTTAACATCACTATATATGCACCATAGATTCACAATATTTCGTGAATTTATCTTGGAGAAACACTTGCAAACAAAAGACTACTGGTATAGATATGCACTCTACCACATTACTTTCATAATTCTCTATACATCAAACTCCATCTAACTCAAAATTTTCTAACAAAAATACATCCTTCATAGGTATGAATGGCAACATACAGGATCAGTGCACATCCATGGCTTCCTCTGGATACAAAATGCACCTGATATGGAAACTCTTAATTGGAATAACATAGAAGCAGTCGATAGTACTAAACAATTCTTCGACAAATACATATCAGCTTGGAACCCTCAGCTTTCTACAATTTCTAACCAATCAATTTCTCAAACAAATTTAGAAGACCCTTGCTTATTGTCCACGTCAGATATTCTCAGAAACAATCCTTTTAATGATTATGTCCAACTTATCAATTGCATTGAGAGACACACAAAATGCACTAAAAACACATGCCTCAGAAAAAAAGGCTCCTCATTCGAATGTCGATATAAAGCACCTTGGGAATTACATGCACATTTGTCCTTGTTCATTGACTCCAATGGCCAAAAGACATACACCCCCGCTTGCAATGATGATCGACTAAATACCCATAACCCTACCATCCTATCTATCTAGCGTGCAAATGTTGATTGCCAACCAGTTCTCTCAATCCATGACGTTCAGAAATATATTGCGAAATATGCATCCAAAGCAGAAAAAAAATTTGAAACATTCCATGACATGCTACGTAGAATTGTACTCGCTTCATCTAATGTTGACCCAGCAACATATGTATTTCGAAAATTCCTTGCAGAAACTCTTGTCGATCGTGACAAAGGAGCACAATAAACCTGTCATATGATACAGAAATTACCTTAAATCGTAACACCCCCAAGTTCTATGCTTTTCAAATAAGACATTTGAACATAAATCCAAAAGGGAGTGGACCCCAATGGATAATTATTTTGTGGATATGGTTAACTATGAAAAATAAATAAAATATTGTGTATGCACTATGACCAGATGAGAAAGTGAGATCACATGCCTAATCCATGAGGTGATGGAAAAGGAAAAAGACTTTCCCCAAATCTTTCAAAAATCCTCGAAAGAAATTATTTCTAATTTAGATTTTTGAGGAAAAATCTAAATTTCCCCAATGAAGAGGAGTAGTTGGAAGAGGTGGCAAAGCTTCGGAAAAGCTCGTGAAAAGCTTAAAGCAGCTTTAAAGAGTCCCGTAATGGGAAGCCTAGGCTAAACAAGAATAAGCATTCCTAAATTCGGGATGCGTAATTGGAAATGAAGCTAGAAAGCACACTTAACAGCTGCTCCGGTATCGCATTGAGGCTAGTCTCGTTTCCGGGGAGGATCTCTCGCTCGGGGTGAATCCCCGGGAGACAAAGAGGATTCTAAGGTTGGGAGGACCGGTCATAATAGAGGTGTGCATGTATAAATTTGGAGATATATGTAAGTCCGTGTTAAATATATTCCTTTATGGTTGATGAAATTGTGTTGTTCTAGTCCTTTATGGTTGATTAAATTGTGCTGTTCTAGTCCTTTATGCAATTTATGAAATTATGATGTTCTATTCCTTTATGCAAATTATGAAATTGTGATGGTATAGTACATTATGGAATGTATGAATTTTTATGTTATGTTGCATTTTGCAACTGTTAGAGGGATTAATGGTGCAGTAACTTATGTAATTGCAACTACAGCTATTGACAGTAGAGACAAATGGTTGGGTGTAGAGATGAGTACATTGAAATAATGAGGTTGAGATGATAGATTAATTGAGCAGACAATATAATAACTATGTGTAGGTATAGATGGCTATATTCTAAAGGAGTATTCAATTCGGTGTGTATAAACAGAAGATGTTAATAAACCAGTACCCATGAACATTAAGTTCCAAACAAATTAATCTATCATAACAATACTGATGGCACAGCAAGTCACTGTGATCAATAACAGAGAGTAGGGAACAACAACTCTCTACTGTGTTACAATAGAAAGAATTGTAAAATTTAGAATTTACAGTATTCTATTAATTGTAATGGTACACCTATGGAGGTAGCAGTTGAATCCTAACTAAGTACGAGGATTTAATACTAGGGATTCTAAACTATCCAGTTCCATATTCTCTCCCTCCCTTGGAGTGAAGCAAGAGGAGTTGTTTCCTAGTTTCCATGGAACAGCTGAATCTATACCATAGTGTCATACATGCTAAATGGTTATACTGCAACATTCAAGGGTGCCCTCGTTGCAAAAATCTATTGTGAAATAACAGTCTGTGTGAGGGAAGATTGTAAGCATGTGTAAAATACCATAAACAGAACATCTGGTTACCATCCATAGAACTACTGGGAAGGTAGTGGAGCAATGGTGGTGAACTGCGTAGAGATAGATGTATGCGATGAGGCATACATCTATACTTCGATGCTGAAACTTTACATATTGAAAATATTAGCAGGCCGATCAAACTGGGAAGTTTGATTAAGGATCTAGTGATCATCCTGCACAGAAAACCTGAGACATACAAGGTAAAATACGTAGATATATAGTCTACTATATGAACTGAGAAGAGGTGAGGTCAAGGCCAACAATCCTTATGGAAATTCTTGTATTCCATGGCTGTCTATGAGTACTGAAAGGAATCTAAACCATGGATAACAGTCTGCCTTGTAGGTGATTCAGTATAAAAACTATAATTGATGTTACAAAATAATAACAGAATCCCATGACATATAAAAAAAAAAAATGTGGATTTGGGAGACGTGACAAATGGTATCAGAGCAAAGTTCAAAAATTGGGCAAGATATGTGCTCACCAATAAATGGTTAATTGTTATAAAATTTATGAATATTAAAAACATTGATATGGGAGTAGTATGAGGAGGCTCATAAACCAGAATGGTTAAACCTATAGGAAACCGATATCTCTCGTAAAAATAGTATTTCTATGTAAAATAATAGGTATAAGAAAAAAAAAAATGTCACGTCGAAGTTAATGGAGAGGAAAGGGTAAAATAGTACTATCAGGAACATGCAGATGTCGAGCAAAGAATACGAGTATAGAAGGATGATCTCCATTCTAAAACTGCTAAACTAAGTGTTCCTTATTGTGATGAAAAACAAGAGAAAAATGAATTATATTTATTCCCTAGATACATAGAAAAGGGAACTTCTAGAGATAAGATAGTGGTATGTTCCTGAAATTTTCTGTTCATTCGTATGTGCTATGATATGAATTAGCTGCATATAAACATTTAAGAGAATCTGGATGTTTGATTTTGGTACTACATTTAACAGAACCCATCATCAGGCCTTCCTCTTTCAGATGCTGTTTAGCCCAGAAAATCCATAGAGCAGATCGGGTTAAATCTGAAGTACTTACCCTCTACAGATGATTAATTCGGGTTTTGCTTATGGTAGGCACAAATGATTGCTTATATGTTTATGAGTCTACTAGAAAGTACTAGAAAGCACATAGTATAAATATAACCAGCTGGAAGTAAATACCATGACTTTTGACATTCAAAGCTGTGCAGGAAAATTGAATATTACCTTGTTCCATATACGTGTATAATTCTGAAAAATTATGCTCATATGTAAATGGAAAAAAACTATATTAGTAGACTTTGATTTATAAAGAAAAATTAAAAGAGGCAAATTAGGAATGCCAACATTTTTGAGCTTTTAAAAGAAATTTTATTCTACGAAAGGAATGCACAAATCATAGCAGTGATAGAGTATATTATGTTGTGAAAATTATCTTAGATTTTGGAACTACACATCATAGTCAAGGACTATTGAATCCATATCTATAATTAACCATGTGACTATATGTGCTCAGAAATATGTTAGAAAAACATTATAACAGAACCGAAGTATACAGAGAAAAAATACTTGACTTATAAGTTACGTTCTCTAATTGTGCTTCTCATTAAACTCCAAAGCAAATCACTACCGTAGAAGAGTTATCGTACTCATAGCCATTAGAGAACATTTTATATTTTAATTTTGTCCCTAACCTCTGAAATAAATGGTAGGGATATATATATATATAAAGTCTATGTTGAACGAGTAGCGCCAAATGAAATATCGCCTACATGATTAGGTATTTACCAAAACACATATAGATTATCAAGTCTTAAAATTTAATGAAAGTCGGCCTTGGTAAGCGCGACTATATATATGGGCTAATTAGAAGACCAAATGACACCTGTGTATGTAAATCATAACGCAAAAATAAAATGATATAAAAGTAGGGCACTTTAAATGGTGCTAACCGATGAATAACGCCACTTGATAGGTTCCTTATAAGGGTTATAAGGATATGGCTTTCAATTATATATCTGCTTTTAAAGTTGAGAACCATGTACGATGCTTACCAAAGAATTAGATGTGTCATACATTTATGAAAATATCTATTCGAATGCTACTGAATACATCTAAAGATACATAAGGAAAACTAGGTATATAGAATACCGAACCACGAACGAAAAAGAATAATGATATAGGTATATATATATACACACATTAAGATGTACGAATGACTCGTTGAAATTCATCCATTGGCAAAGTATATCACGTTGAAAATATATATATATATTAATAAGGCAAACCCAACTTAGTTTTGGAAAAAAAAAAAAAAAAAAAACGAGTCATAAAGTCATAAGCGATATGGATCAACAAGAATATAACTACAAAACAGTCACAAAATGAAACAGATATATATATGCTTACGGCATTGAAATCCAGAGTATAACCCTATTAATTCTTGCGGATTATCCCCAAAGTTCAGTTATAAAAACGATGAGAGCTAACAAGTTTGTTTTCATAACTCATATATACGCTGATAGGGAAAAACAGATAACTCGATCCGAGATTTCTTGTAATACATCACATAAATAAGACCGAGAAATAATCTGAGGACCTGGAAGAAAATAGGCATACTTTAAAAGACAAAAATAAACTTGCCGCTAGCTTAACCTCGATTCGTGTTAGACCACTTGCAATACCTATCAACGTGGGAACAGTGGAATATAAACCAGGTAACGCAAGCAAAAGAATAATAAGTTATTTAAATATCAAATCATAGAAAAGGATTGAGAGAAAAGACACCTATCCGCACAATGAAAGCTCTGTTGATACGGGGTCTAAGAAAACTTATTATGAACATTTACAAATTTAAGCAATAAAGTTAAGAACGGCGGCTACAGCTCCGGCCTGTTAGACAGTACTCAACCAGTAAAATACAAAGCACCTTACAAAACTGTTAGCATTGTTGACCCGGAACCCAGAAAAAAAGATGTAGTTGGGAAAGAGGTTCACAAACAGGACGAAAATAAAAATGCCATAAGGAATAGGCTGGCTTTATTCATTAATCCGATGCGAAAATAGGAGATGACACGATTATAAGATCTGTCTAGCGTCTCCTGCACGCCGAATAACTTTCACCTGCTTACCTAAATGTTTGTCACTGCAACATTTGAACCACAGTCACGCTATCAGCGTGGTCAGCCATTAAAAAACAGTGACCTCTCGATGGTAAATACGCGGAGAGTATTAGTAAACCTCAGAACACGAGAGAGTGCGCCGAACCGAGCACAGGAAATGAATCCACCAGGAATAGGGAAGGGTTTAAAATGCTAACTGAAACCCTAACCCTAAATAGGCAGTAGCATGAACCCAAGGGCCTGGAAGCCTTGGCGTACAAATCATAACTTAAACCTAATCTGCTCCAACCCCTGTTAGCATTGAAACCCTAGAAGGAAGGAACAGTACCAGACGGCAACTGCAGAGTTCTTCGCCTCTGCCTGACGCATGTACTCTTCCGGCCATGATCGTTGATCCGGAACGATACATGGAGTACAGAAGATCGTGAAGATTGCTGGCCGCCGCCGCCTACAGTGCACCACTTGAACACTCCAACGCCTCATCGATCTCAAGAAAAAAGACGAAACCCTACGTGGTGACCAGACGTTCACTGGGGATGGTACCTGCAGGGTTCAGAGCAGAGGTTAACTAGTTGTTTAATCCAGCTGACGAAAAATATTTTAATACATACACGCCACCGAACACGTATCGTGTCAGTTCTCCATCCAAAAAAAAAAAAATTACGCCGGCTCACTTTATCATTTCCTGTGGATGGCGGAAAACCATTATACCACGCTGCTCGAATTACAAATTTGGAATAAGGAAATAGGTTAACCTATACGCCGAGAGCGAAAGCAAACAATATATATATTCAAAATGAAGATTTATGTATTATATGTTTTTCCCTCGGTGCATATAATACTTTGGGAAATTTTAGGGCTACATTATAACGAGCAGTATGTGGATTGATTTTTATATCGGCATATATATATATTGTATGCGTATGGATTGATTTTATATTGGCATATATATATATAGTGTATGCGCATGGCTTTGTCATTTTATAGGCATGTATATATATATATATACAATATATGCGATGGTTAACATATCTATATACCCATTTCATGCGGATAGGTATAAATGACTCCAAAGGGCATAGTTTAACTAAGTGTAAGAGGGCGTATATATATATATGTATATGAACCATATGTGTATGAAACAATGATCTCTATATATATATAACCCCTACACATGTTTATATATGTGGGTTAATGATATTAAATTAATATAAATGTGGACACATGGTTAGAAATAGGATTCACAATTATATGGGTGAATTATAAATGTTTTATAAATGTCTATATAAAATTGTTTTATAATGTTTTATAAATTCACTTTATAAACATTTATAAAAATCACATGGGCGTAGTATAGGTGGTATATATATAATGATATATATATATATATTACCACCTATGTGGATTTAAAAATTAACTATATTCCCATCTATAGGGTGTTACCACTATAAGTGGGTGGATTCATAGATATACGCCGGTAATCTATAAGGAAGTTAAAATTTTAGGTGGTGAAAATATATATATTTTAGGTGGTGGAAAAATATATAAGTTAGAAGAGGGTATTGGAAAATTGGTATGGCAGTGTATATATATATAACTTTAAAAAGTATAAATTAATTTTTTTATATGTGACTTATATATATATATATACAAAGGTTATATATATATATCTATCTATGTGCACTCAAGAGATGCTATCAAGGAGATTTATATATATCTATAGATAAAAGAAACATACGTGGTATTGATATATATAGGTATGAGGTTATATGGCAAAGCTTTAAAAATATGTGCAAAGGATTATATATCATAAATACCCCATATATCCTCAATAAACCTTGATATCTATGTTAGATTTAATAAAGTGGCATTTTAGATATCTATGGGTAGAATATTGAATATATATATATATAAAAATATATATATTGGATTAGTAAAGTGGACTAATAAATTCCCGGAATTGGTTGGAGTGAGTAAGACAACACTCATATATATATATATATATAGGTATAAAATTGCATTTAAATTACCAAAATTGTATATTATATTGAGGATTATATATATAGAGTGGTTCTATATATATATAAAGAAGAGTGGAGAATTTAATGATATGAAATATAATGGTTCATATAGAAAAAAGCTTATAAAGGAAATTTTATATGTTTCACTCTATGGGAATATATATACAATATGGTGGAATTGAGCATAATTAATTATGTGTGCAAGAATGTATATCTATAGGAAAATTAACCTTCACGATAAGGTTAAGAAATGGATGTATGAAATTAGAACTGAGGTTAAAAGTTGGGGGACAATGTATATTTAATAGAGGCATGTATACTGCTATAAAAAGAAAAGAAGAGTACAAATTTAATTACAGTTTAAATGGTTGATTTAGTAATTGTGGAAGCATTACATGGAGTTAGGCATGAATGAATAAAGGGATAAATTGAAATTTCCTGATGATTTACTTAAGAAGGAATATTCTGGTAATAGTGGAAGAATGATTTCTTAATTATTTTATTTATAAAGAATTTATATTCTTTCATGGAAATAAATTATATTTTCAAGTTGATATATTTTATGAGTTTAGAGATAATGAGAAAAAGAATTGGAAAAAAATATGGAGAAGTGATATTTCTCTCTTAAGGAAAAAAAAAAAAAAAGCATGAGAGATTTATGAGTTGCTTTTGTTAGAAAAAAAACAGAATGCTTTTATGCATTAGAAAAGAAGGAATTCTTTTATAAAAAAAAAAATTGGGATACTTTTATGATTCCATTTTAATTAATTCTATAAGCCTATGAGAGAAATAGAAAAGGGGAAACTGTGTCAAATTTATTTTTGACATTATCAAGTATTAATACTGGTGAATGTGATGAACTATAGAAATTACATTTATCACTATAAAAGGAAACATGTATTCACACTATAAAATTTTAATTGGTGTAAATTTTATTAAAGTTAAATTTTCTTGAGTCAAAAAAATTTAAGACAGGAAAATAGTGTGAAATCATACAGCTACAAACCGAGAGAAAAGAAGGTGAGCTGTATTTGGACTTGGGTGTGGGGGAAACCCATGAGATCCAAATTTCTTCACGTAAGTTTTGAAGAATTGAATTATAGACATTATTGACTAGTCTGGTTGTTTCTAATTAAATTGATTGAAAAAAAAAATAAAATGAAAAGATACTAGAAGTACATATATAAAATGAGAAGGGGTAAGCATAACCATGCATATGATAAAATTGTTTTCTCTCATTTATGAGTACTAATGAAAAAGTTGAAAAAAAAAATTTTAGCCAAGTGTGTAACAGGAAATTGGGCACTCTGGAAACAAAGAGGAAAAAGGTGAAGATAAATCACCTAGAAAATTCAGAAAAGCTGAACTAAACCAAGTGGTGCGAGGAAAGAACCTCACTGCAAAACAAGGAAGGATAAGTAGTGTACTAAAAGTACACTAAACTATTATGAATCTGAACGGTTTGATTTATAACTGAATGTCTTAAGTTATTGAAATGCAGAATGCTGTTGTGAATTATCAATTATATGTGTACCTGAAATTTCTTACATTGGTATGAATTGTGGACAGGGAAACCAAAATAAAAGATCTTCCAAACATACTTCTTGCAAAGAAGTAGGAAGAAACCAACTGCATAAGGCATCAGTAAATAGAGTGGAAGCAGGAGAATACTCTGCTGGAAACTAATGGCTTATACATTAGCCCTGCCCTTGCTTATTAAATTTCCTGATATATTTCATGTCTCCTTGATTAGAAAGGAAACGTTATAAATTTTTTACATGATGCTTCTCACATGATGGATTTGAAATGTGGTCCAGGTGGAATCAGAAGAGGAATTTCCTTCCAGAGTCGCCTCAAAGATGAAAGCGAGAAGGAATTGCATTGAGAAAACGAACAGTAGCTAGAGTAAAGGTGCAGTGGAGCACTTTACTGCTGAAAAGCTACATGGAACAGAGAAGCTAAGATGATGGAAAAGCAGTCATAATTAAGTTCAAAATGAACTAAGTCGATAGTTTTCAACACCGAGGACGGTGTTTATTTTCAGAGGGGGAATATGTAACACCCCCAAGTTCTATGCTTTTCAAATTAGACATTTGAACATACATCCATAGGGGAGTGGACCCCAATGGATAATTGTTATGAGGATATGGTTAAATACTTAATTATGAAAAATAAATAAAATATTGTGCATGCACTATGACCAGATGAGAAAGTGAGACCACATGCCTAATCCATGAGGTAATGGAAAAGGAAAAAAGACTTTCCCCAAATCTTTCAAAAATCCTTGAAAGAAATTATTTCTAATTTAGATTTTTGAGGAAAAATCTAAATTTCCCCAATGAAGAGGAGTAGTTGGGAAGAGGTGAAAAAAAGCTGGAAAAGCTGAGGAAAAGCTTAAAGTAGCTTTAAAGAGTCCCAGAATGGGAAGCCTAGGCTAAACAGGAATAAAGCATCCTGAAATTCTGGACGCAGAATTGGAAACAGGCTTGGGGAAAGCACAGCTTAAATAAGCTGCTCCAGAACAGATTGAGGCTAGTCTGTTCTGGGGAAGGTCTCTGCTCGGGGGTGAATCCTGGGAGATAAAGAGGATTCTAAGGTTGGGAGGACTGGTCATAATAGAGGTGTGCATGCATAAATTTGGAGATATCTGTAAGTCTGTGTTAAATATATTCCTTTATGGTTGATGAAATTGTGCTGTTCTAGTCCTTTATGCAATTTATGAAATTATGATGTTCTATTCCTTTATTCAATTTATGAAATTGTGATATTATATTCCTTTATGCAAATTATTAAATTGTGATGTTATAGTACATTATGGAATGTATGAATTTTTATGTTATGTTGCATTTTGCAACTGTTAGAGGGATTAATGGTGCAGTAACTTATGTAATTGCAACTACAGCTATTGACAGTAGAGACAAATGGTTGGGTGTAGAGATGAGTACATTGAAATAATGAGGTTGAGATGATAGATTAATTGAGCAGCCAATATAATAACTATGTATTTGTATAGATGGCTATCTTCTAAAGGAGTATTTCATTCTGTGTGTATAAACAGAAGATGTTAATAAACCAGTACCCAGGAACATTAAATTCCAAATAAATTAATCTATCATAACAATACTGATGGCATAGCAAGTCACTGTGATCAATAACAGAAAGTAGAGAACAACAACTCTCAGCTGTGTTACAATGGAAAGAATTGTAAAATTTAGAATTTACAGTATTCTATTAAATGTAATGGTACACCTATGGAGGTAGTAGTTGAATCCTAACTAAGTACGAGGATTTAATACTAGGGATTCTAAACTATCCAGTTCAATATTCTCTCCCTCCCTTGGAGTGAGGCAAGAGGAGTTGTTTCCTAGTTTCCATGGAACAGCTGAATCTATACCATAGTGTCATACATGCTGAATGGTTATAACAGGCAAATAAGGGGGGGGAAAAAGCCTATTGCAAAATCTATTGTGAAATAACAGTCTGTGTGAGGGAAGATTGTAAGCATGTGTAAAATACCATAAACAGAGCATCTGGTTACCATCCCTAGAACTACTGGGAAGGTAGTGGAGCAATGGTGGTGAACTGCGTAGAGATAGATGTATGCAAGGAGGCATACATCTATACTTTGATGCTGAAACTGTACATATTGAAAATATTAGCAGGCCGATCAAACTGGGAAGTTTGATTAAGGGTCTAGTGATCATCCGGCACTGAAAACCTGAGACACACAGGGTAAAATATGTATAGTCTACTATATGAACGGAGAAGAGGGGAGGTCAAGGCCAACAATCCTCATGGAAATTCTTGTATTCCATGACTGTCTATGAGTACTGAAAGGAATCTAAACCCCGGATAACAGTCTGCCTTGTAAGTGATTCAGTATAAAAACTATAATTGATGTTACAAAATAATAACAGAATCCCATGACATATAGAAAAAAAAATATGTGGATTTGGGAGACGTGACATTATGGCATATCCATCACATACATTCTCAGCATATCCTCCAAGATCTAATTTGTTCTTTCTGTTTGACGATTTGTCTAAGGGTGATATGCAGTACTAAAATTCAATTTAGTGCCCATGCCCCCAAACAGACCTTTCCAAAAGGCAGCTGTGAACTTACCACCTCTATCTGAAATAATCATCTTGGGACCCCATGTAGCCTTACTATCACTTTTAGGAACACATCTGCTACTTGGGCTGTCCCAAAAGTATATTTTATAGGTATGAAGTGTGCAGCCTTTGTTAAAGTTTCTACCACTACCATCACCGAGTCATGATGGTATTTTGTCCTGGGTAACTCGGTTATGAAATCTATCGAAACAGTGTCCCATTTCCATTCTAAAATTGGCAAGGGATTTAATAGACCAGCTGGGTGCTGGTGTTCAAAGTTCACTAGTTGACATTCCATGCACCTAGCTAAATATTCTACCACATCCCTTTTCATTCATGGCAAAAAAAATTTATTTTTCAAGGCTGTAAGCATTTTCTGATATCCCGAATGTCCTGCATATGGTTGTTTATGGTATTCATCTAGGATCTCTTTTTTCAAAGATTCTACATTCGGGATATACAATCTGTTTTTATAGAAGATCATCCCTTTCTGGTTTTGGGTGTACTCTACCATTTCTTTTTTCTACATTTTCAATTGTAGATTTTCATAATTGGGATCTTGATCTACTACCTTTTTAATCAACTCTTCTAAGTCAAGGCTAGCACTACTCCCAATTTTGCTTATGTTTTGGCAAGAATTTCTGCTTAGCGCATCAACAATTTTTTTTTCTTTCCCTCTAATATGTTTTATGTCCATATCAAATTCATTCAGAAAAGACAGTCATCTGGCTTGTCAAGCATTCAAATCAGTTTGGGAAAAGAAATATTTAAGTCTAATATGATCAATTATCAATGCAAATTTCTTTCCAAGAACATAGTGTCGCCACATCTTCAAGACATGAATTACAGCAGCCAATTCCAAATCATATACATTGTAGTTTTTTTCATGTGTCTTAAGTTTCCTAGACTCATATGCAATAACAGAATTTTCCTATAACATCACTCCTCCCAATCCCTCTCTACATGCATCGGTGCATACAACAACTCTTTGTCAAGATCTGCAATTTTCAGTATAGGGGCTCTACTGAGTTTTAGTTTTAGTTGTTCAAAGCTGTTTTGGCATTTTTTAGTCTACTCAAATTTGATTCCCTTTCTCTGTAATGAAGTTATGGGATATGATATTGTAGAAAATCTTTCCACAAATCTTCAATAATAATCTGCAATTCCCATAAATGATCTCACTGCTGGAACATCAGCTGGCACCGGCCATTCCCTAATAGCCTTTATTTTGTCAGGGTCAACAACCAATCCTTGTTCAGAAATAATATGCCCCAAGTACTGAATCTTGTCTTTATAAAATTCACATTTACTAAATTTGGCATATAACTGGTTTTCCTTCAAAGTCTGCAAAACTATTCTTAAGTGTTCTTGGTGCTCTTCCTCACTTTTTGAATAAACTAGAATATCATCTATGAACACTAGTAAAAATTTATCTAAGTACTTATTCAAAACGTTGTTCATTAAGCACATAAAGGTGGCAGGGGAATTTGTCAACCCAAAAGGTAGGACTACAAATTCGTAGTGACCATACTTGGTTCGAAAAGTTGTTTTACTAATGTCTTCCTCCTTAATTCTGAGTTGGTGATAACCAGTCCTCAGATCAATCTTAGAAAATACAGAAGCCCCTATTACCTGATCAAAAACGTCATCAATTCTGGGCAATGGGTATCTATTTTTGATTGTCAACTTATTCAGTTGACGGTAGTCAATACACATTCTAAGGTTCCATCCTTATTTTTCATGAATAGCACTGGTGCTCCCCAAGGAGACACACTCGGTATGATATACCCTTTATCCAACAACTCTTGCAACTAAATTTTCAGTTCCATGAGTTTGGGGGGGCTCATACAATAAGGGGCTCTGGAAACAGGTGTTGCTCCAGGCACCAAATCGATTGAAAAGTCAATCTCTCTTTTGGGGGGAAGATGAGGAATCTCATCTGGAAAAACTTCCTTAAACTCTCTTACCACTCGCAGAGTGTCAAACAAATTTTCTTCAGGTTGCTATCCTAATTCTTCAATGTGTACAACATATAATTGATATCCCTTCCTAGATGTCCTCTTTAATTGCAGAGTTGATATTTGTCTTATAGAAATTGGTTTTGGTTTTCCTTTGAGTATAGAGGGTCTCCCTTCCTCATCTATGCAATGTAGAGTTTTATCCCAACAGTTCATCATAGCCTTTCTCTTTTCTAACTAGTCCATTCCTATCAGCAAGTCATATGAGCCTAAGGGCAGAATGTTTAAGTTTACTTCTGTCTGAACATCATTCAATTTAATTGTTGTTTGAGGTAACTTATGAGTTAATTTTCTCTTGGTGCCAGTGGCTAGCTAGACCAACCAAGACTGCTGAAATTTTTCAGTTTTGAGATTTCATTTCTCTACAATTTGTGGACTAATGTAACTCAAAGAAGCATCTAGATCAATTAAAACTGTAACAGATTGCTCAACAATCTTACCTTCCATCTCGACCACAGTAGCCTGAAGTCCTGCTTGTTAGTTTTCCAATGCTGCACTGATAGTGGGTATATTCCTCGCTATGTCATTCGTTGTGGTAGCTTCTCGATCCCTCATAATCATCTGAATATTTTGGTGTGGACAATCCCTCAACATATGAGGTTCTCTACAACCTCAAAATTTCAACGGTTCCCACATTTTGACTGCTCCCTCCTTATTATCTCCCTCTATTTGGTTTGAGCCAACTTGGGACTGAGCAGTTTGACTTTCCTTGGGTTTGTTAAATTTCTTCCACTGATGGTCCCTGCCAAAGTTCTTCAAGTAAGCTATTTTATATTTCTTCCCTTTGAATTCACTCTTATTTACCCAGCTTTTCCCATGTTCACCCTTGCCTTTAAATTGCTGATAACATAATCTAGCTTTCCTCACCGCTTCATCCATAGTTTTTGGATTATGGAACTCTATTTTATCCTTGTACACAGTAGGCAAATAATTCAAAAACCTTTGCACCTTTGCCTTCTATTCGCGAATATAAGGAACATACCTTAGCATATTTGTAAACTTGGTGAAAAACTCATCGATAGTGAGCTGTCCCAACCTGAGTTCATGGAACTCCTTTGCTTTATCATCATAATAATGTTCGTTCAAATAACAGTTTTTAAATTTGACTTGGAAATCTTCCCAAGCCACTGTCTTTTCATCAATGGCATGGACCATTTTTGTCTCCTCCCACCACAAGGTAGCCTTACCCTGTAATTGGTAAATAGCTAATCTAGCCTTCATATTACTTTCATATTCATAGACCTGGAAATATTTAATCATATTAAACCACCAAGCCTTAGCATCTTCCTACTCCCCAGCATAGGAGGGAGGTTTTATCTTTTAGAATTCCCCCTGTAATTCCTTTATCTATTTATACTAATGTCTAGTAGTGTCATCTTCCTCAGAATCATCTGAGAATTTTCCTTTCTTCCTCTTTCTGGAACCTTTGCCTTCTTGGTTATTTCGTGAAGCCAGTTCTATTATGAGCTTTTCTTGCTCCTCACTAGCTAATGACAGCCTATCATTTTGGCTTCTTAGCTCAGCCATCTCCCGTTGCAACCTGTGTAGCATTATGATCAAAGGAGTGTTGGGATCTCGCGTGTTATCATCATCAGGCAGATCAACATAAATTTCATCACCTTTAGCCATTGAATTTTCTGTTTCAGTACCATTGTACACTAAACAAAACAAAATTAGTAAAAATAATTTATACAGTGAGCACAACAACAACCCGGTTATGCTAACATGGGCTCTGATACCATTCGTCATGTCTCCCAATTCACAACAAATTTTTTTTTTTTTTTTTTTTTACATACATAATTTACTTCACCATATGGTAAAAATGCATACAAGTCTTTTGTCTAATACTCCACATACCTATTGGGTGACTATATATTTTTTCTTCAACATAGCTTTTTCCCCTTATCATTTTTATTAAGAGGTTTCCTATGTGTATATAAATATATATATGTTATGGTTATACATATGTACTGCATATCATAACGTGAGTATGGTATAAACCATATGATACAAATTCGTTTTGCCTTAGAACCATCGTATTGTCAATTCGTAAAAGTTCTCATGGTGTTCTCACACTACCTCTTGGTCTTACACGACCCTATACATATTATGTTTGTTTAAATAATGAACCATGGAAATTGCACTTGATGTGTGAGTCGATTTCGTATAAATTTCATTGGCACCGGTGAACTGACTACATTAAATTGGTAGTACCTTCGTATCATTTGATCTAGATTTATTCTCAGGTTTCCCCCCTCAATCTTTACGCTTTCGTGTTGATGATTGTTCTTTCTAACCCTTTTTCATATGTTTATGTCCTCCTCGTTTTATGGCATTAACGCTCTGGTGTTATTTCTCGTCGGCCTCCACTTGAAATTTCTTGATTTCCCAGCCATGAGTCATCAATCTGTTGTATGGTGCTCCGATGCGTGCCACCTGTAAGGTCGAGATGTTTGAGGGTTTCGCTCCAACTCGTGATACTTATGGTTTACATTATTTGGCATAATATTCATTTTCTCCTCTGCTAAGCAGTGGTTTCTCTAGTCTTATGCTCCTGGTTTGTTCATCTGGCATCCATGCAACTTTCTACAAGTTCTTCTACGACACAGACTTACACCACATCTTGTTCTCTTGCTAAGTCTTACCTATGCTATATATATTTTTTTCCATCGTTATAGTGCGTATAGCTTCTTGAAAGGCCGAGCTCTAGTTTAATTGTATACCTATTTTTCTGTGTGTTGAATGTATGTGAGTTTTACATTGTTAGTTCTCATATCCTGATAGAAGAATTTGCATTCGAACACCTATCCGTTTCGCCTCTCTTGTTATAGTCCATAGAACTCATTCATATCATTTGTTTCAATTATCTTATGTCTTGCGTTTGCAATAAGAGATCGATTTGTTGACTGAAACAATTTTCTTATTCTTCTACCTCCTCCTCGTGACTAAGGTAACCATTTTGATTCGTCCTGAATCGAGCTTCCCATCGTCGACTTGGAAAAATATTTTTATTCAGAGGTAAATTCCTCTCTAATTCACATTTTACTAGAGGTACGTTTGCTAACAATAAAATTTCCTCATATTTTAATCCTGAATGATTAAATTTTATTTTATCAGGCCCCCTAGTTACGTTGGCGTTTTGATTCGACCTGACCAAGTAACTATTTGCTCAGATATTAAGTCGTTCCTCTTGGAAGTTGTATAATAATTTTTTATTTTTTTTTTTGTCGTGCTTCTGACTTATACAGGTATCGTCACGTTTTGACTCCGCTCACGAACTTGTTTTTCCGACTATTTGAGTTTTTCAGGTAGGTGGTCTGAGTAAATTTTTCTTCTGGCATATCAGGACCTCAGACTTCCTTCAGAGTCCTACGATGGTTTTGGCATTTACCACCCATACTCAGATCTCACCTGTGTATTATTAGAAATTTATTATTTTGGCATAGAATTGGTTTTATGAATGTTATGCCCATTTGTATGAGGACTGCTGGACGTTGTCACGACGGTAATCATATATTTTAACTCATAATGTTATTTTCTTTGACTTACAGAGTTAGATCAGTTTTGGTTTATAATGAAGACTAGTCTCTCGCTGGTTTCCATACCAGGATTATCTATTTCTAGTAGCGATTTCTATTATTTTAAATGGAACTGTGGTGATGTATCTCCTTATGATTTCAGAAATGGTTTCACTGTCTACACATTTTGTATCTATGTGCTAGATGTATATTTTGTATGATAATACTGATCCTTCTCTAAAATTTTTACTAATGATCCCCAAAAGCTGAATACTTAATTTCATGGGCAATTAAAATATACTCTTCTCCTTTTTCACTAGAATATAAACATTTAGTTAAGAGCTTGGCCTTTTGTAACAATTTTTACTTGCACCAGTTAACTGATCCTATAACTGCTTCAGAGTCTACTTTCAGTTTTCATAACTTCTTTTACTCCTTTCTATTTAATCTATATCCTGTTCATGCAATATCTAAATACAACACATGTATTTAACACACACCTATAGGGATAAAATTTTATGTGCACCTAATGAGGATCTTTACATCTATTCAGGCATATGCACACTTTATTGAAATTATAGACGGATGTATTACCACTAAAATACATAGGTGTACCTAAGGTTTTTCCCTTAAATTTTTTTTTTAGTAAAATATTTCATGAACATCTAATATAATAACATGAATGTCTGATTTAGAGCTTCTAAATTTCTTTACACTCTGTACAGATATAAAATGTCACGTGTTAAGTTTCATGTTATGTTTCTATCCTATAACACAGGATTTTATTCTATTAATTGACAGCCTCTGAATGAAATTTATCTTCAAATTTCAAAGTAATTATCATGCATATGTGTGTCAGTCATACAGGATCATTTTTCAATTATCTTTCTTCAAATTTGTTGTCCATAGTGTAGATATAAAATGTATGTGTTCACAATTAACTTGCAACCTTTTATTACATACACCCATTTACATGCAGATTTCTAGAAGAACGTTCTACTTGTTTTAACACTGTGCGGTATGATTTCAAGGCATGTTTACATCACTATAGCCCTTAGTTACATTGTCACTATTATTAAATTAATTTCTGAGTACTGTAGTCGAATTCATACTTTAATTGGTATATATATTTTTTATAACACATGAACTTATTTAATTATATCATTTACCACAGGGAACAGGTTTGAAGTATGTCTGGTTTCAGTTATATCTGTTACCTATGAGGTTATCATGCTTTCTTTTCCTATATGCAATAGTTATTTTATTAACTCAGAAGCAGATTAAAGTTAAACAAACAAATCATTTTTATGGATAAAATGTATCCTTACATTTAAACCACAGTGGTTTAGAGTCTCTACTGGATTCTCCCCACAGATTTTATTCCTACTACTATACAAAGCTGAGAGGATTAGTTTCTTCTACAGAGTTCTGTTAAAAGTAAGGAACATAAATTTTAACTTAAATAGAATATTAGCTACAGCATGCACCAGTACAATATTCCAACAACTCTTTTAACCATTCATAAAAAACTTATGAGCATACAAATTATGAAGATGACCAATCCTCCCAACCTTAGAGTTCCTTTGTCTCCCGAACTCACCCCCGAGCTGAGATCTCCTCCAAGAACAGACCCACCCTAATCTGTTCTGGAGTAGCTTATTTAAGATTATGCTCCCCAAAGCCTGTTTCTAATTCTGCGTCCAGAATTACAGGATCCTCTTATTCCTGTTTGCCTAGGCTTCCCTTATTTAGGGACTTTTAAAGCTACTTTCTAATTTTTCAGCTTTTTACCTCTTCCCAACTACTCTCCCCCTCATTGGGGAAAATCTAGATTTTTCCTCAAAAATCTAATCTAGAAATAAATTCTTTCAAGGATTTTTGAAAGATTTTTGGGGAAAGTCTTAGCCTCTTTCCACACCTCATGTATTTTGAAAGTGATCTCAGAATTATCATTTTGTCAATATGAAAAGAATTAAATTATTTATATTTCATAATTAATAATAAATTACATCCACACAATACTTATCCATTGGGGTTCACCCCCCTTTGGATTGAAGTTCAAATGTCTAATTTGAAAGGAAAACATAAAACTAGGGGTGTTACATCACATAATACATCATATGAATTAGAATAGCTATTAAAATAAATATTTAACAAAATTATTCTGCAAATCAAAATGAAACAAAAATCTAGGTGATAAGAGATATAATCGTCAATCTAGAAAGAAACATGATTGTACAAACGAAATATAAATATCTCTAGTGTAATTCAAATAGAAAAATTGCATATATCTATTCATTCTTATGGACAAATAGGGAATTAAATATCAAATATATATTGAAGTACTAGAAGATAGTACAATATCTATATGTAGAATTCATGGGTAAAAATAATAGCCTATTGAATTACTACAAATAAGTAGAATATAAATATAATTCATATAAAGATGAATTCTTATTATCAAAATAGGAACAAAATTTTGTAGAAAGAATTGATAAAATGTATCATAATATATTGTCCATAGAACATTAACTGAAGATAAATATTTTTGCTATTAATTACAAAATCTATACAATAATAATTATCCTTGAATATAGTGGATTGAATTATAGCAAGTTATCACCAACCTGTACATAGAATGAATAAAATAAATTGTCAATTATTGTGAGAGGAATGCACAGATTAACGAGAAACAAATTGTGAAAGGTGCAATAACTTTACAATAAACCATAAGACAAAGGGTTGGAATTTAATTATTAAGATAATTAAATTAACTACATTGAATGTGAGAAAAGAACAACATAAATTTTAATATAAAATTACCTTATGAGTTAAGGAAATTTTCGAACTTCATTCCTCTATACAAATAGGAAAATAAATTAAACTATACAAAAAAAATATATTGTAAGTGAGTAACCATATGGAAAACATACAAATTAAATTACCTGTATTATGATAGAGGAAAAACATAATGAAAATTCATGACTGGTTTCATAACATGAAGAAGAAGGCCTGAAAAAGAAATCATTTTATTAGTTTAGGGAACTAATTAAAATTCTAATTATTTCTTGAAGGAAGAAATTTAATAGCTTCTATAAATTCATTTTCAATGGATCTCAATAATTATGAAAGAAATTATAGAGATTGAAATAAATAGAAGATAAATGTATAAGTTATACCTTTAAAAATTATAAATATACATGACCACCACGAATCTCCAGATTGTCGTTTAATGAGGTTTGGAAGCTCTGCAACCCACAAATTTGAATCGAAGGAGAGAATGAGTGCTCTGTAAGCCCAAGGAAAAACCACCCATGGCTTGGTGAATGAAGGAATTATTCTTCGTAGTCCGAAAACGACGATCAGGGACCTGCGTTGAGCACGAGGACCATGCATCTAGAGATTCTCCCTCTACACTGAATCCAACTCCACTCCTTTCGTCCACCTCATGGTGCAGTGTGCTCATTCTCCTACCATTTCCAGGATGCCTCTCGGCTACCAACCTCTCGCCACTACTACCTAATGAAGCTATCACTCTCCTCATCTCAAGGTGGCGGATCTCAAGCCAAGGCTTGAGAGCTCGCAGTCGTTCCTCTGTAAAGACCATACCATCAACCTTAACCGTCACCTACAGATACCAAATTCCCTGAGAGACATCCATCATAGCCTTAGCAACCTGCTTACCTGTCGTAGGAACACCTTCCTTGAGGCCCAGTACTTCTCCTGTGTAGGAGGCTAGTTATTGAACAAGCACGTGTATGAGGACTAGACTAGACTTAACTGCCCATGTGACACTTTTCCCATTGATTGGACACCCCCAGTGGGGACTTGAAGGTCTTCGTCCATGAGATTTTGGAGGTTTTAAGCTTCGCCAGGGTGAAAATCCAACTTTTATAGTAGTTCATCCCAAATTCCATGGAATTCATTAGTTGGTTTTTTCATGCCCATGTTGGTTATGAAATATAACACCTTTTTTCCTGAACGAGGCACATGGCTCATAGAGGCTTACTCCATTTGACTTATGAGACCTTTTATGCGAGAAGGTTGAGCGTCCTGCTATCAACTCTTAGCTATTTTCTAAGGATCCATGTCGTCGATGACTTTCTGGGTCATATCTAGAATTAGCCAGGAATCCAAAACTATGCGTATATGATTATATATGAAGTCATTATCCAGATTCAACTCCACTTTCATCCCAATGTGTTCTGCTACATTATTTGTTGAAGTGACCATTGATCTTACGTATGCTGCCTTAAGTGATCCTTTGTCATCGTAGAGGATGCCTCCATATCACGCCTGGCCTGGGTTTCCCTTTGAGGCTCCGTCAAAATTGAGCTGAATACAGTTCATAGGGGAAAGGGAGAAGGAAGACAACAGAGGGGGGCCAGGGTAGTCCAGGTTCGGGTGGGGGTGAACCAGGTTAGCCGAGATATTTAGGAGATGTGGGATGCCAAGATCAGGCTGACCCACATCCCATTCCATGGGGTCTGAAGTATCCATGAGAATTGATTCCCAAACATTGGAAAGGGTCAAAGACTTGATAAGAGGGGAAGGATGGGCTTGATTCTCCAATATTGAACGGTTTGTCCCCTTCTAAGTGTTTCGGAGCAAGAGACTAGGGAGGATCCGCCAAGCTTTGAAGACCACAGGTTTGGAGAATCTGAGGGTTGACCAATCTTTCAGCAGGGCTCTTGTGGTGGTGGGGAAGTCGTTGACGGGGCCAAAAATATCAAAGGCTTGCGACGATAATAGTTTAGTTAAGGGGTAGTCCATGAAGAGGTGATGTTGAGTTTCTTCAGCCCGCCTAAAAAGGAAGCACATGAAAGGTCTGATAAACCCCTCTTAAGGGGACAATCCCATGTTAAGATGTGCTTATGAATAATTAGCAATAGGAAGTGGGCCAATTTCGGCCATAGATGAATTGTACATATTCTCTTCCAAACATGAGTGTTGGGGATGAATGGCATCGTTGTATGGAGGAGATAATCTTCCTCGATGGAAAATACCCCAAAGGTCTAGAGGCCCCATTTTAATTTGTTCAAACCCCTAGATGCATGAATTTTATATTGGGAAAGATACTAGCCAAGCCAATCAAACCCTTGGCAAGGAAGTTCTATAGGCCAATCTTCTTTGGTTTTCCATTGGCGCAACCCATGCTTGTATGGTTGGTTGCACCAATAATCCTTCATTTTCATAGATTTGCAGGAATGAAAGAGGGGCATGAGATCCGAAAAATAATGGTCCTAAGAGAGGCGGGGGGATTTTTGCCAAGAGTCCTCCCAAAATATGCCAGTTTTCCTATCGTTCACTTCCGAAAATAAGTGTGTGTGAATCAGGTAGCTATTGGTGTTGGCGAGGTTCCAAATGGCAGATCGTTGACTGGGAAGGGGTGTGTGAAGTATTTCACTTTTCGTTCTACCCTCGCCATAATTATGAGACCAAATAGTCTTCCACAGTTATGGTCCTCCTTTCAACTAGTGCCACCAGAGTTTGGCACCTAGAGTTACATTGAGAATAGCATGGTCCCTCAAGCTCAAACCCCCCATAGATTTTGGGAGAACCAACTTATTCGAAGCTGTTAGAGGCCACTTTATTTTTTCCATCGCACCTCCCCAGAGGAATCACTAGAATTATTCAATATGGTTCGAGTAGATGTAGTTCAAGGGTGACAGAGAGGAAATATGGTAAAGGGTGATTGATTTTAGGAAAAAATTGAGGAAGGTGGCTCATCCCACTATGTTAAGGACCTGAAAAGTCCAGTTGGAGAGCTTAATAGACAGTTTCGTACAGAGGTCTTTCTAGGGGTCAATGTTCAGGGGGTTGAACAAGAGGGAAAATTGTAGGTATTTGGAGGGGAGAGAGCTAATATTGAAACCCAGGGTTATGGCTAAGGAGGCTTGGACTGGACGAGAATTATTGAAGAAATATATATTAGATTTGAGCTTATTGAGGAGGATACTTGATGCTTCTTGGAAGTCCTCCAAGATGAGGTTGAGTTGGGAGGTTTCTTTCAGAGTTATGACACTGAAAAGAAGGTTATCATCCACAAACTGCTAGTGAGTCATATCAACACTTGATCCCAGTAGATGAAGCATTGTTATCTCATTGGATTGTTTAGCGGCTTGGAGTAAGAAACCAAACCCTTCTTCTTCAATAGTGAATAGGAAGGGGTAGAGCGAGTCACCTTGACGAATACCCCTCGAGGACCGAAAGGTTTCAAACGACATGTAATTTATGAGAATGGAAAAAAATGAAGTGGATATCATTGGTTTAGTCCATTGAATCCATTAAGCTACAAAACCAAAAGCCTGTAGGACTTCCAATAGGTAATCCCAGCTGAGGCAGTCATATGCTTTCGATAGATACAATTTCAGCAGCATTCTATGAATCTTATGCATTTTGATAGAGTGGATGGTCTCATGCACGGAAACAGTTCCATCTAGGATTTGTCTTCCCTCCAAAAACCACAATTGCTTATGAATAATGATGCAGTGAAGCGATGGCTTGAGCCTGCAGACTGTTATGGTGGAAAGAATCTTATGAATGATGTTGCGTATGGAGATAGCCATGAAATCCCCTAGCCTTTTTTCCTCCTTGGATTTGTGGATGAGGGAGATGATTTTGGCGTTAAGGCAAAATCATACCAGTCAGAGCTACCTTCATT
Organism: Pinus albicaulis; assembly: GCA_034641835.2. Classification (NCBI taxonomy): domain Eukaryota; kingdom Viridiplantae; phylum Streptophyta; class Pinopsida; order Pinales; family Pinaceae; genus Pinus; species Pinus albicaulis. The sequence continues at coordinate 969,167,398 of CM076571.1, read as the reverse complement.
CTTCCACTATCTCCCATATTTTTTTGCTAAGGAAGGGCCATCCAGCCTTGAAAAATTCTGCATCAAATATTTCCAGACCTAGAGCCTTACTCAAAGGTGAGGCCTTCATGACTTCTTATACATCCAAAAGGGAGACGGGGCTTAAAAGAGCTTCATTTTGGTCTTGCAAGTTCAAAGAGGGTATATTATGAGTAACTTTGTGCAGAGCCTTCGATATTTCATAGCCTTAATCCTACAAAAGGGATGAGAAGAAGGCTTACAGCTCCGTCTCTATGTCTTATTGGCGGTCGAGCTCGAAATTGTCAGCCACCTACAGGTGGGTGATTTTATTACATTGTTGATGTTGGATCATGGATTGGTGGAAGAATTTTGTGTTCTGTTCTCCCTCTCTCAACCATCAAATCCTGAATTTATACTGCCATAGTATTTCCTCCTACTGCTTTTGTTCCTCCAGGTCCTTATTCAAGATATCGTCTTTTTTTTTTCCAGCTCTTCCTGTGTAGCCTTGCTGTATAATTCGTTTCTCTACTTCCTCTAGCTTGGCTTCTGAATTCCTCTTTTCCTGGAGAATATTTTGAAAAGTTTCGTGGTTCCAAGATCTAATATGGCCTTTGAGACCTTGCAACTTCTTTTGAAAATATCACATTTTATTATTGGGTGGTGTACCCAATGTTTTCCACCGTGAATCTAATCTATCCAAGAATCCATGGTTTTGTAGCAAAAAAAATCTCGAACTGGAATGGGCGTCTCTAAGGGGGGCTAGAAGAGGATAAATACACACTGATGGGATACTGATCCTAGTTGATGGAATGGAGGATCTCAAAGGAGAGTTGGGGGTCAGTCAGATAAGCTGATTAGAGAAAAGGAACCTGTTGAATCTCCAGGGGATTTGGTTCTCTAGCGCTCTTCTATTTCTCCACGTATGGAGACCTTGTGTGGGAATCGCATAAATGAGGCAGAGATCCTCAATAGTGTCATTTAAGGCATGAGAGGATGGCTCTAAGTGGAAAAATTCCCCATGATTTTACTTAATTTTGCAGATCAAGTTGAAATCCCCTCCCAGTATCCACTCTTTCGTGGCCCATAACCTACTGATATTTTTGATATGCGTAAGGAACATAGGTTTTTCACGAGGCATAGCTGACCCATAGACCGTAGTTAGGATGCTCCACCGGTGTTCACCTATCAAAAAAATCAAGGTTGACATAGTGAATTTGGTGTCGATCCAGTCTTCTATGATGACACAATGTGGATCCCAAAGATTTTTATGCCCCCTACAGCTTCAATGGCATCTATCATCATGGCATGGATATTCCTTCAACATTGTTATATATTTTTCGTAACTTTGTCTACAGGCACCGTTCTCTCCTTCATAATAAGAACATTTGGTTTGTAATTTCTTATTTTTTCTTAAGGAAGTAGATCTTTCTTGGGCTACTAAAGCCCCTAATATTCCATGACATGATCTTCATGAGGAAGGAGCAACAGATCCAAGATATAAATCCGTCAACTATCCCATTTTCCCTAAGTTTAACAAAAGTTATTCGGTTTCACAAATAAGCTCTTTGGTAGTTTTTTGTCCCTTCTTACTCTTCTCATATCCCCCAAGTTCTTGGATTGTTGTGCTAAGGGGGTTTCCCTCTCTTCCTGTGTTGTGGAGATCTAAGTCCACTCATCGAGAATGAGTCACCCATTGATTAAAAAGATTTCCAAAATGGATTAGTTGGTCACCTAAGATATCTTTGATGCTTGGCCTGCTCGAGCTTTTAAATATTTCTAGCAGTTATTTTTTTGTCTGCACCATGCCTATTATCCTACTCCTCGGCTTCCAAGATCTTACTCATTTTCCGCTGGACCTCTTGGATGCATCGATCTAATTCAGTGTGCCTAAGGATCTTTCTCTTGGAAGAAATTGTTTTTCCAGGGTTTGAGATTAGCTTATCGATCTCCATAGATTAAGGAGCTCCTTGGGATGATGAGCGAAGGGATTGGGAAGTTAGCACAGGGGAAGGGAAGAGGGCCAGGGATTCATCGATGATGGCCGCAAAATGGTTTTTTGATTCGGGAGGCACCTGCTGAGAGGAGGAGGATGGGGCATGAGGAGGTTGGGCATGGACATGTGTGTTGGGGCTTGAGTGATCTGGACGATTAAACTGTGGGGGCTGATTGACTTTGAATCGATGCCCTTTAATGTATTTAAATTCATCACCATCCTTAACCAGCACAGCTGCTCGAGCTTCGTTTACAACTGTAAATGGGAAATATCAGAAGAGATGGATATACTCATGACAATGAAGACATTTGAAATGTATGTGCTCATAATCCAACGGTCGGGTCCATGTAGAGTCGTGGTATATTAGATCAATGGATTCTGGTAGCGGTTTATATATATTCATATGGACATAGATCTGGGCATAGGTCACATGTCATTGGTGTTTGGTGATTTTTGAGGTTTTAAAAAATGCTCCTATTGAGTTCTTGATTCCTTGTAGGCTGTGAGGTTCAAAAAAATCATCTAGGAGGGAATAGAACCGAACCTAGACAAGGGTCATGCTAAATTCTTATTTTTCCAGGTTTTAGCATTCTTCCCAATAGCGGATGAAGAGGCCTACACTTCCCAAAAAATATGGTCCGTTTTTGAAGATCCTCTTGTAGTCTTCTAGATATTCAAAGATCAGAATGAAGAAGCCTTTGGCCCTGATTCAGAGCTCAAAATTTCCTGTTGTGGATCACTTGTTTTGGATCCAGGCTAGGATATTTTGTTCTTGAGGCCAAATACCCAAGAAATTCTAAATCATTGCATGATCTTTCATGTATTCTCGAGCATTTTCTAGGTGATTGTTTGGGATGAAATTTTGTGACTCATTTATGCCTTAGGAAGGCATCGAATTTTACCTTTCTTTGCTTGGCACTGCACCCCCATAACGAGGGTTTCTGCGGCTAAGGAGGAATCATTTGATCCATTGACATGATGACCTTGCACAAAGGGTGTCAATTTTTTTGCACTACAGTAGGATTGTGGCCCCTCTCGCCACAGCGAGGGTCCTAACATTTTTGCTTCAACCCGGCCCTAGAGAGGTCCAAAACATTGCAGAAGCAGTGCACAGCGGGTTCAGAGAAGAGGACAAATGACGCAAAAGATTACAACTGTGCTAACAAAACCCTAGAAAATTACTTGTTTCCATATCATGTACTTTGACCTCTTATTAATTTAACATTTATAAATAAAATATAATAAATAATATTTTCTAAAATTACATATCTTAATTTTTTGGGCTCTTGTAAATCTAGCATGATCTACTTTGTAATATAAGACTAAAAGGTACCAATTTAAAAGATATAGATTTTCTTTCTATATACACTTAGGAAGGTATAAGGTTTTAAAATACATATCAATAGTTTATGTTATTTATTAAATTGTTATTCATTAAAATAAAGTTTTAAAAAATTTATAATTTTTTACTAATTTTTTATTTATTAAAATTAACTATAATAAAAGGGTACTAGTGATATTTATGTGTAATTTATTTTAATAAATTATGTTTTGATAAAAAAAAAAACATTTATTACTTATATATTTAGTTATATTAAAATTTTCAAATGAACTCAAATGCCCTTCAACATTTGTATATTTAGAAAGAAACATTTTCATATTTAACAACAATGTTATTATACTTGTAACATCAATATAAATATTGATATATTACTTTTATCATTAACATAAATATTGATGTATTGTATTGTCTTAAAATTTAAAAAATTAGTAAATAGAAGTATGAATTTCACATTGGTTTCCTACTTTATTAAAATAAGGAATGCTTTATATATTTTCATTTATTGATATATTGTATTGTTTTAAAATTAATAAAAATAGTAAATAAAAGTATAAATTTCACATTAGTTTCCTACTTTATTAAAATAAGCACTGGTTTATATATTTTAAATTTTTTTTTTAACTTATTAGTTTTATTACATTTTTTATTTTATTTTTAAAAATTTGTATTATATTGTTTTTAAACTATTTTGGTTTTAAATATTTTTAAAATGATATGTGTTTCATATATACTAGCACAATCACATTTACCAATGTGGTTGATATACATTGATAGGCATATATGAAATATATTTTCAACCACATTCACTAATGTGTTTCATATACGTTGATAGGCCTATATCCACCACATACGACATGTATTTTACAAAAAAATAATTATATATTTGTGAATATAATTACCAATATATCTTATATATTTACTTGTAATATATTAATAATATAAACTATATTGATATTATATATTAAACTAATATATATATATATATATATATATATATAGCCAAAATTAGAACGAACTTTCATGAGCTCCATAGTGAAACAAGTCATTGGACAGTTCCTAAAACACAATGGATGGAAAGGATTTGCCATCTCTGTGAGAATATGAACATCGAGGATGAAATCACTTCCTCTTAGAGTACCCTACGTACAACCACATTAAAGCTCAATTTCATAATGTTTGTTGCAATACTGACCTTCCTAGCCTTTTAAGATGTCAAAATTATAGTGAGCTCAGGAGGCTTCTCTCCAAGATTTTTGAGCATAGGAATAAAATTTTAAATCAAATTAAATAAATATTTTCATTAGGTTCGATAAACCAAAGATTGATCTCAGTGGACGATAACCATCATCATCATCATCATCATCATCATCATTATATATATATTGAAATATATAATATTTTTTTATTTGAAAATAATGAATACATTAATTTAGTTATAACTCAAACTATACTAAAATTAAAATATAACATAATATTAGTATTTTATTTCTATTTATAATAGTTATATATCTCTTACATATATACGAAGGGTTTATTAATATTATACTCCAGTAGAACTAATAACCCCAAGGGTCTAATGTTATAAACCTAAGGAATTGGTGAACCAAAGGGAAAAATATAAAAAATCTAGGAGATCAAGAAGCCCAAGGAATCCATATTAAAACATGAAGATATTAATAAAGGTTAAGAATTAATATTCTAAATAGAAATGAATGATAAAATCACATGATTATTAATATTATAAACCAAAGAGAACAATCAACTTTACGGATTGTTAATATTATAAACCCAATGAATTGAAAATATAAAATATTAATAAACCCAATGGATTGACATTAAAATCCCAAGGAAATAATAAACCCAAAATATCAATAAGGCCAAGGGATTAATATTAAAATGACAAGACATTAATGAACCCCAAGAATTAATATTTTAAACTAAAAAACCTAGGATACTAATACCATAATAATCAATATTTTAAACTCAAAAGATTAATAAACCGAAGAGATTATTAATATTATAAACCAAAATAACGAATAAACGCAAGGGTTAAATATTATAAACCAAAGAAATCAGAAGCGATAATATTAAAAACTTACAAGACCAATAAGGACAAGGAATCAATATCAAAAACACAAAAGATTACTAAACCCTAAGAATAAAGGTTTTAAACCCAAAAATCTAAGAAATTAATAAACCCTAATAATTAATATTTTAATTTAAATAGATTAATAAACCCGACATTATTAATATTATAAATAAAAGAAGTAGTAAACCCAAATCTTTAATACTATCAACTAAAGGAATTGGTGAACCCAAAGGATAAATATTAATATTATAAACCAAGAAATTTGTAAAACCTAATAATTAATACTTTAAACTCAAGAGATTAGTAAACACTAAGAATTAATATTTCAAACTCAAGAGATTGACAAACCCAAGGGATTATTAATATTATAAAAAAAGAACTAATAAAGCTAAGGGTTTAATATTACAAACCAAAGGAATTGGTGAACCCAAGCGATAAATATTAAAGACATAAGTGATCAATAAGGCCAAAGGAAAAATTTTAAAAACACAGGAGATTAAAAAATCCTAAGAATTAATCTTTTTAACTCAAAACTCGAGAAATTAATAAACCTTAAGAATTAATATTTTTAACTCAAGAGATTCTAAGACTGAAGTATGGTTTAATATTATAAACGAAAATAACTAATAAACCAAAGGTTTTATGCCATAAACCCAAGGAATTGGAGAACCCAATGGATACATATTAAAAACCTAAGGGATAAATAATGCGAAGGGATCAATATAAAAAAAAGAAGAGATAATAAAGCTTGAAAATTAGTATCTTAAACAAAAATGTTTGATAAACTCAAATGATTATTAATTTATAAACTCAAGGGAATGATATTAAATCTAAGAGATTAATATTATAAACCTCAATTATGTAAAATTCTTTAGATAAATATTATAAACCTTAAAATAAACATGGTTTAGCATGTTTGACTTAAACATTGAGACAATTATTGTCATAATGCGACGTTGGATGAAGAATGACCATGGTTTGCCATGGTTGATTTTCATATTGAGACAATATTTGTCACAATGTGACATTCGACCATGGAAGACCTTGATTGAATATGACTAAATATGATTAATGATGGCAACGCATGGTTGATTTTCATATAGAGACAATTTTTTTCATAATGTGAAACTGGACCATGCATTAATATTAAAGTGTATGACTAATATTTAACGCCTAATATTACCAACCCAAAGAATTAGGAAACTCAAGGGATTAATAAACCCTAATAATTAATATCTTAAACTGAAAACCTAAGAAATGAATAAACCCTAAGAATGAATAATTTAAAATCAAGAGATTAATAAATAGAAGGGATTATTAATATTATAAACCAAAAGAAGTAATAAACCCAAGGGTTTAGTATTATAAACCAAAGAAATTGGTGAACCCAAGGGATAAATATTAATATTATAAACCAAGAAATTAATGAATCATAAGAACTAATACTTTAAACTCAATAGATTAATAAACACTAAGAATTAATATTTTAAACTTAAGAGATTAATAAAACCAAGTGGTTATTAATATCATAAACCAAAATAATAAACGCAAGGGTTTAATATTACAAACCAAAGGAATTGGTCAACTAAAGGGATAAATATTAAAGATCTAAGGGATCAATAAGGCCAAGGGATCAATATTAAAAACACAAGAGATCAATAATCCCTAAGAATAAATATTATGAACCGAAATATTATAATCCCCAATGTTATAAATTGTAAACATTAAACACAATATTATAAACCCTAATATTAAAACCAAATATTAACCCATAATTATAAATGCTATATATTATAATATATATTATAACCCAACATATTACACCATAATGTAAATCATAATATTAAAACTCAAAAGATTAATAAACCCAGGAACTCATAAACGCAAGCGTTTAATATTATAAACCAATGGAATCGGTGAATTGAGGGGATAAATATTAAAATCCTACATGATGAAGAAGGCCAAGGAATCAATATTAAAAAAAATATATATTATTAAACCCTAAGAATAAAAAATTAAAACTCAAAAACCTAAGAAATTAGTAAACCATAATAACTAATATTTTAAACCGAAATATTAATTATATTATAGGAAGGGATTATTAATTTATAATCCAATAGAATCAATAACCCCAAGGGTATAATATTATAAACTGAAGGAATTGGTGAACCCAAGGGAAAAACATTAAAAATATAAGAGATCGAGAAGCATAAGAAATCCATATTAAAATGTGAAGAGATTAATAAAGCTTAGGAATTAATATTTTAAATAAAAATGAATAATAAACTCGCATGATATTAATATTATAAACTGAAAAAAAAAACAACTTTAGGATTGTTAATATTATAAACACAATGAATTAAAAAAATAAATATTGATAAATCCAATGGGCTGATATTAAAAACCCAAGGAAATAATAAATCCAAGAGATCAATAAGGCCAAGCGATTAATATTAAAATGACAAGAAATTAATAAACCCCAAGAATTAATATTTTAAACTCAAAAACCAAGGACATTAATACTATAATAATCAATATTTTAAACTCAAAATATTAATAAACCCAAGGGATTAGTAATATTATAAACCAAAAGAACAAATAAACGCAAGTGTTTAATATGATAAACCAAAGGAATCGGTGAACCCACGCGATAAATATTAAAAGCATACAGGACCAATAAGGCCAAGGGATCAATATTAAAAACACAAAATATTACTAAACCCTAACAATAAATTTTTTGAACTCAAAAACCTAAGAAATTAATAAACCCTAATAATTAGTATTTTAATTTAAATAGATTAATAAGTCCAAGACATTATTAATATTATAAACAAAAGAAATAATAACCCAAATGTTTAATACTATAAACTAAAGTAATTGGTGAACGCAAGGGATAAATATTAATATTATAAATGATGAAATTAATAAACCCTAACAATTAATACTTTAAACTCAAGAGATTAGTAAAGACTAAGAATTAATATTTTAAAATCAAGAGATTATTAATACTATAAACAAAAAGAACTAATAAATCCAAGGGTTTGAAATTACAAAGCAAAGGAATTGGTGAACCCAAGGGATAAATATTAAAGACATAAGTGATCAATAAGGCCAAGCGATCAATATTAAAAACAGAAGAGATTAAAAAACAATAAGAATTAATATTTTTAACTCAAAAACCTAAGAAATTAATAAACCCTGAGAATTAATATTTTTAACTCAAGAGATTCTAATACCCAGGAGTGGTTTAATATTATAAACGAAAATAACTTTTAAACCAAAGGGTTTAGTGCAATAAACCCAAGGAATTGGTTAACCCAATGGATAAATATTAAAAGCCTAAGGGATAAATAACATGGAGGGATCAAAATGAAAAACATAACAGATTAATAAAGCTTGTAAATTAATATCTTAAACAAAAATTTTTGATAGACTAACATGATTAACAATATTATAAACTCAAGGGAATGATATTAAACCTAAGAGATTAATATTTAAAACCTCAAGTATGTATAAACCTTAATATAAACATGGTTGAGCATGTTTGACTTAAACATTGAGACAATTATTGTCATAATGAAACATTGGACGAAGAATGACCATGGTTTGCCATGGTTGATTTTCATATTGAGACAACCTTTGTCACAATGTGACATTCGACCACGAAAGACCTTGATTGAATATGACTAAATATGATTAACAATGGTAGCACATGGTTGATTTTCATATAGAGACAATGTTTTTCATAATGTGACATTGGATCATGCATTAATATTAAAGTGTGTGACTAATATTTAACACCTAATATTACCAACCCAAATAATTAGGAAACTCAGGGGATAAATAAACCCTAATAATTAATATATTAAAATCAAAACCTAAGAAATGAATAAACCCTAAGAATCAATAATTTATACTAAAGAGATTAATAAATCGAAGGGATTACTAATATTATAAACCAAAAGAAGTAATAAACCCAAGGGTTTAATATTATAGACCAAAGGAATTGCTAAACCCAGGGGATAAATATTAATATTATAAACCAAGAAATTAATGAAGCATAAGAATTAATACTTTAAACTCAAGACATTAATAATCACTATGACATAATATTTTAAACTTAAGATATTAATAAACCCAAGGGGTTATTAATATTATAAACCAAAATAATAAACCCAAGGGTTTAATATTACAAACCAAACAAATTGGTCAATCGAAGGGATAAATATTAAAGACCTAAGTTATCAAAAAGGCCAATGGATCAATATTAAAAGCCAAAGAGACCAATCAACCCTAAGAATAAATATTATGAACTGAAATATTATAATCCCCAATGTTATAGACTGTGAACATTAAACACAATATTATAAACCCTAATATTAAACCCAAATATTATAATCCAAATATCAACCTGTAATTATAAACGCTCTATATTAGAAACTATATTATGACCCAATATATTACGCCATCATGTAAATCATAATATTAAAACTCAAAAGATTAATAAACCCAAGGGATTATTAATATTATAAACAAAAAAAACTAATAAATCCAAGGGTTTAATATTATAAACCAAAGGAATCAGAGAACCGAGGGGATAAATATTAAAAATCTACATGATTTATAAGGCTGAGGGATCAATATTAAAAAAAAAAGATTATTAAACCCTAAGAATAAAAATTCTAATCTCAAAAAACTAAGAAATTAGTAAACCCCAATAATTAATATTAAAAAAAATATTAGTATATTATAAGAAGGGATTATCAATATATACTCCAATAGAACTAATAACCCCAACAGTCTAATATTATAAGCCCAATAAATTGTTAAAACCAAGGGAAAAATATTAAAAATCTAAGAGATCAAGAAGCCCAAGGAATCCATATTGAAACGTGAAGAGATTAATAAAGCTTAGGAATTAATATTTTAAATACAAATGAATGATAAGCTTGCATGATTATTAATATTATAAACCAAAGACAACAATCAACTATAGGGATTGTTAATATTATAAACCCAATGAATTAAAAATATAAAAGATTAATAAACCCAATGGATTGATATTAAAATCCCAAGGAAATAATAAACCCAAGGGATCAATAAGGCCAAGGTATTAATATTAAAATGACAAGAAATTAATAAACCCTAAGAATTAATATTTTAAACTTAGAAACCTAGGATATTAATACCATAATAATAAATATTTTAAGCTCAAAGGATTAATAAAGCCAGGGGATTATTAATATTATAAACCAAAACAACGAGTAAGCACAAGGGTTTAATATTATAAACCAAAGGGGTTGGTGAACCCAAGTGATAAATATTAAAAACACAAAAGATTACTAAACCCTAAGAATAAAGGTTTTAAACTCAAAAACGTAAGAAATTAATAAATGCTATTAATCAATATTTTAATTTAAATAGTTTAATAAACCCAGGACATTATTAATCTTGTAAACAAAAGAAGTAATAAACCCAAAGGTTTAATACTATAAACCAATGTAATTGGTGAACCCAAGGGATAACTATTAATATTATAAACGAAGAAATTAATAAAACCTAGTAATTAATACTTTAAATTCAAGAGATTAGTAAATAGTAAGAATTAATATTTTAAACTCAAGAGATTCATAAACCCAAGGGATTATTAATATTATAAACAAAAAGAAATAATGAAGCCAACGATTTGATATTACAAACCAAAGGCTTTGGTGAACCCAAGGGACAAATATTAAATACATAAGTTATAAATAAGGCCAAGGGATCATTATTAAAAACCTAATGGATAAATAACATGAAGGGATCAATATGAAAATCATAAGAGATTAATAAAGATTGCAAATTAATATCTTAAACAAAAAGGTTTGATAAAATCACATGATTATTAATATTATAAACTCAAGGGAATTATATTAAACCTAAGAGATTAATATTATAAGCCTCAAGTATGTAAAAACCTTTAGATAAATACTATAAACCATAAAATAAACATGGTTGAGCATGCTTCACTTAAAAATTGAGACAATTATTGTCATAATGCCATGTTGGAAAAAGAGTGACCATGGTTTGCCATGGTTGATTTTCATATTGAGACAATCTTTGTCACAATGTGACATTCGACCATGGAAGAATTTGATTGAATATGACTAACTATGATTAACAATGGTAGCCCATGGTTGATTTTCATATAGAGACAATATTTTTCATAATGTGAAATTGGACCATGCATTAATATTAAAGTGTATGACTAATATTTAACGCCTAATATTACCAACCCAAAGAATCAGGAAACTTAGGGGATTAATAAACCCTAATAATTAATATCTGAAACTCAAAACCTAAGAAATGAATAAACTCTAAGAATTAATAATTTAAACCAAAGATATTAATAAACCGAAGGGATTATTAATGTTATAAACGAAAAGAAGTAATAAACCCAATTATTTAATATTATAAAACAAAGGAATTGGTGAACCTAAGGGATAAATATTAATATTGTAAACCAAGAAATTAATGAAGCATAAGAATTAATAATTTAAAATCAAGAGATTAATAAACACTTAGACTTAATATTTTAAACTTAAGAGATTAATAAAACCTATGGGTTATTAACATTATAAACCAAAATATTAAACCCAAGGGTTTAATATTACAAACCAAAGGAATTGGTCAACCAAAGGGATAAATATTAAAGACCTAAGGGATAAATAAGGTGAAGGGATCAATATTAAAAACACAAGAGATCAATAAACCCTAAGAATCAATATTATGAACTGAAATAATATAATTCCCAATATTATAAACTGTAAACATTAAAAATAATATTATAAACCCTAATATTAAACCCAAATATTATAAACCAAATATTAACCCATAATTATAAATGCTACATGTTAGAATCTATATGATAACCCAACATATTACACCATAATGTAAATTATAATATTAAAACTCAAAAGATTAATAAACCCAATGGATTATTAATATTATAAACCAAAATAACTAATAAGCACAAGGGTTTAATATTATAAACCAAAGGAATCAGTGAACTGAGGGGATAAATATTAAAAACCTACATGATCAATAAGGCCTAGGGATCAATATTAAAAACAAAAAATATTATTAGACCCTAGGAATAAAAATTCTAAACTCAAAAACCTAAGAAATTAATAAACCGTAATAGTTAATATTTTAAATTAAATAGATTAATAAACAAGACATTATTAATATTATAAAAAAGAAGAAGTAATAAACCTAAGGATTTAATATAATAAATCAAAGTAATTGGTGAACCCAAGGGATAAATATTAGCATTATAAACCAAGAAATTAATACACTCTAATAATTAATATTTTAAACTCATAAAGAACTAATAACACCAAGCATTTGATATTACAAACCAAAGGAATTGGTGAACTCAAGGGATAAATATTAAAAACCTAAGGGATCAATAAGGCCTAGGGATCAATATTAAAAACACAAGAGATTAATAAATCCTAAGAATTAATATTCTTATGTCAAAAACCTACGAAATTAATAAACCTTAAGAATTAATATTTTAAACTCAAGCGATTCTTATATCCAAGGGTGTTTTAATATTATAAATGAAAAAACTAATAAATCGACGCGATTTATATTATAAGCCCAAGGAACTGATGAACCAAAGGGATAAATATTAAAAACGTAACTGATCAATAATGTGAAGGGATCAATATGAAAAAACATAAGAGATTAATAAAGCCTAAAAATTAATATCTTAAACAAAAAGGTTTGATAAACTCAGATATAAACCATAAAACAAATATGGTTAGGCATGCTTGATTTAAACATTAACACAATTGTTGTCACAATGCGACGTTGGATGAAGAACTACCATGGTTTTCAATGGTTGATTTTCATATTGAGACAATCTCTGTCACAATCTGATATTCGACCATGGAAGAACTTCATTCATTATGATTAACTATGATTAACAATGGCAGCCCATGGTTGATTTTAATATTGAGACAATGTTTTTCATAATGTGATATTGGACCATGTATTAATATTAAAGTGTAAGACTAATATTCAACACCTAATATTACCAACCCAAAGAATTATAAAACTGAAAGGATTAATAAACACTAATAATTAATATCTTAAACTTAAAACGTAAGAAATGAATAAACACTAAGAATTAATAATTGAAAGTGAAGAGACTAATAAACCAAAGGGATTATTAGTGTTATAAACCAAAAGATCTAATAAACCCAAGGGTTTAATATTATAAACCAAAGGAATTGGTGAACCCAAGGGATAAATATTAATATTATAAACCAAGAAATTAATAGAGCATAAGAATTAATATTTTAAACTAAAGAGATTAATAAACCCTAAGACTTAATATTTTAAACTTAAGAGATTAATAAACCCAAGGGGTTATAAATAATATAAGCCAACATAATAAACCCAAGGGTTTAATATTACAAACCAAAAGAATTGGTGAACCCAATGGATAAATATTAGGTACCTAAGGGATCAATAAGGCAAAGGGATTAATATTAAAAACATAAGAGATCAATAAACCCTAAGAATCAATATTATAAACTGAAATATTATAATCCCCAACGTTATCAACTCTAAATATTAAACACAATATTATAAACCCTAATATTAAAAAAAAATATTAAACTCAATATCAACCCCTAATTATAAATGATATATATTAGAATCTATATTATAACCCAACATATTATGCCATAATGTAAATCATGATATTAAAACTCAAAAGATTAATAAATCAAAGGGATTATTAATATTATAAACTAAATAACTAATAAACACAAGGGTTTAATGTTATAAATCAAAGGAATTGGTGAACCGAGGGGATAAATGTAAAAAACCTACATGATAAATAAGGCCAATGGATCAATATTAAAAACAAAAAATATTATTAAACTTTAAGAATAAAAATTTTAAACTCAAAAATGTTAGAAATTAATAAACCCTAGCAATTAATATTTTAAATTAAATATATTAATAATCCAAAGACATTATTAATATTATAAACCTAAAGAATTAATAAAGCAAAGGATTTAGTATTATAAACCAAAGTAATTGGTGAACCCAAGGGATAAATATTGATATTATAAACCAAAAAATTAATACACCCTAATAATTAATATTTTAAACTCAAGAGATTATAAACATAACAAACTAATAACACCAAGGGATTGATATTAGAAACGAGAGGAATTGGTGAAACGAAGCGATAAATATTAAGAATCTAAGGGATCAATAAGGTAAAGGGATCAATTTAAAAAACACAAGAGATTAATAAAGCCTAAGAATTAAAATTTTATCTCAAAAACCTAAGAAATTAATAAACCTTAAGAATTAATATTTTTAACTCAAGAGATTCTAAGACCCAAGGGTGGTTTAATATTATAAACGAAAAGAACTAATAAACCCAAGGGTTTTATATTATAAACCAAAGGAATCGGTGAACCCAAGGGATAAGTATTAAAAACCCAAGGTGAAGGGATAAATATGAAAAACATAAGAGATTAATAAAGCCTAAACGTTAAGTGTCTGATGGCAAACTAGCAGAACGCAATAAGGTTCTCTGAAGCACTCTGCTAGGGTTTAGTTTTCTCTGAAAAAGTGCTGCCGCAAAAGACAAAGGAAGGAAATCAAAGCTGCATGTGTCCTGCCAAATAACCTACCGATGTCCTATGCATGGGCCATGGCAGCTATTGCGGGGGGAGGCAGTTCACCTCCCCCTACGAACAAAGGGAAAAATGACGTCTCAATGAATCAGACCCAAACGCATTCAGAAAATGAAGGCATAGATCAGTAGAATGTATTACCATAGGTGCAGGCCTCAACAAAGACCTCGGAAACACCTGCAGCGATCTTAGCAACTTGCAAACCCATCACGACTAAAAGACCCAAAATCGACCTGCCCAATCACCGCATAAACGCACAAATCTAGTACATGAAAAATCATGCCCTTATCGGAAGGTTCATTGGCTTCTGGCCAACTAGAGAAGGCCCTGCAAGGATGGATCACCGCGAAATGGAAGCCCAAGGGTCATGTTACGCTGCAGCTAGGGCCAAAGCATTTCTTCAATGTTGTTTTCAACTGCATAGAGGACCGAAATAGAGTGCTGGATGAGGGGCCTTACTTATTCAACTCTGCTGGCTTATACTTGAGAGATTGGATCAAAATATTCAACCCGGACAAGGAAAAATTCAACTGGGCTCCGGTCTGGATACGTTTGTACTTGCTTCTGCTTGAATACTAGGATGAGGAATCACTCACAACCATAGGAAAATGGTTGGGTGAATTCATCAAGATAGCAAAAGAGACCAAGCTTCACAGATATTCCTCCTACTGTAATATCCCTCGCGTAAGCCACCGTAAAAACTCTCATAAAATAAGGGTTATTAAATAATTAAATATTAATAATTATTATATTGATATTACATGAAGAATATTCTTGTAATTCTTAATTATTAGAATATTCGAAGACTTATTTCTTAATTATTTTACTTATAAGAATTTATATTCTTCTATGGAAATAAATTATATATTTCCAAGTTGGTATATTTTATGAGTTTTAGAAATAACGAGTAATAGATTTGGAAAAAGGATGGATAAGTGATATTTTTCTCACAAGGAAAAATAAAATGTAGCTTTAAAAATAAAAGCATGAGAGAATTATGGACTACTTTTGTAAGTTGGAAAGCTGGAATGCTTTTACGATTTAGAAAAATTGGAATTCTTTTATGATTTAGAAAAAAGCTGGAATACTTTTATGATTTAGAAAAGCTGGAATGCTTTTATGATTTAGAAAAGATGGAATTTTTTTATGATTTAGAAAAAAGTTGGAATACTTTTATGATTTATAAAATATATTCCATTCTATTATTTCTATTTATTATAAGACTATGGAGAAATATAAGAGGGAAAGGGGAGAATACATAGAGAATGGAGCCAAGGAAGAGGAAGAGAGTATTCCAAGCATGCATCAAGAGATAAGTAACCATATTCTTTGAAAATATATATTTTTTTTAGATGGGCCATGATTATATAATGATTGAATTTATTTTCAATAAAAAGCTCAGTGTATTAAGAGCTAGATCTACACTTATTTATGCATTATTTTGATAAAACCCCAAGGGGATCTTGATAAGAAGGCTGAGTAGTTCTAGATCTGGTATGGATCTGATGTTTCAGCCATAGATCAGTTTTAGAACTGAATATTAACCTATAGCAGCTAAAGCTCCTCATATAAAGTGTTGTCAAGTCTTTCTGCAGCTTTTCCGTTTGTTTCTGCTATTATTTCTGAAGGATTCTTGCTCTTGCTTCAAGTAAATCCAATGCTTCTACAAAGGAAATTGATTATAGATATGATTTATTGATGCCATACTATAATATTATTTTAATGACTGATTTCCAGTGTCTTCTAGCAGAAACTACGCAATTCCTGAAGGAGGGTTTCTCTATTTACCGACTCTCTCCTTTAGCTAATTTTCAGCTAGTGTTGATTGTGGGAGATCTGTTTAAACCCTATAAAATCATTTATTTTTACTGAAACTCTACTTTGAGGTCGCACATAGCCTAAAATAAGGGAACCCTACCCTGGTCCACGTCATTTTCACACTGGCTTGCTTATACAACGTCCTCTTTGAGCCTATTGTAGATTTTCGTGAGAGTGGAATTTCCCGTTTCTTCCTTGCTTGGTTTTTGCTTCTCTTTTGGATCCATTGTTTATATCTATAGATCTAAGGTTCATAAGAGCAAAAAAATCTAAGAGGAGTGTGTCATTCCCACACTTGCTGTGTTTCACCATTTTTCTATAGACAGAGTCTGGAATGGGCCAGGAAGCCTCTGGATTTCACCCTTCCTTGTGAAGGTGATGCATCCAGTAAATGCCCTACCAGTCTATCTCTGGTTTATATTTATTGGTTTAATTCCATATTTTTGTGACTCCATAGTGGAATATCTTAATTTATTCCCTACTAATCCTATTTTTTCCCATTTGGAACATTACATAATTGTATGCAAGGAAATAATTATTGTGTTAAAACTCTTCAAAATGAATAGAAGAGAAAAATATATCCTTGTATGCATTATTGGATTTGATTGTTCGAGAGGAAAAAGGGTAATCACATGCTTTATTATGTAAGATTATTTAGAGAAACATATATGCTTGTATGCATGGGAAAAATATAGTTTTGAGTATTATATTTCTAGAGAAAACGAAGATGAAATCACATAATATTTATTTTGTTAGCCCTCTTTTGGGAAAAATAATATGTATTTTGCAAACCTAAAGGGATTATCTATGGTAGTAGCTTTATCTTGGGAGAATATTATGCATGGTTATTGGTTACATATTTTGGATGAGAGGGAAATGTCATTTTGCATGCATGAAATAATAAGTGGTATGCGTTTGACCCTTGGAAAAGAAATGTGTTTATTTTTCCATGAAATATTTATTTAGTTTCTTTTGGAAAGAAATATATGTTTTACATGCAGGAAGAACAAGATATGTTATTGCATGCACAAAACTATAACTTGTATGTTAACTTTGTTTGAAATAGATTTGGCATTACATAATAACCATTATGAATAGATCTTGGGTGGAAAATATGTTTTTGGAAAAGAACATGTATTCACATGCATAAGTATAACATCTATTGCATTAATCCATTTTGAAAGGAAAACATAAGAGTAGGCAAAAAGAGAAATTTCTTGTTGGGAAAGTTATCTTGAAATCTTGTTATGCATTTGTATGCACAATATTATTATATAGTATGTTAGCTTTCTTTTGGAAATAATATGAAAGTGCATGCAAGATTTTGTTAGTGTTTGTTAGAAAGAGGATGCTTGATAGTGATTTATTTGTTACTAATGCATGTGAAATGATGTTAAATAAGAAAACTAATGTCAATGTGGTTATCTTTTATACATGCATGCAAATGCTTGTTGAAGTGTCACAAATAGAGGTTGATTATTATTTTATTAATATTTTATCTAATCATGATATCAAGTGTGCTAACGACAAAAATGGAAGGAAAGAAGGATGAATTGAGAAAAGGAATTTTCAAGTTTAACATTGTGGAAGATAAAGAGTTGTTAGTCCATGCAGGTTTAGTAGTTCCAATTGCACGATGATCCCCTGAAGGAAACAGTCTGACTACAAAGACAGAGATTGATGATTCATGGGTAAATGGTATCATGATGATTATAATAGCTTATAGCTAGTTATGGTTCGTTTAAGATTATTTTTCTATGTAAATTTTATGACAATGGTCAAGGGATGGACTCCCTTATAACCATTGAGTGAGGGGTGACAACCCTCGTGAGCGTTTAATAATAAAATTAAACGTTTGCTGATTTTCACCCTACGGGGTTTCCAGGGTATATGAGTGTCTAATGATGTGATTGTTCATTGTGTTGTTTTTGTGATGTTAATTTCTTTCATGATGTGATGTTAGGCGATGTACTAATTGAGTAAAAAGGATGATGGGATCGATGCATAGTTATAGCGGGAAATTTAAGTTAATATGCTACAACAAGGAAAATTAATGGTTGTGTAACTCACTCTAATTTTTACTAAATATTTCTCTAAGTAATGATGATGGGCATTTAAATGGTTAATACAAAAATATATAAAGTAATTTATAAGGTTACACATTCGTAAATGTTTGGAAAAAAATTCTAACTCCATGCATTTTCTTGTGAGGTTATCAGGGTATGTTACACCTATGCACGCATATGTGTATACATGCACCTTGACAAAGCTCTCCCAGATTCGGTAAGTCTGTTCCATGACAATTTTGAATGGATTCAGCCCATTGATTACGAACATGTTCCTTTTTGATGTCGTAGTTGTCATACCCATGAGCATATATTCAGAGACTGCCCTCTGAATATCCCTACCAAGAACAAAGAAGCTGAAGACAAGTCAGAAACTGATGGATTCACCAAGGTGACTAACCGTAAAAGGCATAACAAAAAGCCTCCTTCAGCTGGCAAAAAATCCTAATCTCAAGCAAATTACCCCTCCACCAGCAATTGCTTCGATCTCTTGGCCCAGCCAAACTCTACAAATAACTCTCAACCAATCCCCTCGGACCCTTCTTCCAAACCCTCATCATCCAGCATTAATCCAGATTCATCCAACCCTAAACCTAGCCCTCAAGCTCTGCCCAATATGGAAGCCATGGGTAATAAGTCTCTTTCAGAAACCAAGAAAGTCATTTGGAAGCAAAACAAGATGGACATAGATAGTCTTCTACTTGATCCCAACCTCTTCAAAAAGGATAGCCCCGAGGGTAGCCAGCCAAGCCACATGGATTGAGACTCTGAAAGCTTTGACCTAGGCAAGTTGGATCTTCTGGGTTTGGAGGAGGCTTGCAAATGAAAGGAATTTGACACAATCAATCCTAAACGGATAGAAAACCTAGAAGTATTCCTAGCCCGTGCACAACAACAAAATAAGTTGGGCATCCAATCAGGCAGTCACTGGGATGGACTAAAGGTTGCAAAGGAATCCAAAAAAAGAGGTAGAAAACCACATTGGCGACGCACCATCACTTTAGGGGAGATGATGGTGGATTCAGGGAGATACCCCAAGTTGACAAGGTTATTTAAGCCGCTCTCTGACAGTTCCTCATGAATCTCATCGAATGTAAGAGGGCTTAATGGCCTGGGGAAATACAAAATGCTTAAAAACATGATTCAAAAAGAAAGACCTAAAATCATTTTTCTTAAGAAACAAAATGTAATAGCACTGCTCTTGGCACAATCCTAAATAAAGTATGGCTAGGATGTTATTCAATAACGGTTGATGCCTCAGGCTTTTCAAGAGGCTTAGCTATAGTGTGGGAAACTCAAACAACTAACTCACAGACTATCATGCCTCGCATAACCTCATACAGGCAAATTTTCACTTGATAGGAACAGATATTCATGGGCACCTCTCAAATGTCTATTTTCCTCAAGACTCGGAAAGCAAGAGATCACTCCTAAACACCATGTAGGTTCTTAACTCCAACATAACTCATCCCCTGTGGATAATAGGAGGGTACTTCAACATGATCACAAAGTTAGAAGAAAAATCAGGAGGACGACCAAGACTGGAGCCTGAAAGCACCAATTTCAAAGAGTTCATCAATCACAGCTGGCTTATAGACCAATTTCAAAGATTTCATCAATCACAGCATGTACACCTGCAATAACAAAAGAGCTGGGAATAAGCAAATAGCATCCAAGCTGGACTGTTTCTTAATATTAGATACGGCCATACATATGGGGGGAGACAGTTTTTCTTCCATTCTACCCATCATGGGATCAGACCACTGGCCTATCTCTCTTCAATAGCAGAGACCCTACAATCTATCCAAGCGGCCCTTCAGGTTCGAAGTGTTTTGGCTTGATCACCCTAATTTCAAAACTTTGGTTCTTATAGCTTGGAAGAACTTTGCTCCACTAGTTGGGTCGAAAATGTTTCAGATCCAGCAAAAACTTAGATACCTCAAATCCCATATCAAAGCCTGGAACCACTCTGTTTTTTGAAACATCTTCTAGGAGAAACAACGACTGGAACATAGCATGGCTCAGATTCAACGGGAAATCATCAACAGCATAAGAACAAAACTCCTGGCTGCTCAAGAACAAAGACTCCAGCAGCAACTTGACGAGAGAAAGAAACACGAAGAATTTCTCTAGAGGAAAAAATCTAGAATTCGATGGTTAAAGGAAGGTGAAAGAAACACAAAATTCTTTCATCGTTCCAAAACCCAAAGAAGAATGAAAAACCACATTAGCCACATCGTCAACCAGTAAGGGGACCGGCTAGAAAAACATGAAGACATTGAACAAGCACTTCCGGAGCACTTCAAGAATGTCCATCAAGAACCTTCCGTTGATCAGCTTCCAACAATCAGAAAGATTACATAGCATATCCCCAAAATCATCATGGAGGAGCACAATAAAATGTTACTGCGACAAATTATGCTCCAAGAGGTTGAAACAACTATGACCCAATCCAAGGAAGGCGAAGCTCCAGGTCCGGATGGCTTCACCTCTAACTTCTTCCACCATTTCTAGGATATAGTTAAGCTTGAAGTGTGGCAACTTGTGGAGGAATCTAGATCCATGCATTGGGTTCTCCCCTCTCTCAACACTACATTCTTAGCTCTAGTGCCAAAGAAATAACATCCAATTACACCGGACAAATTCCACCCCGTAGCTCTGTGCAACATCATCTACAAAGTGATCTTGAAAGTCATAGCCAATTGACTCAAACCGCTGCTCCCATCACTTATATCCAGAACAAACCAGCTATGTGGAGGGTCAACAAATTCTGGATGGGATCATAATCATGCATGAAGTCATCCACTCTTTAAAAATCAGCAAAACGGCAGGTATGCTTCTTAAAATTGATCTATCAAAACCTTTTGATAAATTAAGTTGGAACTACATCCACCAGATCTAGGGAGGTTTGGCTTTAGTCAAATATGGATAATATGGGTTATGAACTTAATTTCTTATACATTTTTTTCCATCTTAGTTAATGGAATATCCTCCCAACCGCTTTCTCCTTCAAGAGGCATCAGACAAGGCGAACCTCTATCACCTTTTCTCTTTATTCTCATGGCTGAAGGTCTGGGAAGGCTACTCCAGCATGCTCTTCAAACTCAGAATTTGAAAGGTATCTCCCTTCATGGGCACCCAGCTACCACCCATTAACAATTCGTGGACGATAACATGCTATTTGGCCATACCTCCATGCAAGAATCCCATGCCTTAAAATCCATCCTAAACCTTTTTTCTGAGGCCTATAGAACCTCCATAAACGTTGCCAAATCCCAGATTTACTTTTTCAACACCCCTGCCCAAACCCAAGCCAATATTTCTCTCATTCTTGGCTTCAACACAGCTTCTCTCCCTGCCAAATATCTAGGAGCTCAACTCATCGACTCCGCCATCAAACACTCTTCATGGAATCAACTTCTCAAAAAACTGGAAACCTGCCTATCCTCTTGGACCTTCAGATCTCTCAACATGGCCAGCCAATTAATTCTCATCAAAGACGTCCTACAATCTATGCCTCTCTGCTTATTCTCGGTTTTAGCAACACTAAAGTGGGTTCTCAAACAGATAAGATATTTTCAATGCAACTTCTTATGGGGCTCCTCAGGGCACAATCGCAAATGGGCCTTAGGCAAGTGGAGCATATTCTGCACTCCTAAAGTTGTAGGAGGACTTGGACTCAGAGATCCCACCCACAGCAATAGTGTGATCGGAACAAAAAATTGGTGGAAATGAATGACAGGGCCATGTACCACTTGGGCTAAATTTTTGATAGCTAAATATGAAAACAAAAAACCTCCACAGGACCTAATCAGGCTCTCATCAGAAGACATAAGCTCGCTAATTTGGAACGCTGCCAAACAACACAGTGCACTAATACAATAACATAGTTTTTGGGAAATCGGAAATGGAGGAATGACTGAGTTTTGGACAGATTCATGGTGAAAAAAACCCAAAATGATTGCCATTCTAAATCCCCACAACTTGGATAATCCGACCATAAATCTTGAAGACAAGGTGCGCCAGCATTGGCTTCCTAGAAAAGACAATGGGTTTAGGCAATGGAGATGCACTAATGAAGAGGCCCATAGGCACAGGTCGACTCCTAAAATGCTCTCAACTTATAACTTCGTCAAAGAAATATTAAATGTTCGAAGCACTCAGACTTCCTTAGATGGGGCTACACTCCAAACATTATGTTCACTACAAAAGAGGCATATACCCTAATGCATCCGATCCCTGAACCTCTTGATCCTTTGTGGCTTCACATCTGGTCCCCCAGGATTTGGCCTAAATTCTCAACTTTCTTGTGGCTACTCAGCCACAAGAGTATTCTTACTTGGGGTAATCTCATCAAGTGGGGCTTTACGGGTCCATTTCGTTGTCCCAATTGCAATCAAAACAATGAGACAATACAACACCTAATGGTCTCCTGCACTCTCTTCAACCTTCTATGGGAAAAGATAAGCTTTCGCTGCAAATGAAGAAAACCTTCTGGATACATTCTCAACACCATTCACAATTTGCCAGCAACCCCTTACAGCAGTGCTCTCCTCAATGCTCTTTGGCATCTTATTCCAGGCCTTCTACTATGGAATGTTTGGAAAGAGAGAAACAAAAGAATCTTTAAGATCCAGAGCACATCTTTAGAAAAAATATGGGGCCTATTCTGAAATAATCTCCAAGAATCCTTGGCCCTTCAAGCCTGGAAGGACGAAGACCTCCCTTCAAAGCCTTAGGAAAAATAAATTTGGGAAAACTGGCATCTTAGGATCCCTCACAGCTCCACCAACAATGCCACAAGCTCTCTGAAAGCCCCAAATCATTGGTCTCCTCCCCCTCCTAGGACATTCAAGCATAACTTTTATTGTTCTTAAAAGGGAAATCCCGGACAAGCAGGTTTTGGGGGTATCTTTAGAGACTCTCAAGGCACTCCCATTTCTATTTATTATGGTTCAATTGGTTGGGACACCAAAAACTCTGCTGAATTGGAAGGTTTGTGGCAAGGTTTATGCTTAACCTAGCAGCATAACCTCTTCCCCATTATCATTGAAGGCGACTCTCAGGTGTTAATCAATATGGCTAACCAACTTCTATGGGGAACCATTGCTTCCAAGGTTACTACCAGCTCGAGACTGGCAGCGTGGCTCGAATTGATAGAAAGATGGCTAAAGACCTATAAGGCTGTCTCATTCACTCATAACAAACAGGATGGAAAAAAAGTTGCAGATTTCTTGGCTAATATAGGAGTTGAAAGCATCAACACTCTCAAACATGTCCCCCTTGAGATCCTCCATGAGAGTGCTGTCCTGCAGAACTACACCACTCCAGTGCATAAAGATAAGGTAGTTACAGATGCAGATGATCTGAAGGATTGTTGGAACGTATGTTCCAAGAGCAGGTGTGTGGTGTTGCCACATGGCCACCCACCTGCGCATTTACTCTGCCATTTGTGAAGCCAGCCATCGCATTAAGGATGCTAGCCCATGCATTGATCCTTGCCATAAAAAAAAACGTTCACCCCACTGCCATCTTGTCCCACGTCTATGGTTTAATATGCAGATGGCTCATTCCACCTCTGTTCATGTTCACCTTACTCCTCAGAGTTGTTGCTGCCCCCCTGCATGCATTGAGCCAAGCGCTTTCACGTACACTGGGAGGTACTTCTTGCTACTTGAATGCCTGGAAACTTTTCCGGATTATCACTTCTCTCAGAGCAATTTTTGTCTCAAAGCACGTCATTCCAGTCACAAGAGTGAAATTCCACTATCTCTCACTCAAAATATCCATTTCTCGTCCATCCAACTAAGAAAACTTCACCCAATTGCCAAAATGTCTCGCATTAGGCACAGAATGCGCAGTCACAAAGGGAGCTCTCATGGTAGGGAAATTCACCCCCAGTCCTCTTTTGAAACTGATACTCCACTCGTGGATGTTGCTTGTGGCCATACCCCTGAAACTCAAAGAAAAAGAGGGTAAGATAGCCAAGAGGGGTCGGTGCACTCCACCCATGGCTCTCCCTTTCTCCATTTCGCCTCCACCTTGTAGCCTGTCCCCCACTCCGCTGTTCACCCTGTTACCTTCCGCCACACATCTCACCGAGCCAAATTTCAATTTGTTTGCTCCATGGAATGCTCGGTCCTCACCGCCTTTATCACTATCCCTCTCCAAGAAGAAGATGTCAACTCTAAGACCCCAGACATTCCCACCCCTTAGCTCGCTTTGGCTCATGATAGGACTATTAGTGAGAATGTCCAGCAGGAACTAACTCGAAAAGGGAAAACTAAGGAAGAGGATAAGTATGTGTCCGCTACAGCCACCTACGCCACCACTGACGACGATGATAGCAGCAGTGCGGAGTACCACTGCCGTGTCGTGGAAGAACCTCCCCCACCTGTATATGTCTAGTGAATTTTTCCATCATATCTGGAACACTATGCTTTTTCCCATGTTCATTGGGAGGTCTTATGCGTTTTTGTTTAATTCTCCTCTCTTGAACATGAAAAAAATTGCTAAGTTTTGTCAAGGTTTTGATTTCATGGTCCTATCTATTACTTTGTTCTTATGTAATGTCAGTTTCCCCAGCGAGGGTGGAACAATCTATGTCTATGGGACTAGTTTCCCCTACCAAGGTAGTCCAAAAACATGCTTTTTGAGTGTCAAACCCACCCTTCAGGCTCGTTCAGCTGAATCTATGGTCGCGATGTACTAATATGTTATATAAATAGAATTAGCATTATTCAGAAAAAATAAATAAAGCCTAAATGTTAATATCTTCAACAAAAAGGCTTGATAAACTCACATGATTATTAATATTATAATCTCAAGGGAATAATATTAAACCTAAAATATTAATATTATAAAACAAAAGTATATAAAAACCTTTAGATAAATATTATAAACCTATAGTATATAGAATTATTTACATAAATACTAGAAACTGTAAAATAAACATGGTCGAGCATGCTTGATTTAAACGTTGAGAAAATTGTTGTCACAATGTGACGTTGGACGAATAATGAACATGGTTTTCTATGGTTGATTTTCATATTCAGATAATCTTTGTCACAACGTGACATTAGACCATGGAAGATATTCATTGACTACGACTAACTATGATTAAAAATGGTAGCCCATGAGTGATTTTCGTATTGAGACAATGGTTTTCATAATGCGACATTGGACCATACATTAATATTGAAGTGTAAGAGTAATATTTAACACCTAATATTACCAACCTAAAAAATTAGAAAACTCGAGGGATGAATAAACCCTAATAATTAATATCTGAAACTGAAAACCTAAGAAATTAATAAACCCTATGCGTTAATAATTTAAAGTGAAGAGTTTAATAAACCGTATAGATTATTAATAATATAAACCAAAAGAAATAATAAACACAAGGGTTTAATATTATAAAACAAAGGAATTGGTGAACCAAAGGGATAAATATTAATATTATAAACCAAGAAATTAATAAGGCATAAGAATTAATACTTTAAACTCAAGAGATTAATAAACCATAAGAATTAATATTTTAAACTCAAGAGAATAATAAACCCAAGAGGTTAGTAATATTATAAACCAAAAGAACTAATAAACCCAAAGATTTAATATTACAAACCAAAGAAATTTGTGAACCCAAGGGATAAATATTAAGTACCTAAGGGATCAATAAGTCCAAGGGATCAATATTAAAAAAACAAAAGAGATTAATAAACCATAAGAATCAATATTATAAACTGAAATATTATAATCCCCAATATTATAAACTCTAAATATTAAACACAATATTATAAACCCTGATATTAAACACAAATATTATAAAGCCAATATTAAAGCCTAATTATAAACCCTATATATTAAAATATAAATTATAACCCAACATATTACTCCATAATGTAAATATTAATTTTAAAACCAAATATTATAAGTCCTATATATATTAAAAAATCAATATTATAAACTCTAATATTAAAACAAATATTATAAGACTTACTATTAAACCCAATAATATAAACCTTAATATTATACCCAATAATTGTTTTAATGTTTAACCACCCCTTATGAATTTTCATGTTTGCTCACCTTGTTGACTTTTATATAAATATTTTAATTAGTATATTATCTTGTATTTTGATTAATCTTATTAAATATTTTAATTAATTAATTTAATATTACTATTAACTAATATGAGAATATTAATTTAAAAATTTAAAAATTAATGTTTATTGTAATGTAACATTTTTATCTAAATGTTTTAATTAAAATATTGCCAAATGTTTTAATTAATGTTAATGTTTTTATAAATGCTATCAATGTTTCATATAGTGTTAAAAATTAATTAATTAAAGTTAGAATTAATTAATGTTAATTTTTTAATTAATTAATATTAATTTTAATTATTGTTCCAATAAGTTAATTAATTAACGTTCTATTAATTTATTTCTTTAAACATGTTTAAATTAATGTTGTTAAACATTTTTGAATAAATTTTTTAATTAATATATTGTCAAAAGTTTTAATTAATATTCTCGAGTTAAAAAAATTTAAGTACAATTAAAACATCTTATTATTATTATTATTATTAACCAAATGTCAATATATTCATGTCTAGATATGCTTAAATGATGTAGTTAACTATAATAAGTATGTATTAATGATTTACTTAATATGTCAATGTAAGAATCGTAATATAAGAATTATTTCACTTTATTATTAATTAATATTAATACATTTTTTTACATTTTTTTTGAATTAATATGTAATGTTATAAAACATTTTTTATATAAAAGTTTTAACTACATATGGTAAAATGTTTTAATTAATTCTATTAATTAATATTTTAATTAATAATGTTTAATTTTTCAATTTATTAATATTTTAATGTTTTAATTAATTAATTTATATTAATTATGGCTTTCATTAAAATACAATTTACTCAAGCAGATTTTTTATTTTATGTTTACAAGATTAAAATATTATTAAAATAGATTCTAAATTTATTATTATTTTTATTATTATTATTTTATATCATAATAAAAATAATTCAATAATAGAATATTCTAATACAATTGTATTAAAATAATTTCATAAAAATTTAACCTTAAGGTTTATTCCTTATATAGCAATTATGTGTTAATGAAACCCTATTACTAAGAAAATATTTCAATACACCAAACTTTAATACAAATGTTGAATAAAAAAAGAAGTATAATTGCATTAGTTAACTCATATATGATCACATGATAGTCACAATTTTTTTACAACTAGTTTATGAAAGTAAAACTATATTATAATTTAAACATAAAATTTATTAGTTATTCATTATATTGTTTAAATAATATGATCATATTAAATAAAGGAAGTCAACATTAAGGAAGTCCAAATAGGTAGCATGGTTGAATATGAGAGAAACAACATTTTTTTTGAATTAATAAAAAATAAATGCAGAGTTGCAAGAATAATTTAATAAAATACGATTTTTCTCTTTATAGTTAAATTTAATAAAATAATATTTTGTTCTTTATAGTTAATTGTGAGTGGGAATACATTTGAATGACATGCATAGGAGAGGACTACTCCATAAGCCTTATAATAATTTAAAGATATTATATTATAATATAATTCTATTAAAATAATTATTATCATTTAATCTTATAATTTATTATTGTATTAAAATCGTTTTAATATAATTTAATATTAGGAGGCATCCCTATATTTCAATTCTCGCAATTATGTGAAAATGAAATCTTATTATTAATGAGAGCTTACAATACATCAAAAGCTAACACAAATGCTTAATACAACAAGAATTATATTGAATTAGTTAAGTGATATATTATTACATGATAGTCACAATTTTGTTTTTACATTACATTTTGAAACCTAAAATTATATTAGAATTTAAACCCACCATTTATTATTTATTCATTATATTGTTTATATAATATGAAACTCTAATTATTTTTTGTTATCATACATCATGTCAACCCCATTAATCATTCTAGATTTAATGTTTCAGGTGGACACATTAAGGAAGTAAGTTGAAATGAGTAGCATGGAGACTTGAATACCCAACAACAACAGCTTTATTTTAAGTAATAAAAAATCAATCTGCAATAATATTGTAATAAAATAATATTTTGTTGTTTATAGTAAAGTCTAGCGGGCATATATTTGAATTTGAATGTCATGCATATGAAACCACTAGGTTAATAGAGTGGAGGAAAATATTTTAAACACTCACTTGCCAAGTGGTATACATTTGAGAATGTGAACAGTTGTAAGTTTCATAATTAATCCACGTTCCAATGCATCTTTTATAAGTTTTTTTTATTTATTTCATTTCTAACTAATTAGCATATGTGGTTATCAACAATAGGCACAATAAATTTTTAATAATTTTTTGTAAAAAATTAATGTAAGTACGGTTTAAACATGTGATTTAGATATGCAAGGAAGTTATGACTTTTAATTCCATTCATTTATGAAGTGGCGACGATGAGAATATACTGGCATCATCCAATTCACACCATCCGATCAAAAAGATTAGTTAGAAAAATGATTAAAGCATCCAGTTCCAACAGGGGGGGTGCCTATCGGCGTAATTAACGTATCATAATTATTAAGTCAGTATTTAATTTTATATTAATTTTAAAGAATTAATTTTCATATATATTTGAAATGGATTGTTCATAATAAAAATTGAAAATATATAAAAATTAATTTTTATGATCAGAAAATTTATTTTTTTCTTAAGGAAATGGGTACTGATTTTTATCAAAAAAATATTGGAATTCTAGCCAATTTTCTTATCGTTTTTTCAAAGTCTATATATTCAATACATTCAAAAATTCCAAATGAAGAGATTATTTCTGCAACTATTGTTCCTCTCTATTCTATTACATCTTACACGGCAGATTTGATATAAACTCCTAAAACATTTTGATATTCACATAACATTAAAAATTATAAAAAAAACTCATTAGGACCTAAAGCAATGTAGTGAGGTTCATGGAAGGTCCGACCCAATTCATCTTTATAAAATTAGGCAGCTTGCAATTTTGAAAACTCTACTAGGGATACACCGGAGTGAGAACAACCTGCATAATAAAGACATAAGAATTTGTAGACAATTGAGATACGGCCAAATAACAAGGCCAAATAATTAAGTGGGAAAGGAACAAAAATTGGCAACTAGAGAAGGTGAAAGTGGAGAAGGTGAAGGTGATATGTAGTGTTGAACCCTGTGCTTGTGATAATAGAATATGACATCAAGGGATAGAGAGGATATTGAGAGATACAAAGGCTGATAATTTTTTTATCTTGATTGAGTGGAGGAAAATTTGGTATAGAAAAGAATGAAACCTTGGTGTGAGTGGTAGAGAAAGATGCACCAAATGTAAAAGTAAGGAGAGAGTCACACAAATACTTGAGAAAATGGACACATTACAACTTGATATGTTAGTAATTAATATGAAATTGCAAGAGCCACTAACAACCATTGTTAATCAAAATAGGATCAAGTCGACGGATGGGCTCTGCTAGGGTTCACTCTTTCTTTGCTCCGCTGAAACCCTAACAGTCCTACAGAATTGTTCAGATCTGACAGCGCCTTTCCAGTTCACGCAAAGAAGCTTTGTTCTTACGCATGGCAACAACATCGGGGGGGGGGGCGGCCAACCTCCCCCTGTAGACAAGGAACGAATCAAAGAAAAATCTGACCAAGACCACAATGCTAAAGAAAAAGAATAGGGAAATGAGGCAACAAAGGGGTCGACCTCTGAGAAATGGGCGGACACGTCTATCGCTGCCTCCTCCAAATGTGAACCCATTGCACCAGAAAGACCCAAAATCGATCTGCCAAGTCATTGCATAAATGGCAGAATCCAATATATGAGGGACCATGCTCTTATCGGAAAATTCATTGGCTTATGGCCAACTAAAAAGGCATTGCAAGGGTGGATCGCTTCCAAATCGAAGCCCAAGGGACATGTAACCCTCCAGCTCAGCCCGAAAGGCTTCTTCACAGCCATTTTCAACTGTATTAAGGATAGAAACACATTTATGGATGGAGGGCCCTATTTTTTCAATTCCGCTGGGCTATATCTCAGAAAATGGGTTGAAAGATTCAACCTAGATAAAGAAAATTTCAACTGGGCTCCAGTCTGGATCTACTTATACTCATTTCCGCTCGAATATTAGGATGAAAACTCACTCCAAGAGATTGGCAGAGGATTGGGGGAGTTTATCAAGATAGCAGAAGAAACCAAGCTCTCAATATATGCTTCATATGCAAGAATCAGAGTCTTCATACAACTGGACAAACCCCTACCAGAGTAATTCTATTGAATGATGATTTTGAATGGATCCAACCCTTGGATTATGAACATGTTAATTTTAGATGTCGTAGATGCCATGCCCACGGACATCTATTCAGAGATTTCCTACTAAATACTCAGTCTCTAGGTAAAGAAGCTAAAGATAAGGCGGAACCAGGTGGATTCACCAAAGTGCCCTCACATAGAAAGCATAATAAGAAACCCTCCACCACTGGGAAAAAACCAAGCCCCTCTGCTAATATCCCGTCTACCAGTAATAGCTTCGTTGTTCTTTCGAACTCTGACCCATCATCTGAAGTCCATCACATTACCCCTGATCCCTCTCTCAGACCCTCTGACCCTTCAAGAATTCCTGAGCCCTCTAACCTTATGTCAACTGAAAATGAGCAGCAGAATCTTGAGCCATATGCTGCCATCTCCACCGAGGCTACAAAACTCTCAACCTGGAATCCCATCATTATGGAAATCGATGATCCCAAATCTATCCCTAACCCCGCTCGCAAAGAAAATCCAGAAGGTAGCCAGACAAGTCTCATGGAAGAGGACTCTGAAGGTCTTCACCTAGGGGAGCTCGATCTTCTAGGACTTGAGGATGCTTGCAGAAGAAAGGAATTTGATAAAATAAATCCTTAGCAAATCGACACTCTCGAGGTGGTCCTATCCAAATTCAAACAGCAAAAGAAACTGGGAATTCAGCCAGGCAGTCACTGGGACAACCTAAAAGTCATAAAAGATTCCAAGAAAAGAGGCAGAAAGCCAGATTGGCAGCGAACCATCACATTAGGGGAAATGCTGGTGGAGTCGGGACATTACACAAAGTTAACTCGGTTCTGTAAACCACTTGCAAATAGTACGCCATGAAGCTCATCTCATAGAATGTCAGAGGGCTCGACAGCCCCGGAAAACACAGGATGATCAAAAACATGATTCAGAAAGAAAGACCTCAAATCCTTTTTCTTCAAGAGACCAAATGTAATAGTGAAGCACTAGGAGCAATCTTATCCAAAGTATGGCCTAGTTGTCATTCAGTAGCAATTGATGCCTCAGGCTTCTCTGGAGGACTCGCGATAGCTTGGGACACACAAGCTATAATGCTAGTAGATTTTCATGTGGTGCAAAATCTCATCCAAGCCACTTTCCATCCAATTGGAACTAATATATATGGGAACTTATCAAATGTCTATTTCCCCCAGGATCCCGCTAGCAAGACAGTGCTTCTAAACACCATGAAAGTTCTAAACTCCAATAGAACTCATCCCCTTTGGATTCTAGGAGGGGACTTCAACATGATTACCAAGCTGGAAGAAAAAACAGGGGGAAGACGAAGATTGGAACCAGAAAGTTCTCATTTCAAGGACTTTATCAATAATAGCTAGCTCATTGACATTCCTTTCTCAAATGGCATCTATACATGGAATAACAAGCAGATAGGAGGATGACAGATCACATCAAAACTGGATCGATTTCTCCTCTCAGACAATGCAATTCATTTAGGAGGGGACCTCTCAGCTTCAATACTTCATTTAACAAGCTTAGATCATTGGCCTATCTCGCTTCAGTGGCAGAGCATCGGCACCAACTTAAAAGTACCATTCAAATTCAAGGCCTTTTGGCTAACCCACCCATCCTTCAAAGAAATGGTCCACTCCACTTGGAAGAATTTTGTTCTGCCAAAAGGTTCGAAAATGTACTAGTTCTAGCAGAAGCTCAAATTACTCAAGCGCCACATTAAAAATTGGAATCACTCTATTTTTGAAAATATCTTTCAGGAGGAAAAGGCTCTTGAGAAACAAATGGTAGAGGTACAACAAAAATTCATCACAGAAGGTCGAACAGAACTACTAGCTACCAAAGAACAGGAACTACAGAAGAAGTTGCATGAAAGACATAAACAAGAGGAAATTCTATGGAGACAAAAATCAAGAATATGCTGGCTAAAAGAAGGTGAAAGAAACACAAATTTATTCCACAGATCTATGGTCCTAAGAAGAATGCAGAATTGCATTAATCGCATCACCAATCAGCAGGGAGAGTAAGTCGAGCAACATGAAGATATTGAGATGGTGCTTCTGGAACACTTCAAAGGTATACAACAGGAAATTCCTATAGATAGGCAACCAACCATTGACGAAATCACCCAGATGATCCCCAAGATGGTGACGGCTAACCATAATCAAATGCTTCTGTGCCTGGTCTCCCTTCAGGAGGTTGAACTAGCAGTGGCTTAATCCAAGGATGATAAAGCACCATGCCCAGATGGCTTCACCTCTAATTTCTTCCATCACTTTTGGGATCTTATCAAAACGGAAGTCTGGTAGCTGGTGGAGGAACTAAGGGCAACTCATTGGTTTCTCCCCTCACTCAATGCTACTTTCATTGCGCTGGTCCCAAAAGAAGAGCAACCAAGCACTCCAGAAAAATACCGACCCATTTCCCTTTGCAATGTAATCTACAAGATCATCTCTAAAGTCATAGCCAATCATCTTAAACCTCTCCTTCCACTTCTAATCTCGCCTAAGCAGATTGGTTACGTGGAAGGGCGCCAAATCTTGGATGGAATTATTCTGACTCACGAGGTCATCCATTCCTTAAAAGCTGGCAAAAAAGCAAGTATGCTCCTAAATATTGACCTCTCCAAAGCCTTTGATAAAATATGTTGGCGTCACATCCAACAGATCCTGAGTGCATTCGGCTTTGATCAATTATGGATTAGATGGATTATGAGTCTCATTACCTCCATCTTTTTCTCTATCCTCATCAATGGGGTCCCCTCTAGGCCTTTCTCCCCTTCCAGGGGTATTACGCAAGGATATCCCCTATCTCCCTTCATCTTTGTTCTTATGGCTGAAAGACTTGGTCGGTTGATTCACCATGTTGTCCTCACCCATAATCTACGTGGCATGTCCCTTCATGGTTCCCCTGCTATTATGCACCAGCAGTTTGTGGACGATAATATGCTCTTTGGACACCCTTCTGTCCAAGAAGCTCACTCCTTTAAAGCTATCCTAAAACTTTTTTCTAAAGCCTCTGGTATGTCCATAAATGAGTCCAAATCCTAGGTTTTCTTCTTCAATACTCCTCCGCAAACCCAACCTAGCATTGCCTGCATCCTGGGGTTTTCTATTGCATCCCTCCTTGCCAAATACCTTGGTGCGCATATCATCAACTCTACTATCAAACACTCCTCTTGAAACATACTCTTGGAAAAACTGGAAGCTCAACTCTCTTCCTGGACCTTTCGAGCTCTCGATATGGAAATTAGGCTCACTCTCATCAAAGCAGTGTTGCAATCTATGCCCCTTTATCTCTTCTCTATTCTAGCTACTTTGAAATGGGTTCTCAAATAGTTAAAAACTTTGCAAAGTAAATTCCTCTGGGGATCCTCTGGCAAAAATTGAAACTGGGCTCTAGTCAACTGGAATACAATATGCTCTCCGAAAGAAGCTGGAGGACTTGGGCTCAGGAATCCTACACACAAAAATGAGATCATGGGAGCCCTTATATGGTGGAAATTGCTTTCGAATCCACATACACCATGGGCCAAATTATGGACAGCAAAATTTTCCAATAACATACCACCTGAGGATCTGATAAGGCACTCTCCAGGAAACATAGGATCGCTCATATGGAATACTGCCAAACTTCATTGTGAACTCATTCAGCAACACATTTTCTGGGAAATTCACAATGGCAACACAACGAGATTTTGGGTAGACTAAAGGCAACAAAACCCAAATCTAATCGATACTTTCACTCAAATTAGCAATGGCAACAGCACAGGCTTGGAAGAAGACAAAGTCAGCCAGCACTAGCTAAACACTAGCCGCGATGAGTTCAGACAATGGAAACACCCTTCTCACATAGTTCCTCACGCTCAGGAAAACACTTGGAATGCACTCAGCGAAGAGCTCCAACATAGGAAAATCAGATGCTCTAAGGATCTAGATACACTCAGATGGTGTTACACGACAAGAGGTATGTTCTCTACAAAGGAGGCCTATTCCCTAATGCATCCTATACCTCTACCCTGTGACTCACTTTGGAAACTGTTTTGGGCTCCTGGTACATGGCCAAAGGTTTCCACTTTTCTCTGGCTGCTCAGCCACAAAATAATTCTTACTTGGGACAACCTGATAAAAAAATGCTTCATTGGTCCTTCACAATGTCCCAATTGTATTCAAAGTAACGAAACAATTTAACACCTCATGATTTCATGCACTCTGGCCAACACTCTTTGGGAGAAAATCTATTTCAGGTGTCAAAAAAGTAAACCTGTTGGGGACATAACATACATCATTCGTAACTAGCCCAGGCATCCATATAACAGTATCCTTCTCAACACTCTCTGGAAGCTCATCCCTGGATTACTGTTATGGTCTCTCTAGAAGGAACAAAACAAGAGAATCTTCAGAGAATCAATCCACTTCTTTGGAAATCATCTGGAGCAACCTTAGTAGTAATCTCCAGGAATCTCTTGCTCTTCAATCTTGGCAGGAAGAGGAATTTCCCAAGCAGCCTAAGGAAATATCTCTTTTCCAGAACTGGCAATTTAAAATTACGCCTGCTCCCAACTCCAACAGCTGACACACCCGTGATACTCCTTTGAGATGGTCCCCTCCTCCATCTGGAATAGTCAAACTAAATTTCGATGGAGCCTTAAGAGGTAATCCATGACAAGCAGGGTTCAGGGGTATTTTTAGGGATTCCAAGGGGGGCATCCTTGCTTTCTATTATGGATCCATAGGTTGGGACACTAACAACTCAGCTGAGCTGGAAGGGCTTCTGCAAGGATTGCGTCTAACTCAGCTCTACAACTATATTCCCACCATCATCGAAGGAGACTCTCAGATTCTCATCAACATATTCAATCAGATCCTCCAAGGCACCAACATGGCTAAGGTGGCTTCTAGCTGAAAAACAACCAAGCAGTCACTTTCTCCCATGTAAAAAGAGAAGGAAACAAAGTTGTTGATCTCTTAGCAAATTTAGGAGCAGACAATCTCAAAACTCTCGTTCATGGCCCCCTCAACATTATCCATGAAAGAGACTCCTTGCAGAACTGCACTATGCTAGTGCACAATGATCGCACAACTCCGAATGCGGATGTTGGTTTGGTGTGATGGGACATTACTCCCCTGGCAAGTCCTGAGGGCATTTGCACGTTATGGCCATATGGCCCCCTGCGGTGTCATTACTCATGCAATTACTATGCCAGTCTGCACAACATTCATTCTATTCTCCTTGCCCATTTACCACCTCGCTCCGTTGGTTCAACTTGATATGGCATTTTTTCTGGAGAATTCGACTGGTTCTTGTGTTTTATGCGGCCCTCCGTCTCCTGTGTGTGGAGCATGCCCAACTGCTTCTGCTGAGCCAAGTGCTCGCACTCAGAATGGGTGACGCTGCACCATCCTCGGCTTTTTGGAAACTCTTCCAGGTTATCACTTCACTCAGAGCAATTTCTATCATTTAAATTCTTGTCTACATTCTCAGTCTATCAATTTTCAGTGGTCTCCCTTGAATATTGCCTGCTCCTTCTGCCCCAATCATCCCTTGCAAAGCTCTGTGGCGATGCCTCGGCTTCGGCATCGAATGAGATGTCATCGAGGGGTGAGCAGAGGTCGCTCATCCCGCCCACGTCCATCCACCAGTTCGACCTCTAACTCTTCTGTGGAGGATGTCGATTGGGGCCCTTACTCGGACTGTCGACGTCAGAGGGACCGCACCTACCATCCTGGGAGCACCCACTCTACTCAGCCTGTGCAACATCCTCCTCCTGTCCCTCCCTCGTCTATCTGCCCTGATATTCATGCTCCTGCTAGTCCGACCCTCTGCCAGACCTCTCAAAGAGAGAAATTTCGCTTCAACTGCTCCCTAGACAAACCCCTCCTCAATGCTTTTGTTACTATCATTGTTAGAGAAGAATCTGCTAGCTTTGCGCCTGCTTCTGTTCCTTGCTCCGCCACTACCCCGCCTGGCCCTCAACCCTCTCTGGCAAAAATTGATGTTTCCGATCCTGTAGCACCCATTGGCATTGGGCAATCCAACCTGGAAAAAGACAACGTGCAGGTGGTCTTCTTCAATAAAGATAGTGTGCCAAATAAGGACAATGAAGATGGAGAAGATGAGTATTGGTGCAGAATCGTGGAAGTACCGGCCTCCCCAGCTCCTGAACAGTGAATTCAACCTCCCTCAGCCTACTATGGTACAGATATTCAACTTCATTGGAAGAATTTTGGTTTTTGCATCTCTCATCAGCTATAAAAGTTGTATGCTATATTAGTTTACTGTCTCTTGTTAAATTAAAATGCATCCATTATATACCGGTTTCCCTTTTAAGGGCGGTGAACTTTCTTTCACAAGAACTGGTTTCCCACTCA
This sequence comes from Pinus albicaulis, assembly GCA_034641835.2. NCBI lineage: Eukaryota > Viridiplantae > Streptophyta > Pinopsida > Pinales > Pinaceae > Pinus > Pinus albicaulis. The sequence goes on along the minus strand of CM076571.1, from coordinate 969,129,659 downwards.
GGGCAGTTCAGTTGTTTATGTCAAAGCATGGGCATCAAGCCCAGTTCTCAGGCTCACACAACTGAAAATGGCGTAGTTTTGTACTATTATGTTTCCTAAATAGAATTAGTTTTACTGAGAAGAAAAAAAAAACAACCATTGTTAATGTAATGGATGAGGTCCAAGAATTGAACACAAGGCCAGCGAGGTAGATGGATGAAACTGAGGCATTACCTACACAAGTTTTTTCTTTATAGGAAGAAATCCATGCTCTCAATGTTAACCTCAAGGAGTACAATGTTGCTAGCAAGAAAAAGGGAGATGGATGAAACTGAGGCATTACCTACACAGGTTTTTTCTTTCGAAATAAATCCATGCTCTGGATGTTAGCCTCAAGGAGTACAATGTTGCTAGCCAGCAAAAGGGAGATCAGTCTCACACATTAATAAGCTACCATAGGAGGAGAGTAATAGCATTAACTAATATATGGTTGTTCCAAATTTTTTTTCTTGTTATAATGTTATAATAAGATGTACTCCTCTAGACATGTGGTGAACAAATGTAACAAATTTCATGGGTACTCGCTCTAACCTAGTATATATTTAATTATAAAAACTTATTTACTCTCGTTAATAAATTAAAAAAATTTAAAGATAATCATACTAGTTGAGATTTATCGTTATTATCTTTATTAGAATGCCACCTAACTTTATTTAGAAATTTAAGTAATCACCTTGGTTTGACTCCTAGCTAATCTTATTCAATATAATTTGTGGACTATCATATAATTTCTTATCTTAAACCATAGTCAATAATCTTGATAGTAGTGAACATATATTTTAATTATTAATTTTCTTTATTATATTATAATAAAAAAATATAATAAAATAAAATTTAATCTATAAAAACTTTATAATTAATTAATATATTTAAATTTATTTAATTATTAAAAATATTAAAAAGGATAATTGATTATTTTAAACCAATTTTAATGGAAATCAAAGTGATAAATTTTATTAGATATCAGCTTCTAAGATGACTTGATCTTTATTTTTTTTAGATTAACCTTTTTTGAGCAACATTATTTTAATTTTAATTTCATTATTTTAAATACATTTTACTAGAAATAATCTTAATTTTTATTTGATTAATTTACATAAATTTTATTAGAAATAATTTTAAATTTTATTTGATTAATTTAGATAAATTTGATTAGATATAATCTGATGTAAAAGGTCATTACCATTTATTTTATTTGAGGTTTATGGTCAAGTCAATTTCTACCTCCCAAGATTATGCTTGATTTTATTTTAATGGAAGGAATATTTAGACTACGAAATAACTAAAAACAATAGAGAAAAGAAACCGTTACGTGAGCTGAAGCATGTCTGGAATCTATGGTTGAAACACAAATCCCACTCGGGTGCAAATAATCAAAATTTTCAATATAATGATTATGAACGATTATATAATTTAATTTTTATTATATATGTTTTTAAAATTTTAGGAGTATTTTGTTATTAAGGTTGCGTAATCTATATATAAAACGAGGTTATTAGAAATGTTTGGATATCTCGGTCATTTTTAATCTTTATAGATTAATATCAAGGTTATTTTACAAATTTTGAATTAATAATGTGATAAGATTAAACCTTATATCAACTAACCAATTTATATTTTATAAATGGTGAGATACAAACTTATGACTAAAATTTTATTAATAATTTTTAATAAAAAAGAAATACATAAAATTTGCAATATTAAATAAACCCACATGAAACACCTAATTTACATGTCAGAAGTTTATAAATTATATCTAGCCAATTTACAATTAAAATTTTATTATCAATTTGTTTAATATGACTAACAATAAATTCAGAAAGTACATGTGACCTGCATCAATCCAGCTTTTCAAACTAATACAAACTCTAATCTTCCTCAAACTAAAACCAGAAACCCTAATGTTCCTAACCAAGAAACCGTAATTTTCCTGAACCAAAACCATTGACGACATCTAGGTCAATCAATGTCCTAAGTTCTCTGAGGAATTCCACCACCAGCACTCTGCATAATTATTTTCCCACATCAATTCTTCAGCCCCCGACAGGACCATCTCGTCCGCAATTGTTCAGCCAAATGCCCGTGCCCGGGAAATATGTTCCAACGGCATCATCCTATCAAACCATCATCTGCTAGTGTTTCGTTAAGGGTGCTGCACAGTCTGCAAAATTTTACATCCTATTCCTCAGGGAATTTTAACGATACTGTCGATAGTTCCACTGCATTCGATACCAATAGTTCTGGTCCTTTCGATTACAGTAACTCTGGCGATTTCGATACGAGTGTTATTCAGGGAGATTGCTGAATATACATCTCTGGCAAATTATGTAATTAACATAGTTGGGTTGATTTGATTATTACAGTATTTTTGTATTCGCTTCCATCAAGAAGTCTAGTTTTTAAGCCTATTTTTTAAGTGCCGTTCCTCTCTCTAATCATTTGCATTTTTTAGTTTTGAAGTGTCCTAAATGCCATGGCCGGCTGTTGACAGATCACCAGTACTGATTTGATTGGAAGTGTAACATGGAGAAATCGAGAGAAATCAGAAAAGTCTTGTGATTAACATGGAGATTGTTTTCTTGATTGTTTGAAGGTGTCTGACTCGGAGATTGCTTTGTTCAATTTTTAAGGTTTCCGTAAACCAGTACCTGTTGAAATTATGTGTTCATTACTGGTTAAATCTGAGATATAGATATTTTATACCTGAAATGTAGCATGACCAGTCAAATTAACTATTAAGTCAAATTGGAAATATTATGTATATATTGAACTGACAATTTTATATTTAAAGAACCATATTATTATTATGGTTATATGAGTGACATAAATATTTCATATATGTGATCTTTAATAATATAATTATGTGATTTTTGATAATATAATTCTAACTTCTCTAGTTTATTATATTGATTTCAAATCTAAATAATTTGCAAATAAAATTATTAAGGTTTAGTAATAGTATCAATATTTTATTGAAATAAACATGGATTTATATAGTTTTAATTAAAAAAAAAATTTATATTTTATATTTTGTGTTTAATTTATTAGGTTCATTTTGGTTTCAATATTTTATGAAAGATTATGATTGTTTGAAGAGAAATATCTATATTTGAAATTCCCTTAGCTCTTTAATGGTTAAATTTGAAATAGATGGGTTTTCTTATTAAGATGTAGCGTTAATGGTTAAATTTGAAATATATGGATTTTCTTACTAAGATGGAACTCCCGTCAAATTAACCAATCCGAATGCATAGATCGTTCCAACATGCCAAATAAAAACTCCATATTATTAATTTGACTTCTTCTCATTTTCATTGTGAAACTCGAAATGATGAACTTATTTTGATTACAAATTTAATCAAGGACGATTACCAATTTGACTTCCTTGCATTTTCAACTTTACTGCTATCTATAGCAGTCCAAGAGTGCTCGGTTGTGGAAGATGAGATTGTATCTGTCATCATGACAGATTCTGATTCAAGAATATTTTTCCAGACATAAAAATATACCTATAAATTGTTGGAGTCCATATATATCTTCCATTGAGTGGCCAATTTAATTCTTTCTTCTTTGGATGTGCTGAGATCAAAATATTCAGCATCAGGGTGAGTTATTAGATCCCAATTTAACATAGCTTTCATCCATTGGGTATCTATTTTGTATTTATCACACCCATCCACTATAGAAAAGAATTTGTGACTTCTTTTAGTCATCAGGCAAATCAATGAATCTACTATTTGGAATTAAACTGTCTCCAGGTATCCTATGCCATATCTCGGCATGCTTGGATATCCGAGATTGCTGAATATTTCTGTAAGCCAAGGATCTTCCTTTTCCAAAGAAGGTAAGCTATGCATCATCATCACATGATAAGACTCATGAGGAAAAGGAATGTCTGAAAATTTAGGATTAGGACATGGATTGACTGATGTAGAAGGTGGGGCTTCTCTAGTCCTTGGGTGATGATTATAATGTAGAACAAGTTCAACAAGTTGGCTAATATTTACACTTGATCTAAGGTTTGGACAGATAACTTCTACAGAAGAAAAAATTACTAACTGGGAAAGCTCAAATAACTCAATATGCTTACAATGTATAGAATAAAAATAAGAGCAAGCAGTATCAATTTCTTCACGATTCCTGTACAAAGGAGAAATTTTGCAGAGATGAATTATTCTTTTGCGATCGATGGTCGATCTTCTGGGAAAAGAAATTATAGTAGAAGATTGCTTTTCTTGGACATTTGTAGAAGTAGTACTCTCCATACCAGGAGGTTTGGGATTTTGAAGAATCCAGTGTTTAGGGAAACTCAGATCTTCCCATCGGATTGTTTGGTGTTCAATCTTTTGAATTTTTGAATCTATAAGAACTACCACATTGGATTTGGAATATTGACTTAGAGTATGGAAGACTGCACGATATAGGGTGTTGGTATGCCTGATACACCCTCTTGTCTAAATGGCTATATTATGTCTCTTTTTTCTCATATCAAATCTAGATGTTTGGATCTGCAACTGTAATATGTCTTTTATATGCTCGTCGAAGACATATACAGAGAAGTTAGGATAAAAATCAAAATAAATCGGGCCATTCGACAATGGAGCAACTATCCCACCTATCAATGAGTCAGTATATTTATTATGGGTAAGATATCTGACTGTGGCAAGTACAAAGGTTTATATCCCTCTATGGTTCAAAGAATTTATTCCTACCTGAATACATTCCAAATGAAGATACTGGGTTTTTAGGCTTTTGTCTTCTGCTTGAAGAATTTTTGGAACAAGGAGAGGAATGGATTACACACAATCAAAATTTTCTTGAATTTGGCTTACGATTTCTTTTATGGAAATTCTGGTAGCGATAATTAGATAAAATGCACACAAATCAGAATATACATGGGATGCGTTTATATTTGGCAACTGCCATCTAGGAGATGGTTGACATTCTAAATATTCAAGCTCAGCTAATTTTCTAACGTGGCTAGCAGATGAAGAAAACATATCTCTAAGAGGATTTTCTTCAGCCTTATCCTTCTCATCTAATTCTCGGAAAGATACAAATCTTCATGTTGTTTCCATTTATCAACAAAGAGTAAGGTTTTGAGTACTAACCTTGACGAACAAGACAACACTTCTGGCTTTGATACCCATTTTTCGCAAGGGCTTCAGAAGAAGCTTGCAACAACAACACATGTTGATTGGCCTTGTTGAGTCTCTTCTTTTTGTATACTTATTGACTCATACACAAGACCATACACAAACGCATACACAAACTTACTCAGGTATTTGACGCTTTTGTGACCTTTTTCTGCGGCTTTCCTCGCCTTTAATGGTTTGGCATCCCTTCTACCCTTTGGCAAACCTCTGGTGAATCTTTGGTGAAAAAATAAACAAGACAGATACTACCTTGACAGAATTTAATAAGCTCAAAGTATTTCAGTACTTAAAAAATTGTAGAATAAAATCACACTCTTTATTGATCTTGAAATATCATGTTAGAGAGATTTTTGATATAGATTCTGTTGTTCTTTCCTGAGATAGACTGTGATGGAATTTACCAATGTTTTCTTCTTAATAAATAAGATATATTTGTGCAGGCTACCTATCCGGTTCACAGACTTAGTCTTTCAACGAAAAAAAAAACACACATATGGACAATCCTATGTATTCTGGCCACTTTAGGTTCTTACCAATGCTCACACACTGATACCAAGGTTTTTCAGAATAATCTAATGATAGGAATCTGAATTTAATTCATAACGCAAGCAGATCAAGTTATCCGCCCGCAGATGTAGAGCAAGAAGTAGAATAACTGAGACTCTCTAGACTCTCGCACAATGACTCTTTGAATCCCTAGCTCTCATACCCGATTCCCAAAAAATGAGCCTTACCCTCTTTTTATAGGAATCTAGGTGAGACAAACATTTGAGTTCGGGTCCTACGTGTACCTAAAGAATAGTGTACATAATCCAATTAGTCAGGTAGATGTGGGGTCAAACCCCACCACCTGTCGGAGAAGTGCTTCGAGTCACCTAAAAATATTGGATCTTGTATGAAGTACAATCATTACTAACACTATGGATGCTATTTAAAATAAAGCGCACGATAAAATTATTTTGTCCTACAAAGTGGAGGCCATTTACCAGAAAGCCCACGAGAAAACTGGTCACTTTAGGTCTGTGAGTGGACATCAAAACAATGTGGATACTTTTAGATGGAGTCCAAGGGAACCATATTATGGGGGATCATCAAGAGCAGTGATTAAAGGAAAACTAAATCTTTTGTATAGTGCCTCATCCCAGGCTTTGGTGTATATTCGTCTGACAGTCATTGTTTTATTTAAAATAATTTGGTGCTTAATATTTTTCATGACTAACCACTCATAATGCCTAATCATATATTGATTTAATATTTCATGATCATGAATTCTTTGGAGATCGCCTGCAGTATTACAAGGAGTGTGAAAACATTCAGGAATATTATTTTCAAAACACCAATTACGGTCAGTTGGAAATAGGATTCATAATACGTAGGATCAATGGCAGTTTTATTGACACCAAAGTCATTCCACCATTCTTTTAGCCTTTCTCTCTACCTATTTCTTTGCATAACCCATGTTGGTCCAAACCTTTCTTTTGTATAATGGGTTTCATCTTTTCCATCTACAATTAGAATATCCCACCGTAGTTTTTTGTATCCTGAAAAATTATAAATGGTGTCAGGAAAAATAATAGAGGAATCATTTCCTTGAGATAATGAAAAATTATTACGCCATGTAGGATCTCTGGTTCTATTTATACAAAAATATTTATGAAAAACTCAGCTCCTATCCCCTCCTTCAGTCCAGGTCATGGTGATGTCCTGAAAATCTTAGATTAAGGCCTCTTCTACTAGATTTTCTGCATTCATACTCCTGGAATAAATCATGTCATGGATCCATTTGCTTCCCTTTGGATACACCTTTATTTCAGGAACTAAGTGTAGGATATCAATATGCGGCTGTAAATTGGCATCCAAAAATTTTGTATTCCTGAGTTTCCATGTTGGCTTCCATTCATCATAGTACTCACGCCAAATTTTGTCATCAGGAACATATATGAGAATTTCTTTATGCTGGTTTGGATGTCATTCTGTAACAATTACCATGATATGTACAGGCGGTATATATTATTTTCTCAGGAAGTCAGGAAGACTATTTTCTTCACCTTTAATATGTTCGACTTCAAATTCAAAATTTGCAAAAAGAGCTTGCCATCTGGAAAAATTGGCCTCACCTGGCTTTTTAATATCCTTTGTCAGGACCTTTTTGAGAGTAGAGGAATCTGTTCGAAGAAAAAAAAATTTATTTACAAGATGGATTTCAAACTTATCTACAGAATTCCACGTAGCTTTTACCTCCTTCTTAATGGTGGAGTAATTTCTTTTTGTTGGGATCCATGTGCCTGATGAAAATTATACAATCTATTCTTTGCCTTATTTTACTTGCCTGAGGATGTCTCCCCATCCTTGATTACTAGCATTAGATTCAAAAATTTTAAAAGTATCATCATCAGCAACAAATAAAACACGAAGGGTTTTCACCTTAGACATGATCTTTCAGACTGCGACATTATGGGCTTCAGTCCATGGCATAGGATTTTTCTTCAACCTTTGATTGAGCGAAGATCTATCTTTAGCACAATATTGATAAAATATATTGACATAATTGATACAACCCAAGAATCTTTGCAACTAGGTTTTATCTGTAATAATGTCTAGAAATTTGTCAGCAAATTCCAGAGCATGTATTTGCACAGAGATCTGGCCATCCTTGATAATGTGGCCAAGGAACTTGATAGAATTTTGGAACAATTCTATCTTCCTCTCACTTAAAACAAAGCCATTTCTTTTGACCACTTGAAGAAATATATTTACATGTTTAAAATGATCATGGAATTTTTTGGAAAAAACTAGAATATCATCAATATATACAAGAAACCATTCGAAGTATTGTTTAAATATTGATTCCATTACCTTTTGGAATTTGGATGGAGCATGCTTTAATTCGAAGGGCATGAAATTCCATTCATACTGACCTGCAAGGACACTAAATGCAGTCTTGAAAGTATCTTCTTGTTTTATTGAAATCTGCCAGAAACCAGATTTCATGTCAAATTTAGAGAATATCTTGGCACCTGCAATGCTTTCCAACTAATCACCTTTGTGAGGAATAGGATAGGTATTTCCTGTAAGAACAGAATTCAGAGGTTTATAACTTATAACTCATCTGGGAATTCCTATGATTTGTTCTGATCTTTTGTTGACATAAAAACCATAACAGTTCCAAGGACTATCAGATTCTCTAATCAATTTCCTATCCAAAAAATTTTTGATCTCCTTGTTGCACAAATATCTATATTCTTTATTCATGAGAATTGCGTTAATTTTTCATGCCCTTCCTTCATATTCTAATTTATAAGGCAACTCAAAAAAATATTTTTTTCTATGCCAGAAGGCATTAGGTTGTTCTGCACAACATTCTTTTTCAAATTTTTTGCTGAATTCAAGGATCTTTTGCTGAATAACTGGAGAAAGGAGTTGTTCTCCAACTTTAATATTTGCCTTCAAATCATTTAATTCAATCAACTTATAACTACCCTTTTAAAGTTGTTCCATGGCCTGGACCATGGTAGAAACTCTGGGAGTAGATATATATGGCAACTTGATCATTTTTGAACTCCCATTAAACTTTGGCATAGTAATAAAATAACCATATTTGTCATTAGAAAGCCTGGTTGAACCATGTGGTTCCACAGCTATTAAACATATTGCCTAGAATGTAGTCAATATGAATTTCTGCAACTACAAATTTCAAATTAATGCAATGTTCATCAAAGAAAATAGTAGCCTCAGGAAATTCATAATGCAAGTATTTATTTCCCAGTCTAATAACTTGTCTGAATGATCTTACCCAATATTTTTCTGGAATAATATTTCTATGTAACACATTCACATCTTCACCAGAATCAATTAAATTTTTAAGGGAAAACATATGTCCCTCAATACAGATGTCAAGAATAACATGATGCTGCTGGTACTAGATGGTTAGAATTACCATATCTCTAAAACCAGTAGCAGGATCTCTTCTTCGGTAACACCCCAAGCTGTTATGCTTTTTAAATTGGACATTTTAACTTAAGTCCAAAGGGGAGTGGACCCCAATGGATAATTATTGTGTGGATGTAGTTAATTATTTATTTATGAAAAATAAATAAAAATTTTATGTGTGCACTATGACCAAATGAGAAATCGAGATCACTTTCCTAATCCATGATGTTATGGTAAAAGGTTAAGACTTTCCCCAAAACCTTTAAAAAATCCTTGAAAGGAATTATTTCTAATTTAGATTTTTGAGGAAAAATATAAATTCCCCAATTATGAGGAAAGTAGTTAGGAAGAGGTAAAAAGCTGGAAAAGCAGAAAGTAGCTTTAAAGTCCCTAAATAAGGGAATCCTAGGCAAATAGGAATAAAACCATCCTGAAATTATGGACGTAGAATTGGAAACAGGCTTTGGGGAGAGCATAGCTTAGATAAGCTGCTCCAAAACAGATTGTGGTTGGTCTGTTCTTGGAGGATCTTAGCTCAGGGGTGAATTCTGGAGATAGACGGATTATAAGGTTGTATGGATTGGTCATAGAAAAATTGTTGTATGAACTCATCTATGATATTTTATTATAAATTTTGTTATGAGTTGATAATATGTTATATTGGATTTGAGAAATTAAACTGAGAAGTGGTAGATAATAAATTCGTGCATTTGATAGAGTTAGATAGAAGAAATTAATCTTTTAAATTTCTTTATAGTAGCAAGAATAAATTCTAGCAAATACTATCAGCCAGAATCTCTAAACCATAGTCTGGTTTAAATCTGGAGATATTTAAATAATCCTAGAGGTACTTATAAGATAATAATTTTAATATACTTTTGTAGTATAAAATAAAAATTCTGCTGAAACTCTATTAGGTTAGCTATAAGCAAATGTATACCTACAAGTAGCTAATTCAATTTAAATGATAGAAAATGAACGTGTCAAATATCATTACAACTATTCTGAAATAAAGTAAATACTTAATTATATTACAGAAGAAAAATAAATAGAAGAAGTAGAATTAATATAGTGCTAGCTAGTGCATTATATAAAAACATGAGTAAAGTCAATAAATAGATTTTATTTCAGAAACTAATCGAATCTGAAATCTAATTTCTATTAGAATAAAAGTATTCCCTGAAGTAATTTTTGTAAAGAAATCATCGCTATTTATGTTGAAGAGATAAATACCTAAGAGAATTTATTCTAAGATAGAAAAGAGAAATGTTATTATATCTGAATATTGGCAATTAAATATCCTAAGAAAGTGATATGTAACCTTACTGTTTATTTTATTAAGTATAAGGGTAATCAGGAAATAAAAGCGTAGAACCATTATTTTTAATGAATTTATTCACCATCTTACTTCTAAATCAATAGAAGTTATATTATGATAATTATAGTAAGATATGACAAAATACCCTGAAACATCATTAAAATCATTATTCTACAGGATCCCTTTACAAAACAAGGCGAATTATTTTAGTTGAAAATTAAACCTTAAGTAGAATCTGTATAAAGATATGAAAGAATATATATATATATATATATATATATATATATATATATATATAAACTGATAGAAATTTTCATTCACTGACATTGTAAGCATTATAAATTGAAATGAAAAAATAAAACAACCTGAGAATTGATATATTCATTTATACATAACTCTATCGGAAGAGAAATTATATGTAAATGTATATCAGTGTAAACCATATGATAGTAATATCATAAGAGGAAACTCTGGAAAATTATATAAAAATTAATTTTAAACCAGATAAAATAGTACTGATATTGAGAATTTGAAATCATTACACTGGCTATATTAATAATAAAAATTTACAGTCCAGAGTTATTGTATGGTACTGGGAACTTTAAAAAGGAATCTACCTAAAATTATCGCAGAATAGCCAAGAGGCTAAGAAGGCAATAAAAGTATTAAAATACAATAACAATGGTATATTCATAGCTCCACTATAACAGACTAGAAATACTCAATGAAGAGCTTGTAAACCGACCTATGTAGAGGGAAACGAGTCAAGTATTAAGAAGAGAAATAGTCCGAAAATACAAAGTATCATTTTGACAACGAAGGATAGATGATAAATGAAAATGATATATTTAATGTACTTCAAACAATTTATCAACTAAGTAGTTATCATTATAGAGAAACGATAAGAAAGTAGGTTCGATACCTGAGAACCAAAAGGAAAAGAACCACAAGAAAGGCAGTTCTAGGGAGAATAAATAGCATTAATGGCATATAGACATATATATAAATGAAAAAAAAAATTTAAATAGAACGTGCTAACTCTTACGTTAAATTCATAGTGAATGCTGACGAAAATAAACTCCTCAGAATCGTTTGAGTCTGATATAAGCTATTAAGACTTCAACCTTAACAAGCATGTTTTAAAAATAAGCCAGGAGAAAATGCTAAGTTAGAAGAATTGCTGTGAGTTAAACTGGTTAACTCATGACATTAATAAACTAATTGTCTAAGGATAAGAGGAACGCCTCTTTTAAAATCGTGGATTGCATTAAACCAAAGAAATAGTAAAGCTTCTCTATAAGAATAACAGAGGATTTTTATAAAAATATTAACATAGAGTAGAAATCGAACCAGAACTAAATCATGTAAAAAATCAATGAACAATAACAATATGAAGAGGTAAAAAAACCAGCTTTAGAATGAGAAGGGTTATACAAGACTTCAATAAAAATATGAAAATGAAATAACGTTGAATCACAAAAAAAAATTCCAAAGCATATCAATGATTTCGCATACCTGATAGAGAAGCCATGGGTGATACCGTAAAGGATTGGTGAATGAGATCAAAATATTGGAACTCCGTGAAGCATAGTAGAGCTCAGATTAGAAATCATGAGCACAGAAAATGAAAGGGTAAAGGAAACTATTGGACTGAAAATACAAGTTAAACAGCATTCAATACAACCAAACCCTAATTTAAATCGATGGATCAAAATCCTCCACATGTCAATAGATTGGGATAGTAACAAAGTGGATTTGCATTCTTGGGATCACAACAAAGAGCCTTCCATAAAAATCAAATGAAAATCTTCACATTTATGTGGGTTGGTATATCATTTGCGTAAAATCAAACTCATAGTACTTAAACAATGGTACTTATTAACTATGGAGAAGCCACATAATGCTACAGGACAGAGCGTAGGTACTAACATATCGTAGCTATTAACGAAGATAGAAAAACATGCAAGGAACATGTCCAACCAAATATTCCTTCATCATTACAGTGATACAGTTATGTCACATCCGAGCTAATGAAATAAAAATTCTCCATCTAAAGTCGAGCTTTAATTTTATTATAGTTAAGTTCCAAGTTTGATAAATCTCAAGAACTTGAATGCCTTTATACCTTATTCATATAAGGGTATACGTATAAATTATGTTATATATATATATATGCGTGTGGGGTTATGAAAGCTCATATGGATTTTGGTGATCATATACCAACAATTACTTTGAAAAAAAAGTATAGTTTAATATTATTAACATATAGATATATGGGAAGAGAATGAATAGAAACCAATTTAATCAAATACATTATGATAGGTCTTTTATACATGAGTAAAGATATTAATATATTGTAACTACATAGGCATGAAAGGTTAAGAGAATATTAGTAATGAGAATTATAAAACAATATTCATTCATGACTTGTATAAAAGAGGAAAAAATGGAATAATATGGCGTGAAATGGTTGGACATATTGGTGTTATAGATTCATACCTGCTTAATACTTAAATATATTAGAAAGAAATTATTACTTGAAAAAAAAAATTAGTGGTGAAATGAGGAGGTGTTACAAATGGTATCAGAGTAATAGTTGAAACACTGGGCAACTTATGTGCTCACACAGAAAATTTTATGCTGATGTTATGAATTTTAAATTTTACCAATGTTGGTTTACGTTACTGTATATTTAACAATACTAAGGGATATAGCTACGAACCATGATTGAAGAAGACAAGAGGTATGTGGATCTGGGTGGAGGAGAAAACATGCCAGATCCAAATGCCCCATGGAAAGCTATGTTGCTTAGAATGCGACGAGGAATGGTATAGCTTGAAAGGCACAATGATAGGCTAGCATATATAAAATCAGAGCAAGGTTAAAACACTGGACAAACTATGTAACCAACCAAAAATTGTATAATGCTGTATGAAATTTAAATTTTACTAATGAAAAAAAAAATGTATAGAAACAGTACCACAGTATACACCTGTGAATGATGACTAATGAGAATGGGTTATTTTTCACCAGTGAGAAGCAAGACAAACTTGTTTCGTACTTACTCATATACCAATATTAGTAGCATTAAAGTTAAGGTAATGATTTAATATGAGTTAGCCTTCTTCTATAATAATGATCAGTTTATAGGTGTCAAAATATTTAATGGAATATTAATGGTTAACATAAAGTGGGAAAGTCATAAGATATTACAAAAGTAAATGTAAGCCATTTCAAATTAAGGCTGAAGATAATGAAGAAAATTAGTTTTCAAACCTGCATAGGTGAGAAATGGAAGTTAGAAATTGATGTTGTGTATTGAGAAGTAATCAGGGGTATCTACAACTAATAGTGAGATTACCTGGAGTTAGAAAAAATTAAAAGAACATCAGAATCCTGATAATTTTAAAGAATAAACATGACTTTGAAATTTAATTTCATACCTCATAGAGCGATGCAAATCATATGCTCGGCTGATAAACCATCATAAAAGAAGAAAAACGAAGTAAAGAAGTTGTATACAACTGTGTAACAAAAGCTCATAACCCAGTTACATGAAAAATTTATAAAATTATGCTAACATTGTTAGACTGTATTACCTTGGGTTTGGATGAAAGAAATCTGTAACCGATATGGGTTAAAAAAAAATCTGAGAAAATGATAATAGAACTATTATCAGATGAAAGTTCAAGTGGAACGAAAGTATAAAAAAAAAAATCATAATATCACCATTGGCATACTAGGGAATAATTGGAAATATATAATAATGAATATATCATATTGAAATAACTGATAGTTACAGTGGAGCATTTGAATCCAGGACATATTGAAAAAGAAATGGGGTATATTAACATATCCTCTTTTATGTGTAATGAAAGGAGATTAGTTGAAGCAAAAGCAATAATTATACTTGAAGCAATGAAAAAATTCATTTTTAATTAAATCATGTATGTAAGTTAGAGGTATCAGAAATTATGACGGAAAAATATGCCTATATATATATATATATATATATACAGTCGGAATAATAAATCATCAGAATGAATACTATAAATACAATCAGAGGGATTATTGAACTTATAACTTATGGAAGAAGAAGTTTTAACTTCTAATGAACTAGTCAAGCATACCAATACAATTTTGGAAATGTCAAATCAAGTTCTACATCCATTAAGGATGAGAAATGAATGTACAATGGGAATGCAGTCTAGGCGAGAAACAAAATTAAGTGATTTATATATACACATGCATTCTTTTGGTGTTCACTTGTGTAGGAAGATGATAAAATGAAGAAGTCACAGAGAAATGACTTGATTCAAAAAAAAAAAAAATTATATGTAGAAGAATTTTCAGTAAAGAAACTATATCGGGTGCACTATTAAATAGAAAGCACTGAATTATGGGTACTCACACCCATAAAATTATGCTGTTATAAAATTTAAATTCTTTGGTTATTAAATTTGTGGATAGTATAATAGCGTTACATCAGACAGCTGCAAACCTAGAGAAAGGAGGTTGAGCTATATTTGAATTTGTGGTGTGGAGGAACCCCATCAGATCAACGGGTGTGGAGGAAACCCACCAGATCAAAACTTAGTCACAAAAATTTTAAAGCTAGTGGATAAAGCTGAGGAAACTTGTCTTCAACAAAGAAGAAAAAAAAAAAACAATGGGTGGTGTAGGGTGGAAGAACCACAAACCTCTCAAAGTTCCAAGAATGGAATAATGAAACATAAAGTTGTACATAACTACATATTGAGGCTCATTGTCAGTAGGAATATGAACTCTCAAATAGAATAAAAGAGGTTAAAGAAATTTTAAAAGAAATTTCTAGATAAGAAAAATAAACAACAGGAATTTGTGTTGATAAATGAACCTAGATGAGGTTGGAAAAAAGATAAGAAAATTTTCATACCCAAGAAGGGTAAGAGGATATTTATGGATGAAATTATAGAATTAGTTCCAAATAAGGAAGTTAGTTATAAGATAAATATAAAACCTAGAGTTATATGAAAAACTTGGTGGGAGGTAAAATAGAGCCATAAGAAGTACTACTGATTTAAAATATATGTAAGACTAAGTAGATTCCTGATAGGTCATGCTGGTCCAAAAGGGGAGATAGAACCACAAAGAAAAGCATAAAGTGCTGAAAAAAAAAATTGAATTGAATTGATGAAAAAAAAAAAATGCCTAGAGGGGCAGTAGTAAAGCTCAAGAAGAGTGAAATTAGTTGTAGTATGGATACATCTCCTTGGTAAACCAGTGAAAAAAAAAAAATTTCTTACATATATAATTGATGAGTTCGTAGTAAAGGTTCTGTGGAAATATAGGCTTGAAGAGGTTGATTTAGGAAACAAAATAATGGAAGTGGAAATTTCCTAGAGAAGTAAAGTGTTGGGATGGTTGTACAGGAGGAATATCTCAAAAAGTTGAGTAATACTCAAGTAATAAGGTATTAAATTTCCTCTAAAATTTTCTAAGTGTTAGACAAATATCTGATATACTAGGAATAATTCAGAAAAGAAATAGTAAGATGCTTGAAAATGTGAATTGAATCATAGACCTTACTAATGAGCCTGGTTATTACAAATTAAATTGATTGGCCAACAAAACAAAACAATGCGAAAGTATTGGTAGTACAACTACGAACTGAGAAAGGGTAAGTATAACCCTCCATATGATACAATTTGTTTTCTTTCATTTATAAATACTAATAAAAATTTGTAAATTTGTTTAGCGAAGTGTGTAACAGAAAATTGTACACTCCGGAAACAAGGAGAAAATGGTGAAAATAAGTGCATATAAATCACTTGGAAAATCAAGAAAAGCCGAACTAGACTAAGTTTGCATGAGAAGGGAATCTCACTGAAAGACAAGGAATGATAAGTAGTTGTGCAAAAAGGGCACTTAAGCTACTATCAACCTGAATGGTTTGGGCTAACCACTGAATTTATTGAAATTATTAAAGTTTAGAATGTAGTTGTGATTGTCAATATATGTATATGATATTACATAAATTGGTATGAATTGTGGACAAAGAGAAAGTGGAATAAAGGGTTCGTCCAGATAGCCTTCTTGCAATGAAGTAGAAGGGCAAATAAAATTCTAAAATATATGCTATTAATGGATATGCAAATTAGGTGGAAGACTAATAGAATTTAGTTGAAATTTCCTATAATAACAGCTATCCTACTTCTGTAGATATGAGTCTATTTGAGACACTATATGGAAGAAAATTTCATACTCCTTTAAGTTGGAGTGAACTTGAAAACAAGTAAATCATAATGTCAGATGCTTTGCAGGAAATGGAACGAGCTGTAAAACAGATTTAGAAAAACATTAAAACATCTCACGATAGACAGAAAAGATAAGCTGACAAGAAAAGAGTTGGGTGATCAGGTCTATTGGTAGGTGATTAAAACCAAGAAGAACACTTTGCATACTAGTAGTTGTGCAAAATCGGTTCCTTGATACTGTGAACTCTTTGAAGTCCTAGAAAGGATGGGACTAGCGGTTTATAAACTAGCCTTACCCCTACATATTAAAGTTCATGATGTGTTTCATGTCTCTTTATTGAAATATGTACATGATGCTTCTCACATTATTTATTGGAATGTGATTCAGGTGGAACCAGAAGGGGAATTCCTTCCAGAGCCGCTTCAAATCTTGGAGCGAGAAGAAATTCAATTACGAAATCGAATAGTAGCTAGAGTAAAAGTGCAATGGAAGCACTTTACTACTAAAGAAGCTACATGGGAAAGAGAAGCAGACATGATGGAAAAATATCCATTTCTATTTCCAAAAATAAACTACATTAGTTTGTTGTCAACACCGAGGATGGTGTTTTTTTTCAGAGGGGGAATATGTAACACCCCAAGATGTTATGCTTTTTAAATTGGAAATTTGAACTTAAGTCCAAAGGGGAGTGGACCCCAATGGATAATTATTGTGTGGATGTAGTTAATTATTTATTTATGAAAAATAAATAAAATGTTTATGTGTGCACTATGACCAAATGGGAAATTGAGATCACTTGCCTAATCCATGAGGTTATCGAAAAAGGTTAAGACTTCACCCAAAACCTTTCAAAAATCCTTAAAAGGAATTATTTCTAATTTAGATTTTTGAGGAAAAATCTAAATTCCACAATGATGAGGAAAGTAGTTGGGAAGAGGTAAAAAGTTGGAAAATTAGAAAGTAGCGTTAAAGTCCCTAAATAAGGGAAGCTTAGGCAAACAGGAATAAAAGCATCCTGAAATTTTGGACACAGAATTGGAAACAGGCTTTCGGGAGAGAATAGCTTAAATAAGCTGCTCCAGAATAGATTGTGGTTGGTCTGTTCTCGGAGGATCTCAGCTCGGGTGCGAATTCTAGAGATAGACAGATTCTAATGTTGGGTGGATTGGTCATAGAAAAACTATGGTATGAACTCATCTATGAAATTTTATCATAAATTTTGTTATGAGTTGATAATATGTTATATTGGATTTGAGAAATTAAACTAAGAAGTGGTAGATAATAAATTCCTACATTTGATAGAGTTAGATAGAAGAAATTAATCTTCTAAATTTTTGTATAGTAGCGGGAATAAATTCTAGGATATATTATCAGCTAGAATCTCTAAACCATAGTCTGGTTTAAATATGGAGATATTTAAATAATCCCAGAGGTTCTTATAACATAATAATTTTCATATACTTCTGTAGTATAAAATAAACATTCTGCTAAAACTCTATTAGGTTAGCTATAAGAAAATCTATACCTAGAGCTAGCTAATTCAATTTAAATGATAGAAATTGAAAGTGTCAAATATCATTACAACTATTCTGAAATAAAGTAAATACTTAATTATATTACGGAAGAAAAATAAATAGAAGAAGTAAAATTAATATATTGCTAGCTAGTGCATTACATAAAAACATGAGTGAAGTCAATAAATAGATTTTATTTCAGAAACTAATGAAATCTAAAATCTAATTTCTATTAGAATAAAAGTATTCCCTGAAGTAACGTTTGTAAAGAAATCATGGCTATTTAAGTTGAAGAGATAAATACCTGAGAACAATTATTCTAAGATAGAAAAGAGAAATGCTATTATATATGAATACTACCAATTAAAGATGCTAAGAAAGGGATATGGAACCTTACTGTTTATTTTATTAATTATAAGGGTAATCAAGAAATAAAAGGGTAGGACCATTATTTTTAATGAATTTATTAACCATCTTACTTCTAAATCAACAGAATTTAGATTATGATAATTATAGTAAGATATGACAAAATACCCTGAAACATCATTGAAATCATTATTCTACAGGATCCCTTTACAAAACAAGGCGAATTATTTCAGTGGAAAATTAAACCTTAAGTAGAATCTGTATAAAGATATGAAAGAAAAAAAATATATATAAAAATAAAGAGATAGCAATTTTCATTCACCGAAATTGTAAGCATCATAAATTGAAATGAAAAAATAAAACAACGTGATTATCGATACATTAATTTATACAGAACTCTATAGGAAGAGAAATTATATGTAAATGTATATCAGTGTAAGCCATATGATAATAATATCATAAGAGGGCACTCCGGAAAATTATATAAAATTTAATTTTAAACCAGATAAAATAGTACTGATATTGGGAATCTGAAATCCATACATCAACTATATTAATAATAAAAATTTACAGTCTAGAGGTATTGTATGGTACTGGGAAATTTAAAAAGGAATCTATCTAAAATTACTGCAGAATAGCCAAGAGGCTAAGAAGGCAATAAAATTATTAAAATACAATAACAATGGTATATTCATAGCTCCACTGGAACAGAATGGAAATACTCGATGAAGAGCTTGTAAACCAACCTTTGTAGAGGGAAATGAGTCAAGTATTAAGAAGAGAAATAGTCCGAAAAGCCAAAGTATCGTTTTGACAACGAGGGATAGATGATAAATGAAAATGATATATTTAATGTACTTCAGACAATTTATCAACCAAGGAGTTATCATTATAGAGAAACGATAAGCAAGTAGGTTCAATACCTGAGAACCAAAAGGAAAAGTGCCACAAGAAATGCAGTTCTGGGGAGAATAAATATCTTTAATGGCATATAGACATATATATAAATGAAAAAAAAAATTGAAATCGAACGTGCTAACTCTTACGTTAAATTCATAGTGAATTCCGACGAAAATATACTCCTCAGAATCGTTTGAGTCCCATATAAGCTATTGAGACTTCAACCTTAACAGGCAGGTATCAAAAATAAGCCAAGAGAAAATGCTAAGTTATAAGCATTGTTGTGAGTTAAACTGGTAATCTCATGACATTAATAAACTAATTCTCTGAGGATAAGAGGAACGCCTCTTTTAAAATCATGGATAGCATTAAACCAAATAAATAGTAAAGCTTCTCTGTAATAATAACAAAGGATTTTTATAAAACTATTAACATAGACTAGAAATCGAACCAGAACTAAATCATGTAAGAACTCAATCAACAATAACAATACGAAGAGGTAAAAAAACTAGCTTCGGAATGAGAAGGGTTATACAAGACTTCAATAAAAATATGAAAATGCAATAACGCCGAATCAAAAAAACAATTTCCAAATAATATCAACGATTTCGCATACCTGATAGAGAAGCCACGAGCGATACCGTAAAGGCTTGGTGAATGAGATCGAAATATTGAAACGTTGTGAATCATACTAGAGCTCATATTAGAAATCATGAACGCAGAAAATGAAAGGGTAAAGGAAACTGTTGGACTTAAAATACAATTTAAATAGCATTCAATAGAACCAAACCCTAATTTAAATCGACGGATCAAAATCCTCCACATGTCAAAAGATTGCGATAGTAATGAAGTGGATCTGCATTCTCAGGATCGCAACAAAGAGCCTTCCGTAAAAATCAAATGAAAATTTTCACATTTATGTGGGTTGGTATATCATTTGCGTAAAATCAAACTCACAGTACTTAAAAAGTGGTACTTATTAACTATGGAGAAGCCACATAACGCTACAGGATAGAGCATAAGTAGTAACGTATGGTAGCTATTAATGCAGATAGAAAAAATTGCAAGGAACATGGCCAACCAAATATTCCTTCATCATTATAGTGATACAGTTATGTCACATCCGAGCTAATGAAAAAAAAATTCTCCATGTAAAGTCGAGCTTTGATTGTATTATAGTTAAGTTCCAAGGTTGATAAATCTCATGAACTTGAATGCCTTTATACCTTATTCATATAAGGGTATACATATAAATTATGTTATATATATATATAGATATAGATATGCGTGTGGGGTTATGAAAGCGCATATGGATTTTAGCGATCATATACCAACAATTACTTTGAAAAAAAAATTATAGTTTAAGATTATTAACATATAGATACATGGGAAGAGAATAAATAGAAACCAATTTAATCAAATACATTATGATAGGTATTTTATACATGAATAAAGATATTAATAGATTGTAACTACATAGACATGAAAGGTTAAGAGAATATTAGTAATGATAATTATAAAACAATATTCATTCATGACTTGTATAAAAGAGGCAAAAATGGAATAATATGACATGAAATGGTTGGACATATTGTTGTTATAGATTCATACCCACTTAATACTTAAATATATCGGAAAGAATGTATTACTTGAAAAAAATAAAAATTTAGTGGTGAAATGAGGAGGTGTTACATCTTCTCGCAAAAATTTCAACATTAGAATTTTTGTATGGTGTAGTGTTTCTGGCTTCTTCTTGAACTTGAGGTTGTTTTCCTTTTTCAAGATGAGAGATTCCATTTTTCACAGTAGAGATTTCATATTTCAAAGTGTGAATTTCCCTACTTACCTCCCCCAAAGTGAGTGTAAGAAATTTGTCTTGCAGTTGGTCTCTTTGAAAAGCTTTGGTATTTCTTTCATAGGAGGCTCCAACAAACAGAGGTTTGTTGGAAGAAGATTTCTTAGTGTTGCGCACTTGGCTTAGAAATGCTTAAACAAGCTTATATTTCAGCTCACCTTCATGAAGTGCATGGATCTAGCACAAGACTTTTAGCTTAGCATCTTCAGCTGTTTGGGCCATCAAAATTTTTTCTTTACACTGCTGGATGTGTGTGGATTCCTTATTCTTAGAAAAAATATCCTTAGAAAGTTCAGATTCGGAGGAATAATTACAATTTCATTTATCTAAATCAGAGCAAAAACATGTGGTCCCTTGGGCATGGATTTCTTCATCTGAGGAATCAGAATAAGAACTTTCAGATTCAGAGGTTGTATCTTCGAGCTATTGCTGTTGTATTTTCTATCGTAGAACAAAATTTGGAAAATTTTCAAAACGATGACTTCTCGACTCACATTTGTAGCATATAATGGAAGTCTCAATCTTAACAACTATTTTTCCTTTAGCTAAGACCTGTGATTTCTTTCCTCTATTTTTCTTGGATTCTTCACCATCTGGCCATTTATTTATTGTATGGCCTATTTTACCACACAACAAACAGGTCATTTTATTCCACTTCTCTTGCTTGGAAGTATGTAAGTGGATGTGAGAGGTTGATAATAGTAGGTTCTAGGGACATATTTATAATATCCCTTCTTGGATCTGTGTTGGATCCTCTTTTTTCCTTTATTTCACTTGGTTGGGAAGTCTCTAGATTTCTTCTTTTCTCTCTTAGCCTATTTTTTGTATTTTATTCTTTTGACAATAGGATCATCAATAACAAGCCCATATTTACTAAAAATTGATTTACTATCAGGAATTCTTGAAATTTTCTCAAGAGAGTTATTAACTTTCCTACTTGTACATAAACAAACCAATGTTTTATAAATTATAGCATATATTTCTCCCCATGTAAAAGATTCAAAATGAAAGATCTAGCCATCCTTGATAGTGTGGCCAAGGAACTTGATAGAATTCTAGAACAATTCTACGTTCTTTTTTCTTAAAACTAGGCCATTTATTTTGACCACTTCAAGAAATATATTTACATGTTTAAAATGATCATGAAATTTTTTGGAAAAAACTAGAATATGATCAATATATACAAGCAAACATTCGAAGTATGGTTTAAAGATTGAGTCCATGACCTTTTTTAATTTGGATGGAGCATGCTTTAATCTGAAGGGCATGACATTCCATTCATAGTGACCTGTGTTGGGTGCTAACAGGTGTCCTTAAAAACTCCTAATTGCCTCACATTAATTATCAACATGGGTAAGTCCTTTTATCTCAAGTGTGTACAAAATATGTGCAAGCTATACATACAAAGAGTAATGCTAAAATCAATCGTTTCATATAGATGCAGTCATAAATCTTGAAGCTTTAAAGAAAGTGATTCATCTAAAAATTATGACCCAAAACTGTGATTCATTCTTAATTCAACTAGCTCAAATGACAATCAACCAAGAGCACTAAGGAATTAACTGAGCTCTTTCAGCTGGATTTTAACTCTTGAACAAAAGGAAAGTATTTGGAAATAAATGTCTATGCTTTAGATAATCAAAACCAGTTATTCTAACTAACAACTAATTCTTTAAGGAAATAAATTGGGAATGCGTATTCAGTAGAATAAATAGCAGAAATCCGAATTATCAAAAGTACTTCAACTGCAAAGGGGAAAAGCAGAATACACTTGCAATAAATGGAAATGTATAACATAGGGAATAGCAGTGACATCCACCAGAGACCGGGCCCTTAGCCATCGGTGAATATTGCTTAATTACTCCAGAATATTTGAATGAAAAGAAACACGAATTATATATTAATCATGACAGTCAATTGACATTACAATATAATCTTGTTGTTCAGATCTACATTCTGTGCATTACAATTACGAATTATGCAGAAGGGAAAGATACATCATATTTTAGAACTAGCTCTCTCTCTCCTTTTATAGCTAAAAGGAAAGATAAGTGCCACGAAAAAATGCTATCCTCAGAAAGTTCGTTCGTTCTTACGCTAATCCTTACTGATTTTTCTTTCGATTTGACCATATTTAACGCGTCTTCTTTCCCATGATTAAGTCATGTTGTTCCTTCTATTATCTTCAGCATAAAAAGAAACGAGAATTAGTTTGGATGGTTAAATTGTATCAAGATCATTTTTCATTCATTCTTCATCAAAATCCATTCATTATATTATTATATCATGACACAATATGGATAAGGAGGAGGAAAAAGGACAGTAATCAAGAGTAAATACATACCTATGGCAAGGCTCAACATACTCTCCTACTTACCTTTTTTCATGTCCCCATGAAAAATAAATAATTCTTATGCAAAGAAGTTAAGGAGTAGGCTAGAGAAGATCTGTTTGTGATAGGCCTGAGACCATGATGTCATGCTAGGTTTGCAAAGGCTGTCACTTCTTTTCCTTGAGGTAATTCATATTCAAGATGATACCCTTCAGCAGGATACCAAATAATGGGGCTTCTAAAGCGACATCCCACTTAATAGGGTCCTTCTCTTAAGATAAAATTTCCCTATGGGACTAACCGTTTCGCAACAGCTTTGAAATTTCCATAATTAAATGGTTCCCTTTCATTAAAATTGTTTCTTGAAACCATCCATCTCATTTTGGATGCAACTAGGGATCTTTCCTGAATGGAGAGGAAATATGTTGTTCCTTTCTACACAATTTCCTTAGGTATGGGCCCTAAAATTTTAAGCACGCCCTCCTGTGTCATCAGTATTTTATGCTTAGTAAAATATTGTAGATGGTGAGTAGGTTCACTTCTTTCCCAAATATCTAAGTTGTGTTCCTATATTTGGAATGAATTATAAGCCTTCAACCACTTGATTTTGTTGACTGCAAAAGAGATAAAAGCCTAAAATTGAATATCTCCAATAAAAGGGCTAGGATTCACATCCACTTCTTTATATAATATAAAATTATGAAAATAAAATTCACAAATATGCCTTTCGAACTTTACTTCATGTGTATTACAACAATTTATAAGATCCTCCATCGTCTTCAATTCAATTGGCTTGCCAGCTCTAACAGCTTTGATTTTTAACAATAAATATCTTTCTAATAAGAACAAGGCATAGTTCGTAGCAGGAGATCGACATGTCAAGGTATCCAAATATAGTTAAAAAATGGTGTCCAAATTATCCCTCACGCTGTTCAGCTTTGTTTTCATCCTCTTCAATTTTTCTTCTTCCCGTCTAGTCCTATCAGAAGCCTCATTCTCTGGTAGGGCTAATTCCCTCAATTGTTTTTGTAACTTTTGGTATTGTTGTAGGGAGACTGTTTACTGTTGATGTTGTTCTAAAGAAATCTGGCTTGTGTCAGTTCTTCTTGAAGTTTTAAAATAATAGGGTCATTCCTTGACAGTAAGTCCTTGGATTTCCCTTATGTCTAAGTGTTGATGCTGTGAGAGAATACCTCTTTAGTTTTTATTTCCTTATTGTGGGAGGACCAACCCTCCGTCTAAATAGCCACATTTACCATGTTTTCATGCAAATTAACCTGGGTGCCTATTGTTCAAGTGGTAGCGAGTTTGGTTTGAATTCCTATTGATTTATTCTCACATATTCTTGTTTTTGTAGTTACAGAGGTTACCTCGGGAGTGGTGTTTTGAGTTTTACAGTTTTTAACTTCTCATCGTAGCCTTCTGGCTATCTTCTAGAGCTTTCAGTATTTATGTCGCAGCTTCTTAATTTTTTCTCTGGCTACTTGCCTATTTTGAGGAGCATCCACTCCAGTAACAAGTTTATCAATGGTTTCTAGTGTTGCTTGTTGGTGATTAAGGTTGTGTTCCAAAAGAACCATATCACTTGACTGATTGTCCAACTGGTGACTAAATTCTACGTATGCAGAGTTCTGCTGGTCCTCATGGTTGTATTCCAATAGAATCGTGTCATCAGACCGGTTGTCGGAATCCTAAACAATTTCTGTGTCCGTAGCCTCTGGAGATGGTGATGTTTCTATATGCCTCAAATTATCTGGGGCTTGTGTTTCTATTCTACTGAGACCAAGTAGTCCTCCATGTTGCATATATATGTTAATATTTTCCAAGACCTTGACCATCCCTGTCTTGAAAACTTCCAAAGGATCATCTCGTCCTGCTTCACTTTCCATTCATTATTATAATTTTGTTCTTGTTCTTTTTCTAAATTAGCCTCTTCTTCAAGCTATGATATGGAATTGGGTGCCTCTTCTTTGGGTTTTGATGTTGAATTAGGTTCCTCTTCTTCGGGTTCTGATGTCGAATTAGGTTCCTCTTCTTCAGATTCAGAATCTCTTATCCTAACTGGACTGGCTGTCTTCGCAAGTTGATTTATTTCATCCCAAATATTTGCAGACATCTTCTAGGCTAGTTCAATTCTTATAGACCTCTTGTGTTTATGGGGTTCAACCTTTGAATGGGTAGTCTTTTTTCTTTTCAAAATAGGGTTCTGTTGGCTTGACTCCGCAATTTCAGAATGTTGGATTATAGGGTTTTGCATGCTCTCTAAGGCTGTCATGAGACCATCCCAAGTTAAGTTGTATTGAACCAGGCTATGACTGAGGATTAATCTAATCAATCCATGGTGAATTATTATAGCTTCAGGGTGTCTAGTCCATCTTATTCTAATAGCAGTATCATGCAGTAAAGAATTCAAAATAGATGGTAGATTACCATTGAGTTTTTGTTTCAAGACAGTTAATAGTTTAAGTTGTCATGGTATTACCACATCTTGGTGTCCATCGCAGGTAATGTATCTTTGGATAATGCTTCCTAATTCTTTCCATGGTTTTTCCAGAAAATATGGGGATGCATTTTCCTTTCCTGACTACTTGCTCACCTTCATCTTTGAAAGTTTCCACCGTATCTTGCAACAATACATGTTTTTGTGACCATATAGTTCCTTCTATCGCCAACCCAGATACTTCAGTTATTACAGCATATATGGCTGTAATTATTCTACGTTTCAGCATGGATTCCCCATTCTGCAGATGCTACAGAAATTCAATGGAAATTTGTAATGCCTCTCATCCCACATATTTTTTTTTTCTAGTCTTTTAATATCATTAACTAATTTTTAAGTTAATGATATTCACAATCAATATATTTTATATATATATTTGCACTTCTTAAACTTGTGCATCATAATAGAAGTTTTCTTCCCCTAACATCTTAAAGAATTTCTATTAAGACTATATTCCTCTTATAGTACCCTTTGGAATAAATACCTTAACATATTTATCCACCTTGTAATGAATGATTTAATTTAAGTTCATAATAGTATGGAGCATTTTATAATTCTTACCACATGTTAATGTAACCATATAATGGAGGGAATATATTTAACTTCCTACTTATTACCTATATCCTCATGTTATAATCATTTTTAACTTATGATTAGTATTCATCGTCCTTACGTGGACCTCTTAAGTTATAAATATTTGATGCACATATCATTCTAACTACAGAGATGACTTCTCGATTACTTTAGTTCATTCATTTAGTAGTTAGGGTTTTACTTTTTGAATAATTTCGAGACCAGTATAAGACTACCTGTCATATATCATCTCCTTTAATGCATTTTATTGTTATAATGATTCGATTGTACTTATGTGTTTTCGATTATTGTTTCAAGGCGTTCATGTCAGTGGTGTGTTTATGGGGACCGATGATGTGGCATTCATTATTACTATCCTCATAGTGTAGTTGGTTCTAATGGTACTATTCCATTAAATCATTAATCTGAATATGTACTACGAAAATTTTTCTTGGCTTTCGAGGAACTATTCGTTTGATAGATATTTGATTTGGGCATCGCTCTCCACATGGACAGTGGAGATAAGCGATGTGTTAGGGTTTCTCCACGGTATATTATGAGGCTCCTCTTCTTTACAGTTTCATTTTTCATGTTAAAATTTCTCCGAGGACTCTAAGGTCTCTCTCTCCCTCTATGCTTAACCTCTTCCTTCAGGAGCGCCAACATACTAGTCAAGAGTATGTGATGTCATGAAGTTTTCAGAGTTCCAGGTAACTTATACCTTCTCTTTCTGTCACGACTTACAAATTTATGCATTCGCATTAGAATATTTCAATTCTTATATGGAGGGAAAATACAATAACAATATTGAATTAGTGTTTTCTCTACTATTGAAGCGATTTATTTCCAACTCTTGTGAAGCGTATACTATAAAATTTATTTTCATAATCATATCTCAGTCTATCTTCTAGCTGAAAAGAATTATTTAATATGTCTCCTATCTCAGTTTGGAATTTACATTCTTTCTAATACTTTTTCATAACTGAAGAACAAATGTAATGAGCTCCGCTTCTTATAAAACTGTGTATCTGTCTCTCTCGTTCGTATATGTTAATTTTTATATTCTAGTTATAAGTTTTTTCGTTGCCTTCATATGTTTAGATATATATATATATATATATATATATATATATATAGATAATGTCACTACTGTGCGATTTCTATTGGGTTTGATTAGTATTATTATCACTTAGAAATATAAGTGATATTCACTAATTTCTAATAAGTAGTTACGGAATGAAACTTAACTGTCTTCAACTTCCATTTTAATTCTACTCAGATTTGAACTAACTCGAGGTTTCGTTTTATACTTCAGAATGAAATTATGTATCCTAAGGGTTTATTTGTTTTTCATGTAGGTAAATACTCCATATTGATGGTTTGTCCTTTGTAACATATATCTTCTTCATTTAACTGGGAAAATAATACTTCCCGAGTGTCTACACTCTAATTCGAATCATTGTTTAAAATTCTAATTGTTATTAAGGATTACAATATACTCAAGTTCTATACAAATTTTTATTTTTGAAAACCCCAGGGATGACTATCATTACTCTCTCTACACTGTCTATTAAATTTTCTGTTAGAGGAACTGTATATTTCGAACTCAAATTTTATTTATTTGTGGTGCTTCTCCTTTGGATTGTACCAGATCCCTTTTATAAGTTGAATAAATTGCGAATACTAGTTATCGGCTTGTATGTTTCTCTTCTGTTAATGAGTTATTATTCTCTTGATCATTACTCTGCGGAAATTTATTTTCCAATACCCGATTTTGAAATGTAGATATTCGTTTGTTGTTTTTCCAATAAAATAAAATCTCATATAATTATTTCCATTTGGTTTATATAGGCATTTAATAATTCCAAATAGAATTCTGTAAAACTTCTAAAATTTATAAGTTTTTATTTAGAATGTAGTTACAAAATGGAAGGATGATTTAGTCATAGATGAATGCATTTATTTATTCTACCTGTACTTTTAAATGCTTCTTTTCCTATATCAATTTATTTGTATACAGTGATCTAGTACCCTTTTCCATAATTGTATTATAGTATAGTGTTATTAAATTTTATTTCAAATATCATAATGGTTACTATCTATCACAGCAGGATAATAAATCGGATAATTATCATTTTCATATAATGAAAATCTTCTATTCAGTATGTGATGCAGCTTTGTCATACAGACAACTATACATCTAAGATCAATTTAGTATTTAGTTATGTTATCAGATAGAAATCCCATGCTTTCTTCTTTGCATAACAGAACAGAGCTAATAATTTTCTCTCATAGATTTTAATCTTAATAGTGTAGTCCTGAAATAGATATAACTAGAACTACTATTTCACATACTTGAATGTTTATAATCAGTAGCTCTACCTAGTTACTTATCTATTATTCAATTGTCACTATTTCTCTTTCATGTTACTATAGACTTATAATTCAAAAGTAGATTAAAGTTATAAATTTATATTTTATGGGGATCCAATATATCTTTAGATTTAAACAAATCATGGTTTAGAGATTCTGAATGATATTTCCCCATAGATTCTATTCCTACAAATATACAGAGTTTAGAGGATTAGTTTGTTCTAAACCTTTATGTTAAATGTAAGGAATAACAAATCTCATAAAACTTAATTCAAAATAACAAATGCAACATTTATCAATATTGTACAACAACATATATTTCATAAAAATTAGTGTGCATACCACTTCTTCTGATGACCAGTCCTCCCAACCTTAGAGTTATTCTGTCTCCAGAACTCACCCCCGAGCTGAGATCCATCTCCAGAACAGATCAACCTCAATCTGTTCTGGAGTAGCTTATTTAAGCTTATGCTCTCCCCAAAGCCTGTTTCTAATTCTACATCCAGAATTATAGGATGCTTTTATTCTTGTTTGCCTAGGCTTCCCTTATTTAGGGACTTTAAAGCTGCTTTCCGCTTTTCCATCTTTTTACCTCTTCCCAACTACTTTCCTCATCATTGGGGGAATTTATATTTTTCCTCAAAAATATAAATTAGAATTAAATTCTTTCAAGGCTTTTTGAAAGATTTTTTGGGAAAGTCTTAGCCTCTTTCCATACCTCATGGATTAGGCAAGTGATCTCAAAAATCTCATTTGGTCATAGTGCATAGAAAACATTTTATTTATTTTTCATAAATAAATAATTAATTACATCCACAAAATAATTATCCATTGGGGTCCACTCCCCATTGGACTGAAGTTAAAATTTCTAAGTTGAAAAACATAAAACTAGGGTGTTACATAATTTCCTCATTTGAGGGCTGAAATATTGTGAGATAGGATATCCACCCTTCACGGATCAGAATTTCCCTAGCTCTGTTGGAGGCCTCTAACACTAAAGGTTCGTGGTGCACTGTCTTAGCACCCATAATTCTTGAATTCTTCCTACTATTGCAAAGGACGAGTGTAATGGAAAAATGCAGCAATACTGAAAAAACACAGGAATACTAGAAAAACACAAAGAGCAATAGAACAACAAGTTGTAGTAACAGCTAATTGTAGTTGATATTAATTGTGTTATTAAATTTCCACATGCCACGTGATCATGGAATATCTTATCATTCAATGAAATAATGACAACACATGCATGAGTGTAATGGAAATTCTCTCCCACTTTGAAATGAGAGGTCACCTATGACCGAATACATGGGGAATGGTTGTTCCAATGATAGGATATAAGGATGAAGGGTACAGTAGCAAATGGAACATAGTATGTAAATAAATGATGGGACAATAAGAGAGATTTATAGAGTAACATCATGGTGTATAATCATAGTAAATGACAAGAGACAGGACGCTTTGGTTGATGATAAGTTATGTGATAAGGAAAGAGGACAACAATATGTACAAAAGGAATATTTGCTGACGATATTCCCGTTGTACACGATATGATTGAGCAAAAAAACATGAACTCATGCATAAAGGTTCAAAGTAGGGAAGTGTTTAGAGGAAATAATCTCTCGGACAAAAAGAGAAATGGCAAGAGGTTACTATAAGAATTATTGATTGACGAAATAGAACTTCAATACCATAAGCAGAGCTTCTAATACCAGCAGGCATCCATAGCCTTGACAGAGTTTCTTTTTAACCCATGTGAGCTAGAATCCTCAATTTATAATTGAAAATTTTCATTGTTGTTTATACAGAGGATACGAGTGTGTTGGCATGGTAACCAGATAACCATACTATCATTCACTGGGAAGTAGCAAAAGTGAGTAGGCCAGGTCATGATGAGACATCTTGTTCCAAGGTTGTTTGAACCATCCAATGTATCATAACCCTGGTGTGGTGGCCATAGTGGGAATGTCACATTTCTAGATCCTTATGAACCTGGTAGGTTGGCTCTTAATGAGACCCCCTATCGTCTATTTGTAGATAAAAATTAGTTTTTATTACATATTTTTATGATAAATAGAGGGAGGCTCAATACTCCTTAAGAGTAGAGATGGTGTAAGAAGTTGAAGCATGTCAGTAATAAGAAAAATTATACCCATAATCCCATTGATAATAGACAAATATAATTATAACCAGGGAGAGTAGAACTAGCATGGTAAAGATGATCAATCAGTATCATATATAATAGAAATCAATACAGTAAAGTGAAATATAAATAATTATGTCCCTTTCAATTTTTTTAAGTCTATCATCAAGAATTTTTCTTTTTCAAAGATCATAATGTTAAAAATATTCAGCTCATCTAATAAAATCCATATTTCTTATCGACATGAAGGTACTACACTTCAAGCCATAAAAGGAATCAAAGAAATGAGACTGAAATGAGCTAGGAATAAGTCCATCAGGGGAAAGAGGTTTCTGTGAAATATATATATATATATATATATATATATATATATATATATATATATATATATATATATATAGATAAGAAAAAGTGTTATTTAGAACACACAAAAATTGTACAAGAAAGAAAAGTGTTGTTCCAAAATTTAAAAAAAAAAAAAAAAAAAGAGGCGAGTCAAAGATGTAATAGCAATAATTGTAGTGTTGTTCCAAGACGAACGAAAAAGTGTTGCTGCAAAGATGGAACAACAAAACCAAAAAGTTTTTTTTTGATGATGGAACAGAAAAACAAAAAAGTGATGTTTCGAAGATGGAATAACAAAATAAAAAAGTGATGTTCCGAAGAAGGAACAACAAAATCAAAATGTGTTGTTCCCAATATGGAACATCAAAATCAAAAAGTGTTGTTCTGAAGATGGAAGAGCAAAATCGAAAAGTGTTGTTCTGAAGATGGAACAAGAAAATCAAAAAGTGTTGTTCCCAAGATGGAACAGCAAAACAAGCTGACAAAAAAACAAATTGAATCAGCAATCCTATTTACAATTTTTTTATTTTTATTTTTATTTTTATTTTTTAAAAAGAAATGAATTTTTACAAATATGAAGCCGCCAAAGGATTATCTTCTACATCTAAAACTTGCATGGTGGAGTCCTTGCATATCTGTTGACGAAAATATTCTCTTGTGAGTGGTCTTTGGTAGAGGTTCACCCGATGCCCATTTGCTTTAAAGGAACAATCAAACCCATCAATGGTGGCCAACCTACGAGTGCCATTGTCATGTACTTCCTTTATTTCATAGGGACCTAACCACCTAGTCTATAATTTACCAGGGATGTATTGAAACCTGTAATCATAGAGAAGTTCCCATTCTCCCTTGTGAAATGTCTTTTTCTTGATTAGAGAATCATGTCATTTGGCTCTTTGTTGTTGAATAAGTGCAGTATGCTGCAGAGCTAAAAGCAAGATTTCATCTACTTCATTTATTTATTGTAATCTATTAATACGGGCTTCAGTTAAATCCAGTTCCACTTCCTGGGCTATCCTTATTTTTTCTATCTCAAACTCTATGGGAAAAATAGGTTCCTTAACAAATATTAGATGATATGGGGAGTATCCAGTAGTATTCCTCCAAGTTGTGCAATATTCCCACAAGGCTTTTGGTAGCTGAGTAGCCTAGTATCGTCCATGCGATGAGACTATCTTCATTAGAATAGATTCAATTAATTTGTTGGTGCTTTATACCTACCCATTCACTTGTGGGTGGTATGGAGAGGTAATTCTGTGAATAACATGCTGATTTTTCAGTGTAGAAGCGATCTTGTGGCCTAAAAATTGTGGTCCTCCATCAGTGATTACTTTTCTAGGTAACCCATATCGTACAAAAATTTTCAAAAGAAAGTTTACCACAGTTTCTTTTATGCCTCTTGGTAATGCTACTACTTCTACCCACTTAGTTACATATTCTGTTGCAACCAATATATATGATTTATGGTTGGATGATCGGTTGATTGGCCCAACAAAATCTAATGCCCAATGCTCAAAAGGTTCTATAACCAGCTGTGGATGCAGGGTCATCTCATCATATTGGCCAAGGCATCCAATCCTTTGACAACTATTACAGGCCTCGAAAAATTTCTTAGCATCCTTAAAAATCGTGGTCTAGTAGTAGCCCATTTGTAAAATTTTATGTCCCGTTTTGTGGTCTGAAAAATGTCCACCACAAGGTCCATCATGGAAATATTTTAAGATATCATAAATTTTGTCTCCCCTCATACACCTGTGGATGTGCATATCGGCCCCTCTGTGAAAAATTTATCCTCCAATCTAGGAGAACTGAGTGTTGTGTTGTACTATCGATTTCCTTTCTCTGGGTGTCACATGTTTAGGTAGTTCTCCAACTGCTAAATAATTCACCACATCTATGTACCATGGCATTCTCACGGATAAAACAAACAGGTTTTCATCCGAAAACTGATCCTCTACTACTATTGCATCATCTGTTCTTCATACACGGGAGAAGAAATCTGCCACAAGGTTTTCCTTCCCTGGTCGATCCCTTATAGTTATATTAAATTCCTACAAAAGTAGCTACTAGCGTGTCACTCTTCCATTTGTAATGGGTTTATTAGCTAATTATTTGATAGTAGAGTGATCTGTATACAAAATTACAGGGTATCCAGTTATATAGTGTATGAATTTGTTAATAGCATAAATAACAACTAAAAACTCCTTCTCTGTTACTGTGTAATTCAATTCAGCAGGGGTTAAGTTTTTCCCAATGTAATATATAGCATAGGGTTTCTTTTCTTCTTCTTGGCCAAGAACTACTCCAATCACTGTGTCTGATGCATCTGATGAAATCTAGAATGGTATATCCTAGTTTGGGCCTCGTAATACTGGTGTTGTTGATACTAGTTGTTTTAAATCTGTAAAGGCAGTGTCACAGTTGTCAGTCCATATGAAATCACTATTTCCTGTTAAGGGATATAATGGTGTAGAAATCTGGGAAAAAATATTGATAAATATACGATAATATCCAACAAATCCTAGAAAATTACTTACCTCTGTTTCAGTGCAGGGAGTAGATAGTAAGAGAATTACCTATATTTTTTCCTGATCTACCTGAATTCCAGCTTCTGAAATGCGATGACACAAGATCTACCTTCTGTCATCATCATATGGAAATTTTCATGACTTAAACATAGTTTGGTATAAATACACCATTCCAGAACTTTTTCCAATGTATGTAATGCTTCCTCGAAGTAATCTCCATAGTGTGTGAAGTCATCCATGTATACTTCCAATCCTTCATTTATCAAGTCTGTAAAAATATTGAGTATGGCTCTTCGGAATATGACAGGTGCGTTGCATAATCCAAAAGGTAATACCCTGTAAGAGAATGTTCCCCACAGACAGGTAAAGGTAGTCTTATCCTGGTCTTTAGGGGCAATCTGAATTTGGTTGTAGCCACTAAAGCCATCCAAGAAAGAAAAAAATTTCTTCCCTACCAGTGTATCTAGGACCTAATCAATAAATGGAAAGGGAAAATGGTCTCTTTTCGTTTCCTTGTTGATTTCTCTATATTCAATGCATATTCACCATTTCCCATTCTTTTTGGGGACAACAACTAATGGAGAAAACATTTACTGTCAGATATAGGATAGATAAAATTCACATCTAACAGTTTTTGAAGTTCTTCTTTAACAATATCTTTTAGGTGAGGATTTAATCTATGTTGAGGTTTTCGAATGGTTCCTACATCATTTTCATTGCAGATGTGATGAATGCATAGCTAAGGGTCAATCCCTTTCATATTTGAATAATCCCAAGTGAAAGAACCTTTATTTTTCCTAAGGACTTGAATAAGTTTTCGTTGCTCGTCATCACTCAGATTATTGTTAATGTTCAGGATCTTGCCTGGCTCAATTTCGATAGGTTTGATATTATAAATAGTGGTTGTTGGTATTGTTTGGTAATTGATATCTCTCAGGGGATATTCTTCAATTTCATTGTCAAGGACTACTTTAATCATGTGGCATTTCGAACTTGATGTTGTGGTAGGATGACTGATAAAAGTATTAATGACGTCATCTTCAGTTTGGTTTTTGAATTCAAGGGCATCTACCACAGTCAATGGTGAAAAAATATTTTCTGTTAAGTATGTTGCAGGTTGCTTTCTAGTTTTCATAATAGTCAAGCTTGGTTGAGCAGGAGGGTATAAAGCTAAATTTTTCACATCATTCCCCCGTGTTTATAGTCACACTGCCTGTTCGGAAGTTGATATAAGCATCAACAGTTTCTACCCAAGGCCTTCCTAATATTAAGGGATGTTCATCTATCTGGTTCCTAGGGTTGATAATCAAAAAGTCCACCGGGTATTCCTAAGTGTCTAAAGAAACTATCACATCTTGCAATGTTCCTTTTGGTCTAATGACTCATCGATCAGCTAGTTCCATTAAGGTAGCCGTTGGTTCTAAGGCTATGATGCCAATAATGTTACAAGTTGTAGTTGTGATAATATTAATGGCTGCCGCTAAGTCAACAAAATCATTGGGAAAAGAATCACCATTTATCTGTACTGCGACAATGGGGTTTCCGGGATCCTCATATTTTACAGGAGTCTCTTTGCCTAGTAATAAATCAGACAAAGTCCCGACAACATGGACAGTAGGGGCTATTTTTTTTTTCCTCGCAGACTTATTTATACACAATTATTTAATAGTTTTAGCATATATTGAAATATCTTGGATAGCTTGGAGGAGGGGAATTTTTATACAAATGTTCTTAAGTTCACCCAGAAGATCAAATTCAGGATATTCAATCGGGCGTGGTATCAGCAATCTTTCTGGGAATGGGGGGGAAGTGGTTATGATTTGTTCAAGAATTTTTTTTTAATTGTATCTTCCCCTTGTTTTATTTGTTGATCATATACAGTGAAAAGCTTATTTGTGTGCGATTCTTAAGGTTTCAAATGTTTATCCTTATCTAGAGTGATTATGCGTCCAGATCTCAACTTAAGTTCATTACATTCTTTCAACTCATCTTCATGGTCCATACCCTCAATGATTTGTATTGACTGAACTGGTCTATTGTTAGGATTTGTGTTGGGTTGAGCTAGAAGTTGAGGTCGTATATTAGATTGAGGATTCTGCTACAACGTGTATGGTGCTGGTAAAGTTGGTTGAGACAGAGGAATTGTCCCCATAGGTTGATTAGTAGATCTTTGCTAATGTGATTGCCATTTCTGGTTTTGTGAGGTGGAAGGGGACCATTGGGAGGAATAAGGGTTTTTTTGCCAGAATGATGGTGGGAAAGGGGAATTTGGCCAATTATTATTATTTGGATTTGACTGATTGGGCCATGGTGGCATAAAAAATTCTTTAGGTGGCGAAAAGGGTGGCTGATTCTGCCATGCTACCCCTGAATATTGCTGAGAATTATATTGCGAGAGAGGAAAGAACAAAGATGGATTGGTAGGCATACATGTCTGAAGCACTTTCCATTGATGACATTGGTTCAAAAGATATACTGGTTCCACTTCTTCTTCCGCTTCCTTGAAGACTGCTTTTAATCCTGGAAGTGACGGGCAACTTTCCATGGCATGCACTTTAGTGCATATGGCACATGTTCATATCGTATCTAGGGGGAATTCTTTATTACTCCACTTTTTTCAACAACGGGGTCAAAAAAATATCCAAGTTCTGTTCTACTATAGCCTACCTTTTCTTAGCTTGCATGACATCCAACTATGTTGCCAAGGTCCCCAGGATATCAGTCTTGAAATATTCCAACAGATTGTCGATTTCACTTTGTGTAATGCTTCTTCCTGAGGCTTTGCTGTCTCTAGGGATTGAATCATGCCTGACTGGTTTCAGCCTTGTACTACCCCTGGAAAAATTGATGGAAAAATCTGTAATATTATTATATTTTTCTTGATAAATGTCACCCTTACACATTATATTTAGTGTCTCTACCCATTGGTCTTTCATACCTCTGATCATCGTTGTTTTTAGAACATTATCAGGTATATTTCTATAAGGAAATATTTGGATATTATATTGTAAACACTCTACATATTCTTCTAGTGTCTAGCTAGGTTTAGCTACCATTTGAAAATTTTCATCTTTTAATTCTCTAGTTCGGCAATAATCTTGGTACTTTTTAAGGAAATAAGTTTTCATATGGTCACATTCATTGATGGTGCCACCACCAAGTCCCATGAACCAATGCAGAGTTGCTGCCTTCGGAGTAGAGGGAAATAGTTTCAGCTTCTGGGGGTCAGTAGTGTAGTCATAACCCCTACATAAGACATCAATTTTGAAAAGGAATGCATTGCGATCTTCTGAAGTTAGCCCATGAAAGGTAGGAATGTTCTGTAATGGGATAGCCTTTATGGGTGTATTGACATCTATGTCAAAAATAGGGTATTGAAATGTAGAAGTTTGAGGTTGCTGGTTATTAGCGATTTGGTAAAAAATATGCCAATATTCTTCGGGGATCTCCAGAGATGGAGAATTATTCCTAGGATGTCCACAAGAGGCTGGAATGGTTCTAGTAGCACTAAATTGATCTAGAATAGTAGGCATCCTCTACTCAGTCACTACTTTATGAGATTTAGGTTCTGATAATTTAATTTCAAAATTTCCTGTTTCTCCTTCTCCTTCACGAAGGTTGCAAGAATTTCGTTCTTGTGAAGGGCGAGTTTGTGAATAATTAATATCTTGAAAACTCTACTCAAACCCTTCAATATTACTATGAATCTCAGTGTTAGCTATAGATGGTGATCCTGTAGCTTGAAGGAATTCAGTAGGATGTCTGGCAGCAAAAATTTGAGGTCCTACTGATGATTGAGACTCATCTTTTCTTAAGATTTTGTCAATAAAATTTAATCGTCGAAGGGTCACTGGTCCCTTAGGTTTTTTAGGTTTAGAAGGAGGAATTTTCTCTTTTCTAGGTATTTTTCTTGTAGTCATTCATGTAGAAATACAAACATTCATTCCTACCTTAAACTCTTACGCAATTTTGCTAGAAAGTGGGCGGATGAGCGAGCATTTTACTCATTCGCTACGCAGATTCTTACCTTCCGTTTTTAATACCCAATTATCCCTTAGCAGAAAAAAACATCAATCATACATTACTCTTTTTATAGAGTGACAACATGCTCCCTGGCAACGGCGCCAAAATTTTGGGTGCTAACAGGTGTCTTTAAAAACTCCTAATTGCCTCACATTAATTATCAACCTGGGTAAGTCCTTTTATCTCAAGCATGTACACAATATGTGCAAGCTATACATACAAAGAGTAAGGCTAAAATCAATCATTTCATATAGATGCAGTCATAAATCTTGAAGCTTTGAAGAAAGTGACTCATCTAAACATTATCACCCAATACTTTGATTCATTTTTAATTCAACTAACTTAAATGACAATCAACCGAGATCACTAAAGCATTAACCAAGATCTTTCAGATTGATTTGAACTATTGAGTAGAAGGAAAGTATTTGGAAATAAATTTCTACGCTTTAAATAATCAAAACCAGTTATTTTAACTAGCAACTAATTCTTTAAGGAAATAAATTGGGAATGTGTATTCAATAGAATAAATACCAGAAATCTGAATTATCAAAAGTACTTCCACTGCAAAGCGGAAAATCAGCATACACTTGTAATAAATGTAAAAGTATAACATAGGGAACAACAGTGAGATCCACTAGAGATCGTGCCCTTAGCCACCGTTGAATACTGCTTAATTACTCCATAATATTTGAATGAACAACAACACGAATTATATATTAATCATCATAGTCCATTGACATCACAATACAACCTTATTGTTCAGAACTACATTTTGTGCATTACAATTACGAATTATGTAGAAGTGAAATATACATCATATTTGAGAACTAGCTCTCCTTGTCCCTTTATAGCTAAAAGAAAAGATAATTGTGATCCCTCAAGATTAGGAGATCCTGAGGGATCCACGAAAAAATGCTATCCTTGGACATTTTGTTCATTCTTGCGCTAGTCCTTACTAATTTTTCTTTCTATTTGACTGTATTTAACGCCTCTTCCTTCCCGTGATTAAGTCATGTTATTCCTTCTGTTATTTTTAGTATAAAAAGAAATTGGAATTATTTTGGACTGTTAAATCGTATCAGGATCATTTTTCATTCATTATTCATCAAAATCCTTTCATTATATTATTATATCATGGAACAAGATGGATAAGGAAGAGGAAAAATGACATTAATCAAGAGTAAATACATACCTATTGCAAGGCTCAACAACCTGCAGGGACAATAATGCAATCTTGAACTTCTCTTGTTCTTTTATTGAAACCTGCCAGAAACCAGATTTCATGTCAAATTTGGAGAAGATCTTGGCACCTGCAATCCTTGCCAACAAATCACCTTTGTGAGTAATAGGATAGGTATTATCTGCGAGAACAAAATTCAAAGGTTTATAATTTATAACTAATATGGGAATTACTTTGATTTGTTCTAATATTTTGTTGACATAAAAACCATAACAGTTCCAGGGACTGTCATATTCTCTAATCAATTTCCTATCGAACAAATTTTCGATCTCCTTGTTGCAGAAATCTCTGTATTCTTTATTCATGGGAATTGCCTTACTTTTGCATGGCCTTCCTTCATATTCTGATTTATAAGGAAATTCAACAAAATACTGTATTTTGTGGCAAAAGGCATTAGGTTCTTCTGCACAACATTATTTTTCAAAATTTTTCCTTAATTCAGAGATATTTTGTTGAATAACTTGAGAAAGGATTTCTTCTCCAAATTTCATAGTTGTGTTCAAATCCTTTAATTCAATCAACTTATTACTAGCCTTTCTAAGTTTTCCCATGGCTTGGACCATGGTTGAAACTCTGGGAGTAGATATATATGGAAACTTGATCGTTTTGCAGCTCCCATCAAACTTTGGCATTGTAATAAAATAACCAGATCTATTATTAGAAATCCTGGTTGAAAAATGTGGTTCCATAGCTGCTAAAAACACATTGCCTAGAATGCAGTCAATAGGAATATCTGAAACTATAGATTTCAACTTAATGCAATGTTCATCAAAGAAAATAGTAGCCTAAGGAACTTCATAATGTAAGTATTTATTTCCCAAC
This sequence comes from Pinus albicaulis, assembly GCA_034641835.2. Classification (NCBI taxonomy): domain Eukaryota; kingdom Viridiplantae; phylum Streptophyta; class Pinopsida; order Pinales; family Pinaceae; genus Pinus; species Pinus albicaulis. Next base: position 969,089,468 of record CM076571.1, on the reverse strand, counting down.
CCAATAACTTGTTTGAATGATCTTACCCAATATTTGGATGGAATAATATTGCTATGTAACACATTCACATCTGCACCAGAATCAATTAACGTTGTAAGGGAAAAAAATTGTCCCTAAATACATATGTCAAGCATTACATGATGTTGCTAGTACTTGATGGTCAGAACTCTCATATCTCTAAAACCAGTAGCAGGATCTCTTCTTCCCTAAAAAATTTCAACATTAGAATTTTTGTATGGTGTATTGTTTCTGGCTTCTTCTTTAGCTTGAGGCTATTTTCCTTTCTCAAAATGAGAGATTCTGTTTTTCAAAGTAGAATTTTCAGACTTTAGAGAGTGAATTTCCCTACTTACCTCCCCCAAAGTGAGTGTATGAACTTTGTCTTGCAGTTGGTCTATTTGAGAAGCTTTGTCATTTCTTTCATAAGAGGCTTCAACAAAAAAGGTTTGTTGCAAGAATATTTCTTAGTGTTGTGAACTTGGTTTATAAAATCTTCAAGAAGATTATCTTTCATCTCACCTTCATCAAATGCATGGATCTAGGACAAGACTTTTAGCTTAGCATCTTAAGCATTTTGGGCCATCAAAACTTTATCAAAAAATTTTCTTTATGCTCTTTTCGATAGATGAATTCTATAGAAGAAAATTTTACTAACTGGGAAAACTCAAATAACTCAATATGCAGACAATGTATAGAAGAATGAGAACAGAAAGCAGTATCAATTTCTTCAAGATTCCTATATGAAGGAGAACTTTTGTAGAGCTGACTTATTCTTCTTCGATTGATGGTCGATCTTCTGGGAAAAGAAATTACAGCAGAAGATTTATTTTCTTGGACATTTTTAGAAGTAATACTCTACATACTAGGAGATTTGGGATTTTGAACAATCCAGTGTTCAGGGAAACTCAGATATTCCCATTAGATTTTTTGGTGTTCAATCTTTTGATTTTTTGAATTTGTAAGAACTGCCACAGTGGATTTGGGATCTTGACTCGAAGTATGGAAGACTGTAGGATATAGCGTGTTGGTATGCCTAAAACATCCTCTTGTATGAATGGCTATATTATGTCTCTTTTTTCTCATATCAAATCCATATGTCTGGATCTATAGCTCTAATATGTCTTTTATATGCTCGTCGAAGACATATACAGAGATGTTAGGATAACAATCAAAATAAGTTGGGTCATTCAATAGTGGAGCAACTATCCCACCTATCAATGAGTCAATATATTTGTTATGGGTAAGATCTCTAACTGTGGAAAGTACAAAGGTTTCTAGCCCTCTATGGGTCAAAGAATTTATTCCTACCTGAATACATCACAAATGAAGATACTATGTTTTTAGCCTTTTCACTTCTGCTTGAAGAATTTTTGGATCAAGGAGAGGAATGGATTGCACACAATCAGAATTTTCTTGAATTTGGCTTATGGTTTCGTTTATGGAAATTATGGTAGCGGCAATTAGATGAAATGTAGCCAAATTAGAATATACATCGGATGCATTTATATTTGGCAACTGCCATCTAGGATATGGTTGAAATTCTAAATATTCAAGCTTAGCTGAGTTTATAATGTGGCTAGAAGATGAAGAAAACATATCTCTGAGAGGATTTTATTTAGCTTTAACCTTCTCATATAATTCTTGGAAAGATACATATCTTAGTGTTGATATAATATATCAACAAAGAATAGGGTTTTGACTAATAACCTTCACGAACGAGACGACACTTCTAGCTCTGATACTAATTTTTTGCAGGGGATTCAGAAGAAGCTTGCAATGGTAACACAGGCTGACTGGCCTTGTTGAGTCTCTTCTCTGTGTATAATTATTCACTCATACAAGAACCCATACACGAAACCATACATGAACCTACTCAAGTATTTCAGGCTCTGGAAACCTTTTTCTGCGGCTTTCCTCACCTTTAACATTCTTCCGTCCCTTCTACCCTTTGGTGAACCTCTGGTGAAAAAATAAACAATATAGATACTACCTCAACAAACTTTAATAAGCCCAGAGTTTTTCAGTACTAAAAAAATTGAGGAATAAAATCACACTCTTTATTGATCTTGAAATATCAGATTACAAATATTTGATATATAGACTTTGTTGTTCTTTCCTGAGATAGATTGTAATGGCATTTACCAGTGTTTTCTTCTTAATAAATAAGATAGCTTTCTGGAGGCTACCTGGCGAATTCACAGAATCAGTCTTCAAATGAAAAACAAAACACACATACTAACAATCCTATGTATTCCATCCACTTTAGGCTCTGACTAGTGATTGCACACTAATACGCAGGCTTCTCAGAATAACCTAATTACAAGAATCTAAATTTACTTTGTGACGCAAGCAGATCAGGGTATCAGCCCGGAGATGCAGAGCACAAAGAAAAATAGCTTAGAATCTATAGAATCTCACACAATGACTCTTTGAATCCCTAAATCTCATACCCAATGCCCAACAAATGAGCCTTACCCTCTTTTTATAGGAATAGAAGGGGGACAAACATTTTAGTTCGGGTCCTACTTGTACCTAAGGTATAGTGTACATAATCTAATTAGTCAGGTAGATGTGGGGTCAAACCCCACCAGTTTTCGAAGAAGTTCTCCGAGTCTCCTAAAAAGATCAGAGCTTGTATGAAGTAAAATCATGACTCACAGTGTGGATGATTTTTAAAATAAATCCCATGAGAAAATTATTTTGTCCTACAAAGTGGAGGCTTTTTATCGGAAAGCCCATGAGAAAATTGGTCACTTTAAGTCTATGACTGGACATCAATACAATGTGGAGACTTTTAGATGGATTCCATGAGAACGTTATTATGGGGGATCATCAAGAGCAGTGATTCCAAGAAAAATAAATCTTTTATACAATGTCTCATCCCAGGCTTTGGTGTATATTCGTCTGAAAATCATTGGTTTATTTAAAACAATTTGGTGCTTAATCTTTGTCATGACTAACCACTCATAATGCCTAATCATATATTGAATTAAGATTTCATGATCATGAAATCTTTGAATATCGCCGGCAGTATTACAAGGAGTGTGAAAACATTCAGGAATATTGTTTTCAAAACACCAATTATAGTGAAGCTAGAAATAGGATTCATAATAAGTAGGAACAATGGAAGTTTTATTGACTCCAAATTCATTCCACCATTAATTTAGCCATTTGATCTGACTATTTCTTTGCATAACCCATGTTGGTCCAAACTTTATTCTTGTATAATGGGTTTCATCTTTTCCATCTACATTTAGAATATCCCACCAAAGTTTTTTGTATCCTACAAATTTATAAATAGTGTCAGGAAAAATAATAGAGAGATCATTTCCTGGCCATAATGAAAAATTGTTATTCCATGCAAGATCTCTAGTTCTATTTATACAAAAATATTTATGATAAACTCGACACCTATCCCCTCCTTCAGTCTAGATCATGGTGATGTCATGAAAATCTTTGCTTAAGGCCTCTTCTGCTAGATTTTCTCCATTCATACTCCTGGAATAAATCATGTCATGGATCCATTTGCTTCCCTTTGGATACACCTTTATTTCAGGAACTAAGTGTAGGATATTAGTATGTGGCAGTAAATTGGCATCTAAAACTTTTGTATTCCTAAGTTTCAATTTTGGCTTCCATTAATCATAGTACTCATGCAAACTTTTGTCATCAGGAATAGATCTGAAAATTTATTTGTGCTAGTTTGGATCCCATTCTGTAACAACTACCATGATATATACAGGTTGTATATTCTCTCTTCTTAAGAAGTTAAGAATACTATTTTCTACACCTTTAATATGTTCAACTTCAAATTCAAAATTTGAAAAAGGAGCTTTCCATCTCGGAAACTTGGCCTCACCTAGCTTTTTAATATCGTTTATCAGGACCTTTTTGAGAGTAGAGGCATATGTTCTAAGAAAAAAATTTATTTACAAGATGGCTTTCAAACTTATCTACAGAATTCCAAGCAAATTTTACCTCCTTCTCAAAGGAGAAGTAATTTCTTTCAGCTGGGCTCCATATACCTGATGCAAATTGTACAATATGTTATTTTCCTTCTTTTACTTACTTGAGGAAACCTCCTCATCCTTCATTACTAGCACCATATTCAAAAATTTTAAAAGCATCATCATCAACAACAAATAAAGTAGGAGGGGTTTTCACCTTAGACTTGATCTTTCTGACTATGGCAGTATGGGCTTCAGTCCATGGCATATGATTTTTCTTCAACCTTTGATAAAGCAAAGATCTATATTTAGCACAATCTTGATAAAATATATTGACATAATTGAGACAACCCAAGAATATTTGCAACTAGGCTTTATCTATAATAATGTCTGGAAATTTGTCGGCAAATTCAAGAGCATATCTTTGCAAAGAGCTCTGGCCATCCTTGATAGTGTGGCCAAGGAACTTGATAGAATTTTCTAATAGTTATATCTTATTTTTGCTTAGAACTAAGCCATTTCCTTTGACTACTTGAAGAAATATATTTACATGTTTAAAATGATCATGAAAATTTTTGGAAAAAACTAGAATATAATCAATCTTTACAAGCAACCATTCGAAGTATGGTTTAAAGATTGAGTCCATGGCCTTTTGGAATTTGGACGGAGTATGCTTTAATCCCAATGGCATGACATTCCATTCATAGTGACCTACAGGGACACTAAATGCAGTCTTGAACTTGTCTTCTTCTTGTATTGAAACCTGCCAGAAACCAGATTTCATGTCAAATTTGGAGAAGATCTTGGCACCTGCAATCCTTGCCAACAAATCACCTTTGCAAGGAATAGGATATGTATTGTATGCAAGAATAGAATTCAGAGGTTTATAATTTATAACTAATATCGGAATTCCTCTGATTTGTTTTTATCTTTTGTTGACATAAAAACCATAACAGTTCCAGGGACTATCAGATTCTCTAATTGATTTCCTATCCAACAAATTTTTGATCTCCTTGTTGCACAAATCTTTGTATTCTTTATTCATGGGAATTACCTTAATTTTGCATGGCCTCCTTCATATTCTGATTTATAAGGAAATTCAACAAAATACTGTATTTTGTGGCAAAAGGCATTAGGTTCTTCTGCACAACATTATTTTTCAAATTTTTTCCTTAATTCAGAGATATTTTGCTGAATAACCTGAGAAAGGAGTTGTTCTCCAACTTTCATAGTTGTGTTCAAATCCTTTAATTAAATCAACTTATTACTAGCCTTTTCAAGTTGTTCCATGGCCTGGACCATGGTAGAAAATCTGGTAGTAGATATATATGGCAACTTGATCATTTTGCAACTCCCATCGGACTTTGGCATAGTAATGAAAGAACTAGCCCTATTGTTAGAAAGCCTGGTTGAACCACGTGGTTCCACAACTGCTAAAAATACAAATCCTAGAATGCAGTCAATATGAATATCTGCAACTGTAAATTTCAACTCAATGCAATTTTCATCAAAGAAAATAGTTGTCTGAGGAACTTCATAATTTAAGTCTTTATTTCCTAGTCCAATAACTTGTCTGTATGATCTTACCCAATATTTGGATGGAACAATCTTGCTATGTAACACATTCACATCTGCACCAAAACCAATTAAATTTTTAAGGGAAAACATGTCCCCCAATACAGACATAAAGCATAACATGATGCTAATGGTATCAGATGGTTAGAATTCTCATATCTCTAAAATCAATAGCAGGATCTCTACTTCGCTCAAAAATTTCAACATTAGAATTTTTGTATGGTGTAGTGTTTCTGGCTTCTTCTTCATCTTGACATTGTTTTCCTTTTTTGAGATGAGAGATTCTGTTTTTCAAAGTAGAGATTTCAGATTTCAGAGAGTGAATTTCCCTACTTACCTCCCCCAAAGTGAGTGTATGAACTTTTTATTGCAGTTGGTCTCTTTGAAAAGCTTTAGTATTTCTTTCATAGGAGGCTTCAACAAACAGAGGTTTTTTGGAAGAATATTTCTTAGTGTTGTGCACATGTTTTATAAAATCTTCAAGAAGCTTAATTGAACAAATACTGCAATCAAAATTTTAAAGATGAGTACTGCTAAAGCAGCTTCTGTCAAAGATCATTTTGATGGTCTTCAAGTTTCTATTTCTGATGTAAATAATTATTTGAATCATGTTCTATTTTCTACTTCTTTGTTAAAAATTTATGTCAGAGAGTCCTTAGAAAAAATTGAACCGGTGGAATATAAAGTTGAAAAAGAATTCCATTCTACCTAAGGACTCGTTGAGAAGCTTACTGTATAGTTTGAGAAGCTTCAAATAAAAAGTGTTGATAAGCCTATCCTAACGTCTTTTATGCACAAGAGAAATGAAGAAATACAACTTCCTATCAAGCCTACTGACAGATTTCCTCAGTTATTTCCAAAAGAGGTAACCCAGTCTAAAGCAGAGATAGAAACCCCAGAAAAGACTAAAAAAATCTCAATATCCTCTTTATTTAAAGAGCCAGAAGATAAATCTTCACAGAGTTTAGAATCTCAGTTGTTTCACATTTATGAACCACTAGAGAACCAATTCACCAGGTATCCTGCTCCTGACTTAAGTGGTAATGGAAAAATCCTTGAAACTCACACATTCCATTCAAAAGCCCATAGAGAATGGAATATAGATCAATTAACTGTGGGTCATATCATACAGTTAATTGATATGATTTTCACAGAGTATAAACTAATGTGTCTAAAGGGAAAGAATGAAGTAGAGGCCTGTAAAACTATAATTCATTGTTTTACTGTTACCTTTCTTAGATGGTGGGAAACAACAACATCACCAGCTCTCATTGCAAAAATGGAGAATGAAATGATGAAGGATGAGATTGGTGACATTATTCAGAACTCTGATGAGACCCCCAAGAATAATATGATAGGGGCACTAACTTCTATGATTCTAGAGCATTGGTGTGGATTTGAAACTGAGTTAGTAGATGAACATGAGATGATTCTCATGAATTGAAAATGCCATAATATGTCTCAGTTTGAAGACTTCCACAGGGATTGGGTACAACGCATATATGAGGTAAAAGATTCAAAAAAATTATTATGGAAACAAGTCTATCTTGTTGCTTTTCCTTCAAAGTTCATAGATTATCTTAGATAGCAAGAAGCTTTTCAGCTGCCTTTCAAAACTTTTACATGGGGATAAATATATGTTGTAATTACTAAAACATTGGTTGGTTTATGTAAAAGTAGGAAAGTTAATAAGCCTCTTGAGAAAATTTCAAGAATGCCTAATAGTAAACCAATTTGCTGTAAATATGGGCTTGCTATTGATGATCCTATTGCCAAAATAAGAAAAGCCAAAAAGTAGGCTAAGAGAGAAAATAAGAAATCTAGAGATTTCCCAAGTATAATAAAGGAAAAAGGAGGATCCATCACAGATCCAAGAAGGGATATTACAACTATGTCCCTATAACCCACTATTATCAGCCATCTGAAATCCACATACATACTTCCAAGCAAGAGAAGTGAAATAAACTGACCTGTTGGTTGTGTGGAAAAATAGGCCATACATCAAACAAATGCCCAGATGGTGAAGAATCCACTCACATCCAGCAGCGTAAAAAAAATTTTTTGATGGCCCAAACTGTTGAAGATGCTGAGCTAAAAGTATTTCCCCAGATCTGTGCACTTGATGAAGGTGAGATGAAAGATAATATTTTTGAAGCTTTTCTAAACCAAGTGCACAAAACTAAGAAATATTCTTCCAGAAAACCTCTGTTTTTTGAAGCCTCCTCTGAAATAAATACCAAATATTTTCAAAGAGACCAACTGCAAGACAAAGTTTGTACAGTCACACTACAAGAAAAAAGCACATTGGTGAGGGTCATGCTTGTGAAGAACCTTTAAGGTCCGTCACCAATGTCACATATGGTGACAGTCATTAAAAAACTGTCACTGTAAGTGTATATAATGATGGTCCTTTATGGTTCGTCACCAAAGACATTTTCAATGACACTTTTGGTGACGGTCATTAAAGGCGCATCACTAATTCTCTCTTTGGTGACACTTCTAGTGACGAACTTTTAATGACCCTCACCAATGCTCTTTTTGTTACTTTTGGTGACGGTCAAAAAATGTTCTTCATCATTGATCACTAAAAACCGTCACTGTAAGTGTATATAGTGATGGTCCTTTATGGTCCGTCACTAAAGATATTTCACTTTTGGTGAGGGTCGTTAAAGGCCCATCACTAATTCTCTCTTTGGTGACACTTCTAGTGACGAACTTTTAATGACCCTCACCAATGCTGTTTTTGTTACTTTTGGTGACGATCAAAAAATGTCCGTCATCATTGATCATTCCAATGAGTTTTTGATGACGCTATGTGCCTGTTAATATATTTTTTGTCAAAAGATAATGATTTAATACCATTATTGTTGAGTATTTTTTATAATATGTCCAAGGCAATAGTGGTTAGGGTCAGTCAATTTTTTAAGAAGTAATAAGCGTGTATCATTTCCCTCAAGTAATGACTAGTCGAATAGAGATTTCCTATGAGTCAACACATGATTCATATCTATTAAGTTTATTATCTAGAAAATTCCATTTAGATAAAGTTCCACTATTGTGTGTAGGAAATATATTATTTAATACATAATTGGGCTCTGAAAATTCTATTAATGAGAAAGACCTAACAATCCTCAACAATCTGGGCACACCTTAAATTAATGCTTTGGCACACTCTAACATTTCTTATTACCCCACATGTCTTGGAAAATATTTGTACCTATAACATCTTTTGATGACATTGACGCCCAAGCACATGGTGGCATGTGCTAACACAACATGGAACTCTCCTAGCATGTGTTGGCATGCTGCATATAGTCCCTAGCATGCCCCAGAACACCTTGGTCGAATGCATTGACATACATTAGCACTTGGCACACAATGCCACTTGGCATGTATTGGGACCTATTATTATTGTGCCTAGCATGCCCCTTTTCAAAAAGATAAAGTCCTAACTTATTAACCCTCTTATTGGTTCTTCCTTTTGTTGCCTTGACACATATTGATATATCGTGGCACCCTGTGCCACATCCTTAGCACCTAGCATGTATTGGAATATCTGGGAAACACGTATGGTGGGGGGGTGAATCAGTATTTTGGACTTACTCAAATTTTTTACTTTTTTCTTACTTCAAAACCCATACGCTACTTTGCTGAATCATACTCACGTATATACGCGGATATCCTTCATAAAACTTGCGTATACACAGAGATATTATTATGCCATTAATTTTTTACTTAGTTCTATGCAACATTCTTTCTTCTGATGATTAGATAACAGTAAGCATGTGCAGTGATAATAGAATAAACCATCACACATAAGCATCACACATGAACACCAGGATTTTAGGTGGAAACCCAAGTCGGGAGAAAACCACCGCTGCCGTTGTCTCAGCCTTCAATATTTTATTATAAAGAAAACATATTACAACTATGTACTGGCACAGACTCATACCAGTACATAGGCACCCACCTACGCTCGGTTACTAGCCTCTCCTAGAAGGGAGCTACGACCCCCTGATCTCATTTACCAGCCTCTCCTGGAAGGGAGCTACAACCCCCTGACTGAACACTACAACCCTCAGCACCACCATGGACCACGTTTCATCAATTTTCACATTGGATCCAATATATTCAATAGAACACAACTTGCAGGCCACTTTTCATCATATTTTCAGACTAGACCCACTCCACACATTTAAGCTCAATCATACTCAAAACTGATACTTATCAATTCAGACAACCCAGATCTGTAGAATACATCATTAATAGATAACAATAACACAACAGAACAGATCAGACCTTTGATGCTTCATTCTTCAGCAAACCCTATATTTAATACGCGCTTTCCTTTCACTGATATCGCGTATATATGTGCTTCCATTCAAATCAACCCGCGTATACATCTGCACATTACAGAACACCCCATACGGACTTTCTCTTCATCAAACCCACGTATATACGTGCTTCCGCTGCGACAAAATAGTGTATAGATCTTCAGACATTATAGAGCAGCATACTTCTTCAGATCAGATATTCAGTTCAGATTTAACCTTTTCCTTCAGACAGATGTTCACCTCATCTCAGATCTAAGCATTCCATAAACAGATCTAGAAGATACAAATACATTTCAGATCTAGATTCCCTTCTTCATCATTTTCTTCATAGGTGCATCACAGATTCAGATCTATCATCAAACTGTTACCCTTTCCATTTAGACATACTTCGGAGTGAAGTCTCAATTCAAACCCAGACTAATGTTCTACCCTTGCACAATGATTTTCTCCTCCTTATATAGATTTAGCCTTTTTCAATACCATGAGCCAAAACCACATCACTTCCGATGGTATTCCTGGAAAAGATCAAATAGACAACTCAGCGCTCAATACAATGGGTCAATACCATGGTAGTAACCCCTGGTTTTACATATTTAGAGCGCAATTGACCATACGCGACTTGGCACGTAATTTTCCGCGTGCATACACGCCTTCTATTAAGCAAACCCGCGTATGCCTTATGACATACACTTTTCATCATTACTTTTGCACATACTGATATTCCTTTCTTCTGCAACTTCTGTACAACTTGTAGAACATCAGATTTACATCATTAACAAGTTCATCAAGTCAAGAACAACTTCATCAAGTAGGTTTCCATCATCTTCATCAAGTGGGTTGCCATCAAGGATAACACATTGCATCATATTGCCAACAATCTCCCCCTTTGGACTTGATGGCAACCACGATGGTGTTTGATCACAACAGATAGATACATTAAGCATAATGATATTCTCCACCTATTCAAACAGCATGTCACTCTCTCCCTTTGACATCAAGGGCAAAGGGCGGATGAAAACCAACATAAGGTTTTTCTCCTCATGTAGATAGAGGAGCGTTGTAGATCTGATGTGCATTGAAGTTACCATGCTCCCCCTGAGTTCATGCTGAATGTTCAAACATATTTTTCAATGAAGTACATGACTCTATGACATTCCTATCAACAAGGACTCATAATTACATCAAAGATCCAACCAAGTGGATTTACAAATGAGACTCAAATACCCAACCAAGTGGGTTTACACATTTGATCAAGTCCTTACATGACTGAATATTACAAGTTTACATCATAGGTCTCAACATGACCTTTTCATCAAATTACAAGTATGATTTTTTATGACTAATACTAGAAAGACCTCAAGAGAGAGATCATATTTCAGAACCATCATAATGCCAACAATGCATTATAATCAGCAAGGCTAATGTTCCCCCTGAAAATTTACATCCAAGTACCCTTTCCATATGACCAAGGATCCTCCTTAGCTTGTGCAACCTGAAGCTCTTTCAACAGCAAGTTATCAGCAACAATTTCTGCATGATCTGTCATTATTTCTGAATCATAAGACATCCATCTCATCCATGTGTGCAAGCAATGAAAATAATTCAGCAAAAATCAAACAGGGCTCATCCATGTCATCATCATTTGGAACTGAGAAATAAGAAGATACAGTGCCAATAATTTAATAGTCAGACTGATGCTCCCCCTGAACCTATGCTTCTGATCTTCAGCAGTCATACAAATTTCCTTATCATGAGTGCATACACGACTCTTTCCACTGAAACTCGTGTGTATACGTGGCTTTAGTTCACTGAACCCGCGTATGGAAAGTGAAACATTGAAAACTTCACATTCCTTCATCTCTCCCTGAATTTGTACCACCTGTACCTGTCTTCTTCTCATCAGATGCTCTGTTAGAAATAAACATAACCAGAATAACCAAACTAATCATGAGAATCATCATATATTTCTCCCCCTGTGACAATACATTATTAATCCCTATAATGTATCTCACATCACTTCTGCAGTCATTAAGAGAAGTAAGCTTTAGAAGTGGATGACTGCAGTAGGGTCAATATTCCCTACGTTTCTGACCGGTCCTCCTTCTTTTTCCAACTTTTCTTGAACTTTCTTATTGTGTGCTGGAAGTTCTCCAATTTCTCAGATCTATTCATCCTGCATTCCTTTTCTACATGTCCATACTTGTTACAAGTATAGCATCTTATGTGACCAGAAAAGTAAGAATAAGGATCATAATGTGTTGTTCTATTCTTCCTTCTATTGCAATCAGCTGCTTTATGACCATACTTGCTACATGAAAAACAATATCCCTTGAAGAAACCAGAGTACCTTTCTGTGTAGAATCTGTTTGTTTGTGACTGAAACAATCTGCTTCTGCAATTGGCTGCAACATGCCCATAATTATGACATTTAAAGCATTCAACATTATTGAATGATTTCCTTTGAGTGTTCATGATTTTCGGTTGACTTCTTGTTTCTTTCAACTCTTCAAGTTTTGCATTGACATCCTTTGAGTCTTTAGCACTTCCTTGTGAACTAGATTCTCCTTTAACAGTTTCATGACAACCAAGACCAAGTTTAATAGTAGGATATCTTTGATTACTAAGAATATTGTCCAGAATCTTGGTACTATCTTGAAACCTCAAGATTTTATCCTTTTCTTCTAATTTATCTTTGAGAATGTTTACCTCAACCTCCAATTTTTGGCATTGCTTCTTGACCCTTTTTCCTCCTTCTACTTGATCATTCAAATTTAAAATCTCTTCTTTCAACCCATTTTCTTGCTCTCCAAAGATTTGTAAAATTTCTTCATTCTTCTTATTTGATTTTTCCAGATCTCTTTTGAGCGAGATGATTTCTGCTTCACGTCCTTCCTTTTCAAATGATTGTAGAAGTTCTTCATTCTTCTTATTTGATGCTTCAAGGTCTGCTTTCAGAGAGATGATTTCTGCTTCAAGTCCTTCACTGTGATTGGTTACTTTGTCCTGCAGTCTTTGATACATTTCTATCTGTCCGTTAATTGTTTCTATCTGTTCATTCAATCTAGAGATCACATCCTTTAGAATAGATTCCCTCCTTTTAAATTGATCCCAAAAATTACTTTCATCATTGATCTTGAGATTTTCTTCTAGACTTATACTGTTACTTTCACTATCTTCATCATTTCATGCACAAGTGAGTGGATTACAATAACAACAATCAATACCTGTTTCTTCTTCTTCATTTTCTACTGCACATGTTTTCTGAGATATCTTATTTTCTTGAGTAGCCTTCTTCTTTTGCTTCTTTGCCATGAGCGCTAGCAGATCTTGGTTAGAATCTTCTTCATCTTCACTTGACATTTCATTATTATCTTCATTTGCATAATAACTCTTTCCCTTTTCAAATTTTTTATAAGGACATTTAGCAGCATAATGACCCACTCTTCCACAATCAAAAAATTTGAAGGGTAGCTTACCTTTGAATCTTTCAGTACCTGGTTGGAGTCTCCTTACAAAATTTGCTTCTTCTTCTTCTGATATATAACTTGATTCCTTGACAACTTCCTTTTCTTTTCCTTTTGCACATGCCTTAAAAGCAGCTTCTTTGATTTGAAAGGGACCTCCTTGTCTCATTTCATAAGCATTCAGAATACCATGTAGTTGAACAATAGTAAGAGTTTTCAGATCTTGCCTTTCTTCAATAGCTGACACTTTTGACTCAAATTTTGAAGTTAAAGATCTTAAGACTTTTTCCACCAGAGTAGTATCGGTTATGGTTTCACCCAAACTTCTCATATGATTTACAATATCATCTAGACGTAAAAAGAAACTGGCAATACTCTCATCACTATGCATCCTTAAATTTTCATATTCAATTCGAAGAGTTTGGAGTTTTGCACTTTTTACCTTTGTATCTCCTTCATAGCTCAAAATGATTTTGTCCCATATTTCTTTTGCTGAATTTAGCTGCATCACTTTAGCAAATTCTGGTTCAGACATGCTTCCTAATAAGACACTGACGGCTTTGGCATTGATTTCATATTTCTTCCTTTCTGCTGCATCAGTAGGAATACTTGTCGAATACTGATAACCTCCTTCCACGATTGCCCATACTTCTGCACCAAGACTTTGTAGATATGCTTTTGTTCATATCTTCCAGAACAACAGATTATTTCCATTGAATAGAGGTGGTTGTATAGACATTAACCCTTCATGAATTCCCATTGCAACGGATCTCCTCCAAGCGATCAAGCTTCTGCAGAAGGACCTTCTCTGATACCAATTGTTGGGAAAAATATTTAGAGGGGGGGGGGGGGGGGGGGGTGAATCAATATTTTGGACTTACTCAAATTTTTTACTTTTTCTTACTTCAAAACCCATACGCTACTTTGCTGAACCATACTCGCGTATATACGTGGATATCCTTCATAAAACTCGTGTATACACAGAGATCTTGTTATGCCATTAATTTTTTACTTAGTTCTATGCACCATTCTTTCTTCTAACGATTAGATAACAGTAAGCATGTGCAGTAATAACGTAATAAACCATCACACATAAGCATCACACATGAACACCAGGATTTTAGGTGGAAACCCAAGTCGGGAGAAAACCACCGCTCTCGTTATCTCAGCCTTCAATATTTTATTATAAAGAAAACATCTTACAACTATGTACTGGCGCAGACTCATACCAGTACACAGACACCCACCTGCGCTCGTTTACCAGCCTCTCCTGGAAGGGAGCTACGACCCCCTACTCCCATTTACCAGCCTCTCCTGGAAGGGAGCTATAACCCCCTGACTGAAGGCTACAACCCTCAGCACCACCGTGGACCACGTTTCATCAATTTTCACACTGGATCCAATATCTTCAATAGAACACAACTTGCAGGCCACTTTTCATCATATTTTCAGACTGGACCCACTCCACACATTTAAGCTCAATCATACATCAAAACTGATACTTATCAATTCAGACAACCCAGATCTGTAGAATACATCATTAACAGATAACAGTAACACAACAGAATAGATCAGACCTTTCATGCTTCATTCTTCAGCAAACTCTATATTTAATACGCCCTTTCCTTTCACTGATACCGCGTATATACGCGCTTCCATTCAAATCAACCCGCGTATACATCTGCACATTACAGAACACGCCATATGCACTTTCTCTTCATCAAACCCACGTATATACGTGCTTCCGCTGCGACAAACTAGCGTATAGATCTTCAGACATTATAGAGCAGCATACTTCTTCAGATCAGATATTCAGTTCAGATTTAACCTTTTCCTTCAGACAGATGTTCACCTCATCTCAGATCTAATCATTCCATAAACAGATCTAGAAGATACAAATACATTTCAGATCTACATTCCCTTCTTCATCATTTTCTTCATAGGTGCATCACATATTCAGATCTATCATCAAACTGTTACCCTTTCCATTCAGACATACTTCAGAGTGAAGTCTCAATTCAAACCCAGACTCATGCTCTACTCTTGCACAATGATTTTCTCCTCCTTATATAGATATAGCCTTTTTCAATACCATGAGCCAAAACCACATCACTTCTGATGGTATTCCTAGACGGGATCAAATAGACAACTCAGCGCTCAATAAAATGGGTCAATACCATGGTAGTAACCCCTGGTTTTACATATTTATAGTGCAATTGACCATACGCAACTTGGCACATACTTTTCTGCGTGCATACGCGCCTTCTATTAAGCAAACCCGCGTATGCCTTATGACATACACTTTTCATCATTACTCTTGCACATACTGATATTCCTTTCTTCTGAAACTTCTGTAATACTTGTAGAACATCAGATTTACATCATTAACAAGTTCATCAAGTCAAGAACAACTTCATCAAGTAGGTTTCCATCATCTTCATCAAGTGGGTTTCCATCAAGGACAACACATTGCATCATATTGCCAACAATATCTTGGCACTATTAATTGGCACATGATATAATTAGCACACCCTGGAACTCCCAAGCATACTTTGGGAATTCTTAACATGCCTTGGTATTCCCTATCATGTCTTACCAATTCTTAGCATACCTTGTCACTCCCTCCTTGGCATGAAAACTAACACTGACCATTAACATCAGTCTCTAGCAGTACACGTTCCTCATATTCATTAACTTCCATGAATTTTTACCTAGTTATCCCTTAATTTTTTTTTCCTAGTACTCCTTAACACTCATCAACATGCATTATCACTCTCTAGCACACCTTAGCACTCTTCAACATTCCCTTCCACTTCATAACATGCATAACACTAGTCCCTGACACATGTTGGCACTTGGAAAGTCTTAGCATGTATGGAATACGTTGAGATGCCTTGGTATGATTTAGCATGGTTTAATATTAAATTTATTTGTGATGATCAATTGTTGGAAAGTAGATGAGAAGCAACAAAGGAATACTTGGCACTTAGAATGCACTAAGACTTTGCACTTGGAACCCCTTACCGCCTAGTGTTAGTGTGCCTAACATGCCCCTCTTGGAAAAGGTAAATTGATGACTTATTAACCCTCTTATGTGTTCATTTCCTTGTAGTTTAATTTTTTTCTCCCTTTTGTTGTCTTGAAAGTTCCTGACACACATTGACACACCCATGCACATCTTGGCATGCCTTATCACTTGGCACATCTTAGCATGTCTGACATGTATTCCCACTATCTGGCACATCTCCATCGAGTACGAGGGTTGAGTAAGGATTGCGAAAGGGAGGTCATGATCATCCTCCAAGAGCAAGATCATCATGTGAGGGTTCAAAAGAGTGTTGCATAACTTAATGGTCAATTTACGCTAGGAAGTAGGATGGCATATTGTTGGTTCTATTCTGGAAGATCAAGCTTAAGAGAGGTTTCTCATGAGAATTTGGGCATATGATTTCAATGGTGTCTTTGTGTGAAGGCCACATCAAATTCTGAAATGTTGAAATTTTCAACAAGAAATAGTGGCATTGGAAACCATAAAGGACAAAAAAAATTGCACCCACACTGGTGAGGAATTTTGATGCACCAGGAGTGAGGAATGTGGGGCATCTAATTTATTTTTCCCTTAAATAAATTGGACAATAAATTGTAATTTCATCTCATAACAACTTGTGTCAGTTAATTAAGTCATGATGACCGAGTTAGCTCAAGAAATTTGAGTTGAGGGTCTAATATGAGGCATCTAGAGGGATTCTAATATTTTTGGGGTCTAGTTGAAGTTGATGCATTAGTGGATTGCAAGTGTAATTAACTCAATTAAATGAGTTAAAATCAATTTAACTAGTTCTAACTGAGTGATGAGCTAGTGAGAGGTCCAGTGAATTAAATTAGATTTAATTCACAATGATTTATCAATCAGATAACTGATATTTCACTATTAATAGTTGCATGTATGTCAGTTTCGAGGAATACCCAGTTGAGACAGAGGTTAAAGGGAACATAGCTATCATTTTTATTCAGAGAAAGTTTCGCATGTGCAATTATAAACTCATTGGGATGCCATGATGGATTTCGCAATCAAGGAAGACTGATTTTCCTAATTAATGAGTTAATTCCCTAGGAATTGCATGAGCAAGGAAAGATGAAGTAAGGATGACAATTAGATAAGTACTAGATCGAGTTTTCCTAGATCAACAGGAGACAATTGATAGAGTGCTGGAGAATCTCATGAGAGATTAAGCATTGTATTGTTTCATGATTCCTTGACTTAATACACAATAGAGATAGAGGGGTTTTGATTAGTTGCTTTCCCAAAATACATCATGTTGTTGTGTGATTGATAATTTATTTCTCTTACTTATATATGATTGTGGGATCGTGTTTTGTTTCCGTAAATTGTAGGAAGGATTCAGTATCTTGTTTTAGTAGATCACAAGATCAGATTGAATCTCGTTGGTTAGATTTTCTACATGGTATTAGAACAGGAATTTTTTGGGTGGCGAGTTTGTAGAGAATATTTGAATATTTTGGTGTAAAATTTTCGAAAACATATAGAATATTTGGATTCCTTGCGAAAATCTACCCAAATGGAAAAAAAAAACAGTCAAATCGGAGCTCAGATGAGGGAGATATCATCGATTTAAAATCAACTCTTTTTTAGAAACTTTTTGTAGCTTTGGGACAATTACACTGTGCACGAGTCAAGAACCTATGTGCACTTGAGGTACCGGATGCATGCAAAGCTTCGAGGAGAAAGGAAGAAGTTAGAGACTTGGTGGTTTAGAGGGAGCATAAATTACCTCTCAACATGCATCCTCATGAGAAGCAGTCTCAGAAGGTTGTGGAGTAGCTACCACAATTGGAGAAGCAGAGAGGAGACCGAGTGGAAGCGTCCACTCAAGCAGAGACCTCCATGAGGGGGAAATTTCGAGCCAGATGGGAAGAGGGAGCAGCCATACCTCAAGGTGTAAGGTGGGGTTATGTGTAGACATAATCCCAAGATAAGAAGTTTGGGCAAGGTCCATTGAGATGGCATGTCTCATGGATCGAGCCTGGCTACGAGGAGCCCACAGTAAAGTAGTAGTAGGAAGGATCAGTTAGATTGATGTAGTCAGATGTCAGCAAGACTGAAATCATAGTGACAGATGTCAAATACTGGAGCACAAATAGAGTTAGCAATAGTTCAAAGGGAACGGATGTAGATGTCATCAGCAGTGCAGAGAATCTAGTACTAGACAGGTACAGTAGCTAGCAGCAGTCAGACGACTTTGATGATAGATGCATTATACTGATTTAGTTGTTCAGAGGCTATTCAGTTTCAGGATTTGCAGGTACAACACTAGAGAAGTGTAGCATGCAGAACATTCCAAAGGTACCGGATGGGGATAGATTGAATTCCTTTCTTATTGAGAGGGAGTGTTGAAATTTGCAACAAGAAATAGTTAAATTGGTGACTAGAAAGGAAAAAAAAATGCACCCACATTGGTGAGGAATTTTGATGTACCAGGAGTGAGGAATGTGAGTTGTCTAATTTATTTTTCCCTTAAATAAATTGGACAATAAATTGTAATTTCGTCTCATAACAACTTGTGTCAATTAACTAAGTCATGATGATTGAGTTAGCTCAAGCAATTCAATTTAAGGTGATCGAGGTGGATATTGGTGGCCACCCGCCTATTCCACTTGGGCCCTCGCCATTGTCTCTTTCAATTTTTCAGTTTCCTTAATTATAGCACAATTTACTATTTTTGTCAGTTTTTTAGGTCCTGAACTTTTGAAGCCATTTTGAGGCCCCAAACAATGTTTTTAGGGTATGAAAGGTTTGGAAATTTCAAAGAAATTGATTAGTAGTTGTAGTCCTCCGAGAGATCTTTCTAACGACGTATCCTGTGCGTCAAAAGAAGATCATATGACCAAGTTACGACCCCGGGAAGTTGGCTGCCCAACTAACCCCAACAGGGCCCATAAACTCTTGGTGTTACATCTCCTCAAGATAGGGTTTTGGTTTTTTAGGGTTTTATCTTATTTTAAATAATAAAAAGACCCTTCATCCTTATTGTAACGCAGTTCAGAGGAACATAACTATCAGTTGTATTTATAGAAAATTTCCCATGTGCAATTATAAAGTCATTGGGATGCCATGATGGATTGAAAAATCAAGGAAGGTTGATTTTCTTAATTAATATGGAGGTAATTCCATAGGAATTGCGTGTGCAAGGCAGGTTGAAGGAAGGCCCCTTGCTCTTCATGGACTTTCACCGATAGGTGGAGTCCCAGTAGTTTAGGAAGTCACTTGTAGAGTATAGGTCAAAGAATGGGTGGGAAGTGAGCCTCGGAACCCTTTCCCAAAGATAAAATAAAGAGTGGGACATGCTTTCCTTTTATGCAAGGGAATTATCTTCTAGGGAGAGAGGAGGGGGATTGAACAGTTGAGGGAGAAGAATAAGAATTATGAAGGAGGTTCTCAATCGCTAAAATCCTTTGGGAACTTGGATTCCCAAATGGTCCTTGATGAAAGGCCTTTGACACCCAATGGGACAACACAGGGCCAAGTGGACCCAACCCAGGTTCGGGGATGGAATTTAGCAACCAATGATGTTCCTAACCTGGATAAGGTGATGGGAAAGGATCAGACAAGTGTTTTTACTTCGATAGGTCAAATTTATCCTATTAGGTTCTATCCTTGGGAACACCTAGGCAAAACTTGATGCTAGAGCCAGGGCTTGAGGTATCCGGAGATTCCACCTTCGGAATTGGCCCATGTTTTGAGGAGAGTGAGGGCACCCAGCAACGCATCTGCCTCTAGGATATAGAAGTTTTCCTCTAGCTAGATTCCTAGGAAATTTTTGCCCTAGGTGACCTAATGGGGCTAGACCTAGGGAATGTGAAAAATTCTTAATATAAGAAACCCTATTGTAGTATCTTGATTTAATTCTCCTACTTGAATTAAGTTACAAGTTAATTTATGAAATATTCAATAAATTAACGAAGTAAATAGTAAATACAACTAGAAACCTACACATATAGATCAAATACTGAATAACATGATCATAGACAAAGCGACACATGGATTTTCTAGACAACTATCCTCAGAAAAAACCCAATCTGGGAAAACTGGTGCAACTAGCTCTGGAGGGTTTTCATTATTATGCAAAATCTAAGTGCAACAATCCTAGGCACCATAACTGGTTCACCCAACAGAGAAATAAAAATGACAGTAATACGTTTCTTTGAATCCATATATGTCAGCCTAACTTGCCTGCGTCGGCCTCTGCGCTGCTCAATAAGGGCCTGCATCACACCTAAAGGGCTTACACTGCCCCTGTGCTGCCCTGACTGGGACTGCGTCAGCCCTGCGTGGCTCCTGCTACCTCTGCGCTGCCCCTACTAGGCTCTGGCTGGATTGTGTGGCTCCTACTACCCCTGTTGCTCTGGCTGGCTGGAATACTTAAGCATAAAAAGCATAGGTAAGAAAAAAGGCACTGGCCAAAGGCAACGTATAACAGTCATAAAAATTGAAGAAATGAAATGAAAATAGATCAATGTCCACAAATAAATGAAATAGCTCAGTGGGACTAGAGAGTAAAAGCTTTGACAACAACAATAAGTGCGTATAGAATTAGCTAAGAGAATAGAGGAGACTAATTCATGAGGTTAAAATGTTGTATAATTGTTGGCACAAGAAAATTGTAGAATTGTTAGAGTAAATCTCTGCAGGTACCAGTAATTGGTGATCATCGATAATCATTTCATTTCATCAAATGCCTCGATGAATGGGCCTTACAAGCTATTTGCATAGACAAACCCCACAGAAGCTATGTGATGGAAAAATATTCATACTATATTGAAGAAAACACCTACCAAATAAGGATGACATTTCAAATGGGGCAAGAAACAATAGAGAGATAAAAATCGAAAAAGTTAAAATGCTAGGGAAACATGAAAGCAACTAGGTAGCATGGTAGAAAGCACAACAAAGAAAATTATAAAAATGGAAAACCCTACAAATTAGCACCCATCCAAAGATCACCACAATTTTTTCTTCAACTCTAAATCTCCAAATTCATCAAATTATATCATGTATTCAAACCTTATCCTCTCTGTTAGCCATTCTGAAGATAAGGCTAAGAACTTACTACAGAAGCATCACCTACATGTAGTCATGATCTTATTTTGTGACTAGACAACCTACTTTCATGAAGACATGGAAAGGTAAACACTCTCAGCCAAGATTTTCCATACAATCCAGGTTGAGCAACCACATACACATCACCAGTTTTTTCTCTTCAGATTTGTAACTTAGAAGAGCTTTGTCTGACCACCTTCGGGTTGCTCCCAGAGTCACCCAGGCAAGCCCTCTCAACATCATCCTCTTTCTATAGTACCTAATTAGTAATTTAATTAACCATAACAGTTTCTTGATCATGCTGGTATTTCAAATATATTGCCAATAAGCATAAAGATTTCATGTTAAACAATCAGGTCAAAAGACTTTAGACTACGATGCAAAAAATACAAAGAAACCTCACCAACACTCAAAGGACAAACAAAGTCAAACCTCTACAAAGTATAAATAGATATTTGATAAAATTCATTCCAGCAAAAAAATGCGCTTAACTAAAGAAAATTCTAATTACTATGCTTTCAAGACAAAGATTTCAAGGGAAGTGATGTTATAAACATACCCCTACACCTCATGAACAATCAATGTGTCTAAATAGACCATCATAAGGCTCATTTTAAACATCATTATTATCATTTTATAAATCATTTTTATTAAATCAAGAAGAAGAAAGCAACAATTGCATTCAATTCCACTGAAGCAAAGTATATGGCAGTTTCATATACTTATTATGAAGATATCTAGATTTTCAACTTGATTGTAGAGTCAACCAATCAGTTGTTGAAGCCCAATATTGTCTCTTGTGAGAATCAAAGTTACATCAAGCTCTATGAAAATCCAATGTGTCATTACCATTTCAAACACATTGATATTCAATACAATTTCCTAATATTCCAAGTCCATTAGGGAGTTAGTAGTGTTGGAACACATTCTGAAAAAAGTTTAATATGGTTAATAGTTTGACAAAGGTCCTAACAAAGGGGAAGTTTGACAAGTTGGGGGAGAATCTTGGATTATTGGAAAAAAAAAATTCTCAAGAGTGTTAGATTACCTAGTTGGTTCGAGTTGGTCTTACCTCAGCCTTGAGAAGTTTAGCAGCACCAGGATTGCATAGCTATATTGTGGTACACCAGTAAAAAAGATTCTTAAATATATATAGAATCTTATAATGACACCTTCGAGGATAAACGAATTAGTTGTTGGGTCACACCCACCAAGTATGGCACACTAGTTGAGGAGATTAACACCATCATCTCAGGTGCATTCATGAGTGCACACTTATGGAATAAGGCACCTTCAGGAGAGTATTTATATCTACTATGATAATGCACTACTCTAAAATAAAAGCCTTGCATACAAGGAAAAATTATGCGGGAATTTTTCATGCTCAAGGGAGATGCACCACTAACACTATCATTAGCCTATTTTCTAACAGCACCTTCTCTTAGCTTATAAATGAAAAGGATGGGCACAGTAATTAGACATTTGTAGAAATATATAATAAGAGTGAGTAAGTTCTAAATGAGTGGAAAAATGCATCCATCATCCAAAATTAACCCAAATCCATACATCAAGATGCATCCATCATCCAAAAGAATCCTCCAAGGAAAAATGGGAAGATCTCTAAATATAGAGAGAGCCCAAGTCAATCCATTATACAAATGAATGCAACTAACTCCTGTTTATACATTTATTAGGAGTTGATAGAATTAGCTTATGGGCCTACATTAGCCCCTAAACATAAAATAATATGCAAGTAACCCTAAATTTTGGTGACAATCCCACCAAACTATCTCATGCATGGAATAATAAGGCTCATAAGAGGTCATTTGATGTCCTAGGGCTTTCTAGGAGGCATACTAGGGTTCATGAGTGCCATAATGATGCATGGGACCCATAAAAAGTGTTGGACAAGGGGATGGCCCCTTTTTCTCCAAACATTAAACCTGTGGTGCTGTCATTAAACCTATGGACTGAAAGGGTTGTGTGTGGCCACCATCAGCAAGTAGGTCAAGTGTTGTATTTTTCAGGACTAAATATGTTCAAGAGAAGATATGGAGAGGAAATTGAGATGGCATATCAACAAATACCAAGGACAAGAATAATATTTCTCTTGCAGATAAGGCCAAGGGAAAGATGGGAAAAGGGAAGACCGAGTCTAGTCAGAAGGGAGAGAAAAAGAAGAAAGATATAAGTGAGATCATGTGCTTTCATTTCCATGAGTTTGGACACTGTGCTACTAAGTTTCCTAATTAGAATAAGAGGTATAGTAAGAATCATGCAGTTGCATCAATTGAGGTAGAAGGGTTTGCTTCTCAGTTCGAGAAATATTTATCATTTATAACTTGCATGGAAATATTTGTAGGGAGAAACACATGGTATATTGATTTGGAGCCTCCTTCCACATGAATGGGAACAAGGAGTATTTCAGCAATTTAGAGGAGAAGAACATGGAGGTTCATATTGAGCTAGGAGATATTGGAAAATACACGACCATGGGGGTTGGTTCCATCATCTTTGAGAGGGAATCTAGAATCTCTCTCCATCTTAGAGAAGTTCTTTATGTTCTAGGACTGAAGAAGAACCTTGTTTCAGTAGCAACCGTTTAGGACAAGGGATATGAAGTCATCTTAAACATAGGTAAGGCATACCTCAAGCACTTAGCTTCTGGATTAGTGAAGAAAATAGGTGTGAGGGTGAGGAACATGTACAAGTTGCAGGTAGAGAGTTGTGTAGCCTTGAGCAACAAGATAGGTGGTGAGAAGAGTAGAGATGTTGGAGAAATTTGGCATAAGTTCATGGGATACTTTCATAATGAGGTATTGAAGATTCTTCAACAAATAAACACATGATTACCAGTGTCTAGTTTTAACTAGCATGATGTGTGCAAGGGGTACACACATGGAAAGTATGCCAAGACTAATTTTCAAGGTTGAGACAACAGATCCAAATAGATTTTGGAGCTGGTGCATTTAGATGTATGCAGGCCCTTCTTTTTTCCATCTCTTATGAGACATGGGTATTATGTTACTTTCATTGATGATTATTCTTGAAAAACTTGGATATTTTTTATGAAGAAGAAAGATGAGGTCATAACCAAGTTCATGGAGTTTAAGGCCTTGGTAGAAAACTAGATAGAGAAGAAGATTGAGGAAATGAGGAGTGACAATGGTGACTAATATTCCTATAATGCCTTCAAGGTTTTGTGTGTGAAGGAGAGCATTAGGGGAGAGCTTATAACACCTCATAACCCTAAGAAGAATGGGTTGGATGAGAGGAAGAACCGCAGTATTGTTTGAGTGACCAAGGCCATGTTGCATGATCAGGGATTTCCTATGTTCTTCTAGGTAGAGGCATGCAACACTAAAATATTTCTACAAAATACGAGTCCATACAAGGTTATTATATGAGTTACACTGGATGAGGCTTTCATAGGAAAGAAGCCTAATGTTTCAAAATTATGTATATTTGGCACACAATTTTACTGCCATGTGTCCAAAGATAGCAGGAAGAAGTTGGAGCCCACAACAGAAAATGGTATTTTGTAGGATACAATGAGACAAGTCATGCATACAAGGTGTATCTGCTAGGACTCAAGAAGTCTATGTTGAGCCTTTAATTAAACTAAGAGAGGGGGGGGGGTGAATCAGTTTAATACATTCCTGATCTTTGAAGAACTTTTTCATTAAACTATTTACACCTTCATTTCATATCCAATTGAATGTGTGAGTAATCTTAGAATGCAAGCAACAAGTATCAGTTTAATATAGCAGTAGACTTAATATGAGAGTTGCAGGTATTAAGCAGATGATACATATCAGATTCAATACATAAATATCATGCACAGAGACACCATATATAAGTGGAAACCCATAACCAGAGAAAACCACATCTTATTATTGTTGTGATGCAAAGGCAAGCTCCTACTCCCTCTCACCACTATTTTTCTGCAGGAACCAACCTACATGAGGCTCCAACCTCAATTCTGCAAGCTGCAACTTGCAAGGAAGCACCAACTCCCTTCAATTTTCTATAGGCACCAACCTACAGGAGGATTCAACCTTTGTCAGCTACAACTGACAACTATTAAGCTGAATGTTTTCTGATTTAATTCAGATATCAGCTCTATTCTGTATATGCTCTTATTCTCTTAATCTTCTCTGCTTTATTCTTCTATATTTTGCATTCTCTATATCTGCTCTCTCTCTCTCTTTCTCTCACTATATCCTTTCCCCCCTTTTTTTTTGCTTATCAAATTGATGTTATATATAAATAGAAGTTCTCATATGACTATTTGTATTCCTCTATGAATTCGAAATGGATGGTCATACCCCTTGGTATTCTTCCTCCTCATTTCTTTGTCCAACTCAATTTAAAATCATAATAATATGTACAATATTTCATGCTACAGTGGGATTTTTGTCTTTTCCTTAGGATACTTGCCTCTGCATCACAAAAAATAACAATAATTACAACATTTACATTCACATTTTTAATTACATATTTCAATTTCACTCAGCTCTTTTCCTGGATTTTGGCTTCACTGGATTTGTCTTTTCCTGTTGTTGTTAAGAACCTGTTCTGCATACCTTGGTTCACTGTAATTTTGTGCAACTGTGAATGTATACCTGTCAAACCTGTAATCTCTGTTTATCTCTGCATGCTCTCCTCTTCTTTTTCTTTTTCCATATTTTCATTTTAGTTTCATGCTCAATCATATTCCAACCCGGGCAATCTTTCTCTCTGCACTTATTCTATGCTGGCGACTCAAACAAAGAAGTCTGGTTTATTTTAATGTCTCAGTTCATGGAATTGAGATATAATTTCATCATTCCTCTATAGTTATAGCCGGACAGTCGATTGCATATGCATATGTGCCAACGTCGCATATATAACTTTTATAATCGGCATAGTACTTTGGCTATTGAAACCAGGTAAATTGGCCCTCGGCACGTAAATATATTAATCCACGTAATATCCATATATCGATTATATGTAATATTTCCATATATATTCCATCGGACCTTATAATGCATCGACTAAGATTAATAAACCAACTCCTGACATATAACTCCATCGGACCTTATATTAATGTTGATAAACCAGGTTCATAACATAGATCTTCATCCTGGGCCCATAATACCATCGCGAATGCATACACCGTACATTACTTATCGTCCACGCACTTTTTTTAATCCTCGTGAAAGTCCTGCGAGCGCCCACCATTGGATGGCCTTTCTCTAGATCAACGTACCCTATATATATATTTCGCTGGGCGTCTTCCATCGATCCTTAATGCGTGAAGGCACACGTTAACTCGTCACTTTACAATACCATCGGGACACGCGGCGGCTTCCCTATGGAATCGCTCTGATTCCACAAACATCGCCTACTCTAGAAAAGCGGTGCGAAATTGCAGGGTGGTTTTCGGCAATCCACGTTCACTGTTCATTGGTCATGGTTCCATTCTCACTCACGGTTCCACTTTTCTCCCTTACGCTCCAGTTCTACCCGTTGGGTTCAACGTTTATTCAAATTTGATATAGTTCTCGTGCGTCTTATCTCCTCATTCTATAGTGCTCGTCTGATGAGCACCACTTCTGCTATACATGGGTTAAAGCCATGCCTATGTTGTGGCTTATACTTGTGGCTCTATCACCCCCTTGTTGACAGTATCGACATTATTTACATCAATTCTACTTATTGCGTGCACAGCACCATTCACCACATCACATGTTCTTAATTGTCAGGGCTTCGACTATTCTCCCATTAAATACAGAGCCTCGTGCAGACTTTTCGCTGGAGTTAAGTGATTCCTGGAATGATATAACAGCTCTCTGCCTCTGTCTCTGCCTTCCGATAATGGTTCTTCGATGTGCTTCTGTGACTGTTACATTTTGACATTCTTCTTGTTGCCTCTGCAACTTCTGTCGCTCTACCTCTGCCTTCATTTGCTTCTTTGCTGCCTCCATTGCCTTCGATGTGCTTCAACGTTTTCTCCTTTGCCATCAATGACAACATTTCCAACAGTCTCCCCCTTTGGCATTGATGGAAACAATCCACTTTCTTTGTTTTCTTTCTCTTTTTCTTGTTGCTTTCTCTTCATGTTTGCCTTTTCGTCCTTCTGCTTGTTCTTCCTCCCCCTTTGACATCAATGGCAAAGGGTTTCCTTTTGTATTTCATCTGTGCTAGATTGCTTTTTGTATTTTATATTTTTTATAATTGTGTTTCATCTGTACTAGATTGCAGACAGGGATAATTCATTTGACAATTGAAAGGTCCTTGTTGCTTTCTCATGCTGAATGCTGATAATACTGAGAATATTTTCTTATAGCTCTTTGATCTTGTGAACATGTTTTATGCTTTCCATGATAGCTATTCTCCCTGGAATGATATTTTCATTTTTTTCTCCCCCTGACATTGTGCTTTCTCTTTATATTAGAGAGTATCATATGTAGATACTACTCCTAGTTTATTTCTCAAGTATTGAAATGGTTCTCTAGCAATGGGTTTGGTAAATATATCAGCTCTCTATTCTTTCATTGGTACATATTCCAGATTTACTATTTTCTGAGCCACTTGTTCTCAGAGGAAATGATACTTGATTGGAATATGTTTAGTTTTTGAGTGAAGTACAGGATTTTTAGATATACTTATAGCACTTGTATTATCACATTTGATTGAAATAGGTTCATCAATGCTTACCTTCATGTCTTGAAGAGTTTGCATCATCCACATGACTTGTGTACAACATGTTGTTGCTGCTATATATTCTACTTCAGCTGTAGACAGAGAGATGGATGTTTGTTTCTTGCTTAGCCATGACACCAGACTTTCTCCTAGATAGAATGCACCTCCACTTGTACTCTTCCTGTCATCCACACAGCTGGCCCAATCTGCATCTGTGTATGCTGATAAAGTGAAGTTTTTGCTTTTAGGATACCAAAGTCCATACTGTGTTGTTCCTTGTAGATATCTGAATATTCTTTTGACTGCCAGAAGATGGTTTTTTTTTAGGTGTTGCTTGATATCTAGCCACTATTCCTACTGCTAGCATGATGTCTGGTCTTGGTGCAGTCAGATACAATAGATTTCCAATCATGGATCTGTAAAGTCTTTGATCTATATCATCAGACCCATCATTAGCACACAGCTTGCAACCTGTGGTCATGGGAGTTGACACAGGCTTGCAGTTCTCCATTTTGAACTTTTTGAACATTTCTTTTATGTATTTTTCTTGTGAAATGAATTTACCTGTGTTCTTTTGCTGAATTTGTAGTCCCAAGTAGAAACTGAGCTCTCAAATCATAGACATTTCAAACTCTGTTTTCATTTCATGAGCAAACCCTTTTGGAAGTTCATGTTTGTTGCTTCCAAACATAATGTCATCAACATACACTACAACAATCAAAAGTTCATTTTCATGGGATTTTATATATAGATTGTTGTCTACTCAACCTCTCTTAAAACCCTTTTTTTGAAAATATTTATCCAGTCTTGATTACCAAGCACGAGGAGCCTGTTTCAGTCCATATAGGGCCTTCTTCAGTCTGCATACATAGTCTTCTTTGTCTGTCAATGAGAAGCCTTCTGGTTGTTACATGTATACTTCTTCCTCTAGATCTCCATTAAGAAAAGTAGACTTTACATCCATTTGATATACCTTGAAGTCTGGGTAGCATGAAAATGCCAGGAACATTCTGATAGCTTCCATTCTGGCTACTGGGGCAAATGTTTCTTCATAATCAAGTCCTTCAATTTGTGAATATCCTTTGCAGACCAGCCTGGATTTATTCCTGATTACTTGTCCTTTCTCATTCATTTTGTTTTTAAATACCCATTTTGAACCAATGATATTCTTCTCAATTGGTCTAGGAACTAGTTCCTAGGTATTTTTCTTCTCAATTTGGTCCAATTCTTCATTCATTTATTTTACCCAATACTTGTCCTTGCTGGCTTCTTCAAACTTCTTTGGCTTTATTTGTGATAACATTGCTATGTATACTTCTTCTGTCTATTCAGTTATTTGCCTTCTTGTTTGCACTCCTACACTCTTGTCTCCAATGATTTGATCTTCTGGATGGTTCTTTTGAGTGTATCTCGAGGGGGTTTTCGAGCTTAGTTCAGTATCTTCTGATGTCTTGCTTGCTTCATCATCCTCTTGGTCCTCTTCTTCATAATTTTCTGAATAGCTGCTGCAGTCTATATCTCTCGTTTTGTTTGGGATTTCTTCATCAAATCTTAGATCAATACTTTCTACAATTTTTCGAAGAGTCTTGTTGTAGCATCTATATTCTTTACTCTTGGCTGCATATCCTAAGAATATTCCTTCATCTACTCTTGCATCAAACTTCCCCAGATTTTCATCATTATTTTTTATGTAGCATTTGCTGCCAAAAACTCTGAGGTGCTTGATTGATGCTGGTTTACCATGCCATAGCTCATAAGGAGTCTATCACTATTAGATCTTAAATGAGCCTTGTTTATTGTATGTACTGTTGTGTGTACAACTTCTGCCCAGAAGGTTTGAGCAATATTATTCTCTTGCATCATGGCTCTAGCCATTTGTTGTACAGACCTGTTTTGTCTCTCTGCTACTCCATTCTGCTGAGGTGTTCCTGCAATGGTAAATTGTTGCTTTATTCCATGTTCATCACATAGGTCTGCAAATCCATAATCTGTGAATTCTCCTCCTCTATCTGATCTGATACATTTTAGCTTGCATCCAGTTTGATTTTCAGCTAATGCTTTGAATATCTTAAACTTTTCCAGTGCTTCTGATTTGTTCTTGAGAAAAGCAACCCATGTCATTCTGGAGAAATCATCTATTATCAGCATAAAGTAGGATTCTCCACTTGGTGTCGTAGTTCTAGCATGTTCACTGTATAGATCCATGTGCACAAGCTGGAGTGGTCTTCTTGTTGATAGCTCATCTTTAGATTTAAAGGATGTGCGAGTCTGTTTCCCCAATTGACAAGATTTGCATATGGTATTTGAAGGCCTTTTTACTTCTGGCATATCTCTGACAGCTTTCTTCTTGCCTAGTCTGATGATATGGTCGAAACTGAGATGTCCCAATCTCCTATGCCATAACCATGACTCCTCTAGTTTGCTAAGATGACAGGCTTCATCCTCCTCTTTTACTATGTACACATTGCTCTCTGTTCGAACACCTTTGAGTAGAGTATTTCCTGTTGTGCTTGACCTGACTACACAATCTTGTGCTCTAAAGAGAACTTCACAGCCTTTATCACACATCTGACTGACACTCAGTAAATTTTATTTCAGCCCATCTACATATAGTACATCTTAGGCCTTTCCTCTGCCATTGTCTATGCTAACTGATCCTTTTCCCTTGATCTTTCCTAATTTTTCATTTCCAAAAGTGACATTGCCTGATTTCTTATCATCAAGAGTTATAAACTTGCTTTTGTCTCCTGTCATGTGTTTAGAGCAGCCACTGTCCAAATACCATTGACTCTTCAAATCTTGAGCAGTTAAATCCAAGTCACATTTATTCACCTTCTTTATCCACTGGAGGCCCCCTTTTGTTTGGTATCTTTTGTGAGATGATGAATTATATCCTTTTAGAGAACACTTGGAGGATATATGTCCAACTTGATTGCATATACAACATTTGATTATAGTTTTTACAGAATTGTGAGCATGAACAAAAGTACTTTGAATCATAAACCTCCTTGAGGTATTGAACATCAGTCTTTGTCCATACTTTCTACATTCAATAATTCTATGGCCAAAATCCTTACAATAAAAACAATAACCATAGAAATTACTTGCATACCTGATGTAAGGTTGTCTCTTCCATGCTTGCATCTTTTGCTAGTTTGAATCATTCCTCCTTGCATGACAGTATGCAGCAATGTGTCCCAACTTGTGCTAGACATAACAGGTGGCATTCTTCATAGGAGGCAAGAATCTCCTTTGATGGCTTCCAAATTTGATATAATCAGGGGTATATGATCCTTTCTATGTTGTATTATTATTTGTTACAATCTTTTTTATTTGAAGTTTCTTCTAGTCTCTTTCTTTCTCATTATATGTTTCTTCCTTTGTAGGAATTATTTGAGCTGGTTCATCAACCTTCTTTGCTTTCACAAAAATTATATTTTTGTTTTCCTTTTCTTTGCCTTTACTTGATTCTCCTTCATAGCCTATCCCAGTTTTTATTAGAGGAGATCTTTGAACATCTAAGATTTCATTCAACTTACCAGAACTTGTCATTTGAGAAGGGTATGTAGAAACTTTCTGTTGAGCATTTTCTAATTTCTTTCTCAGACACAGAATTTCTTCTTCCAGCTTCTCTTGTTCTCGAGTTTTATCTTTGATTTGCTGAAGTAACATATCTTCTATCTTCTTGGCTTCTTCAAGCTTTACTTTCAGCTACATGAGGACTTCTGAATTTTGTTCTTCTTTCACACATTTTAGGAGAATCTCTTTTTGTTTTTTGCATTTTAGTTTGAGTCTGTCAATCTCCTCCAGAGCACTTCTTAGCTCCCCCTCAAGGTCGACTTCCCCTTCTTCTTCTTCTTCTATCAAGAGTCCTTCAAGATCTTCTATGGCCATTAGTAGAAATTCAGAGGTTCCCTCTTCTCCTCAAGATTCATCTGAGTCTTCAGATGCACTACTATCTTGCTGAGCATAGAAGGATTTTCTGTTGAATTTATTTCCTTTCTGCCAGTTCTTTGATGTGTCTTTCTCTGATTCTTGAGCTTGATTTCTTACTTTCTTGTGAGGACATTTAGCAGCATAATGTCAAACTCTTCCACGTTTAAAGCATTTGAAGGGAATTTTACCTTTGTATCTACCTGAGCCTCTATCCAATTTATTGACAAATTTAGCCTCTTCTTCATCAGAGCAAGAGCGTATGTCTTCCTTTTCTTCTTTCTTCTTTTCTATTTTGAATGCTGCCTCCCTTGTGCTTGGCTTCTTCTATGGGAGCCTCATCTCATATGCTGTAACATTTCCTAGTAGTTGGTTTATGGTCAAGGTCTCCCAATCAGCTGTTTCTTCTATTGCAGACACCTTGGGATTGAATCTGGATGGAAGAGATCTTAGAATCTTTTGTACAATTATACCTTCTGGTATTGTTTCTCCAAGAGCTTTCATACTGTTAACAATTTCTGAAACTTTTAAGAAGAAGCTGCCAACATCTTCATCATCATTCATTTTTAAATTTTCAAACTGGGCTCTATATACTTGAAGTTTGGCAGTCTTAACCTTTTTATTTCCCTCATAGATATTCTCTAGAGTGTCCCACATTTCTTTGGCAGTCTTACTATGCATTATTTTGATAAAATCAGCTTCACATAGTCCATTTAGGATTGCATTCATTGCTTTTGCATTAGCTACAAAGCTTTGTTTAGCTTCTTTCTCTGTATCAGTTGACTTTGTGACATATCCAATTTCCACAGCATCCCAAACTTCTAATCCTAAGGAAATTATATAAGCTTTCATTCTTATTTTCCAAAAGGCATAATTTGAACCTATAAAGAAAGGGGATTTATTGGTTGAGCTTCCTTCTTGACTTGCCATCTTGAGAGCCTACGATCTCCTTTCAGTTGTTAGACTAATATACAAGGAACCCGCTCTGATACCAATTGTTGAGCCTTTAATTAAACTGAGAGGCGGGGGGGTGAATCAGTTTAATACATTCCTGATATTTGAAGAAATTTTTCATTAAACAATTTACACCTTCATTTCATATCCAATTTAATGTGCCAGTAATCTTAGAATGCAAGCAGCAAGTATTAGTTTAATATAGCAGTAGACTTAATATGAGAGTTGCAGGTATTAAGCAGATGATACATATCAGATTCAATACATAACTATCATGCACAGAGACACCAGATATAAGTGGAAACCCATAACGGCAGAAAACCACATCTTATTATTGTTGTGATGCAATTGCAAGCTCCTACTCCCTCTCACCACTATTTTTCTGCAGGCACCAACCTATAGGAGGCTCCAACCTCAATTCTGTAAGATGCAACTTGCAAGGAAGCACCAACTCCCTTCAATTTTCTATAGGCACCAACCTACAGGAGGATTCAGCCTTTGTCAGCTAAAACTGACAGCTATTAAGCTGAATTTTTGCTAATTTACTTCAGATATCAGCTCTGTTCTGTATATGCTCTTCTTCTCTTAATCTTCTCTGCTTTATTCTTCTATATTCTTCATTCTCTATATCTGCTCTCTCTCTCTCTCTTTCTCTCACTATATCCTTCCCCCTTTTTTTTGTTGATTATCAAATTGATGTTATATATAGAGAAGTTCTCATATGAATGTTTGCTCTAGGAATTCAAAATGGATGGTCATACCCCTTGGTCTTGTGCCTCCTCATTTCTTTGTCCAACTTAATTTAAAATCATAATAATATGTACAACATTTCATGCTACAGTGGCATTTTTTTCTTTTCCTTAGGATACTTTCCTCTGCATCACAAAAAATAACAATAATTACAACATTTACATTCACATTTTTAATTACATATTTAAATTTCACTCAGCTCTTTTCCTGGATTTTGGCTTTACTGGATTTGTCTTTTCCTGCTGTTGTTAAGAACCTCTTCTGCATACCTTGGTTCACTTTAATTGTGTGCACCTATGAATGTATACCTGTCAAACCTGTAATCTCTGTTTATCTCTGCATGCTCTCCTCTTCTTTTTCTTTTTCCATATTTGCATTTTAGTTTCATGCTCAATCATATTCCAACCTGGGCAATCTTTCTCCCTGCACTTATTCTATGCTGGCGAATCAAAAAAATAAGTCTAGTTTATTTTAATGTCTCAATTCATGGAATTGAGATATAATTTCATCATTCCTATATAGTTATAGCCTGACAGTCCATTTCATACGCATATGTGCCAATTTCACATATATAACTATTATAATTGACATAGTACTTTGGCTATTGAAACCAGGTAAATTGGCCCTTGGCACGTAAATATATTAATCCACGTAATATCCATATATCGATTATATGTAATATTTCCATATATATTCCATTAGACCTTATAATTCATCGACTAACGTTAATAAACCAACTCCTTAGATATAACTCCGTTGGACCTTATATTAATGTTGATAAACCAAGTTCATAACATAGATCTCCATCCTGGGCCCACAATACCATCGTGAATGCATACACCATACATTACTTATCATCCACACACTTTTGTTAATCCTCGTGCAAGTCCTGCGAGCGCCCACCATTGGATAACCTTTCTCTAGATCAACGAACCCTATATATATATTTCGCTGGGCGTCTTCTATCGATCCTTAACACGCGAAGGCGCACGTTAACTCGTCGCTTTACAATGCCACCGGGACACACGGCGGCTTCCCTATGGAATCGCTCTGATTCCACAAATACTGCCTGCTCCGGAAAAGCGGTGCGAAATTGCAGGGCGGTTTTCAGAAATCCACGTTCACTGTTCATCGGTCATGGTTCCATTCTCCCTCACGGTTCCGCTCTTCTCCCTTACGCTCTGGTTCCGCCTGTTGGGATAGACGTTTATTCAAATTTGATATAATTCTCGTGCGTGTTATCTCCTCATTCTATAGTGCTTGTCTGATGAACACCACTTCCGCTATACATGGGTTAAAGGCATGCCTCTATTGTGGCTTATACTCGTGGCTCTATCACCCCCTTGTCGACAATATTGAAATTATTTACATCAATTCTGCTTATTGCGTGCACAACACCATTCATCACATCACAGGTTCTTAATTGTCACGGCTTCGATTATTCTCCCATTAAATACAGAGCCTCATGCAGACTTTTTGCTGGAGTTAAGTGATTCCCAAAATGATATAACGACTATCTACCTCTATCTCTGCCTTCCGATAACGATTCTTCACTGTGCTTCTGTGACTGTTACATTTTGACATTATTCTTGCTGCCTCTACAACTTTTGTCGCTCTACCTCTGCCTTCATTTGCTTCTTTGCTACCTCCATTGCCTTCGCTGTGCTTCAGCGCTTTCTCCTTTACCATCAATGACAACATTTCCAATAGACTATTCTCAGACGAGATGTGATGTTTCAGGAGTCTAGAGCTCTAAGGGAGTCCTTGGAGTGAGAGTAGGTTGAAGTACCTGAGATGGAGGAGCTACTCACTCCCAATGAGGAGCCTTAGCTAGGATCATAGGAGAAGAGACCACGACAAGAGTAGACTTCTAACACTGGAAGGAAGAAAGCTAAGTGGGTCATGAAGTTGGTTCAGGAGGTCGAGGAGTAGGTGGAAGCTCCTAGAACCATGTTCAAGTAGAGTGAGTAGCCACAAAGGTACACTAAATATATGGAATTGATGACAAGAGTGGTGGAAATTAGGCCTTATAGTTATAAGGAGGTAGCTTCTAAGCAAGTTTGGAAGGATTCCATGGTGGAGGAAAATTCATCCATCATGAAGAACGCTATCTAAGAGATTGTGCCATGACCTAAGGTAAAATTAGTTGTAGGATCACACTGGTGTACAAGGTGAAGCATGGAGTAGATGGGAGTGTGGAGAAGTACAAGGCCATGTTTGCGGTTAAGGTCTTCTCACAGATTGAGGGCATAGATTATGAGGATAACTTTGCCCCAATAGCATTTTATTCATCCATCAAGACTATTCTGGCACTTGCAACATATATGGGGTGGAAGATCCACTAGATGGATGTGAAGATATCATTCCTCAACGAAGTGGTTGAGGAGGAACTTTATATGGAGAAACTAGAGGGATTTCAGCAGATAGAGACACACATGTGTGCAGGATGAAGAGAGCTCTTTATGGTCTCAAGCAAGCTCCAAGAGCATGATACACTTGTATTGATAGCTACCTTTGAGGATTGAAGGGCTTCCACTCATTCTAGTGCTCTATATTGACAACCTTATATTGACTGAAGTAGAAACCTTGATCCGATTGCAAGGAAGACCTTGCGAGGGAGTTTGAGATGAAGGACATGGGGCTTATGCATTATTTCATTGCATTGGAGGTTTGGAAAGGTGATGGTGATATCTTTATGGGACAATGGAAGTACACTACAAAATATCTTCTAGATATTTCATATGTAGGATTGCAGACCCATGACCACACATAAAGTCACAAACTAGAGGAAGGTGGACGCTAATAGAGAAGAGTGAGCAGAAGTTATAGTACACAGACAACTCATCGTGTCATTGATGTACTTGGTCAATACATGACTTGATATTTGTTTTGCAGCCAACCAAATGAGTCAGTTCATAATGGAACCAACCAAAGTTCACTGGGTTGTTGTGAAAAATGTTTTGAGGTATCTTAGAGGCATAATAGATTACAGATTGTGGTATAAACATGTTGTTGGAGCGATGCTTG
Organism: Pinus albicaulis; assembly: GCA_034641835.2. Lineage (NCBI taxonomy): Eukaryota > Viridiplantae > Streptophyta > Pinopsida > Pinales > Pinaceae > Pinus > Pinus albicaulis. The sequence continues at coordinate 969,052,678 of CM076571.1, read as the reverse complement.
AGGGCTTCAAAGATGTAAATTGGGCAGGATGCTCCATAAATCTAAGAGTACTTTAGGTGGCATCTTCAGAAATTGGGACAATAGGTGTTTCCAGGGGCTTGTCTAGCACTAGGAAATAAGAGACTACAATGCAAAGAAATATGGGTTGAGTCGAGTTATTACAGGGAGGTTTCGAGCTAAGTATTAGTAGAGAGAACAACCTTATACTCTATTGGAACAATTTTCCTTGTAAATTATTCTATTTTCTCAATTTCTGCCAATAAAATCTACGACAAGTAAAGGGTTTTCCCAGTTGAGTCCCCCATAAAAATATTGTGTTATTATGTGTGATTGTGTTTTTGTTCTGCTGCTTATCTATCATAGAGAAATATTATGTCTTGGCGTAACAAAATTACTTTCAGATTTGTTCATTCAAGAAGTTGCAGGATTTCAAGGAATTTTACACCCCTTAACTTCTAAAACCCCCAAGCCTTTCTCCCAAAGCATAGGTGCTCCAACACTAACCTTCTTAGTCATATTAAGTTTTTGTTCACTAACCGCCCCAAATAGCGACAAGATCCTCAAATTTGATCCACATTTTATGGACAATCAAAATTCCCCCAAATATCCTCCATGTATTTGCTTTTAAAGGGTGATAAGGGTATTAGGGGCCCCATTATCACAACCCATAAGCCCTTAACCCATTGGATGATTTTCAAGGCTTTTTTAATCTTGTTTTATGTATTGCATGGAATTATTTGTATGTGATATAGGATGTATTGCACAAAAAAAATCGCGTGATATGATAAAGGCCGTGAAATTTTGAAGGGACATGTGGTAAATCCTCATTGGAATATCATGAGTTGGGAAATCTTTGTCCTGTGAAACATGTCACATTGTCATATCATTGAAAACTTTCAGGAGGACATGTGGCATGCTCTAATTGGTTGTTGTGCCTCTTGTAAACTTTGAGGTTAACACATGTCACACATTGGTTGGTTGTTGCATGTCTATAGTATTTTTAGATGTGATAAATATGAGGAAATGGGTTTGCCAAAAAATTAAATAGTTTCATCATGCAATGAAGAAAGAGAGAAAGAAAAATAAAGGAAAAGATAAGGGATATATGAAGAAAAGAGCAAGGAAGAAGAGGTGGGGGACATAGAAAACACACATAAAAGTAGGATGTGTACAAAGAAAAGTTGTGTGATGTGCTATTGTATAGGATAACATTTTCCTCCATGTGACGTATTACATAGATAAAATGTTCATGTGCACTTTGTTGCATGGTTTAAAAATCTTGGCACGATGAGAATATTGGTGAGAATGTGATTATAACCCAATAAGAAGTCAAGCAAATATGAATGTCTTAACAAATGTAAACCCAAGAGTGAAACATACTAGTTGTGACATGGCATAATATAGATGACTGGTGAACTTGTTGCCACATCACCATTGTGATCGTTGACGTGGTTGAGGAAAATATAATTTGAAGAAATATTTGGAAGGTCATATCTTTCTACGAATGTCTCATAACTAAGCCATATTATAATGGTTGGAAAGTTCTTATCGAGACTATAATAGTACATATAGAGGAAAAAAATAGATTAACTCACATCCTTAATACAACTTAGGGGGGTTGTGTACATGATAAGAGATGATGATTTTTCCTATAATATTAAGAAAGCAAAAAACCCAATAAGTGGTTAAGTAAAGATGAATTTCTCAACAAGTGTGAACACAAGGGCGAATTATTCTAGTTGTGACATGGCATAATACGGATGTTGGGTGAACTTGCTGCCACATCACTAGTATGATTGCTAGCATGGTTGAAAATAAGAGAACTTGAAGAAATTTTTAGAAGGTCATATCTTTCTATGCATGACCCATAATTAAGAAAAAATACAATGGTTGGAAAGTTCTTGTTGAGCAGAACACATATACAAGCTCAAAAGAGACTCTATAATAGTACTTAAAGAGGAAAAAATACATTAACTCATCTCCTTAATGCCACTTAGTGGGGTGGGTACATGATAAGAGAAGATGAATTTCCCTATCATATTTTAAGCAAAGACCAGTTCTTGGATTTAGTTCTCAAGGGTCACATCAATGTCTTTGATGAAACTATTCCTTCAAATTGGGATAGATATTGGAGTTCTTCCAAAATAATTAGATGTATGGACAACATAAGGACTAAAAATATCCATGAAAGCACTTTCACTTTTTCTATGATGAAATAATTTTTTCCTTGCTTTTGAAAGTTTCATTTAAAAGAGTCCCAAGATGATTTGAGTAGACTTAAATAAATTTCTCATAATATTATTGTATTTATCAAAATGTAACATCTAACTTAAAACTTAAACTTTATTCATTAAAAATGATTTTAACTTTCTTAAAATAAAGGATTTTTTGACATCTTAAAAAATAAAAATAAATTCAACTAAATAAAAAAATTAAATATAAAAAAATTAAAAATAAAAATAAAAATAAAATGAAAAAAATCACTTCGCTCTTTTAAAATATTCCATGCTAAATCACACTTCGAGGGAGTGATTGTTAATTTTATTATTATCTTTCATCCCAATTGAGACATCAGAAAAAGTTTTGAATTTAAATATTGTATCCTTTATATGAATTTATAACTCATTCCATTTGAAGTATTATCTATTAATGGTAGTTGAGTTTTGAATCCATTTTTCCACGTAAATTTTTCTAGATACTGACTTTTGAGTTTTGAATCCATTTTCCCACATAAACATTTCTGTATACTAACTTTTTCTCTTTAGAATGAGATATTTTAATATTATTTATTATATATCTTTGGTTCCACCGGCCGCGGAGAAAGTTCACTAATGGAATTGATCTTCCATCTTGATGCTACGAACAGTTACAGTTACAGGTAGCCCCTGTGATCCTCCACCTGCTGGAAACCTCCTCCGGTATCGCCAAGTTGGTGTTCACCCAATATACTCAAACCTTTGTGATAGAAATGCAGTAATGGATATTTTAATATTATGTAATTTATTGTTTGCTCGTCCCATCCCCGGTATAGAATAGCACGTCCGTCCCATTCCTGGTTCCTTGCTGCCCACAATTTTAAGCATTGAAAATAGTAAATTCAAACCACGGTTCAAGCCAGTTCAAGGGTTTTCACAAGGAAAGGCTAGTCGGAGGCTCAAAAGATGGAAGGCTGATCATCTCGAAGATGCTTGACAACAATGGCTGGATCGATTTCTTCAAAGCTTCAGGTGGCCTAGAGATTATTTGAGAAGGTAAATATATTCATATATCTTACCTCTTTCCACAATTTTTCTAATGCCTTCTCTCATTTCTTAATCCATATCGCGTGCATTCATCAAATTTTCCACATAGATCTACTTAAATCCTCACATATTCTGATTGTTTATTTCAAACAAACCGTATGTGGAAAATGCTAGAATGTTAAATCAAATTTATGTTATTTAACAAACCCCAATGTGATCATGAAGATCATACTTCAAACCATTATGGAAAGGAAACCCACTATACTCAGGGGAACATGCTCATCTAGAAACCCTTTCTTTTTTCAAAGGGCGGGGACTATTTCTAACTAAGACTCATGTGTTGGTATTTTGTCTTGCTGACCAACATCAAAATCCCTTCCAGAATATCCTCGGTCCTCCTCTGTCCCTGACCACAATGAATCCCCTCATCGGTGTCTCAAATTCCCCCACTCGGGCCCTACCTGTCTCCATCCTAGTTGAGAATCGTTTATTATAATATTATTGCAGAGGTCATAAGCAAGTATTATCTAAGGCGAAGGTTGAATGCACATTTGAAATAAAACCTCTGGATGTTTGGCAATTTGCTGCCCTACAGACCGTCACTTCATTATCTGTGATATCTTAAAGAAATTGTGAAATTCTACAGATTGAACATTGGAGCTCTCCTGATAACATTACCCAATGAGATTTGAAATCAACCCTTTTGGATGGTCGATGTTTTTCTGTTCTTATAACCCTTGCTACATTAAGTTGGGTGAATTCTGTGAAAATTATCAATAAGATTTCAATTCCATTTCAGTAAATTATGTAAATATACAGATTGACTAGGAAGGTTTGGAATCACTTGGAAAGAAAGAAAAGCCTTGATTCAATGAAATTGACATCGGCTTTGGCAAGACGAATGGATTTTATTCTTTGCAAGATGAATTAAATAAGAAGTCACAGGAGACCCCTGAACTTTCCAATAAATCGTACATAAAAAAATATTCATGGTGAAAATAATTCACAGACCTAACATCTCCATGGCCTTAATAAATCCGCTTCAATTTCAATTTCCTTACAGTCTGAGGCAACATAGGTGCTTGGGAGATCATTTCCTAAGGTTGCTAAGCCATTGTAGCTTTTGGGAAATGATTTCTGGACAAAAATTTTAGCTTCCCCTGAGCTTACTAGTCGTGGAAATAGTTTGAGAAACTATGATAATGTTGGAAATGGCAATGTTACAGGTAAGACTCCTTTCTTTGTAGGTAAATATGCATAACAAAATGGCGTTTCAAATACAAAAATATCAGCATCTGTTGCTTCTAAGCATGCTCCACCCATTTCATATAATTCAAAGCTTTCACGGAGTGCTCATCATTTAGATGGATTTCACTATTCTTTTCGAGTAGTTATCAACTCTGGCAATAACCTCAGCACCATCCATACAATGATATTGCTCGATTCATTAGATTGTTTGGTTAAGGAAGATCTTTGAAATTTGTTATAAATATTAATGTTTTTGCAAACCTAGTAGATTACAGATCTACTGAATGAACTCACAACTAGTTTATTAACATTAAATTACACATAAAAAAAAATATAAACAAACTCACAAAAAAATGACAGATTCTGCCCCTTAAAAATAACCATAAGGCCTTCCTTTTTTGTAGCTCCCTGTCCCCAAGGGTTTAATTGAAAAACACATAGTTCCTTTAAATATTTGTAGGTTGAGGCAACCATTTCAAGCCCTTAAGCTTCATCATAATCCAATATTTGCAATTATTTATAATAATAACTCCATTATGCACACTCATCTTAGAGTTTGGCAAAGAGGTAGAATACTTGATTGATTCCAACCTTGTAAATGAACAAACTTTCCTCTTCATTGGTTGGTCTCTCCACCGCTAGTTGAAGAAGTATATGTGCCTTGAATCAAAGACGATATCTTAACACGAGTTATTGACACTTGAACATAATTTCCATGGATCCCATGGAAAACAGATGGAGAGACTCTTTGAATCTTAGGAAGCATTTTCTCATACTCTACCTAATCTATAGGTGGTATTGGTAGGGCTTCAAATTTTCCATTTACTTGGAAATCTCACCCAAAAATTCAATCGTTAAAGAATCAATCCTATGCTAAATCACACCAACCTTCTCATTTTTAAGATCTTCATGAGCTTTCACCTATGACGATTAAATTCAGTGCACTTTAACACCTCGAATGGTGGAGGAATAGAAGGCATTGCAATAGGAGGTAAACTCCATTTCCCTTCACCTTTGTCAAGGCCTCTATAGACACCTGCAATCTATACCTCTCCTTCGACACAACATGAAAGTTTTTTTTTTCCACTTCCTTTACATAGGCTTTAGGCCATCCTCATAGGAAGAGCTCATTGTTGAAATATTACGACAAAAAAAGGGGGCACAACATCTACTTATAGGGTTTCGAGGGAGGGGTGTTGGAAAATAACCATCTTATCCCCTATAGCCCTTAAGACCTTCTCTGCACATAAAAATGGCAGATTCATAACAAGACTCAAAGATGGATCTTAACGTTCAAGACCAAACCCAAATAGATAGAATCACACCATGGATTAAGCATGGGCATTGAGTTTTGGTAAAATCAAGGACCTCCTTTCAAGATCATGACCTTATTTTCAACATTCTAAAATAGGAGGTTTAAAACCAACATTAAAAAGGGGAGATTTTCACCTTAGCCTTTCCAACATTTTCTCAAGACAAATCTAACAAATGGACTAGCTTGGATATGTCAGGTCTTCGATTTCTAGATTACCCAATCAATGATTTTGAGGCCAACTCCCTAGCTCCAGCTAAAATTTATTCCTATTGAAGATGCAACTTGAAAAATCCTACTAATAGGATATATTTTTCCTTCCTTTTGATTAACTTACAACAAACCTCAGTGCCTCTCCTTTCTTACCTTCCTCTTCCATTCTCCAAAAAAAAATCATTAATATTATATCACAAGAACTTTATATAGGTAAGCATTGCAATTATTTTCCTCAACTCATGGGGTACCTTTACACCTAAACCCATGCAAGTGGACCTAAGTCCATGTTACAACTCATCACACTCTAAGATGGTTCTAATTGTCTCCTCAAAACCAAGGCATAACACACCTTACAATGCAAAATGGTTAAATCCATCTCAAACTTGTGGGTTTTTTTCCTTCATGGAACACATTGTAGCCAGTGCTCATAAAACACAATGCACTAACACCACTAACACATATCAAAAGCCCAAGATACCCTTAATGCGCCTTCAACTTTGGATTTCCCAAAATAATAATATCTTATTCCAATATGACCTATTTGTTAGATTTTTGTAATTTCCTCCTTATTAGATCCTTTCACCCCCCTGAATTCCTTACAAATATACTCCAATGGTCACCTTCCAAGTTCCAACAACTACTTTTGCAACATGACAAAACCACCTATATATGTTGCAACAACCTTTCCAATTTCTTTAGTGGGTTGCACATATATTTTACATTTCTTCTTCTTCTTGCAAAGTGATAGTGCCAAGGAGAGGCTATCAACTTCGATCAAGGAATGTTCACTCAATAACATTAACAAGTTTCCTTTGTTCAGCTCATCAAAAGTCTTAAGATTTCTTCGTAACTTCTCATGGTGCTTAACTTGCTTATCTACACCTCTAAGTGAGACTACAACATCCCAACCTCTCTAACTATTCCTCCTTTTCAACCCTTGTTAGATTCTTCTTAGATGTGCACTCATGCCTCAAGCAGAACACTAGCATCCTAAATCTGCATGCTCGTTCCATCTTTTAATGTCCTGTTGAAACCACATTGTCACACTTCTTAAAATGAAATGTTCACATCTTATGGAAAAGCACCTACTTTTCTTATGAAAACCTAATCTACGGGAGTGACTTGGAGAGGACACCATTTCCTCAAGATGAAAACATAGGGTCTTACAACATGGGAGTTTTCATGTAACTCTTATTTAAGAGATAGTCTATACACATAGAGATGCACAAGTGATTAACATAGATGGAGGCATGATGTGCAATAAACAATGAGGAATGCCTTTGCTTGTGATGGTAACTTAATTCAAGATGGGGACCTTCATATAAACCTTGATGTCCACATGCATGGTTCTAGAACACAAGTGTTTGCCCAACTAATAATGACTTCCTCTTGATGCCTTGAACTTCATAATGATCTTGTGGTTTGACTAATGAACCACTCCATAAGACAATAAATTACTCATCACATAATAATATGATTTCTATCATATGTAAATACTAAAAATCTTGGTCCATTTTTAGGACTTTTAGTACTAGAGCAGTGGTTTACAAATTTGTGAGCCTTAAAAGGGCATGTTGAAACTTGAAACTACTTTATCCATACAAATTCCTCACCCTTCTTTTTGACCTTGGTAATGGGATTAGCTATCATGGAGAATTATTCTATGAATCTCCTAATATACCCAACCAATCCATTGAAATAGTGTAGCTTAGGAGCATCGTTTAGTGTTAGGAATTCCATAATGGCCTTGATTTTGGCAAGGTCCATGACTATACCTTCTCTAGAAGTAATGTGGCCCAAAGAATGGATCTTTGACTAGAATAAGGAATGCTCAAAGAGATTTTAATCATTATTATTCTCTCCATCAGTTAATTTTGGATGATACATAAAACAAAATGACTGGATTTTAGTTTGAAATGACTGGAAATGAAATTATAGTACCATGGATGAGTAGTTGAAGAAAGTGTGGATTGGGAGAAACCTTTGCCTCTTGCTGCCACCCATTGCCAATCCCCTTTTTAGCCTTATGATTAATAACCATGCTCACAAAATTGTCCACAATATTTTATTTACACAGTATTTTGGTATGCTAATTCTTTGGCTTGCATGGTTTTCAATTTCCCAACCTACTAGGTTTATAACACCTTATGTTGTAGTCAAACTTTCCTATTGTGTTGTCAAACTTTTGCATTGTCTGAGCAATCATCAGTAAGATGACCATCTATTAATGTCTATCATTTATTTGTTTCATTTTTTTATGGATTACTTTGGTATTTATACATTCCATCTACCTAATTTGTAGTCTACATCATTGTGAAGATTATCCAATAGTGCTTGAAGTTCAAAATGAATTTCTAAAAGGTTGTCAAGATTACTTTCAAACCAAGTAAATTATAGCTGAATTAACATGTAGATTGTAGCTAGCTTTTAAAACACATTATTGAATGGCTACTTTAAAACTAGTTAAACTAAAGATGCCACTATAAGAACCGTTGGTTAAATAAGAGATATGTCTTACCCCATATGTCTCTGTAGGGAGCTTTAATATTGTACGCTATGAAGAAATAAGATATCCTATGGTTGTTATCAACTAAATGAGATAAATATCAAGAGTGGAAATCCGTTGTTGTTGGTAGGTGTTATATTTGACTAGATGGAAGGAGCTCAAGCATATATTATGATTGATTTAAGTTTTAGATATTGCTAAATTTGGATAAGGTTGGGTATCTCCTTGGACTCATTCATTTCTTAATGGATTGGTAATATGCCCTATTGATAGGGGAAAATGTCTTGTCAAACAGCAACAATATTTAATCGTTGACAACCAACTTCAATGGGTTTTAATGGTTGAGATAAATACAATCGACTAATTCAAGCTTGAAAGCACTCTATCATACTATATTGGTAGTATATGTGTCTTTCGGGATTGAATTATGGAAACTAGGGCTGCAAAGATTCCCCCTAGAATTAGGGTCATTCTAAGATGTTCTTATCTTCAATGTTTTATCCATTTTATTGGAGCCCTTTAAGGCTTCCCAGTTCTATTAAATTTGCAAATCAATGCATTTTCCTTGTGATCCTCCAAGGATTCTAGAACACTGTTTGAATACACGATTGTCCTAAAACTTCTTTTGCAAGACACATTTTTAGACGACTTTCAAAGGTGAGAATGGCCTTCACTATGATTGTCCACATCTCTAAATGACCTTTAATGTGTTGAGAAATTTACGAAGCCTTCAACATGGGGCTCAATAGGGCCCGTTCTCGTGCCATGCACCATACTGATTGCTACAAGCAAAATGTTGGTTGTTGATGAGATTTTTTTTGATAAATGCTTCTTATATCCTAATGTGGCAAGCATGCACCTTTTAGATATAAGAAAATTATTTGTCGAATCAAAGTCAGATTACAACATTCAAATACTCAAGCTTATGTTGGTCAAGTAGCCATGAACGATGGGTATCTATTTTCGGCAATGTTACCCAATGCCCAACTCCAACTTTTTTCACTTGCATTGGCACAAACACGAGGATGAGCACAAGTAGAAGCATATTGTTGGAGAGGCTTCAACCCTGTGGGAGAAATATTAAAACTCCGCTTTCATTGACTCAACAAGCCACTTTTGTCTTTGAAGACACTGTTACTCATTGCACCCTTCTCTAAACAACCATTTATGGAGATACCAAATTAGGAGCTTGTGAACAGGAATCCTCCATAGGCTGCGCATTTGTAGATGTCTTCACCTTTTTTATTAGGAAATATGTAAACACTCCTCTGTCTTGAGTGGGGGTTTTTTCTTATTTCTTAGCTATTGACAGGCACTTAAAGAGGTTTGCCTGTGGGTTTTTAGAAACACTTGCCAAATGGGAGAAGCCAAAAGATCTCAAAAAAAATGACTAGATTTTAGTTTGAAATGACTGGAAATGAAATTCTAGTACCATGGATGAGTAGTTGAAGAAACTGTGGATTGGGAGAAACCTTTGCCTCTTGCTGCCACCCATTGCCAATCCCCTTTTTAGCCTTATGATTAATAACCATGCTCACAAAATTGTCCACAATAATTTCCTTACACAGTATTTTTGTAGGCGAATTCCTTGGCTTTCATGGTTTTCAATTGCCCAACCTACTAGGTTTATAACACCTTATGTTGTAGTCAAACTTTCCTATTGTGCTGTCAAACTTTTGCATTGTCTGAGAAATCATCAGTAAGATGACCATCTATTAAAGTCTGTCATTTATTTGTTTCATTTTTTTATGGATTAGTTTGGTATTTCTACATTCCATCTACCTAATTTTTAGTCTACATCATTGTGAAGATTATCCAATAGTGCTTGAAGTTAAAAATGTATTTCTAAAAGGTTGTCAAGATTGCTTTTAAACCAATTAAATTATAGCTGAATTAACATGTAGATTGTAGCTAGGTTCTAAAACACATTATTGAATGGCTACTTTAAAACTAGTTAGACTAAAGATGCCACTATAAGAACCATTTGTTAAATAAGAGATCTCTCTTACCCCATATGTCTCTGTAGGGAGCTTTAATATTGTATGCTATGAATAAATAAGATATCCTGTGGTTGTTATCAACTAAATGAGAAAAATATCAAGAGTGGAAATCTGTCATTGTTGGTAGGTGTTATATTTGACTAGATGGAAGGAGCTCAAGCATATATTATGATTGATTTAAGTTTTAGATATTGTTAAATTTGGATAAGGTTGGGTATCTCCTTGGACTCATTTATTTCTTAATGGATCGGTAATATGCCCTATTGATAGGGGAAAATGTCTTGTCAAATAGAAACAAGATTTAATCGTTGAAAACAAAATTCAATGGGTTTTAATGGTTGATATAAATACAATCGACTAATTCAAGCTTCAAAGCACTCTATCGTACTAGATTGGTAGTATATGTGTCTTTCGGGATTGAATTATGGAAACTAGCACTGCAAAGAGTCCCCTAGAATTAGGGTGATTCTAAGATGTTCTTATCTTCAATGTTTTATCCATTTTATTAGAGCCCTTTAAGGCTTCCTAGTTCTATTAAATTTGCAAATCAATGCATTTTCCTTGTGATCCTCCAAGGATTCTAGAACACTGTTTGAATATACAATTGTCCTAAAACTTCTTTTGCAAGACACATTTTTAGACAACTTTCAAAGGTGAGAATGGCCTCCACTATGATTGTCCACATCTATAAATGACCTTGAATGTGTTGATAAATTTACGAAGCCTTCAACAGGGGGCTCAATAGGGCCCCTTCTCGTGCCATGCACCATACCGATTTCTACAAGAAAAATGCTGGTTGTTGATGAGATTTTTTTTGATAAATGCTTCTTATATCCTAATGTGGCAAACATGCACCTTTTAGATATAAGAAAATTATTTGTCGAATCAAAGTCAGATTACAACATTCAACTAGTCAAGCTTCTGTTGGCCAAGTAGCCATGAATGAGGGGTATCTATTTTCTGCAATGTTACCCAATTCCCAACTCCAACTGTTTTCACTTGCATTGGCACAGACACGAGGATGAGCACAAGTAGAAGCGTATTGTTGGAGAGGCTTCAACCTTGTGGGAGAAATATTAAAACTCCGCTTTCATTGACTCAACAAGCCACTATTGTCCTTGAAGCCACTGTTATTCATTGCACCCCTCTCTAAACAACCATTTATGGAGAGCCCAAATTAGGAGCTTGTGAACAGGAATCCTCCATAGGCTGCGCATTTGTAGACGTCTTCACCTTTTTTATTAGGTAATATGTAAACACTCCTCCGTCTTGAGTGGGGGTTTTTTCTTCATTCTTAGCTATTGACAGGCACTCAAAGAGGTTTGCCTATGGGTTTCTAGAAACACTTTCCAAATGGGAGAAGCCAAAATATCTCAAACAAAATGACTGGATTTTATTTTGAAATGACTGGAAATGAAATTCTAGTACCATAAATGAGTAGTTGAAGAAATTGTGGATTGGAATAAACCTTTGCCTCTTGCTGCCACCCATTTCCAATCCCCTTTTTAGCCTTATGATTAATAACCATGCTCACAAAATTGTCCACAATAATTTCTTTAAACAGTATTTTGGTAGGCTAATTCCTTGGCTTGCATGCTTTTCAATTTCCCAACCTACTAGGTTTATAACACCTTATGTTGTAGTCAAAATTTCCTATTGTGCTGTCAAACTTTTGCATTATCTCAGCAATCATCAGTAAGATGACCATCTATTAAAGTCTGTCATTTATTTGTTTCGTTTGTTTATGAATTACTTTGGTATTTCTACATTCCATCTACCTAATTTGTAGTCTACCTAATTTGTAGTCTACATCATTGTGAAGATTATCCAATAGTGCTTGAAGTTCAAAATGTATTTCTAAAAGGTTGTCAAGATTACTTTTAAACCAAGTAAATTATAGCTGAATTAACATGTAGAGTGTAGCTAGCTTCTAAAACACATTATTGAATGGCTACTTTTAAACTAGTTAAACTAAAGATGCCACTATAAGAACCATTGGTTAAATAAGAGATCTATCTTACCCCATATGTCTCTGTAGGGAGATTTAATATTGTATGCTATGAAGAAATAAGATATCCTATGGTTGTTATCAACTAAATGAGATAAATATCAAGAGTGGAAATCCGTTGTTGTTGGTAGGTGTTATATTTGACTAGATGGAAGGAGCTCAAGCATATATTATGATTGATTTAAGTTTTAGATATTGCTAAATTTAGATAAGGTTGGGTATCTCCTTGGACTCATTTATTTCTTAATGGATTGATAATATGCCCTATTGATAGGGGAAGATGTCTTGTCAAACAACAACAAGATTTAATCATTGACAACCAGCTTCAATGGGTTTTAATGGTTGAGATAAATACAATCGACTAATTCAAGCTTCAAAGCACTCTACTGTGAATGATATCAAATAAAACAGGCTATGGTTTAGCAAACAAGATTAGTCTGAATTCACCAGATTATAGCATCACAAACTATATTAACTGCAGAGAAAGAAAGGCTAAGTTAAATGACAGAAATCGAAATAACTAATCTATACTACATTGATAAATGGAAATAGTTGTTATCCTAGTATGCAGAAGAATAGACGCATGTACAGAATTGGTTTCAAAATCATGAAAAATGGAAAAAAATTTCACCCATAGTATATTATCAAGATAGAGTAATAGACTTGGACAATTAAAATAAATTCTTACTAAGCATTAAAATTTAAAAGCCATCGATTTGTTTCCAAAAGGATGGTCACTTCTATGTTATCACTTAGAGTTTGTGGACAGAACAATAGTGCTAGAATATAAAGTTTGATGTGGAATAAAGTCACCATAGTGATGGAATAAAGTAGGATTCATAGCATAATGGAATATTGTCCCATATATGCCCAAAGCGTGAAAGTGGTCTCTTAAAAAATTCCATTTTCAGTGTCATTTTATTTCAACACTGACTTCCTTTCCAAATCAGAGACAACATACAATATGTAAAGTGTTTCTCATAAGGAGTTCGTGAAAAATGGCAAAACATTTCACCCATAGTAGATTATCAAGACAAAGTAATAGAATTGGACAATTAAAATAAATTCTTACTAAGCATTAAAATTTAAAAGCCATCGATTCGTTTCCAAAAGGATGGTCACTTGAATGTTATCACTTAGAGTTTGTGGACAAAACAATAGTGCTAGAATATAAAGTTTGATGTGGAATAAAGTCACCATAGTGATGGAATAAAGTAGGATTCATAGCATAATGGAATATTGTCCCATATATGCCCAAAGCTTGAAAGTGGTCTCTTAAAAAATTCCATTTTCAGTGTCATTTTATTTCAACACTGACTTCCTTTCCAAATCAGAGACAACATACAATATGTAAAGTGTTGCTCATAAGGAGTTCGTGAAAAATGGAAAAAAATTTCACCCATAGTAGATTATTAAGAGAGAGTAACAGAATTGGACAACTAAAAGAAATTCTTACTAACCATTAAAATTTAAAAGCCATCGATTCATTTCCAAAAGGATGGTCACTTGAATGTTATCACTTAGAGTCTTTGGATAGTACAATAGTGCTAGAATATAAAGTTTGATGTGCAATAAAGTCACCATAGTGACTTAGTAGTGGCAGGTGCAGGGGTGGCTATTTACAACCCTAGAGGACCACAATAATTTACTTATGCCGGGGGATTGGGAGAGACATCCAAAAATCACACTAAAACCCTATCATTGTTTTAAGGTCCCATGTTGTGTGCAAGGAAGGTCAAAAAATTGGTGGTAATTGGAGATTCCATGCTGGTAATTCAAGAAATAATCAAGCATTCAACAACAAGACCTTCCAACCATGTCTATATTGCAAGACCTTCCAAGAAGACCTTGCACGATGCTTGAACGAAGTCAAATGGACGTCGTGTGAAATAGATGTTCTTCAATAGGTCTGCTAGATATATTCAATTTAAATAAACTCAATATTGTTCCTCTCAAGAATTCTCTATAATTTTATTCCAAAAACAGAGATCTGCAGGTCTGAATTTGTCTTCAAAACTGCCACTATAGATCCGAATTACAAGATTGTTGCAATGTCACATATTTCACCACAGGTCCGAATTAGAAGGGTCTAAGTTGCAGAGAAGAGTCTCAGGTCTGAGCTTCTTGAAAGGCCAAAGTTATAGGCATGTTAGGGCCAAAATTTCAAGCCTGAATTCAGTTCCGAAAAAATTTATTTGCATAGGTGCAAATAGGTCTGCAAGAGATATATCCTTCTAGCCCAAAACGTTCTAATTATGATATCCCTTTTAATCTCCTTGGCCTCCTGTTTTATCTCTGAATTCTCACTATATTTTTCACTGAAATTTTCATTCCAAAATGATGAGCATGACTATTTATTTACAGTTGTTTGTGTATGAACTGAATAGGTGTGTCTTTTGATTAAGGAGCTGACATACTGATTTGAGCCCACCTGTGCATCATTTTTGGCATTTATTTAAACAAATTTTAAGACTGATACAGGGGGGAGGTTTTATGGTTAATTCTGGGCCTCAGCACTTGATAGGAACACCATACAATATAGCGGTACTTACTGTATCTTCTACTGTAGTGCCGACCTGTTCTAACACCTCCTTTGCTAATACTTGATAGTTGTAGGGGATCAACAAAATTATGTTAGATCCCTCCTTTGTGGCTCAAATACTCTTTTTGTCATATAAAATTCTGCATGTCAAAGCCTCTTTGCTCCTTCACTTCCCACAGGACATTGTCAAAGCCTCTCAGCCCTCTTGCATTCATTCAGATCACAAAAATACACATATGTTACCTGAAATAGTAGTGCTTTAGACCTCCACAAACAAACATACATATACAGAAAAAGAGAGATTTTATTCCTGAGTAGTGGTCATTATAGGGCTCTATTTAGCTGGATAAAACATATATGCAGAATAGGAAAGGCAAATTTTCACCATGGAGTGTGTTGTTGCCATCATTCTTAGGCAGCTGATATGCTTTCCCATTTAGTGTGAATTCTCCATCCTTGATACAGTGGCTACACGACCCACCAAGGCACCAAAGTACGGTCTACTGGAGATCATGTTCTGCATTAATAAACAATCTCATATTCCCCATGGTAACACATACATTTGAGATCCATTCCAATATGTCAGTAGAAACTGTAAATTTATCTTAAAATTCTAGCATATGATGGCAGTACTAATTTCCAAAGGGAAATGAAAATACATACCATGTATGAGGAAATATTGTCATAGCCAAGAAGTACGTCTTCTAGATGGCCTAAATGCCTAAATACCAATACTTAATGAGCTAGCTTCCTCTAAGTAAATGATGGTAAAGCAGTTGAAGGGTAGGGTTTAGGGATGATTACCTTTAGCATCAAGGAGACCGATGGAGACAAGGGTAGCTCCCTAGTTGGTTAGATTTATATACAGATCGCCTTTGCGAAGTTGAAATAAACTTGGGGCATTGATCTTTTTGTAGGGATGACCATAATGAGCCAACTTGTCTTTCCCTTCCAAATTTCTTGGATTCAATTCCCATTTGTGCCCTTGACTACTAGCATGGAATTTGCAGAGGTGAATGAAAACCTGAATGCACCAAAAATGCAAGAGAATGAATGACACTTTCACCATCATCGATTGATTGACTGATCAAGGGATGGATGGATTAGCTAAAGTAGAACATTCAATGATATATATAGAGAGACTCACATAGTCAATACTTGACTAGGGTGTGTCTGTATGCCTTAATATAAGGTCATGGTGTAAGACATAACATGGACTGTGTGCAACAATAGACAACCCATGCACTATGGCTACCAAAAAATGTAATTTTTGGAATCTAAACATGTTACATTTTTGAGTTTTTGTCTTATTACCCCAAATTTGTTTTTGGCCAAATCTTCATTTTGTTATTTAAAATGGAATTTTGACTACATATATGGATTCAACACCTTGAAAAAACCCTAGTGCAGTACATTTTTGTTGA
Source organism: Pinus albicaulis (assembly GCA_034641835.2). NCBI lineage: Eukaryota > Viridiplantae > Streptophyta > Pinopsida > Pinales > Pinaceae > Pinus > Pinus albicaulis. The sequence goes on along the minus strand of CM076571.1, from coordinate 969,036,180 downwards.
TTGTAGATTGAAGGACCTAAACTAATGCAACATGGTTTTGTGGATGCCATTTCTAAAGTTGGGCTGGCCAAATTCCTTTTTGACCTTTCTACCACCTATATAACCAAGTAATTTTCTATCACTTGTATAACCTTGCCTTTTTATAAAAAAAATAGGTTCCTACACTTAAAGAATTGGCTTCTCCTGGCCATGGGGCAATTAGAATGTTGAAATTATATAACCTTTTGGATTATTAGAAGATCCAATTTTGCCATTGCTAGCCTAAACTAAGTTCAAATTGCAGTTTTGGGTGTAAACTGTTGGTCAGTTGAAACCCATTTATCAACTGCACTATCTGAGTAAAGCCTAGATAATATCTAAGATGAGGAGGCTGGATCTATTTCATTATGTTGTAATCAAGCTAACGGTCAAACATAATTTTATGCATATACATGTGGTTCAAGGTCTCCTTTTCATCACGTTATTTTCTATGAATTAAGGAATGTATGTTGCCAAGGAGGAACACCTGCTGGTCTAGGATCTGATACAACCAACAAGTTACTAGGAACACCCAACAGATTACTAGGATCTGATACATGCTTTAGATTGCTAGGATCTAGTCTAGGAACACCCAACAACAAGACGTATATCCACAAACCACTCCAAGTAAGATATGAAAAGGGCTCTTGAAATTCCCCTGAATACCAAAGCACTACAATGTTTATAATGACATATTGATGTCCAATTCAAATGCTACCTAAGGATTTCACAAAGGTTCTAATGCCTTTTTTCAAGGGTTCGTTGTATGTTTCCATGGGTTTCAAAAAAAAAAAATTCACTAGATATTAACAACCCTTATGATATTTTTTACCACCACCATTTTTGCCACAAAATTTCTGTAAGGTGAAGACATATGAAGATTTAAATTGGTTCCTGCTTGAAGGAAAGATGAACTATTCTGATTGATGGGTATTTAGAGTTTTATTGTTGGCTATAATTTGCTTAAAATGACCCTAGATGTAGTCACAAACAAGTAATAAAGATTATTGTTGTTCACAAGGATAAAAAGTTGTCTGAAATCCCTCAAATTATCCCACAACAAGCTTCCCAAAAACCCCACATCATTGTTGGAAACATTTGTTGATTACACCTGTATTTTTATACTTGTTTTCATGCTGCCCTATCTGTCCAAACATTGGTATCAGAGCCATAATTGTGCTGTCATTAACCCTAGTTCTATTTGTTGGTGAAAATTTACCATAGTTGGAGGTATCAACCATTTGAAATACCAACACTATTGGGTTCCATAGAACCACCAATCAAAGGATATATCTACTATTGTATCTTCTATTTAGGGCTCTTCACATGTTGCCATCGAATCTGCGGTAATTTTCTTCTATATATCATCTTCATATTGCCTCATAATCCTACAAGAGTATGTTACATGACCTCACATCCTCCCAGCAAAAGTTTATCTTATATACCAAGTTATATTTATGCTTGGATGGTGATATGTTTGCTTTGTTTGGAGACCATGGAGGATGACAACATGAAACTAAAAACGGTTGTATTATAACAAGATTATTGATGTCAAAATGTTCATGGAGGCTACCACCAAATACTGCAATACTGCAATAAGGGAGACTTTCCCATGATATTTTTGGAACCTTAAAACCATGTTAAAATTGTTTGAAACATGAGCCCTAAAACTAAAACAAATGCCACAACAAAATCACTAAAATGTGATGGAATTTCTATTATAGGACTTTTCTACTGTTGCTCATACGTTGTCTGAAATAATCAAGTTGAAAGTTAGAACCAAACTATCGCTGGTTTAGTATGCAAAATCCAATTCCTGGCATGAGGCATATGATGAAGCCATTGGCTAGGTTACATGTTGGCAGTGTATGTTATGTTGATCTATTACTTTTTCTTTTGGTTAGAAACTGGGAACTTCACCACAACATCATACCAATATGTAAAATCTAAATTAATTGTTGTGAGACAACTAGCATCTAGGATATTGTTTCTATCCCATACTTTTCCATCAACATCTAAGTTGTATTTCCTGTGCATGTGTTGAATGGAGTAGCTATTGTGGCATCTTTATGATTTTCCGTGTCAAACATACTATTCTGACATGTCTTCTCTTTTTTGGGGAAGGTATTGCTACATTGTATTTGCTAAGGACGCATGTTCACCAAGACAAGTCAAATACTTCAAAATGTTGGATGTGTTTTGTATTATTTTTCTAAAACATATTCTCTTTGTCTTTGTTTTGTATTATTGTTCGAGAACATATTATCTTTTTCTTTGTCTTTATTTCACACGTTGTTTTAGGATATTTGAGTGTTTTAGGTTATTTAGGGTTTTGGCCCTGAATTAGTGATTGAAATGCCAAATAATCACTTTATAATTGTGGATTTGCTTGTCTATTTGAGTTATTTTACATAAGCAATCTTCATAAGTAGATCTTAAGTAGATATTCTACCCTTAGCTCTATTTCAAAGTGTTGTAAGAATCTCCGAGGACCTCTTCTATTCCTTGACTCGAGGTGGTGGATTCCCCATCCTGCTGAGGCCTTTCTCTTTCATCTAGTCCTTCATTTTCCATTGAATCTGATTCAAGAGATTCTCCCACTAGATCTCTCTTGGGGGATTCTTGTGGTGGTATTCCATGTATCATTTTTAAAATTCTAATTCTTCCCTTCACCTACTTTTCATAACTTCCATTACCATTAGGTAGGTACCTGCAATGTCGATGGTGTTTTGTTTGTTTAGTAAAAGATTGTCGAAACTTTAATTTATTGAAAGTTGTAGAATTTACAATCTATGAAATTTCAAGATATAATTTTTAAAAGTCTAATTCTTTAAAGGGAACTAGCTCAATGGAAGAGCACTTTCTTTACAAGAAGGACGTTGGTGGTTCGATTCCATCGTGCCCTGATATTCATATATAGGGAATGACGAAGATCAGTTTTCGGTGACGGATGCTCGTTTGACCATCACCAATGAGCTTATGGTGACATTTTTCGACCCTCACTAAAATATGAAATGGTGACAGTCAACGAACGCCACCATATATATGCATCAACAGTGACAAACATTAAAGGTCTGTCACCATAAATCGTTGTTGTTGATAAGAAATGGTGAGGGTCATTGTTTGTCATTATAGTCATTATTCGTGACAGACCTTGATGTCACCAATGCGTTTATGGTGACGGTCAATGAAAATCGCCATATATATGCACCAATAGTGACGGCCATGAAAGGTCAATCACAAAAAATTGTTGATGTTCATATGAAATGGTGACAATCACTATCCATTATTATAATCAATATTCGTGACCGACCTTTAATGTCACCACAACACATACTTTGGGCGACGCCACCTTTGGTGACGTTCAATTTTTTGGTGACAGAGGCTATTTTCTGTCATCATTTCCCATATGAAATGGTGATGGTCACTATCCGTCACTATAAATCATTATTGGTGACGAACTCACCACAATACCTATACTTTCGGCGACGCCACCTTTGGTGACGTTCAGTTTTTTGGTGACGGAGGATATTGTCCATCACCATTGCTCATATGAAATGGTGACGGTCACTATTCATCACTATAAATCATTATTGGTGAGGGACCTTGAATGTCACCACAACACCTATACTTTCGGCGACGCCACCTTTGGTGACGCTCAGTTTTTGGTGACAAAGGCTCTTTTGACCCTCACCAATGAGCTTATGGTGACCATTTTCGCCCCTCACCAATGTTATTTTCTCTTTTAGTGTCACTTTGGGGGAGGTAAGTAGGGAAATACACTCTCTGAAATTTGAAATCTCTTCTTTGAAAAATAGAATCTCTCATCTTGAAAAAGGAAAAAATCCTCAAGCTGAAGAAGAAGCCAGAAACACTACACCATAAAAAAAATTCTAATGTCGAAATTTTTGAGGGAAGAAGAGATCCTACTACTGGTTTTAGAGATATGAGAATTCTAACCACCCAGTACCAGTAGCATAATGTCATTCTTGACATCTATATTGAGGGAAATTTTTTTTCCCTTAAAACTTTAATTGATTTTGGTGCAGATTTGAATGTGTTACATAGCAAGATTATTCCAGCCAAATATTGGGTAAGATCATTCAGAAAAGTTATTGGGTTGGGAAATAAATACTTATTTTATGAAGTTCCTCAGGCTACTATTTTCTTTGATTAACATTGCATTAAGTTGAAATTTGTAGTTGTAGATATTCCTATTGACTTAATTTTAGGCAATGTGTTTTTAGTAGCTGTGGAACCACATGGTTCAACCAGGCTTTCTAACAACAGAGCTTGTTATTTTATCACTATGCCAAAGTCCAATGGGAGTTGAAAAATTCTCAATTTTCCATATATATATACTCCGAGAGTTTTTTTCAGGGACCAGGCGATGGAACAACTTCAAAAGGCTAGTAATAAGTTGATTGAATTAAAGTATTTGAAGGCAACTATGAAAGTTAAAAAAAAAATCCTTTCTCTAGTTATTCAAGAAAAGATCTCTGAATTCAGGCCAAAAATTGAAAAATAATGTTGTGCAAAAGAACCTAAGACCTTCTGGCACAAAAAATAGTATTTTTTTGAATTGCCTTATAAATCAGAATATGAAGGAAGGCCACGAAAAAGTAAGGCAATTCCCATGAATAAATAATACAGAGATTTGTGCAACAAGGAGATCAAAAATTTGTTGGATAGGAAACTGATTAGAGAATCTGACAGTCCCTGGAACTGTTATGGTTTTTATGTTAATAAAAGACCAGAACAATTCAGAGGAATTCCAAGACTAGTTATAAATTATAAACCTTTGAATTTTGTTCTTGCAGAAAATACTTATCTTATTCCTCACAAAGGTGATTTGTTTGCAAGGATTGCAGGTGCCAAGATCTTCTCCAAATTTGACATGAAATCTTGTTTCTGGAAGATTTCAATAAAAGAAAAAGAAAAGTTCAAGACTGCATTCAATGTCCTTGCAAGTCACTATGAATGGAATGTCATGCCCTTCAAATTAAAGCATGCTCCATCCCAATTCCAAAAGGTCATGGACTCAATATTTAAACCAAACTTCGAATGGTTGGTTGTATATATTGATGGTATTCTAGTTTTCTCCAAAAATTTCCATGATCATTTTATATATGTAAATATATTTCTTCAAGTGGTAAAAAAAAATGGCTTTGTTTTAAGCAAAAAGAATGTAGAATCATTCTATAATTATATCAAGTTCCTTGGTGACACTATCAAGGATGGCCAGATCTCTTTGCAAAGACGTGCTCTAGAATTTGTTGACAAATTTCAGACATTATTACAGATAAAACCCAGTTGCAAAAATCCTTGGGTTGTCTCAATTATGTCAGTAGCTTTTATAAATATTGTGCTAAAGATATATCTTTGATCAATCAAAGGTTGAAGACAAATCATATGCCATGGACTGAAGCGAATACTGCAGCAGTAAAAAAGATCAAGTATAAGGTGAGAATCCTTCCTGTTTTATTTGTTGCTGATAATGATACTTTTAAAATTGTTGAATCTGATGCCAGTAATGAAGGATGGGGAGGCATCCTCAAGAAAGTAAAAGAAGGAAAATAATATATTATACAATTTGCATCAGGCACATGGAGCCCAGCTGAAATAAATTACTCCACCATTGAGAGGGAGGTAAAAGCTTCTTGGAATTATCTAGATAAGTTTGAAATCCATCTTGTAAATAAAAAGTTTTTTCTTAGAACAGATGCCTCTACTCTCAAAAAGGTCCTGATAAATGATATTAAAAAGCTAGGTGAGGCCAATTTTGCCAGATGGCAAGCTCTTTTTGCAAATTTTGAATTTGAAGTTGAACATATTGAAGGTGCAGAAAATAGTCTTCCTGAATCCTTGAGTAGAGACTATATACAACCTGTACATATCATTGTAATTATTACAGAATGGGATCCAAACCAACATAAAGAAATTCTCAGATCTATTCCTGATGACAAAAATTTTGGATGCCAAAGATCAATGGAAGCCAACATGGCAGCTCAGGAATACAAAAGTTTTCGTTGCCAATTTACAGCCACATATTGATATCCTACACTTAGATCCTGAAAAGAAAGGTGTATCCAAAGGGAAGCAAATGGATCCATGACATGATCTATTCCATGAGTATGAATGCAACAAATATAGCAGAAGAGGCCTTAAGAAAATATTTTCATGACATCACCATGATCTGGACTAAAGGATGGGATAGGCATTGAGTTTTTCATAAATATTTTTGTATAAATAGAACCAGAGATCCTGAATGGCCTAATAATTTTTCATTATTGCCAGGAAGTTATCCCTCTATTATTTTTCCTGACACCATTTTCAATTTTGTGGAATACAAAAAACTCTAGTGGGATATTATAAATGTAGATGGAAAATATGAAACCCATTATACAAAAATAAAGTTTGAACCAACATGGGTTATGAAAAGAAATAGGCAGAGCGAATGGCTAAAAGAATGGTGGAATGACTTTGGAGTCAATAAAACCGCCATTGATCCTGCTTATTATGAATCCTATTTCCAACTGCACTGTAATTGGTGTTTTGAAAACAATATTCCTAAATGTTTTCACACTCCTTGTAATACTGCTAGCGATCTCCAAATAATTCATGATCATGAAATATTAAATCAATATATGATCAGGCATTATGAGTGGTTATTCATGACAAATATTAAGCACCAAATGGTTTTAAAAAATCAATGATCGTCACACGAATATACACCAAAGCTTGGGATGAGGCACTGTACAAAATATTTCATTTTCCTGGAATCACTGCTCTTGATGATTCCCCGTAATATCATTCTTGTGGAGTCCATATAAAAGTCTCCACATTGTTTTGATGTCTAGTAATAGACTTAAAGTGACTGGTTTTCTCATGGTATTTCTGGTAAAAATCCTCCACTTTGTAGGAAAAAATAATTTTCTCGTGGGCCTCATTTTAAAAAGCATCCACAGTGTGAGTCATGATTTTACTTCGTACAAGATCTGATATTTTCAGGAGACTCGGAGCACTTCTCCGATAACTAGTGGGGTTTGACCCCACATCTACTTGAATGATTGGATTATGTACACTATTCCTTAGGTACAAGTAGGACCTGAACTCAAATGTTTGTCCCCCCTCAATTCCTAAAAGAGGGTAAGGCTATTTTTTTGGGCATCGGGTATGAGAGTTAGGGATTCAAAGAGTCATTGTGTGAGAGTCCAGAGAGTCTGAGTTATTCTGCTTCCTGCTCTGCATCTGCAGGCTGATAGCCTGATCTGCTTGCACCACGAAGTAAATTCAGATTCCTATCATTAGGTTATTCTGAGAAGCCTGCGTATCAGTGTGTGAGCACTGGTAAGAAGCTAAAGTGGCTGGAATACGTAGGATTGTTAGTATGTGTGTTTTTATTTTCATTCAAATACTGAGTCTGTGAATCAGCCAGGTAGCTTGCAGAAATCTATCTTATTTATTAAGAATCAAACAATGGTAAATGCCATCACAGTCTATCTCAGGAAAGAACAACAAAGTATGTATCACAAATCTATGTAATATAATATTTCAAGATCGATAAAGAGTGTGATTTTATTCCAAAATTTTTTGAGTAATGAAAAACTCTAAGCTTATTAAAGTCTATTGAGGTAGTATCTGTATTGTTTATTTTTTCACCAGAGGTTAGCCAAAGGGTAGAAGAATGCCAGACCATTAAAGGTGAGGAAAGCCGTAGAAAGAGGTCGCTAGAACTTCAAATACCTGAGTAGGTTCATGTATGGGTTCGTTTATGGGTTCGTGTATGATTGAATAAGTTTACACAGAGAAGAGACTCAATAAGGGTAGTCAGCCTATGTTGTTGTTGCAAACTTCTTTTGAAGTCTCTGCAAAAAATTGGTACCAGAGCCAAAAGTGTCATCTGGTTCGTGAAGGTTAGTACTCAAAATCTTACTCTTTGTTGATAAATGGAATCAGCATGAAGATCTGTATCTTTCTAAGAATTAGATGAGAAGGATAAATCTTAAGAAAATCCTCTTAGAGATATGTTTGCTTCATCTTCTAGCCACGTTATAAAGTCAATTAAGCTTGAATATTTAGAATGTGAACCATATCCTAGATGGCAGTTGCCAAATATAAATGCATACAATGTATATTCTTATTTGTCTTCATTTCATCTAATTACCGCTACCATAATTTCCATAAAATAAACCATAAGCCAAATTCAATAAAATTCTAATTGTGTGCAATCCATTCCTCTCCTTGATCCAAAAATTCTTCAAGCAGAAGACAAATGGCTAAAAACCCAGTATCTTCATTTGGGATGTATTCGGTTAGGAATAAATGCTTTGACCCATAGAGGGATAGAAACCTTTGTACTTTCGATAGTTAGAGATCTTAACCATAATAAATGTACTAACTCATTGATAGGTAGGATAGTTGCTCCACTGTCGAATGGCCCGATTTATTTTGACTGTTATCCTAACTTTTTTGTATATGTCCTCAACTAGAATATAAAATACATATTACAGTTGTAGATCCAAACATCTGGATTTGATATGAGAAAAAAGAGACATAATATAGCCATTCATACCTTCAACAGTTTAGGCCATCAAATTTTTTTCTTTACGCTACCGGATGTGAGTGGATTCTTCATTCTTAGAAAAACTATCATTAGAAAGGTCAGATTTAGAGGAATAATTACAATTGCATTTATATGAATCATAAAAAAAACATATGTCCATTTGGGAATGGAGTTCTTCATCTGAGGAATCAGAATAAGAACTCTCAGAGTCAGAGGTTGTATCTTCGATCTTTTGTTGTTGTAGTTTCTCTCGTAGAACAACATTTGGACAATTTTCAGAATGGTGACTTCTCGACCCACATTTGTAGCACAGAATGGAAGTGTCAATCTTAATAGCTCTTTTTCCTTTAGCTAAGACCTGTGATTTCTTTCCTCTGTTTTTCTTTGATTATTCACCATCAGGGAATTTATTTGATGTATGGCTTGTTTTTCCACAGAACGAATAGGTTATTTTATTCCACTTCTCTTGTTTGGAAGTATGTAAGTGGATGTCAAATGGCTAATAATAGTGGGTTCTAGGGACATATTTATAATATCCCTTCTTGGATCTGTGCTGGATCTTATTTTTTCCTTTATTATACTTCATTGGGAACTCTCTAGATTTCTTCTTTTCTCTCTTAGACTGCTTTTTGGTTTTTCTTCTTTTGACAATAGGATCATCAATAGCAAGCCCATATTTACTAAAAATTCATTTACTATCAGGAATTCTTGACAGTTTCTCAAGAGACTTATTAAATTTCTTACTTGTACATAAACCAACCAATGTTTTCGTAATTACAGCATATATTTCTCCCCATGCAAAAGATTCGAAAGGCAACTGAAAATCTTCTTGTTGTCTAAAAAAATCTACGAACTTTTGTTTCCATAATAAATTTTTTTAATATTTTCCCTCATATATGCACTGTACCCAATCCCTAAAGAGGTCTTCAAACTGAGACATCTTATGGATTTTTAGGTTCATGAGAATCATGTCATGTTTATCTGCTAACTCAGTTTCGAATCCACACCAATGCTCTAGAATCATAGAAGCTAGGGCCCCTATCATATTATTCTGGGGGGTCCCATCAGAGTTATGAATGATGTCACCAATATCATCCTTCAACATTCCATTATCCATTTTTTCAATGAGATCTGGTGATGTCTCTGTTCCCCACCTTCTAAGCAAGGTACCAGTAAAACATTGAATTATAGTTTTATAGGCCTCTACTTCATTATTTCCCTTCAGACACATTAGTATATACTTTGTGAACATCATATCAATTAAATGTCTGATCTAACCCACACTTAGGTTATATATATTCCATTCTCTATGGGAATTTGAATGGAATGTGTGAGTTTCAAGGATTTTTCCTTTACCACTTAAGTCAGGAGCGGGACGCCTGGTGAATTGGCTCTCTAGTGGTTCAAAAATGGGAAAGAACTGAGATTCTAAACTCTGTGAAGATTTATCTTCTAGCTCTTTAAAAAAATATGCTATTGATATTTTTCAGTATTTTCTGGTGTTTATGTCTCTGCTTTAGACTGGGTTACCTCTTTTCAAAATAACTGAGGAAATCTATCAGTAGGCTTGATAGGATCTTGTATTTGTACATTTCTGTTGTGTAGAAAAGACATCGGGATAGACTTATTAACAATTTTTATTTGAGGCTTCTCAAACTATACAGTAAGCTTCTCAATGAGTCCTTGCGTATAATGGAATTATTTTTCAGCTTTAGATTCCACCAATTCAATTTTTTGTAAGGACTCTTTGACATAACTTTTTGACGAAGAAGTAGAAAGTTGAACATGATTCAAAGAATTATTTACATCAAAAATAGAAACTTGAAGACCATTAAAATGTTCTTTGATAGAAGTTGCTTTAGCAGTATTCATCTCTAGACCTTTGTTTGCAGTATTTGTCCGATTAATCTGCTCATTGGCCTTTTGAATTCTAACATCAATTCCTAAGGCATTGTCACTTTTAAGAACCAAGGGGATAGCTTTAGCAAAGCTTTGTGCTTCTCCTAAAATGATGCCTTTATATGGAGGGAATGTGGTAGTCGTTTCAACTTTACTGCCATCTATAGCAGTCCAAGAGTGCTGGGATGTGGAAGATGAGACTATATATGTCATCATGATAGATTCTGATTCAACAATATTTTTCCACACATAAAAATATATCCATAAATTTTTGAGTCCATATATATCTTCCATTCAGTGGTGAATTTAATTCTTTCTTCTTTATATGTGCTGAGATCAAAAGATTCAGCATCAGGGTGAGTTATTAGATCCCAATTTAACGTAGATTTCATCAATTGGGTATCTATTTTGTATTTATCACACCCATCCATTATAGAAAAGAATTTATGCATCTCTGGTATTGACGACTTCTTGCAGTCGTCACGAAAATCAATGAATCTACTATTTTGTGTTAAACTATTCGATTGTTCCAAGTAGCCTATGCCATATCTGGGCATGCCTAGTGGTCTCAAATTGATGAATATTTTTGTAAGTCGGGGATCTTCTTTTTCCAAATAAGGTAAGCTATGCATCATCATCACATGGTCAGAATCATGAGGAAAAGGAATTTCTGAACATTTAGGATTAGGACATGGATTGACTGATGTAGAAGGTGGGGCTTCTCTAGTCGTTGGGTGATGATTATAGTGTAGAACAAGCTCAGCAAGCTAGCTAATATTTACAGATGATTTACAGTTTGGATAGATGATTTCTATAGAAGAAAAATTTACTAACTGGGAAAACTCAAATAACTCAATATGTTGATAATGTATAGAAGAACGAGAAGAGCAAGCAATATCAATTTCTTCAGGATTCCTGTACAAAGGAGAACTTTCGTAGAGCTAACTTATTCTTCTGCGATCGATGGTCGATCTTCTGGGAAAATAAATTACAATAGAAGATTGTATTTCTTGGAAATTTGCAGAAGTAATATTCTGCATAATAGGAGGTTTGGGATTTTAAGAAATCTAGTGTCTAGGAAACTCAGATCTTCCCATCGGATTGTTTGGTGTTGAATCTTTTGATTTTTCGAATCTATAAGAACTACCACACTGAATTTTGAATCTTGACTTAGAGTATGGAAGATTGCAGGATATAAGGTATTGGTATGCCTGAAAGACCGTCTTGTCTAAATGGCTATATTATGTCTCTTTTTTCTCATATCAAATCCAGATGTCTCGATCTACAGTTGTAATATGTCTTTTATATGCTCATCGACGACATATACAAAGATATGTAACAATTACACATTCTGTAACAACTACCATGATATCTAGAGGCTGTATATATTCTCTGCTCAAGAAGTCAGGAAGACTATTTTCTGCACCTTTAATATGTTCAAATTCAAATTAAAAATTTGAAAACAGAGCTTTCCATATGGAAAACTTGGCCTCACCTGGCTTTTTAATATCCTTTGTCAGGACCATTTTGAGAGCAGAGGCATCTATTCTAACCAAAAAACAATTATTTACAGGATGGATTTCAAACTTATCTACATAATTCCAAGCATCTTTTACCTCCTTCTCAATGGTGGAGTAATTTCTTTTAGCCGGGCTCCATGTGCCTGATGCAAATTGTCTAATATATTCTTTGCCTTATTTTACTTGCTTCAGGATGCCTCCACATCCTTCATTACTAGCATCAGATTCAACAATTTTAAGATTATCATCATCAGCATCAAATAAAAGAGGAAGGGTTTTCACCTTAGACTTGATCTTTCTAACTACAACAGTATGGGCTTCAGCTCATGGCATATGATTTTTCTTCAACCTTTAATTGAACAAAGATCTATATTTAGCACAATCTTAATAAAATATATTGACATAATTGAGACAACCCAAGAATCTTTACAACTGGGTTTTATCTCTAATAATTTCTTCAAATTTGTCAGCAAATTCCATAGCATGTCTTTGCAAAGAGATCTGCCATCCTTAATAGTGTGGCCAAGGAACTTGATAGAAGTCTAGAACAGTTCTGTCTTCATTTTGCTTAAAACTAAGTCATTTATTTTGACCACTTGAAGAAATATATTTACATGTTTAAAATGATCATGATTTTTTTTGGAAAAAACTAGAATATCATCAATATATACAAGAAATCATTCGAAGTATGGTTTAAATATTGAGTCCATGACCTTATGGAATTTGGACGGAGCATGCCTCAAATCCGAAGGGCATGACATTCCATTCATAGTGACTTGCAGGGACACTGAATTCATTCTTGAACTTGTCTTCTTCTTTTATTGAAACCTGCCAGAAACCAGAGTTCATGGAAAATTTGGAGAAGATCTTGGCACCTGCAATCCTTTCCAACAAATCACGTTTGTGAGAAGGAACAGAATTAAGAGGTTTATAATTTATAACTAATCTAGGGATTCCTCTTATTTTTTCTGTTCTTTTGCTGACATAAAAACCATGACAGTTCCAAGGACTATTAGATTCTTGAATCAATTCCTATCCAACAAATTTTGGATATCCTTCTTGCACAAATATATGTATTCTTTATTCATGGGAATTGCCTTAATTTTGCATGGCCTTCCTTCATATTCTCATTGATAAGGAAATTCAGCAAAACACTTTTTTCTGTTCTAGAAGACATTAGTTTCTTTTGCACAACATTAATTTTCAAATTTTTTCCTGAATTCAGATATCTTTTGCTAAATAACTAGAGAAAGGAGTTGTTCTCCAACTTTCATAGTTTCCTTCAAATACTTTAATTCAATCAACTTATTAATAGCCTTTTCAAGTTGTTCCATGGCCTGGACCATGGTAGAAACTGTGGGAGTAGATATATATGGAAACTTGATCATTTTGCAACTCCCATCAGACTTTGGAATAGTAATAAAATAACCAGTTCTATTGTTAGAAATCCTGGTTGAACCATGTGGTTCCACAACTACAAAAAAAACATTTCCTGGAATGCAGTCAATAGGAATATCTGCAACTGCAAATTTCAAATTAATGCAATGTTCATCAAAGGAAATAGTAACTTGAGGAAGTTCATAATGTAAGTCATTATTTCCTAGCCCAATAACTTGTCTGAATGATCTTACCCAATATTTGGCTGGAATAGTCTTGCTATGTAACACATTCACATCTATGCCAGAATCAATAAACATTTTAAGGGAAAACATTTTTCCCGCAATACAAATGTCAAGCATAACATGATGCTGTTGGTACTGGATGGTTAGAATTCTCATATCTATAAAACCTGCAGTAAGATCTCTTCTTCCCTCAAAAATTTCAACATTAGAATTTTTGTATGGTGTAGTGTTTCTAGCTTCCTCTTCAGCTTGAGGTTGTTTTCCCTTTTCAATATGAGAGATTTTTTTTTTCAAAGTAGAGATTTCAGATTTCAGAGAATGAATTTTCCTACTTACCTCCCCAAAAGTGACTGTACGAACTTTTTCTTGCAGTTTCTCTCTTTGAAAATATTTGGTATTTCTTTCATAGGAGGCTACACAAAGAGAGGTTTGTTGGAAGAATATTTCTTAGTGTTGTGCACTTGGTTTAGAAAAACTTTAACAAGCTTATCTTTTATCTCACCTTCATCAAGTGCACGGATCTAGGAAAAGAATTTTAGCTCAACATCTTCAGCAGTTTGAGCCATAAAAACTTTTTCTTTACGCTTCTAGATGTGAGTGGATTCTTCATTCTCAAAAAAACTATCATCAGAAAGGTCAGATTCATAGGAATGATTACAATTGCATTTATCTGAATTAGAACAAAAAAATGTGGCGATTTGGGCATGGAGTTCTTCATCTGAGGAATCAAAATAAGAACTCCCAGAGTCAGAGGTTTTATCTTTGAGCTATTATTGTTGTAGTTGCTCTTGTAGAACAACATTTGGACAATTTTTAGAACGGTGACTTCTCGACCCACATTTGTAGCACAGAATGAAAGTCTCAAACTTATCAACTCTTCTGCCTTTAGCTAAGACCTGTGATTTCTTGCCTCTGTTATTCTTGGATTCTTCACCATCTGGGCATTTATTTGATGTATGGCCTGTTTTTCCACACAACCAACAGGTCAATTTATGCCACTTCTCTTGCTTGTAAGTATGTAAGCGGATGTCAGATGGCTGATAATAGCAGGTTCTAGGGACATATTTATAATATCCCTTATTGGATCTGTGCTAGATCCTCTTCTTTCCTTTATTATACTTGGTTGGAAAGTCTCTAGATTTCTTCTTTTCTCTATTAGCCTACTTGTTGGCTTTTCTTCTTTTGACAATAGGATCATCAATAACAAGCCCATATTTACTAAAAATTGATTTACTATCAAGGATTCTTGAAAGTTTCTCAACAGAATTATTAATTTTCCTACTTATACATAAACCAACCAATGTTTTAGTAATTACAACATATATTTCTCCCTATGTAAAATATTCAAAAGGAAACTGAAAAACTTCTTGCTGTCTAGGATAATCTATGAACTTTGAAGGCAAAGCAGCAAGATAGACTCATTTCCATAACAATTTTTTTGAATCTTTTACATCATATATGTGTTGTACCCAATCCCTGTGAAAGTCTTCAAACTGAGACACCTTATGGCATTTTAGATTCATTAAAATCATCTCATGTTTATCTGCTAACTCAGTTTCAGATCCACACCAATGCTCTAGAATCATAGAAATTAGGGCCCCTATCATATTATTATGGGGGGTCCCATAAGAGTTATGAATAATGTCACCAATATCATCCTTCATCATTTAATTCCCCTTTTTTGCAATGAGATTTGGTGATGTCTTTGTTTCCCACCATCTAAGAAAGATACCATTAAAACATTAAATTATAGTTTCACAGGCCTCTACTTCATTCTTTCCCTTTAGACACATTATTTTATACTCTGCGAATAGCATATAAATTAACTGTATGATCTGACCCACACTTAGGTTATCTATATTCCATTCTCTATGGGCATCTGAATGGAATATATGAGTTTCATGGATTTTTCCTTTACCACTTAAGTCAGGAGCAGGATACCTAGTGAATTGGCTCTCTAGTGTTTCATAAATGGGAAACAACTGAGATTCTGAACTCTGTGAAGATATATCTTCTGGCTCTTTAAATCAAGAGGCTATTGATATTTTTTTCAGTCTTTTCTAGGGTTTCTGTCTCTGCATTAGATTGGGTTACCTCTTTTGGAAATAACTGAGGAAATATCTTAGTAGGCTTGACAGGATGTTGTACTTGTACATTTCTCTTATGTAGAAAAGATGCTGGGATAGGCTTATCAACACTTTTTATTTGAAGCTTCTCAAACTGTACAGTAAGATTCTCAATGAGTCCTCGTGTAGAATGGAATTCTTTTTCAACTTTATATTCCACCAATTCAATTTTTTCTAAGGACTCTTCGACATAAATTTTTAACCAATAAGTAGAAAACTGAAAATGATTCAAAGAACTATTTACATCAGAAATATAAACTTTAAGACCATCAAAATGTTCTTTCACAAAAACTACTTTAGCACTATTCATCTCTAGACCTTTGATTTCAGTATTTGTCCAATTAATCTGCTCACTGTAATTTTGAATTCTACCATCCATTCCTAAGGAATTTTCATCTTTAAGAACCAAGGGGATAACTTTAGCAGAGCTTTGTGCTTCGCCTAAAATGATGCCTTTATATGGAGGGAATGTGGTAGTCGTTTCAACTTTACTGCCATCTATAGCAGTCCAAAAGTGCTGGGCTATGGAAGATGAGACTGTATCTATCATCATGACAGATTCTGATTCAAAAATATTTTTCTAGACATAAAAATATATCCATAAATTGTTGGAGTCCATAAATATCTTCCATTCAGTGGCCAATTTAATTCTTTCTTCTTTAGATGTGTTGAGATCAAAATATTCAGCATCAGGGTGAGTTATTAGATCCCAATTTCACCTATCTTTCATTTATTGGGTATCTATTTTGTATTTATCACACCCATCCATTATAGAAAATAATTTGTGCATCTCTGGGATTCACGGCTTCTTGCAGTCATTAGGAAAATAAATTAATCTACTATTTGGAGTTAAATTGTTAAACTGTTCCAAGTATCCTATGACATATATGGGCATGCCTGGCTGTCTCAGATTGCTAAATATTTTTTTAAGTTGAGGATCTTCTTTTTCCAAAGAAGGTATGCTATGCATCATCATCACATGGTGAGATTCATGAGGAAAAGGAATGTCTGAACATTTTGGATTAGGACATGGATTGACTGATGTAGAAGGTGGGGCTTCTCTGGTCCTTGGGTGATGATTATAATGTAGAACGATTTTAGCAAGTTGGCTAAGATTTACACTTGATTTACAGTTTGGACAAATGACTTCTACATGAGAAAAACTACTAACTGGGAAAACTCAAATAACTCAATATTTGACAATGTATAAAATAATGAGAAGAGCAAGCAGTAATAATTTTTTCAGGATTCCTATACAAAGGAGAAATTTTCCAGAGTAGAATTATTCTTCTGCGATCGGTGGTCGATCTTCTGGGAAAATAAATTACAGCAAAAGATTTATTTTCTTGGACATTTGCAGAATTAATACTCTGCATACCAGGAGGTTTAGGATATTGAACAATCTAGTGTTCAGGGAAACTTAGATCTTCGCATTGGATTGTTTGGTGTTCAATCTTTTTATTTGTTGAATCTGTAAGAACTACCACACTAGATTTGGAATCTTGACTCAGAGAATGGAATCGTGCAGTATATAGGGTGTTGGTATGCCTGAAACACCCTCTTTTCTGAATGGCTATATTATGTCTCTTTTTTCTCATATCAAATCCAGATGTATGGATCTACAAATAATACATATTATAGTTAGGATACATATACATATACTACCTCAACAGACTTTAATAAGCTCATAGTTTTTCAGTGCTCTGGTGTAGATGTGAATGTGTTACATAGCAAGATTATTCTAGCCAAATATTGGGTAAGATCATTCAAACAAGTTATTGGGCTGGGAAATAAAGACTTACATTATGAAGTTCCTCAGGCTACTATTTGCTTTAATGAACATTGCATTAAATTAAAATTTGCAATTGCAGATATTCCTATTGACAACATTCCAGGCAATGTGTTTTTAGCAGCTGTGGAACCACATGGTTATTTTATTACAATGCCAAAGTCCGATGGGAGTTTCAAAATGATCAAGTTTCCATATATATATAATCCCAGAGTTTCTACCATGGTCCAGGCCATGGAGAAACTTGAAAAGGATAGTAATAAGTTGATTGAATTAAAGGATTTGAAGGCACCTATGAAAGTTGGAGAACAACTCCTTTCTCTAGTTATTTAGCAAAATATTTTTGAATTCAGGAAAATTTTTGAAAAAGAATGTTCTACAAAAGAACCTAATGCCTTTTCGCACTGAAAAAATTATTTTGTCAAATTGCCTTATAAATCAGAATATGAAAGAAGGCCATGCAAAATTAAGGCAATTCCCATGAATAAAGAATACAGATATTTGTGTAACAAGGAGATAAAAAATTTCTTGGATAGGAAATTGATTAGAGAATCTAACAGTCCCTGGAATTGTTATGGTTTTTATGTCAACAAAAGATCAGAACAAATTGGAGGAATTCACAGATTAGTTATAAATTATAAACCTCTAAATTTTGTTCTTGCAGACAATACCTATCCTATTCCTCACAAAGGTTATTTGTTGGCAAGGATTGCAGGCGCCAAGATCTTCTCCAAATTTTACATGAAAACTAGTTTCTGGCAAGTTTCAATAAAAGAGGATGACAAGTTCAAGACTGCATTCAGTGTCCCTGCAGGTCACTATGAATGGAATTTCATGCCCTTAGGATTAAAGCATTCTCCGTCCGAATCCCGAAAGGTCATGGAATCATTCTTTAAACCATACTTCAAATGTTTACTTGTATATATTGATGATATTCTAGTTTTTTCCAAAAAATTACATGATAATTTTAAACATGTAAATATATTTCTTCAAGTGGTCAAAATAAATGGCTTAGTTTTAAGAAAAAATAAGATATAACTGTTCCAGACTTCTATCAAGTTCCTTGGCCACAGTATCAAGGATGGCCAGATCTCTTTGCAAAGACATGCTCTAGATTTTTGCAGACAAATTTCTAAACATTATTACATATAAAACCCAGTTGCAAAGATTCTTGGATTGTCTCAAATATCTCAGTAGATTTTATCAACATTGTGCTAAAGATAGATCTTTGCTTAATCAAAGGCTGAAGAAAAATCCTATGCCATGGACTGAAGGCCATACTGCTGCAATCAGAAAAATCAATTCTAAGTTGGAAACCCTTCTTGTTTTATTTGTTTCTGATGATGATACTCTTAAAATTGTTGAATCTAATGCCAATAATGAAGGATGCAGAGACATCCTCAAGCAAGTAAAAGAAGGAGAAGAATAGATTGTACAATTTGCATCAGGTACATGGAGCCCAGCTGAAGAAAATTACTCCACCATTGAGAAGGAGGTAAAATTTTCTTGGAATTCTGTAGATAAGTTTGAAATCCATGTTGTAAATAAAACATTTTTTCTTAGAACAAATGCCTCTGCTCTGAGAAAGGTCCTGACGAAGGATGTTCAAAAACCAGGTGACGCCAAGTTTTCTAGATAGCAAGCTCTTTTTGCAACTTTTGAATTTCAAGTTGAACATATTAAAGGTCTATAAAATAGTATTCCTGACTTCTTGAGCAGAGAATATATACAGCCTATACATACAATGGTAATTGTTACAGAATGGGATCCAAACCAGCATAAATAAATTCTCAGATCTATTCCTGATGACAAAATTTGGATTGAATGATCAATGGAAGCCGACATGGCAACTCAGGAATACAAAAGTTTTGGATGAAAATTTACAACCACATACTAATATCCTACACTTAGTTCCTGAAATAAAGGTGCATCCAAAGGGAAGAAAATGGATCCATCACATGATTTATTCTACGAGTATGAATGTAGCAAATCTAGCAGAAGAGGACTTAAGCAAAGATTTTCACGACATCGCCATGATCTGAACTGAAGGAGGGGATAGGCATTGAGTTTATCATAAATATTTTTGTATAAACAGAACCCTATATCCTCTATGGACTAATAATTTTTCATTATGGCCAGAAAATGATCCCTCTATAACTTTTCTAGAAACTATCTATAATTTTGTAGGATACAAAAAAATCTAGTGGGATATTCTAAATGTAGATGGAAAATATGAAACCCATTATACAAAAATAAAGTTTGGACCAAAATGGGTTATGAAAATAAATAGGTATAGAGAATGGCTAAAATAATGGTGGAATGACTTTGGAGTCAATAAAACCGCCATTGATCCTGCTTATTATGAATCCTATTTCCACCTGCACTATTATTGGTGTTTTGAAAAGAATATTCTTGAATGTTTTCACACTCCTTGTAATACTGCTAGCGATCTCCAAAGAATTCATGATCATGAAATCTTAAATCACTATATGATCAGGCATTATGAGTCGTTAGTCATGACAAATATTAAGGACAATTTTTTTTTAAATAAACCAATGATTGTCAGATGAATATACACCAAAGCCTGGGATGAGGCACTGTACAAACGATTTCGTTTTCCTGGAATCACTACTCTTGATGATCCCCCATAGTATGGTTCTTGTGGACTTGATCTAAAAGTCTCCACATTGTTTTGGAACCCAGTCATAGACTTAAAGTGACCAGTTTTCTCGTGGGCTTTCTTTTAAAAATCATTCATAGTGTGAGTGATGATTGTACTTCATACAAGATTTGATCTTTTCAGGAGACTCAGAGCACTTCTCTAACAACTGATGGCGTTTTACCCCACATCTATCTGATTGATTGGATTATGTACACTATTCCTTAGGTACAAGTATGACCCAAACTCAAATGTTTGTCCCCCCTCGATTCCTATAAAAAGAGGGTAAGCCTCATTTGGTGGGCATCAGGTATAAGAGATAGGGAGTCAAAGACTCATTGTGTGAGGGTCTAGAGAGTGTGAGTTATTATTCTTCTTCCTCTACATCTGTGGGTTAATATCCTGACCTGCTTGCATCACGAAGTAAATTCAGATTCCTGTCATTAGGTTATTATGAGAAGCTTGCGTATCAGTGTGTGGGCACTGGTAAGAACCTAAAGTGGCTGAAATACATAGGATTGTCAGTATGCGTGTTTTTTTTTTGTTCAAATACTATCTATGAATCAACCAGGTAGCCTCTAGAAATATATATTATTTATTAAGAAGAAAACACAGGTAAATTCCATTATAGTCTATCTCAGGAAAGAACAACAGAGTCTGTATCACAAATATCTCTAATATGATATTTCAAGATCAATAAAGAGTGTGATTGTATTCCCAATATTTTGAGTACTGAAAAAATCTGAGCTTATTAAAGTTTGTTGAGGTAGTATCTGTATTGTTTATTTTTTCACTAGAGGCTCGCCAAAGGGTAGAAGGGATGCTAGACCATTAAAGATGAGGTAAGACTCAGAAAAAGGTCACCAAAACATGAAATACCTGAGTAAGTTCGTGTATGGGTTCCTCTATGGGTTTGTGTATGAGTCAATAAGTATACACAGAGAAGAGAATCAACAAGGCTAGTCAGCCTGTCTTTCTATTGCAAGCTTCTTCTGAAGCCACCGCGAAAAATTTGTATCAAAGCTAGAAGTGTCATTTGGTTCGTGAAGGTTAGTACTCAAAACCTTAATCTTTGCTGATAAATGGAATCATCGTGATATATGCATCTTTTAGAGAAGTTTTGGGTATCTATTCTGTATTTATCACACCCATCAATTATAGAAAATAATTTGTGCATCTCTGGGATTGACGAGCCTTCTTATGATCATCGGGAAAAATCAATGAATCGACCATTTGGAATTAAACTCGTTGAACTCAGTTCAGTTATCCTATGCCATATCTGGGCATGCCTGGTGGTCTCAGATTGCTGAATATTCCAGTAAGTCAGGGATCTTATTTTTCCAAATAAGGTAGGCTATGCATCATAAACACATGGTTAGACTCGTGAGGAAAGGGAATGTCTAAACATTTCGGATTACGACATGGATTAACTGATGTAGAAGGTGGGGCTTCTCCAATCCTTGGATGATGATTATAATGTAGAACAAGTTCAGCAAGCCGACTAAGATTTACATTTGATTTATAGTTTGGATAGATGACTTCTACAAAAGAAAAATTAGCTAACTAGGAAAACTCAAATAACTCAATATGATGACAATGAATAGAATAACGAGAAGAGCAAGCAGTATCAATTTCTTCAGGATTCCTGTACAAAGGGGAACTACTGCAGAGCTGACTTATTCTTCTGCGATCAATGGTCAATCTTCTGGGAAAATAAATTACAATAGAAGATTGTTTTTCTTGGAAATTGGCAGAAGTAATACTCTGCATACCACGAGGCTTGGGATTTTGAACAATCTAGTGTTCAAGGAAATTTAGATCTTGCCATCGGATTGTTTGGTGTTCAACATTTTTATTTTTTGAATCTGTAAGAACTACCACACTGGATTTGGAATCTTCAATCAGAGTATGGAAGACTGTAGGATATAGGGTGTTGGTATGCCTAAAACACCCTCTTGTCTGAATGGATATATTGTGTCTCTTTTTCCTCATATCAAATCCAGATGTCTGGATCTACAGCTATAATATTTCTTTTATATGCTCGTTGAAGACATATACAGAGAAGTTAGGATAACAATCAAAATAAACCGGGCCATTCAATAGTGGAGCAAATATTCCTCCTATTAGTGAGTCAGTATACTTATTATGGGTAAGATCTCTAACCATGGCGAGTACAAAGGTTTCTAGCCCTCTATGGGTCAAAGAATTTATTCCTACCCGAATACATCCCAAATGAAGATACTGGGTTTTTATCATTTTGGATTTTTCTTGAAGAATTTTTGGATCAAGGAGAGGAATGGATTGCACACAATCAGAATTTTCTTGAATTTGGCTTATGGTTTACTTTATGGAAATTCTGGTAGCAAAAATTAAATGAAATGCAGAAAAATAAAAATATGCATCAGATGCATTTATATTTGGCAACTGCCATCTAGGAGATGGTTGAAATTCCAAATATTCAAGCTCGGCTGAGTTTATAACATGGGTAGAGGATGAAGCGAACATATCTCTGAGAGGATTTTCTTCAACTTTATCCTTCTCATCTAATTCTCGGAAAGATACAGATCTTCGTGTTGATTCCATTTTTTCACAAAGAGTAAGGTTTTGAGTACTAACCTTCACGAACCAGATGACACTTCTGGCTCTGATACCAATTTTACGCAGGGGCTTTAGATGAAGCTTGCAAGAACAACACAGGCTGACTGGCCTGGTTGAGTCTCTTCTCTGTGTATACTTATTCACCTATACACCAACCTACTCATATATTTCATGCTCTGGTGACATTTTTCTACGGCTTCCCTCATCTTTAATGGTCTGGCGTCCCTTCTAACTTTTGGCGAACCTCTGGTGAAAATAACCAACACAGATACTACCTCAATAGACTTTAATAAGCTGAGAGTTTTTCAGTACTCAAAAATTGCGGAATAAAATCACACTCTTTATTGATCTTGAAATAACATATTACAGAGATTTATGATACAGACTCTCTTATTCTTTCCTGAGATAGACTGTGATGGAATTTACCATTGTTTTCTTCTTAATAAATAAGATAGCTTTTTGGAGGCTACCTGGCTGATTCACAGACTCAGTATTTGAACAAAAAAAAACACACACATATAGACAATCCTATGTATTCTGGCCACGTAGGTTCTTACTAGTGCTCACACACTGATACGCAGGCTTCTCAGAATAACCTAATGACAGGAATTTGAATTTAGTTTGTGATGTAAGCACATCAGGCTCTCAGCCCGCATATGCAAATCAAGAAGCGAAATAACTCAGACTCTCTAGACTCAAAACACAATGACTCTTCGAATCTCTAACTCTCACACCTGATGCCTCAAATGAGCCTTACTCTCCTTCTTTTATAGGAAGTGAGAGGGGGTAAACACTTGAGAGTTGGGTCCATAGGTACTTAGTACATTCATCAATCCATCAGATAGATGTGGGTCAAATCCCACCAGTTGTTAGAGAAGTGCTCTGAGTCTCCTGATAAGATCGAATCTTGGTACTAAAACAATCATGACAGAACACTGTGGATACTTTTATTCAAAAATCCCACGAGAAAACTAGCAAAGGAATATTTACATAGTGGAACCTTTTTACCGGAAAGCCCACAATAAAACTGATCACTTTAAGTCTGTGACAGGACATCACATCAATGTGGAGACTTTTATATGGAGTCCATGAGAACCATATTATGAGGGATCATCAAGAGCAGTGATTCTAGGAAAACGAAATCTTTTATACAGTGCCTCATCCCAGGCTTTGGTGTATATTCATCTGACAATCATTGGTTTATTTAAAACAATTTGGTGCTTGATTTTTGTCATAACTAACCACTCATAATGCCTAATCATATATTGATTTAAGATTTCATGATCATGAATTCTTTGGAGGTCGCCAGCAGTATTACAAGGAGTGTGAAAACATTCAAGAATATTGTTTTCAAAACACCAATTACAGTGCAGCTAGAAATAGGATTCATAATAAGCAGGATCAATGGCGGTTTTATTGACTCCAAAGTCATTCCACCATTCTTTTAGCCATTCGCTCTGCTTATTTCTTTGCATAACCCATGTTGTTCCAAACTTTATTTTTGTATGATGGGTTTCATATTTTCCATATACATTTAGAATATCCCACTAGAGCTTTTTGTATCCTGCAAAATTATAAATGGTGTTAAGAAAAATAATAGAAGGATCACTTCCTGGCCATAATAAAAAATTATTATTCCATGTAGGATCTCTGGTTCTATTTATACAAAAATATTTATGATAAAATCGATGCCTATCCCCTCCTTCAGTCCAGATCATGGTGATGTCGTGAAAATATTTGCTTAAGGCCTCTTCTTCTAGATTTGCTGCAATCATACTCCTGGAATAAATCATGTCATGGATCCATTTTCTTCCCTTTGGATACACCTTTCTTTCAGGAACTAAGTGTAGGATATCAGTATGTGGCTGTAAATTGGCATCTAAAAATTTTGTATTCCTGAGTTTCCATGTTGCCATGTTGGCTTCCATTGATCATAGTACTCCTGCCAACTTTTGTCATCAGGAATTGAACTGAGAATTTCTTTATGCTATTTTGGATCCCATTCTGTAACAATTACCATGATATGTACAAGTTTTATATATTCTCTACTCAAGAAGTCAGGAAGACTATTTTCTGCACCTTTAATATGTTCAACTTCAAATTCAAAATTTGCAAAAAGAGCTTGCCATCTGGCAAACTTGGCCTCACCTGACTTTTTAATATCCTTTTTCAGGACCTTTTTGAGAGCAAAGGCATCTGTTCTAAGAAAAAAAACTTTTACTTACAAGATGGATTTCAAACTTATCTACTGAATTGCAAGCAGCTTTTACCTCCTTCTCAATGGTGGAATAATTTCTTTCAGCTGCATTCCATGTGTCTGATGCAAATTGTACAATCTGTTCTTTGCCTTCTTTTACTTGCTTGAGGATGCCTCCCCATCCTTCATTACTGGCATCATATTCAACAATTTTAAAAGTATCATCATCAACAACAAATAAAACAGGAAGGGTTTTCACCTTAGACTTGATCTTTCTAACTATGGCAGTATGGGCTTTAGTCCATGGCATAGGATTTTCCTTCAACCTTTGATTGAGAAAAGACCTATCTTTAGCATAATCTTGATAAAATATACTGACATAATTTAGACAACCCAAAAATATTTGCAACTGGGTTTTATCTGTAATAATGTCTAGAGATTTGTCAGCAAATTTTTAGAGCATGTCTTTGCAAAGAGATCTGGACATGCTTGATGGTGTGGACAAGGAACTTGATAGAAGTTTGGAACAATTCTATCTTCTTTTTGCTTAAAACTAAGCCATTTCTTTTGACCACTTCATGAAATATATTTACATGTTTAAAGTGATCATGCAAATTTTTGGAAAAAACTAAAATATCACCAATATATACAAGAAACCATTCAAAGTATGGTTTAAAGATTGAGTCCATGACCTTCTAGAATTTGGATGGAGCATGCTTTAATCCGAAGGGCATGAAATTCCATTCATAGTGACCTACAGGTACACTGAATGCATTCTTGAACTTATCTTCTTCTTTTATTGAAACCTGCCAAAAACCAGATTTCACGTCAAATTTGGAGAAGATCTTGGCACCTGCAATTGTTGCCAACAAATCACCTTTGGGAGGAATAGGATAGGTATTGTCTGCAAGAACATAATTCATAGGTCTATAATTTATAACTAATCTGGGAATTTCTCTGATTTGTTCTGATCATTTTTTTACATAAAAACCATAACAGGTCCAAGGACTATCAGATTCTCTAATCAATTTCCTATCCAACAAATTTTTGATCTCCTTGTTGCACAAATATCTGTATTCCTTATTCATGGGAATTGCCTTAATTTTGCATGGCCTTCCTTCATATTCTGATTTATAAGGCGATTCAACAAAATACTGTTCTCTGTGCCAGAAGGCATTAGGTTCTTCTGCACAACATTCTTTTTCAAATTTTTTCCTGAATTCAGCAATCTTTTGTTGAATAACTGGAGAAAGGAGTTGTTCTCCAACTTTCATAGTTGCCTTCAAATCCTTCAATTCAATCAACTTATTACTAGCCTTTTCAAGTTGTTCCATGGCCTGGAACATGGTAGAAACTATGGGAGTATATATATATGGAAACTTGATCGTTTTGCAACTCCCATCAGACTTTGGCATAGTAATAAAATAACCAACTCTGTTGTTAGAAAGCCTGGTTGAACCATGTGGTTCCAGAGCTACTAAAAACACATTGCCTAGAATGCAGTCAATAGGAATTTCTACAACTGAAAATTTCAACTTAATGCAATGTTCATCAAAGAAAATAGTAGCCTGGGGAACTTTATAATGCAAGTATTTATTTCCTAGCCCAATGACTTGTCTGAATGATCTTACCCAATATTTGGTTGGAATAATCTTGCTATGTAACACATTCACATCTGCACCAGAATCAATTAATGTTTTAAGGGAAAACATCTGTCCCTCAATACAAATGTCAAGCATAACATGATGCTGCTAGTACTGGATGGTTATAATTCTCATATCTCTAAAACCAGTAGCAGGATCTCTTCTTCCCTCAAAAATTTCAACATTAGAATTTTTGTATGGTGTAGTGTTTATAGCTTCTTCTTCAGCTGGAGGTTTTTTGCCTTTTTCAAGATGAGACATTCTGTTTTTCAAAGTAGAGATTTCAGATTTTAGAGAGTGAAGTTCCCTACTTACCTCCCCCAAAGTGAGTGTATGAACTTTTTCTTGCAGTTGGTCTCTTTGAAAATCTTTGGTATTTCTTTCATAGGAGGCTTCAACAAGCAGAGGTTTGTTGGAAGAATATTTCTTAGTGTGTGAACTTGGCTTAGAAAAGCTTAAAGAAGCTTTCCTTTCATCTCAACTTTATCAATTGCATGGATGTGGGACAAAACTTTTAGCTCAACATCTTCAGCAGTTTGGGCCATCAGAAATTTTTCTTTATGCTACTGGATGTGAGTGGATTCTTCATTCTAAGAAAAACATTCTTCAGAAGAATATTTACAATTACGTTTATCTAAATTAGAAAAAAACATGTGGCCATTTGAGCATGGAGGTCTTCATCTAAGGAATAAGAATAAGAACTTTCAGAATCAGAGGTTGTGCCTTTGAGATGTTGTTGTTGTAGTTGTTCACGTATAAAAACATTTGGGAAATTTTCAGAACAATGACTCCTTGACCCACATTTGAAGCACAAGAGGGGAGTCTCAATTTTAGCAGATCTTTTATTTTTAGCGAAGGCTTGTGATTTCTTGCCTCTTTTTTTCTTGGAATCTTCACCTTCTGGGAATTTATTTGATGTATGGCTTGTTTTTCCACACAACCAACAGGTCAGCTTATTCCACTTCTCTTGTTTGGAAGTATACAAGTGTATGTCAGATGGCTGATAGTAGTGGGTTCTAGGGACATACTTATAGTATCCCTTCTTGGATCTATGTTGGATCCTCCTTTTACCTTTATTGTACTTGGTTGGGAAGTCTCTAGATTTCTTCTTTTCTCTCTTAGCTTGCTTTTTGGATTTTCTTCTTTTGACAATAGGATCATCATTAGCAAGCCCATATTTACTGCAAATTGATTTACTATCAGGAATTCTTGAAATTTTCTCAAGAGACTTATTTACTTTCCTACTTGTACATAAACCAACCAATGTCTTATTAATTACGGCATAAATTTATCCCCGTGTAAAAGATTCTAAAGGAAATTGAAAAGCTTCTTGCTGGTTATTTTATTACTATGCCAAATTCTGATGGGAGCTGCAAAAGGATCAAGTTGCCATATATATCTACTCTCAGAGTTTCTACCATGGTCTAGGCCATGGAAAAACTTGAAAAGGCTAGTAATAAATTGATTGAATTAAAGGATTTGAAGGCAACTATGAAAGTTTGAGAACAACTCCTTTCTCCAGTTATTCAACAAAAGATCTTTGAATTTAGGAATTTTTTTGAAAAAGAATGTTGTGCAGAAGAACCTAATGTCTTCTGGCACAAAAAAAAATATTTTTTGAATTTCCTCATAAATCAGAATATGAAGGAAGGCCATGGAAAATTAAGGAAATTCCCATGAATAAATAATACAGAGATTTGTGCAACAAGGAGATCAAAAATTTGTTGGATAGGAAATTTATTAGAGAATCTCACAGTCCCTAAAACTGTTATGGTTTTTATGTCAACAAAAGATCATAACAAATCAGAGGAATTCACATATTATTTATAAATTATAAACCTCTGAATTATGTTCTTGCAGACAATACCTATCATATTCCTCACAAAGGTGATTTGTTGGCAAGGATTGCAGGTGCCAAGATCTTCTCCAAATTTGACATGAAATCTGGTTTTTGGCAGGTTTCAATAAAAGAAGAAGACAAGTTCAAGACTGTATTCAATGTCCTTGCAGGTCACTATGAATGGAATTTCATGCCCTTCGGATTAAGGCATGCTCCGTCCAAATTCCAGAAGTTCATCAACTCAATCCTTAAACCATACTTCGAATGATTGCTTGTATATATTGATGATATTTTATTTTTTTCCAAAAATTTGCATGATCACTTTAAACCTGTAAATATATTTCTTCAAGTGGTAAAAAGAAATGGCTTAGTTTTAAGAAAAAATAAGATAGAACTGTTCCAGACTTCTATCAAGTTCCTTGGCCTCACTATCAAGGATGGTCAGATCTCTTTGCAAAGACATGCTCTGGAATTTGCTGACAAATTTACAGACATTATTACAGATAAAACCTTGTTGCAAATATTTTTGGGTTGTCTCAATTATGTTAGTAGCTTTTATCAATATTGTGCTAAAGATAAATATTTTCTCAATCAAAGGTTGAAGAAAAATCCTATGCCATGGACTGAAGCCCATATTGCCGCAGTCAGAAAGATAAAGTCTAAGGTGAAAACCCTTTCTGTTTTATTTGTTGCTGATGATGATACTTTTAAAATTGTTGAATTTGATGCCAGTAATGAAGGATGGGGAGGCATCCTCAAGCAAGTAAAAGAAGGCAAAGAAAATATTGTACAATTTGCATCAGGAACATAGAGCCCAACTAAAAGAAATTATTCCACCATTGAGAAGGAGGTAAAAGCTGCTTGGAATTCAGTAGATCAGTTTGAAATCCATCTTGTAAATAAAAAGTTTTTTCTTAGAACATATGCCTCTACTCTCAAAAATGTCCTGACAAAGGATATTAAAAAGCCAGGCGAGGCCAAGTTTTCCAGATGGCAAGCTCTTTTTGCAAATTTTGAATTTGAAGTTGAACATATTAAAGGTGCAGAAAATAGTCTTCCTAACTTCCTGAGCAGAGAATATATACATCCTATACATATCATGGTAATTGTTACAAAATGGGATCCAAACCAGCATAAATAAATTCTTAGATCTATTCCTGATGACAAAAGTTGGCAGGAGTACTGTGATCAATGGAAGCAAACATGGCAACTCAGGAATACAAAATTTTTAGATGCCAATTTACAGCCACATACTAATATCCTACACTTAGTTCCTGAAAGAAAGGTGTCTCCAAAGGTAAATAAATGGATCAATGACATGATTGATTCCAGGAGTATGATTTCAAAAAATCTACCAGAAGAGGCCTTAGGCAAAGATTTTCATGACATCACCATGATCTAGACTGAAGGAGGCGATAGGCGCTGAGTTTATCATAAATATTTTTGTATAAATAGAACCTGAGATCCTACATGGACTAATAATTTTTCATTATGGCTAGGAAATTATCCTTCTATTATTTTTCCTGACACCGTTTATAATTTTGCAGGATACAAAAAAATCTGGTGGGATATTCTAAACGTAGATGGAAAAGATGAAACCCATTATACAAAAATTAAGTTTGGACCAACATGGTTTATGCAAAGAAATAAGTAGAGAGAATGGCTAAAATAATGGTGGAATCACTTTGGAGTCAATAAAACCACCATTGATTCTGCTTATTATGAATCCTATTTCCAGCTGCACTGTAATTGGTGTTTTGAAAACAATATTCCTGAATTTTTTCACATGCCTTGTAATACTTCCGGCGACCTCCAAATAATTCATGATCATGAAATATTAAATCAATATATGGTCAGGCATTATGAGTGGTTAGTCATGACAAAAATCAAGCACCAAATTGTTTTAAATAAACCAATGATTGTCAGACAAATATACACCAAAGCCTGGGATGAGGCACTGTATAAAAGATTTTGTTTTCCTGGAATCACTGCTCTTGATGATCCCTCATAATACGGTTC
Source organism: Pinus albicaulis (assembly GCA_034641835.2). Taxonomy (NCBI): domain Eukaryota; kingdom Viridiplantae; phylum Streptophyta; class Pinopsida; order Pinales; family Pinaceae; genus Pinus; species Pinus albicaulis. Next base: position 969,005,684 of record CM076571.1, on the reverse strand, counting down.
TTGTGGACTCCATCTAAAAGTCTCCACATTGTTGTGATGTCCAGTCACAGACTTAAAGTGACCGATTTTCTCGTGGGCTTTCTGGTAAAAATATTCCACTATGTAAATATTCCTTTGCTAGTTTTCTCGTGGGATTTTTGAATAAAAGTATCCACAGTGTCCTGTCATGCTTTTTTTAGTACCAAGATTCGATCTTATCAGGAGAATCGGAGCACTTCTCCAACAAATGGTGGGATTTGACCCACATCTACCTAATTGATTGATGAATGTACTAAGTACCTATGGACCCAACTCTCAAGTGTTTATCCCCTCTCACTTCCTATAAAAGAAGGAGAGTAAGGCTCATTTGAGGCATCAGGTGTGAGAGTTAGAGAGTTGAAGAGTCATTGTGTTTTGAGTCTAGAGAGTCTGAGTTATTTCGCTTCCTGCTCTGCATCTACGGGCTGAGAGCCTGATATTCTTGCATCACAAATTAAATTTAGATTCCTATCATTAGGTTATTCTGAGAAGACTCCGTATCAGTGTGTGAGCACCGGTAAGAGGCTAAAGTGGCCGGAATACATAGGATTATCGGTATGTGTGTTTTGTTTTTGTTCAAAGACTGAGTCTGTAAATCGGCCAGGTAGCCTCCAGAAAGCTATCTTATTTATTAAGAAGTAAACATTGGTAAATTCCATCACAATCTATCTCAGGAAATAACAACAGATTCTGTATCATAATCTCTATAATTTGATATTTCAAGATCAATAAAGAGTGTAATTTTATTCCGCAAATTTTTAATATTGAAAAAATCTGAGTTTATTAAAGTCTATTGGGGTAGTATCTGTGTTGTTTATTTTCTCCAGAGGTTCACCAGAGGTTTGAAAAAAGGCAGAAGGAACGCTAGACCATTAAAGGCGAGGGAAGCCGCAAAAAAAGGTCACCAAAGTGAGAAATGTCTGAGTAGGTTGTTGTATGGCTTCGTGTATCGATGAATAAGTATACACAGAGAAGAGACTCAATAAGGCCAATCAGCTTGTGTTGCTATTGCAAGCTTCATCTATATCCCCTGCGTAAAATTGGTATCAGAGCCATAAGTGTCGTCTCGTTCGTGAAGGTTAGTACTCAAAACCTTACTCTTTGTGAAAAAATGGAATCAGCATGAATATCTATGTCTTTCCGAGAATTAGATGAGAAGGATAAAGTTGAAGAAAATCCTCTTAGAGATATGTTCGCTTCATCGTCTAACCATGTTATAAACTCAACCAAGCTTGAATACTTAGAATTTCAACCATCTCCTAGATTACAGTTGCAAAATATAAATGCATCCAATGTATATTCTGATTTTTCTGCATTTTATCTAATTGCCGCTACGAGAATTTCCATAAAGGAAACCATAAGCCAAATTCATGAAAATTCTGATTGTGTGCAATCCATTCCTCTCCTTGATCCAAAAATTCTTCAAGCAGAAGCCAAAAGGCTAAAAACCCAGTATCTTCATTTGGAATGTATTCGGATAGGAATAAATGCTTTGACCCATAGAGGGCTAGAAACCTTTGTACTCGCCATGGTAAAAGATCTTACCCATAATAAGTATACTGACTCAATGATAGGAGGAATAGTTGCTCCACTATCGAATGGCCCAGTTTATTTTGATTGTTATCCTAACTTCTCTATATATGTCTTCGACGAGCATATAAAAGACATATTACGGCTGTAGATCCAGACATTTGGATTTGATATGAGGAAAAAGAGAGACAATGTAGCCATTCAGACAAGACGGTGTTTCAGGCATAACAACACCCTATATCCTACAGTCTTCCATACTCCGAGTCAAGATTCCAAATCCAGTGTGGTAGTTCTTACAGATTCAAAAAATCAAAAGATTGAACACCAAACAATCCGATGGGAAGATCTGAGTTTCCCTAAACATTGGATTGTTCAAAATCCCAAGCCTCCTAGTATGCACTATATTACTTCTAACAATGTCCAAGAAAAACAACCTTCTACTATAATTTCTTTTCCCAGAAGATCGACCATCGATCACAGAAGAATAAGTCAGCTCTGTAGAAGTTCCCCTTTGTATAGGAAGTCTGAAGAAATTGATATTGCTTGCTCTTCTCGTTCTTCTATTCATTGTCCGCATATTGAGTTATTTGAGTTTGCCCAGTTAGTTAATTTTTCTTCTGTAGAAGTCATCTTTCCAAACTGTAAATCAAATGTAAATCTTAGCCAACTTGTTGAACTTGTTCTACATTATAATCATCATCCAAGGACTGGAGAAGCCCCACCTTCTATATCAGTCAATCCATGTCATAATCCCAAATGTTAAAACATTCCCTTTCCTCACGAGTCTGAACATGTGTTGATGATGCATAGCCTACCTTCTCTAGAAAAATAAGATCCCCAGATTACAAAAATATTCAGCAATATGAGACCACCAGGCATGCCCAGATATGGCATAGGATACTTGGAATAGTTGAGCAGTTTAATTCCAAATAGTAGATTCATTGATTTTCCTGATGACTACAAGAAGCCGTCAATCCCAGAGATGCACAAATTCTTTTCTATAATGGATGGGTGTGATAAATACAAAATAAATACCCAATGGATGAAATCCATGTTAAATTGGGATCTAATAACTCATCCCGATGCTGAATCTTTTGATCTCAGCACATCTAAAGAAGAAATAATTAGATTGGCCACTGAATGGAAGACATATATGGACTCCAACAATTTATGGATATCTTTTTATGTCTGGAAAAATATTTTTGAATCAGAATCTGTCATGATGATAGATACAATCTCATCTTCCATAGCCTAGCACTCTTGGACTGCTATAGATGGCAGTATAGTTGAAACAACTACCACATTCCCTCCATATAAAGGCATCATTTTAGGAGAAGCACAAAACTCTGCTAAAGCAATCCCCTTGGTTCCTAAAGATGGCAATGCCCTAGGAATTAATGGTACAATTCAAAAGGCTAGTGGGTAGATAAATTGGATTTGATATGAGGAAAAAGAGAGACAATATAGCCATTCAGATAAGAGGGTGTTTCAGGCATAAAAACACCCTATATCATGCAGTCTTCCATACTCCGAGTCAAGATTCCAAATCGAGTGTGGTAGTTCTTACATATTCAAAAAATCAAAATATTGAACACCAAACAATCTGATGGGAAGATCTCAGTTTCCCTAAACATTGGATTGTTCAAAATCCCAAGCCTCCTGGTATGCACTATATTACTTCTGCCAATGTCCAAGAAAAACAATCTTCTGCTGTAATAACTTTTCCCAGAAGATCGACCATCGATCACAGAAGAATAAGTCAGCTCAGCAGAAGTTCCCCTTTGTACAAGAATCTTGAAGAAATTTATACTTATTGCTCTTCTCGTTCTTCTATTCATCGTCAGCATATTAAGTTATTTGAGTTTGCCTAGTTAGTTAATTTTTCTTCTGTAGAAGTCATCTGTCCAAGCTGTAAATCAAATGTAAATCTTAGCTGGCTTGTTGAACTTGTTCTACATTATAATCATCATCCAAGGACTGGATAAGCCCCACCTTCTACATCATTCAATCCATGTCCTAATCCCAAATTTTCAAACATTCCCTTTCCTCATGAGTCTAACCATGTGTTGATGATGCATAGCCTACATTCTTTGGAAAAAGAAGATCCCCGACTTACAGAAATATTTAGCAATCTGCGACCATCAAGCATGCCCAGATATGGCATAGGATACTTGGAACAGTTGAACAATTTAATTCCAAATAGTAGATTCATTGATTTTCCTGATGACTGTAAGAAGTCGTCAATCCCAAAGATGCACAAATTCTTTTCTATAATGGATGGGTGTGATAAATACAAAATAGATACCTAATGGATGAAATCCATGTTAAATTGGGATCTAATAACTCATCTTGATGCTGAATCTTTTGATCTCAGTAGATCTAAAGAAGAAAGAATTAGATTGGCCACTAAATGGAAAACATATATGGACTCCAAAAATTTATGCATATCCTTTTATGTCTAAAAAAATATTGTCGAATCAGAATCTGTCATGATGAAAGATACAGTCTCATCTTCCACAGCCTAACACTCTTGGAGTGCTATAGATGGCAGTAAAGTTGAAACAACTACCACATTCCCTCCATATAAAGGCATCATTTTAGGAGAAGCACAAAACTCTATTAAAGCTATCCCCTTGGTTCTTAAAGATGACAATGCCCTAAGAATTGATGGTAGAATTCAAAAGGCCAGTGAGCAGATAAATTGGACAAATACTGCAATCAAAGGTCTAGAAATGAATATTTCTAAAGTAGCTTTTGTCAAAGAACATTTTGATGGTCTTCAATTTTCTATTTCTGATGTAAATAATTATTTAAATCATGTTCAATTTTCTACTTCTTCATTGAAAAGTTATGTCAGAGAGTCCTTAGAAAAAATTGATTTGGTAGAATCTAAAGTTTACAAATAATTCCATTCTACCCAAGGACTCATTGAGAAGATTACTGTACAGTTTGAGAAGCTCCAAATAAAAAATGTTGATAAGCCTATCTCGACAACTTTTTTGTACAAGAGAAGTGTGAAAATATAGCATCCTGTCAAGCCTACTGACAGATTTCCTCAGTTATTTCCAAAAGAAGTAACCTAGTCTAAAGCAGAGACAGAAACCCCAGAAAAGAATGAAAAAATATCAATAGCCTCTTTATTTAAAGAGCTAGAAGATAAATATTCACAGAGTTCAAAATCTCAGTTGTTTCCCATTTATGAACCACTAGAGAGTCAATTTACCAGGTATCTTGCTCCTGACTTATGTCGTAAAGGAAAAATTCCTGAAACTCACACATTGTGGGACATATCAGATAGTTAATTGATATGATGTTCATAGAATACAAATTAATGTGTATAAAGGGAAAGAATGAAGTATAAGCCTGTAAAACTATAATTGTATGTTTTACTAGTACTGTGCTTAGATGGTGGGAAACAGAGACACCACCAGCCCTCATTGCAAAACTGGAGAATGAAATGTTAAAGGATGAGATTGGTGATATCATTCATAACTCTGATGGGACTCCCCATAGTAAGATGATAGGAGCCCTAACTTCTATGATTATAGAACATTGGTGTGGATCTGAAACCGAGTTAGCAGATAAACATGAGATGATTCTCATGAATCTAAAATGCCATAAAATGTCTCATTTTCAAGACTTCCATAGGGATTGGGTACATCACATATATGAGGTAAAAGATTCAAAAAATTTATTGTAGAGACAATTCTATACTGTTGCTTTGCCTTCAAAGTTCGTAGATTATCTATGATAGCAAGAAGCTTTTCAGTTGCCTTTCAAATCTTTTACATGGGGAGAAATTTATGCTGTACTTAATAAGACATTGGTTGTTTTATGTACAAGTAGGAAAGTAAATAAGTGTCTTGAGAAACTTTCAAGAATGCCTGATAGTACATCAATTTGTAGTAAATATGGGCTTGCTGTTGATGATCCTATTGTCAAAAGAAGAAACGCCAAAAAGCAGGATAAGAGAGAAGAGAAGAAATCTAGAGACTTCCCAACCAAGTATAATAAAGGTAAAAAGAGGATCCAACACAGATCCAAGAAGGGATACTATAAGTATGTCCCTAGAACCCACTATTATCAGTTGTTTGACATCCACTTGCATACTTCCAAACAAGAGAAGTGGAATAAGCTGACCTGTTGGTTGTGTGGAAAAACATGCCATACATCAAATAAATGCCTAGAAGGTGAAGAATCCAAGAAAATAGAGGCAAGAAATCATAGGCCTTCGCTAAAAAAAAAGGAGCTGTTAAAATTGAGACTCCCTTCTTGTGCTTCAAATGTGGGTCAAGGAGTCACCATTCTGAAAATTTCCCAAAATTTTTTATACGTGAGCAACTACAACAACACAAAATCGAAGGCATAACCTCTGATTCTTAAATTTCTTATTTTGATTCCTCAGATGAAGACCTCCATGCTCAAATGGCCACATGTTTTTGTTCTGATTCAGATAAATGTAATTGTAAATATTCTTCTGAATCTGACTTTTCTGGTGATAGTTTTTTTGAGAATGAAGAATCCACTCACATCCAACAGCATAAAAAAAAATTTATGATGGCCCAAACTGCTAAAGATGCTGAGCTAAAAGTTTTGTCCCACATCCGTGCACTTGATGAAGGTGAGATGAAAGAAAAGCTTCCTGAAGCTTTTCTAAACCAAGTGCACAACACTAAGAAATATTCTTCCAACAAACCTCTATTTGTTGAAGCCTCCTATGAAAGAAATACGAAAGCTTTTAAAAGAGACCAACTACAAGACAAAGCTCATACACTCACTTTGGGGGAGGTAAGTAGGGAAATTCACTCTATGAAATATGAAATCTCGACTTTGAAAAATAGAATCTGTCATCTTGAAAAAGGAAAACAGCCTCAAGTTGAAGAAGAAGCCAGAAACACTACACCATACAAAAATTCTAATGTTGAAATTTTTGAGGGAAGAAGAGATCCTGCTACTGGTTTTAGAGATATGAGAATTTTAACCATCCAGTACCAGCAAAATCATGTTATTCTTGAAATCTGTATTGAGGGACAGATGTTTTCCCTTAAAACGTTAATTGATTCTGGTGCAGATGTGAATGTGTTACATAGCAAGATTATTCCAGCCAAATATTGGGTAAGATAATTCAGACAAGTCATTGGGCTGGGAAATAAAGACTTGCATTATGAAAAAAATATTTTGTTGAATTGCCTTAATATGGTTCTCGTGGACTCCATTTAAAAGTCTCCACATTGTTGTGATGTCCAGTCATAGACTTAAAGTGACTAGTTTTCTCATGGGTTTTCCAGTAAAAGGCTTCCACTATGTAAATATTCCTTTGCTAGTTTTCTCGTGGACATTTTGAATAAAAGTATCCACAATGTCCTGTCATGATTTTTTTAGTACCAAGATTTGATCTTATCAGGAGACTCGGAGCACTTCTCCAACAACTGGTGGGATTTGACCCACATCTACCTAATTGATTGATGAATGTACTAAGTACCTATGGACTCGACTCTTAAGTGTTTTCCCCTCTCACTTCCTATAAAATAAGGAGAGTAAGGCTCATTTGAGGCATCAGGTGTGAGAGTTAGAGAGTCGAAGAGTCATTATGTTTTGAGTCTAGAGAGTCTGAGTTATTTCACTTCCTACTCTGCATCTGCGAGCCGAGAGCCTGATATTCTTGCATCACGAAGTAAATTCAAATTCCTGTCATTAGGTTATTCTGAGGATCCTGCGTATAAGTGTCTTAGCACTGGTAAGAACCTAAATTGGCTGGAATACATAGGATTGTCGGTATGTGTGTTTTTTTTTTCAAATACTGAGTCTATGAATCGGCCAGGTAGCCTCCAAAAAGCTATCTTATTTATTAAGCAAACACTGGTAAATGCCATCACAGTTTATCTCAGGAAAGAACAAAATAGCCTGTATCATAAATCTCTATAATTTGATATTTCGAGATCAATAAAGAGTGTGATTTTATTCCACAATTTTTTAGTACTGAAAAATTATGAGCTTATTAAAGTCTGTTGAGGTAGTATCTGTGTTTTTTATTTTCACCTGAGGTTCACCAGAGATTCGCCGAAAGGTAGAAGGGATGCCAGACCATTCAAGGCAAGGGAAACCACATAAAAAGGTCGCCAGAGTGTGAAATATCTGAGTAGGTTCGTGTATGTGTTCATGTATGGGTGAATAAGTAGACAAAGAGAAGAGACTCAACAAGGCCAAACGGCCTGTGTTGTTGTTGCAAGCTTCATTTGAAGCCCCTGCGTAAAATTGGTATCAGAGCCAGAAGTGTCGTCTGGTTCGTGAAGGTTAGTACTCAAAACCTTACTCTTTGTGAAAAAATGGAATCAACACGAAGATTTGTATCTTTCTGAGAATTAGATGAGAAGGATAAAGTTGAATAAAATCCTCTCAGAGATATGTTCACTTCATCATCTAGCCATGTTATAAACTCAGACGAGCTTGAATATTTAGAATGTCAACCATCTCTTAGTGTTGGGAAAAATACTGAGAGGGGCGGTGAATCAGTATTTAGGGCTGAACAATTTTTTGTTTTCTTTCTATTAAAACCATATGTTACAGTACTGCATCCAACATGTATGTCCAGATATCTTATTATGTCTTTACTTAGAGCATTGCATCAGATAAGCACTAAGCATGAATATAAATAACAGAAAAAACCATCAAACATAAACAACACATATGAACACCAGGATTTAAGGTGGAAACCCAATTCGGGAGAAAGCCACCACTGCTTTAATGTCAGTCTTCAATATTTATTATAGAGAAAAATTCTTACAATATATCCTAGTGCAGACCTATACCAGCACGCAGGCACACACCTGCAGAAGGCTACAACCTTCTCTCGTTTACCAGCCTCTCCTGGAAGGGAGCTACTACCCCCTGCTCTCATTTACCAGCCTCTCCTAGAAGGGAGCTACTACCCCCTGCTCTCATTTACCAGCTATCACTGGAAGGGAGCTACAACCCCCTCTCTGAATATTTCAACCCTCAGCACCACTGCAGACCACGTTTCATCAATTTTCATACTAGATCCACCAGTTTCCACTCGACATAACTTGTTGGCCACCAGATTTATTCATTCAATACACTCACACCAATTCTTCATGACTTCGTCCGTCGTTCAAAACCAGAGATTCATCATCGTCAGATCATTATATCCATGGGTGCATCGTAGTTTCAAATTTTTCAGTTAAGAACAGAGTTCGCTGATACAGATATTCCTTCGAGAACTTTATTCATTCACCATCCTTACGTATGCACATGTTCTTCATGATTTTTTTAGTCAATTAAACCAAGAATTAATCATCATCTGATCATCATATTCACAGGTGCACCATAGATTCAGATATATCAGGGTTTATTCATACAGATATCTCTAAAAGAGATTCGTTTTTTTTTTTTTTTATCAACCCTTTCGCATGCACACAGTTCTTTATAATCCTCATCACCTTATATATTTTTTTCCTTTATTAAAACCTTGGGTAAAAACCATTCACTTGCTAATGGTATTCCTGGATGGGGTCAAAATAGATAATCCAGCAGGGTCTCCATAACTCTCATTGTTCTATTGATCTTGGTAATTAAATAATTAATTTAATACTTTTGAACTTAACTTTAGGATTAAGGTTAAGCTTTCGCATATTAACGCTTTCAAAAAATATGATAAACCTTTGACCCCGAGCCCACAAATATAGTCAATAGCCAATCAAATACACGCACAGTACCATAAGTAAATTTCGCGCAAGTCCAGCGTCCGATCACCGTTAGATTAGAAAGCTTCTAGATCAAAGGTGTATATGCATATTGTTCGTCCTCCGATGCTGAACGTTAACATGCGATGGTCCACCATACCTGTGTTAATATTCGCGCAACTTCAAAAAATGATGACCGTCCAATGACCCCTTCCCAGATCAATGACACTCAACGATATCGCTAGGCGTCCTGGGTCGAGCTATAACGTGCGATGGTGCACAGTGAACAGTGGTTTTGTGAAGTTGTACAGGGACGCGTGTCGAGCACTCTATGGAATCGCTCCTCAACCAGGAAATACTGCTTACTCTGCATAGGTGGTGCGATGAAAACCGTAAACCACCTTCACTATTCACTCGGTCATGGTTTCGCTCTTCCACTCAGGGTTTCGTCGCCTTTTAAATGTATTATTATAATTAAGTTGTGCTTTAATGTTTTGCCTTTTATTACAGATCCATTTCTAAATTTAACGCTATGTTCACAATTTTCGTTTGAGTCTTTTAACATACATTATTTACACCGGTTGCTGCCTTCCAACCTCGACACAACACAATGTCACTCTGTCTTCAATTCTTCTTCCTATCCTGTCACAGTTCTGCTTCTACATTCAATTTCTTAATTCCGCAAGCTGATCACTGTACTATGCTATAATCATCATATCTCTGCAACCATTAATTCCTTCAATTTATACACTAAATCTTTAATTTCGAATCCTTTCCATATGGTTTACGATGTTTACGGACAATGATTCATAGTTGTCCATAGGGACTCTACTATCCTTCCTTCTGAATTATATCAAGAATATATATATATATATATATAATTCACAGAAAATACAGAACATTTTTCTGTTTGATGGCCTTTTTTTTCCTAAACTGTCTCTGGACAACTTTCAATTCACTCCTTGTCCCTGCTCGTTGATTGATACTGCTTTTTGTAGCTCAAACTGTAGATGAATTCTTTCTCTATTCTTCTCTGCTACATTTAGATGCCAATTCCTTTGCCACATCCTTTGCCATCAATGACAATATTTCCAACAATCTCCCCCTTTGGCATTGATGGCAATACTCTTCCTCTGGTTGTCTTATAGAAGCCCTTTGTTGCTTTTCCTCCCCCTTTGACATCAATGGCAAAGAGTTGACAATACCATGCTCCCCCTGAGATCATGTTGCATCTTCATAATATAACAAGATTACTTATAAATGCCAACAATTCATCCTTTTCATATGACCAATGCTCCCCCTTAGCCTGTGCATTCTGAGATGCCCAAAAACACCTCACAACCAATTTAACTTTCTGTATTTAAGTAGACCTGATCCTCTACATGGCAGAGACTACTCCCAATTTCTGTCTGAGATATTCGAACGCTTCCTTGGGTGGAGGTTTGGTAAATATATTAGAAACTTGTTCTTTGGAGGAAACATACTCCAATTTCACCTTTTGTTCAAGCACTTGTTCATGTAAGAAGTGATATTTGATGGGAATGTGCTTGGTATTGGAATGCATAACATGATTCTTTGAGATACTGATGGCACTTGTATTATCACACATAATGGAGATAGGAGGTGAACATTTGATTTGAAAGTCTTGTAGGGTTTGCATCATCCATACAAGTTGAGTGCAACATGATGCTGCAGCCACATATTCTGCTTCTGTTGTAGATAAGGCAATGGAGCTTTGCTTCTTGCTGAACCAAGATACTAACCGGGGCCCCATATAGAATGCACCACCACTAGTTCTTTTCTGATCATCAACACTTCCAGCCCAATCTGCATCAGTGTATGCATGAAGAGTAAGATCAGCATTCTTTGGATACCATAGTCCAAAATCTTGAGTTCCTTGTAGATATTTGAATATTCTTTTTACAGCCTGAAGGTGAGACTCTTTTGGATTGGCTTGAAATCGTCCAACAATCCCAACTGCATGCATAATGGCTGGTCTTGTCCCAATGAGATAAAGTAGACTTCCTATCATAGATCTGTATTTTGGTTGATTCACCGTGGGGGAATCATCACTAGAACTAAGATTACATCCGGTTATCATTGGTGTACTTACAGGTTTGCAATCTTCCATGCCATACTTCTTCAAGATTTTCTTGAGGTATTTTTCTTGCGATAAGAAAGTGCCATCTGTTGCTTGTTGCACTTGCAATCCAAGAAAGAATGTTAGTTCCCCAAGTAAATACATTTCAAATTCTTGCTGCATATCAGAAGAAAATTTCTGACTCATAGACTCTTCATTACTTCCAAAAATGATATCATCAACATATACAACCACAATCAATAGTTTTTCATTTTCATTTTTTGTGTATAAGTTGCTATCACCAGACCCTTTTGAAAATCCTTGTTGATGAAGATATTTGTCAAGACGATAGTACCATGCCCTTGGAGCTTGTTTGAGACCATATAGAGCCTTTTTAAGTCTAAAAACAAGTTTTTCATCATTTCCCCAAATGTATCCTTCTAGTTTTTCTATATAAACTTCTTCTTCTAGATCACCATTGAGAAAACAAATTTAACATCCATTTGATAGATTTTTATTTGTTGGAAGCTTTAAAAAGAAAGAAACATTATTATGGCTTCAAGTCTGGCTACAGGAGCAAAGGTTTCTTCAAATTCTATACCTTCTTGTTGAGCATACCCCTTGCAAACAATTCTAGCTTTATTTCTTATAACATCCCCATTCTCATTTAACTTTTTTTTGAATATCCATTTAGTTCCAATGACATTTTTGTCATGAGGTCTTGGTACTAATTCCCAAGTGTGATTATTTTCAATTTGATCAAGCTCTTCATTCATGGCTTGAATCCAACATTCATCTTTGCTAGCTTGATTAACACTGTGAGGTTGAATAGTGGACAGAAATGCCAGATTGCTAAAAGATCCCACAAGAGTCCTTCTTGTTTGTACACCTGATCCCTTTTCTCCCAAAATTTGAGATTCTGGATGATTCTTTTGAACATATCTGGATCGAGCCTTTTCAGACAGATCATCTTCGGGTTCTTCACTGGGTTCACTGTTTGTATCATTACTGTTTGATGTAGAAGGATATGTGTCATCATCATCTTCATCTGTTGTTTTCTTTTCTTCTTTTGGAGCTGCAAGAGACTCATCAATAACAACATCAATACATTCAACAATCTTCCGAAGTATTTTATTGTAACATTTATATGCCCTACTCCTAGAGGAGTAACCAAGAAATATTCCTTCATCTGCTCTGGGTTCAAACTTGCCAAGTTTTTCATCATTATTCTTGATAAAGCATTTGCTACCAAAAATTCTAAAATGCTTTATAGTGGGAGGCTTACCATACCAGACTTCATATGGAGTTTTATCACTATTTACATGAACATGTGCCTTGTTGAGAATGTTTACTGCTATATGTGCTGCTTCTCCCCACAATGTGTCAGGTGTTCCGGAATCATCAAGCATAACTCTAGCCATTTGTTGAACTGTGCTGTTCATTCTTTCTACAACGCCATTCTGTTGTGGAGTGCCAGCTACAGAAAATTGTCTTTTTATGCCATGTTGTTCACAAAATTCAAGGAATTCATTGGATGTATATTTTCCTCCTCGATCAGATCTAAGACACTTGATTTTTAGATCTAATTCATTCTCAACTAGTGCTTTGAAGATCTGAAATTTCTCAAATGCTTCATCTTTGTGTTTAAGCAGCCCAATCCAACACATTCTATAGAAATCACCAATGAATAAGATATAGTATTCTTCACCACGTGGTGACTTTTTCCTCATATGTCCACATATGTCAGTATGAATGAGTTCAAGAGGCTTACTTGATGATCCTTCCTTGGCATTAAATTGTACTCTGGTTTTCTTACCGAATTGGCAAGATTTGCATATGATATTTTTAGGTAGAGTAATATTGGGAAGATCACGAACAACTTTAATTCTGCTTGATTTGTTGATTTGAGAGAAGCTCAGATGCCCCAACCTTCTATGCCATAGCCAATTTTCTGAAGATTTACTCAAATAACATTTTTCTTTGCAGTTCTTTAATACATACAGGTTGCTTGGAGTTCTTTTTCCTTTTATAATTGTTTTACCTGTATCAAGATCATGTACCACACATTCTTTTGAACTAAAGACAACTTCAGTTCCTTGATCACACATTAGACTTAAACTTAACAAGTTATGATTTAATCCATCCACATACATGACTTCATTAGCTTTCACCTTTTCTTTTAGAAAAACAGACCCTTTTCCCTTAATGACTGTAGGAGTATCATTTCCAAATGTAACTTTCTTTTCTTTTTCTAGAGCACTATATGCAAGAAGTTTGGTTTTATCACTTGTCATGTGTCTTGAGCATCCACTATCAATGTACCATTGGTTTTCTTCATCTTCTGCAAACAACGCTATGCCACAATTTTCAACCTGTAATTCCTTCTTTTTCCATACTTTGGAGCTTGAAGGAACATGTTCTTTTGGCTGAACTTTGCTCCTGCATTCAGATTCTTCATGGCCAAAGTTATTGCAATAAGTGCATTCAACTTCATTTTGAAGAGGAGAAAAGTTGTTATAGGTATTCTTCTTTGTTTCAATATCAATCCTTTTCTTTCTTGCTTCTCTTGTCATGATAGTTTTATATGCTACACATTGAACAGCTTTATGACCAAAATTATGACATGAGAAACATTGTCCATTGAAGAAGAAATTTATGCGATCATAAAATGTTCCACATGAATTTACCTGTTGATTGGTGTTTCTTTGAAAGACATTCCTATTAGTGTTATTTGAATTGAGATGATCATGCTTTCCCTGTAAAGATTCTTTACTCCCTCGCTGAGTGGCAGCATGTTGTAAACCAGTTGTAACTGCTTTTAGATAATTTATTGTTGAAGCCTGAGAAGATTCTCCAATATATCCAAGACCTGTCTTTATAAGAGGAGAATGTTGTACCTAGATAATATCATATAAGGTTTTAGATCCTTTAGAAAATCTAAGATTCAAAGTCTTTACTTTCTCAAGTTCTTTTCTTAAACTTACTACTTCACACTCTAATTTCTCATTGTGTTTCTCTTTTTCTTCAAGCTGATTTTTCAGAGTTTCTATGGTTATTTTACTCTCTTCTAAGCAAATTTTGAGTTTATTGTTTTCTTCAAGAGAATCACTGTCTTCTAGAGCATCCACAAAACTATCCTTTTCTTCTCTAGATTCTTTTTCAAATGCCATGAGAAGTCTAAGATCTTGTTCACATTCTTCCTCACTATCAGATAACCCATCATTGTCTTCATGAGTATAGTAACTGTTTCTAGTGCTAAAACGATTCTTATTCCTTCTTGCTACTTCCTTCCCATTTTTATGTGTTTCTTTATAAGGACACTTAGTAGCATAATGACCAACTCTTCCACAATCAAAACATTTGAAATGAAGCTTACCTCTGAACCGTCCTGTGCCAAGTTGAAGTTTCTTTACAAATTTTATCTCATCTTCTTCTGAGATATATCCTGATCCTTCTGTTTTTTTTACTTCCTTCCCTTTTGTAGAAGTTCTAAAGACTGCTTCTTTGACTTCATATGGTCCTCCTCTTCTCATTTCATATGCAGTTAGTATGCCATGAAGTTGCACCACAGTAATATTTTGAAGATCCCGCTTTTCTTCAAGAGCAGAAACTTTTGACTCAAATTTTGTTGTTAGTGATCTTAAGACTTTCTCAACCAAAGTAGATTCGGTTATTGTTTCTCCCAGATTTCTCATACGATTTAAAATATCATCAAGATGTAAAAATAAATTGGCAATGCTCTCCTCATTACCCATTTTTAGATTCTCATATTGAATTCTAAGAGTTTGGAGTTTATCACTTTTCACCTTTGCATCACCTTCATAACTTAGAATGATTTTGTCCCATATTTCCTTGGCTGTATTTAGCTGCATGACTTTGACAAATTCTGATTCATTTAGACTTCCCAATAGAGCATTGACTGCCTTTGCATTTGTTTCATAATTCTTTCTTTCCATCGGATCTGTTGGTACTGCAGATGGATATTGATATCCTCCTTCAACAATTGCCCATACCTCTGCTCCCAGATACTGAAGATAGGATCTCATCCTTGTTTTCCAGAAGATTAAATTGTTTCTGTTAAAGAGAAGAAGCCTAATAGATGTTGTTCCATCCTGATTTCTCATCTTGTTTGATCTTCCTTCAAGCGGATAAGATTTTTTAGAAGGACCTGCTCGGGTACCAATTGTTGGGAAAAATACTTAGAGGGGGGTTGAATCAATATTTAGGGCTGAACAATTTTTTGTTTTCTTTCTCTTAAAACCATATGTTACAGTACTGCATCCAACATGTATGTTCAGATATCTTATTATGTCTTTACTTAGAGCATTGCATCAGATAAGCATTAAGCATGAACAGAAATAACAGAACAAACCATAAAACATAAACAACACATATGAACACCAATATTTAAGGTGGAAACCCAATTCGAGAGAAAACCACCGCTGCTGTAATCTTAGTCTTCAATATTTATTATAGAGAACTTCTTACAATATATGCTGGTGCAGACCTATACCAACACACAGGCACACACCTACAGAAGGCTACAACCTTCTCTCGTTTACCAGCCTCTCCTGGAAGGGAGCTACTACCCCCTGCTCTCGTTTACTAGCCTCTCCTGGAAGGGAGCTACTACCCCCTGCTCTTGTTTACCAGCTATCACTGGAAGGGAGCTACAATCCCCTCTCTGAAGGTTTCGACCCTCAGCACCACTATAGACCATGTTTCATCAATTTTCATACTGGATCCACCAATTTCCACTCGACATACCTTGCTGGCCACCAGATTTATTCATTTAGTACAGTCACACCAGTTCTTCATGACTTCGTCCGTCGTTCAAAACCAGAGATTCATCATCATCAGATCATTATATCCATGGGTGCATCATAGTTTCATATTTTTCAGTTAAGAACAAAGTTCGCCCATACATATATTCCTTCGAGAACTTTATTCATTCACCATCCTTACGTGTGCACATGTTCTTCATGATTTTGTCAGTCGATTAAACCAGGAATTAATCATCATCTGATCATCATATTCACAGGTGCACCATAGATTCAGATATATCAGGGTTTATTCATACAGATATCTCTAAAAGAGATTCGTTTTTTTTTTATTTTTTTATCAACCCTTTCGCATGCACACAGTTCTTCATAATCCTCATCACCTTATATAGTTTTTGCCTTTATTAAAACCTTGGGTCAAAACCATTCACTTGCTAATGGTATTCCTGGATGGGGTCAAAATAGATAATCCAGCGGGGTCTCCATAACTCTCATTGTTCTATTGATCTTGGTAATTAAATAATTAATTTAATAATTTTGAACTTAACTTTAGGATTAAGGTTAACCTTTCACATATTAACGCTTTCAAACAATATGATAAACCTTTGACCCCGGGCCCAGAAATATAGTCAATAGCCAATCAAATACACGCACGGTACCATAATTAAATTTCACGCAAGTCCAGCGTCCGATCACCGTTAGATTAGCAAGCTTCCAAATCAACGACGTATATGCATATCGCTCGTCCTCCGATGTCGAACGTTAACGTGCGATGGTCGTCGTACCTGTGTTAATCTTCACACACCTTAAACAAATGATGACCGTCCGATGACCCCTTCCTAGATCAACGGCACTCAACGATATCATTGGGCATCATGGGTCGAGCTATAACGCGCGATGGCGCACAGTGAAAAGTGGTTTTGTGAAGTCGTACAGGGACGCGTGTTGAGCACTCTATGGAATCGCTCCTCAACCAGGAAATACTGCTTACTCTGCATAGGTGGTGCGATGAAAACCGTAAACCACCTTCACTGTTCACTCGGTCATGGTTTCACTCTTCCACGCAGGGTTCTGTCGCTTTTTAAATGTATTATTATAATTTAATTGCGCTTTAATGTTTTTCCTTTTATTACATATCCATTGCTAAATTTAACGCTCTGTTCACAATTATCGTTTGAGTCTTTTAACATACATTCTTTACACCGGTTGCTACCTTCCGACCTCGACACAACACAATGTCACTCTGTCTTCAATTCTGCTTCCTATCCTGTCACAGTTCCGCTTCTGCATTCAAGTTCTTGATTCTGCAAGTTGATCACTGTACTATGCTATAATCATCATATCTCTGCAACCATTAATTCCTTCAATTTATACACTAAATCTTTAATTTCTAATCCTTGCCACAAGGTTTATGATGTTTATGGAAAATGATTCATAGTTGGTCACAGGGACTCTACTATCCTTCCTTCTTAATTCTATCAAGAATATATATATATAATTCACAGAAAATGCAGAACCTTTTTCTGTTTGATGGCCTTTTTCTTCCTATACTATTTCTGGACAACTTTCAATTCACTGCTTGTCCCTGCTCCTTGACTGATACTGCTTTCTGTAGCTCAAACTATAGATGCATTCTTTCTTTGTTCTTCTCTGCTAGATTTAGATGCCAATTCCTTTGCCACATCCTTTGCCATCAATGACAATATTTCCAACAATTCCTAGATGGCAGTTTCCAAATATAAATGCATTCGATGTATATTTTGATTTGTTTGCATTTCATCTAATTTCCGCTACCAGAATTTCCATAAAGGAAACCATAAGCCAAATTCAAGAATATTCTGATTGTGTGAAATCCATTCCTAATCACCTTTGTGAGGAATAGGATAGGTATTGTCTGCAAGAACATAATTCAGAGGTTTATAATTTATAACTAATTTGGGAATTCCTTTGATTTGTTTTGATCTTTTGTTGACATAAAAATCATAACAGTTCTAGGGACTATCAGATTCTCTAATCAATTTCCTATCCAACAAATTTTTGATCTCCTTGTTGCACAAATATCTGTATTATTTATTCATGGGAATTGCCTTACTTTTGCATGGCCTTCCTTCATATTTTGATTTATAAGGCAATTTAACAAAATACTATTTTCTGTGCTAGAAGGCATTAGGTTCTTTTGCACGACATTCTTTTTCAAAAAAATTCCTGAATTCAGAGATCTTTTGTTGAATAATGGAGAAAGGAGCTGTTCTCCAACTTTCATAGTTTCCTTCAAATCCTTTAATTCAATCAACTTATTACTAGCCTTTTCAAGTTGTTCCATGTCCTGGACCATGGTAGAAACTCTTGGAGTAGATATATATGGCAACTTGATCATTTTTCAACTCCCATCGGACTTTATCATTGTAATAAAATAACCAGCTCTGTTGTTAGAAAGCCTGGTTGAACCATGTGGTTCCACAGCTGCTAAAAACACATTGCCTTGAATGCAATCAATAGGAATTTCTACAAATGCAAATTTCAACTTAATGCAATGTTCATCAAAGAAAATATTAGCCTGAGGAACTTCATAATGCAAGTCTTTATTTCCTAGCCCAATGACTTGTCTGAATGATCTTACCCAATATTTGGCTGGAATAATCTTGCTATGTAACACATTCACGTCTGCACCAGAATCAATTAATGTTTTAAGGGAAAACATATGTCCCTCAATACAGATGTCAAGCATAACATGATGTTGCTGGTACTGGATGGTTAGAATTCTCATATCTCTAAAACCAGTACTAGGATCTCTTCTTCCCTTAAAAATTTCAACATTAGAATTTTTGCATGGTGTAGTGATGTTGGCTTCTTCTTCAGCTTGAGGTTGTTTGCCTTTTTAAAGATGAGAGGTTATGTTTTTCAAAGTAGAGATTTAAGATTTCAGAGAGTGAATTTCACTACTTACCTCCCCCAATGTGAGTGTACGAAATTTGTCTTGCAGTTGGTCTCTTTGAAAAGCTTTGGTATTTTTTTCATAGGAGGCTTTAACAAACAGAGGTTTGTTGGAAGAATATTCCTTAGTGTTGTGCACTTGGTTTAGAAAAGATTCAAGAAGCTTTTCTTTCATCTCACCTTCATCAAGTGCATGGATGTGGGACAAAACTTTTAGCTCAGCATCTTCAACATTTTTGGGCATCGGAAATTTTTCTTTATGCTACTGGATGTGAGTGGATTCCTCATTCTAAGAAATACTATCATTAGAAAAGTCATATTCAGAAGAATATTTACAATTACATTTATCTGAATAAGAAAAAAAACATGTGGCCATTTGAGCATGGAGGTCTTCATCTGAGGAATCAGAATAAGAACTTTCAGAATCAAAGGTTGTGCCTTCCATCTATTATTGTTGTAGTTGTTCACATATAAAAACATTTGGGCAATTTTCAGAATGGTGACTCCTTGACCCACATTTGAAGCACAAGAGGGGAGTCTCAGTTTTAACAGCTCTTTTGTTTGTAGCGAAGGCTTGTGATTTCTTGCCTCTGTTTTTCTTGGATTCTTCACCATCTGGGCATTTATTTGATGTATGGCCTATTTTTTCACACAACCAACAGGTCAAATTATTCCACTTCTCTTGTTTGGAAGTATGCAAGTGGATGTCAGATGGCTGATAATAGTGGATTCTAGGGAAATACTTATAGTATCCCTTCTTGGATCTATGTTGGATCCTCTTTTTACCTTTATTATACTTGGTTGGGAAGTCTCTAGATTTCTTCTTTTCTCTCTTAGCCTACTTTTTAGCTTTTCTTCTTTTGACAATAGGATCATCAATAGCAAGCCCATATTTACTAAAAATTGATTTACTATGAGGCATTCTTGAAAGTTTCTCAAGAGAATTATTGAATTTCCTACTTGTACATAAACCAACCAATGTCTTAGTAATTACAGCATAAATTTCTCCCCATGTAAAAAATTCGAAAGGCAACTAAAAAGCTTCTTGCTGTCTTAGATAATATACGAACTTTGAAGGCAAAGCAGCAAGATAGACTTGTTTCCACAATAAATTTTTGAATCTTTTACCTCATATATGCGTTGTACCCAATCCCTGTGGAAGTCTTCAAACTGAGACATTTTATGGCATTTCAGATTCATGAGAATCATCTCATGTTTATCTGCTAACTCGGTTTCAGATCCACACCAATGTTCTATAATCATAGAATTTAGGGCTCCTATCATATTATTCGGGGGAGTCCCATCAGAGTTATGAATGATATCACCAATCTCATCCTTTAACACTTCATTCTCCATTTTTGCAATGAGGGCTAGTGATGTCTCTGTTTCGCAGCATCTAATCAAAGTACCAGTAAAACATTGAATTATAGTTTTACGGGCTTCTACTTCATTCTTTCCCTTTAGACACTTTAATTTGTATTATTTGAACATCATATCAATTAATTGCCTGATCTATCCCACACTTAAGTTATCTATATTCCATTCCCTATGAGCATCTGAATGGAATGTGTGAGTTTCAGGAATTTTAACTTTACTACTTAAGTCAAGAGCAGGATACAACTGAGATTCTGAACTCTGTGAAGATTTATCTTCTCGCTCTTTAAATAAAGAGGTTATTGATATTTTTTCAGTCTTTTCTGGGGTTTCTGTCTCTGCTTTAGACTAGGTTACTTATTTTGGAAATAACTAAGGAAATCTGTCAGTAGGCTTGACAGGATGTTGTATTTGCACACTTCTCTTGTGCAGAAAAGATGTCGAGATAGGCTTATCAAAACTTTTTATTTGAAGCTTCTAAAACTGTACAGTAAGTTTCTCAATGAGTCCTTCGGTAGAATGGAATTGTTTGTCGACTTTAGATTCTACCAATTCAACTTTTTCTAAGGACTCTCTAACATAACTTTTCAATGAAGAAGTATAAAACTGAACATGATTCAAAGACTTATTTACATCAAAAATAGAAAGTTGAAGACCATCAAAATGTTCTTTGACAGAAGCTTCTTTAGTAGTATTCATCTCTAGACCTTTGATTGAAGTATTTATCCAATTTATCTGCTCATGGGCCTTTTGAATTCTACCATCAATTCCAAGGGAATTGTCATCTTTAAGAACCAAGGGGATAATTTTAGCAGAGTTTTGTGGTTCTCCTAAAATGATGCCTTCATATGGAGGGAATGTGGTAGTTGTTTCAACTTTACTGCCATCTATAGCAGTCCAAGAGTGCTGAGCTATGGAATATGAGACTGTATCTGTCATCATGACAGATTCTGATTCGAAAATATTTTTCCAGACAAAAATATATCCATAAATTTTTGGAGTCCATATATGTCTTCCATTTAGTGGCCAATCTAATTCTTTCTTCTTTAGATGTGCTGAGATCAAAAGATTCAACATCAGGATGAGTTATTAGATCCCAATTTAACATGGCTTTAGTCCATTGGGTATCTATTTTGTATTTATCACACCCATCCATTATAGAAAATAATTTGTGCATCTCTGGGATTGACGACTTCTTGCAGTCATTAGGGAAATCAATGAATCTACTATTTGGAATTAAACTGTTCAACTATTCCAAGTATCCTATGCCATATCTGGGCATGCCTAGTGGTCTCAGATTGATGAATATTTCTGTAAGCCAGGGATCTTCTTTTTCCAAAGAAGGTAGGCTATGCATCATCAACACATGGTCAGACTCATGAGGAAAGGGAATGTCTGAACATTTGGGATTAGGACATGGATTGACTGATGTAGAATGTGGGGCTTCTCCAGTCCTTGGATGATTATTATAATGTAGAACAAGTTCAGCAAGCTGGCTAAGATTTACATTTGATTTACAATTTGGACAAATGACTTCTACAGAAGAAAAATTAACTAAATTGGAAAACTCAAATAACTCAATATGCTGACAATGAATAGAAGAATGAGAAGAGCAAGAAATATCAATTTCTTCAGGATTCCTGTACGAAGGGGAACTTCTGCAGAGATGACTTATTCTTCTGTGATTGATGGTCAATCTTCTGGGAAAACAAATTACAGCAGAAGATTGTTTTTCTTGGACATTGGCAGAAGTAATACTCTACATACCAGGAGGCTTGGATTTTGAACAATCCAGTGTTCAGGGAAACTAAGATCTTCCCATCGGATTGTTTGGTGTTCAATATTTTGATATTTTGAATCTGTAAGAATTACCACACTGGATTTGGAATCTTGACTTGGAGTATGGAAGACTATAGGATATAGGGTGTTGGTATGCCTGAAACACCCTCTTGTGTGAATGGCTATACTGTGTCTCTTTTTCATCATATCAAATCCAGATGTCTGGATCTGTAGCTGTAATATGTCTTTTATATCCTCGTCGAAGACATATATAGAGAAGTTAGGATAACAATCAAAATAAACCAAGCCATTCGATAGTGGAGCAACTATTCCTCCTATCAGTGAGTCAGTATACTTATTATGGGTAATATCTCTGACAGTGGCGAGTACAAAGGTTTCTAGCCCTCTATGGGTAAAAGCATTTATTCCTACCCGAATACATCCCAAATGAAGATACTGGGTTTTTAGCCTTTTGGCTTCTGCTTGAAGAATTTTTGGATCAAGGAGAGGAATGGCTTGCACACAATCAAAATTTTCTTGAATTTGGTTTATGGTTTCCTTTATGGAAATTATGGTAGCGGAAATTAGATGAAATGCAGACAAATCATAATATACATTGGATGCATTTATATTTGGCAACTGCCATCTAGGAGATGGTTGAAATTCTAAATATTCAAGCTCCGATGAGTTTATAACATGGCTAGACGATGAAGCAAACATATCTCTGAGAGGATTTTCTTCAAGTTTATCCTTCCCATCTAATTCTCAGAAAGATACAGTTCTTCGTGCTGATTCCATTTTTCACAAAGAGTAAGGTTTTGAGTACTAACCTTCACGAACCAGATGACACTTCTGGCTCTGATACCAATTTTACACAGGGGCTTCAGATGAAGCTTGCAACAACAACACAGGCTGACTGGCCTTGTTGAGTCTCTTCTCTGTGTATACTTATTCACCCATACACGAACCCATACACGAACTTACTCAGATATCTCACGCTCTGATGACCTTTTTCTGTGGCTTCCCTCACCTTTAATGGTTTGGCGTCCCTTCTACCTTTTGGTAAACCTCTGGTGAACCTCTGGTGAAAATAAACAACACAAATACTACCTCAATAGACTCTAATAAGCTCGGAGTTTTTCAGTACTCAAAAATTGTGGAATAAAATCACACTCTTTATTGATCTTGAAATATCAGATTACAGAGATTTATGATACAGACTGTGTTGTTCTTTCCTCAAATAAACTGTGATGGAATTCACCAGTGTTTTCTTATTAATAAATAAGATAGCTTTCTAGAGGCTACTTGGCCGATTTACAGGCTGAGTCTTTGAACAAAAACAAAAAACACATACTGAAAATCTTATGTATTTCAGAAAATTTAGGTTCTTACCAGTGCTCGCACACTGATATGCAGGCTTCTCAGAGTAACCTAATGACAAGAATCTGAATTTACTTTGTGATGCAAGCAGATCAGGCCCTTGGCCCACAGATGCAGAGCAGGAAGCAAAATAACTCAGACTCTCTAGACTCAAAACACAATGACTCTTCAACTCTCTAACTCTCACACCCGATGCCTCAAATGATCCTTACTGTCCTTATTTTATAGGAAGTATGAGGGGACAAACACTTGAGAGTCAGGTCCATAGGTACCTAGTACATTCATCAATCAATCAGGTAGTTGTGGTTCAAATCCCACCAGTTGTTGGAAAAGTGCTCTGAGTCTCCTGATAAGATCGAATCTGTAGAAAATTTGAATAACTGATATGCTATCCACCGAGATTCTCCTGATCACACACTATTTTAGCTTCATGCATAATACAGAATCTCTTCTACCATTGATCATCACATGCGGAAATAAAATCAATTGCATGCACACATTAAAGCCATAAAAATTTACACATATGAACACAGTATTTCATGGGAAAGCTTAAAGCTGAAAACCCCAAACTATCTGTATATTATACATGTCATGGAGATCATGTAACAATCATAGTACAAAGCTCTCTGCAAGCTCTCATGCACTACCTCCCTTGCTACACACTATCAAGCTAGATCTAGCAAAACTCATGCTCCAACCTTTAGCCACTTGATAGCCAACCTGAATTGCTTGTTTCAATGCTATGGGATGGTCTCTTTATATAGATAAACCACCTGGATTGAACTGTGCAATCCTCATTGATTACTCCACCTATCTGTGCGTTGCAAATAGCAACAGTATAGTCACAACTGATAGTTAACCTGCTCTTTCACCTATTTCTGCACTGGTCTACACTGAAACTGTCCATGCACTGAAGTTAACTGATGTATTCTTTAGTTGATTTATGAGTATTTAATTAGTGAATTAATTAATAATTAATTCACACCACTCTCACTAATTGTATCTATTAGTTAACTTGGATACAAAAAGCTCAAATATGTTTAGATTAGTTAAACTGAATACAACTCCACTAACTTCCTCAATCAACTCCACCAAACTCTGTCACATGAGTTCTAACTGAAGTCATCATGCAATAGCTTCACTTAAACCCTAGGAAAAGCGTATTTCCTTCTGTCAGCTGCATGTGCCACATCCAGGCATCAAACTAAAGTGCTTCAAGAGAATAAGATAATGTTTATAGTCCAAATATTATTAAGAGCTAATAATATTCGACTTCCTTATTTTAAGGAGAGGCAGTCTAAAAATAGACTTCGACTTGTATGTCTAAAAATAGATGTCCATCTATTTTTACCAATTTGACCAATCATCCAAGAATAACATACTGCAATCCCCGAACCATGCTCCATATGTCTAAAAATAGACATAGTCTAAAAATAGATTTTTTCGACAAAAATCACATGTGTGGTCCCCCACCTAGTTTAGGTGATCACTTTCCAACTAGGATCAGGAAAGATGTTTCAAGAGGCCTCCTTCACTGTTTCTTGTTGCCATTTTCAACACTCCTCTCAAAAGAAAGGAATGTATTTGTGGCGCACATGCAACTCCATGCATTCGCCCGCAACCTTCACAAGCGCCATGTAACTCCATGACCGGCTTTAGGTAACTCCTCGAAACTCAATGTGTATTAAACAACTCAACTGGCCTTGATGCATCTAGCATCTATCAATGTGTCTTCGACGCTTGGCCAATCACCGTTTCGTCGTGAACCATCGCGTTGTTGAACTTTGCACCCATGCACTCTGCACTTGCTGTCAACTCTGAATCGCGCTCAAGTATCCGACACTATCACTTTGATCTCACTGCATCAATCCAACTAATCATGCTATTGTTTCTCTATGGGAACCTCGTAGCAAGGTTCAATTCATGAGATCCACACCATCTCCATGAATCATGCCGAGAAATCTCCTCTTGGTATTACTCATGCATGTTGCCCCACCTCTCACCTGGTGGTATAGCTGCATGCACTCCCTCTTCCTGCCTGGCACGAAATTTCTCCTCGCATGAGTGGTTTCTTCCACTCCATGATCCTCTTGTGGCTGCTCCACACCCCGAGGTTCACTTTCACCTGCATGCAAAACTTGCTCCCTCTCAAGCATCAATTGCATGTCTTTCTTGCACTTCCCAACAGTAGGAAGCTCCGTAGAAATCCCATCTACATCAAATCTAAAAAGATTCTTCTGCATCTCCAGTTGTGGCTGCTCCACAACCTTTTGAGACTGCTTCTCACGCTGCATGTTGAGAGGCTCCCTCTCAACCACCAAGTCACTAACCTCTGCTTTGCTCTTCAAAGCTTTGCATGCATCTTGTACCTCAGTGCATGTAGATTCTTGGCTCGCGCACATTGCAATTGTCCCGCCGCCGCAAAATTTTCTAACAAAAGAGCTGATTTTAAATCGATGATATCTCCCTCATCCGAGCTCCGATTCGACCGATTTTTTTTTCAATTTGGGTATTTTTTTTCAAGGAATCCAAATATGCTATTTGTTTCTGAAAATATTTCACCAAAATTTTTCAGATATTCCCTACAAACTCGCGCACCCAAAAATTCTCGCTCTCATTCCATGTAGAAAATTATATACAATATGCATGTATATTTCCGGCTTTCTCCATCTTTATGTTTCTTAAGTTTATCCTCAAACTCAACCGCTTCAATGTTTTGCAATTGATCCAATGATCAATATCGCTCCGATACCATGTAGAAAATTTGAATAACTGATATGCTATCCACCGAGATTCTCCTGATCACACACTATTTTAGCTTCATGCATAATACAGAATCTCTTCTACCATTGATCATCACATGCGGAAATAAAATCAATTGCATGCACACATTAAAGCCATAAAAATTCACACATATGAACACAGTATTTCATGGGAAAGCTTAAAGCTAAAAACCCCCAACTATATGTATATTATATATGTCATGGAGATCATGTAACAATCATAGTACAAAGCTCTTTGCAAGCTCTCATGCACTACTTCTCTTGCTACACACTATCAAGCTAGATCTAGCAAAACTCATGCTCCAACCTTTGGCCACTTGATAGCCAACCTCAATTGCGTGTTTCAATGCTATGGGATGGTCTCTTTATATAGATAAACCACCTAGATTGAACTGTGCAATCCTCATTGATTACTCCACCTATCTGTGTGTTGCAAATAGCAACAGTATAGTCACAACTGATAGTTAACCTGCTCTTTCACCTATTTCTGCACTGGTTTCCACTGAAACTGTCCATGCACTGAAGTTAACTGATGTATTCTTTAGTTGATTTATGAGTATTTAATTAGTGAATTAATTAATAATTAATTCACACCACTCTCACTAATTGTATCTATTAGTTAACTTGGATACAAAAAGCTCAACTATGTTTAGATTAGTTAAACTAAATACAACTCCACTAACTTCCTCAATCAACTCCACCAAACTCTGTCACATGAGTTCTAACTGAATTCTTCATGCAATAGCTTCACTTAAACCCTAGGAAAAGCATATTTCCTTCTGTCAGCTGCATGTGCCACATCCAGGCATCAAATTGAAGTGCTCCAAGAGAATAAGATAATGTTTATAGTCCAAATATTATTAAGAGCTAATAATATTTGACTTCCCTATTTTAAGGAGAGGCAGTCTAAAAATAGACTTCGACCTATAGGTCCAAAAAATAGTTGTCCATATATTTTTACCAACATGACCAATACTCCAAGAATAACATACTGCAATCCCTGGACCATGCTCCATATGTCTAAAAATAGACATAGTCTAAAAATAGATTTTTTCGACAAAAATCACATGTGTGGTCCCCATCTAGTTTAGGTGATCACTTTCCAACTAGGATCAGGAAAGATGTTTCCAAGTGAGGCCTCCTTCACCTAAGCTTCGTTACTTTCAATAATCTTGGTACTAAAAAATCATGGAATCATGATAGGAAATTGTCTCACGTAGCCATGTATCCAAGAACTGGCTGTGTGACTGCCTCTATTCGCGATGTGATGTAGGAACTCCTACATTCTCGCACCGCATCAAGATTTAGTCGCTCACTTTCCTAGTGTGCTTTTTCCCTCTGATTTTTGGCATCGGTATGATTGGTTTCTTCCACTCCATGAACCTCCTCTTGTGGCTGATCCACATCTTGAGGCTCATCATTAGGAACAAGTAGCTCCTCCTCTGCATGCAAGTGTAGCTCCCTCTCAAGCGACAACTTCATAGATTTCTCCTCATGAAATTTGATATCCCGTCACACGACAGTCATCCGACTGTATGGAAAATGCACACGATAATTGTGGGGTGTTTATATGTACCCCACAAATATCCAAACCTCTACAGTTGGCTCCATCTTCTTCCCGGCATCCTTCGTCACATGAATGTAAACCAATGAGCCAAAAATCTTCAAATGAGAAATATCAGGCTTCTTACCAGAAAATGCCTCTTCAAGTGTACTCATGCCAAGTACTCTATGAGGACAACGGTTTTTCACATAAACCACAGTGTTGCATGCCTCAACCCACAAGTGTATGTGAAGGCCCTGATCATGCAACATCGCCCGTGTAGCACCCACGATCGTTCTGTTCTTCCTCTCTGCGACCCTATTCTGCTGCGGGCTATGAGGGGCTATGAGTTCTCTTCGAATTCCTTCTTTTCTATACAATTATTTTAATTCTCCAGAGATGTATTCACCACCATTATCACTCCTTAAAGCTTTCACCTGCTTCCCCGACTCTTTCTCAACCAGTGCCTTGAACTCACAGAACTTTGAGTATGTCTCGCTCTTCTTCTACATGAAGAAGATCCAACACTTACAAGAAAATTCATCAACAAATATCACATAATACCTGTGCTTTGTTGTTGAAGCAACCGAGAAAGGTCCACACACGTCTGTGTGAATTCTCTCAAGGATCGTCGAAGCACGACTATCCTTCTCATGAAAATTGGTCTTCACAAATTTTCCCAAAGTACATCCCTTGCACTGATTTGACTGCGCAAGTGTACCTTTGGGAAGCCCGGTAGAAATTTGCTACAAAATTTTCAAAGCGCCATGGTGAAGATGGCACAATCTCTTGTGCCACAATTCGCCTTCATCTCGGCTCACCACTCCTTCTGCTTTGCCTGCCATTGCTGCGCATCCATCTGCCTGCAATTGATAAAGATTCTTAACTCAAATCCCTATCCTCCTGGTTTGACCAGTTTTTTTATGGTGCAGGAAAGCTTTTCCCTCGCTAAAAACAACATCATAACCCTTGTCTTCCAACATCGCCACGGAGATCAGATTTTTCTTCAATCCTGGAACATGCATGACATCCTTCAAGATGAAAGGTTGACCGGACTCCCTCTCAAAGTAAATGGTCCTGATACCAGTCGCAATGTATCTACCATCATCGCCCATCTTGATGTGCACTCCAAGATCCTTTTCCTCTAGATCACTAAACAAATCTTTGTCTCCGGTCATATGGAAAGACACACCACTGTCAAGAAACCACACCGATCCCATCACACTTGAAACCAAGCATGCGATCAAAGAAAAATCTAGCTCAAACTGCGAGGCTAAGGCCTCTCCTGTTGCAGAACCAACAACGCTCTTATTCTTCTTCTTCTATGGACAATTAGTGGTGAAATGCCCGTGCTGGTGACAGTGAAAACACTTCACCTTGGAAAAATCCTGCTTCTTGCCTTTAGCTTCGGATTTGGAAGTTTTCTTCCCTTTTCCTTTCCGAGCTTTGGCAGCCAAAGCGCAATTTTCTTCATCTTCATTCTTCGATGAAGATCCATCCCTGGTACCCCGCCTTATCTCCTCCTGCACAAGATCCGACCAAAGTCGCTCCCATCCTGGCAGTTTCTCCCGTCCATTGACAGAGTCTTCGTAGCTATGCCAACTCTTTGGAAGCCCAAGGAAAGCCAAGCTCACCAAGTCTTCTTCATCAACAGTAAACCCCACACTTCCCAGCTCATCCTTGCAGTGGACAAACTTCCTGAGGTATTTTGGAATACTGTCGCCTTTCTCCATTTTTATTTTCCTGAGCTTGTCTTTAAGTGCCAACTTCCTCCAGTCACTTCTTTTTTGGAACAAGTCTGTCAAAGCCTTCCACATTAAGAATGGAGTGGCTTTCCCATGAAGGCTAGACATAATGTTGTCCCTCACACCTTCCAATAGAATCCTTCGACACTTTGCTACCTTCTTTTGCCATGCGTCAAGTGCGGCTACATCGCTAGATTCAGGCTTCGGAATATTAGCATCTATGAACTCCTTTAACCCATTATCATCCAACACCGCCTCCATCCTGTCCTTCCATGCTATGTAATTCAATCTCCCATCAAAAGCATACTCCAATCACAATCCGTTGAAAGACATTTCAATGAATGCTCAACTTCGACTCCAAGAAAACACTGCAGCAAATTCAAATTCCACCAGCACAAAACTCAACCGCTTCAATAATTGCAATCTCCTCCAATGATCAACTGCTCTGATACCATGTAGAAATTATATAACTTATGTGTTATATGTCCAATATTCTCCTAATCTCACACTATTTTAACTTCATGCAAAATACAGAATCTATTCCACCATTGATCATTTGCGGAAATTAAATCAAGATTGCAATGCACACATGAAAAAATAAAAATTCACACACATTAACACAGGTGTTTAACAGGAAAGCCTAAAGTTGAAAACCAAAACTATATGTATATAATATATTTCATAGAGATCATGTAACAATCCTCATACAAAGCTGATCATATCAAGCTCTCAGTACAATACAATCGCTACACACTAATCAGGCCTGATCTTGCAAATCCATGCACCGATCTTTGCCACCTGCTAGCTTGCCTCTACTGCGCAATCCCTGCTGAAGAATGGCTTTGAATGAGTTTGAAATACTCCAGCCTTGCTCACGCAATCCTCATTGGCATCTCCACTGAGTGTTGGATGCAATCAATGCATCACTATAGTCACAACTGATAGTATATCTTTCCCTTTCACCTATCTCTCCACTAGTCTCCACTGAAACTGCCATGCATTGTAGTTAACTGATGTATTCTTCAGTTGATTAATGAGTTATTATTTGTGAATTAATTCACTCCACTGTCACTAGTGTATCAATCAGTTAGACTAGATACAACTAGCTCAACTGAGTCTAACTGAGTTAAACTGAATACAACTCCATAACTACTTCTTCCAACTATGTCAAAACTCTGCCACTTGAGTTCTAACTGAGTCCTCCATGCAATAGCTCTAGTAAACCCTCAGGAATAGTGTAATTCCTTCTGTTAGCTGTTGTGCCACATCTATGCACTGAACTGAAGTGCTCCAAGAGAATAAGTCATTGTTTAGAGTGCAAAATATTAAGAGCTAATAATATTCAACATATCTATTTTTAGATTGGCAGTCTAAAAATAGACTTCGCCCAATATGTCTAAAAATAGAAGTCCATATATTTTTCCAACTTGACCAACCATCCACAAATAACATCCTGCAACTCATAGAATATGATCGACATGTCTAAAAATTGACTTTGCGCCAACAATAGCTTGCGGGCCCACTTAGTGAAGGCGATTCTTTTCACTAAGCTCATCATCTTGTTGAATCTCAACACCCTATACAGTTAAGGAAATCATGAATGGCAAAGCAGTCCAGCTAGCTACCCTGCGCGGTGACATCTTACCTGGCTTTGTCAATGGTAGTTGACTCAAGCCATACCGGGCTCAATGACTATATGGTGGCCTCAGTGACTCGAGACGAGTCAAAAGATTGTGTTGGGGGACTGTTGGAATAGGGTCTCCTATGAGCTGCAAAACTGGTCCATTTTGAATACTTATGATTATATTTAATCTAGCGCAGGGGTTTTGGGGTGGGTCAAAGCCCCGAAAGCATTGTAATGGGTAAAAAGGTAAACCAGGAGTCCGAAAAGAATGGTTTGCGGACCATAGGAAATTCTAGGCTAAATTATTATAAATAGAGGAAAATTTTGTATTGTAAGGCAGAAAAATGAAGAGCTATTGATGCGAATTGTGGTTTAAGTTATCTATTTGGGTTTTTGGGGAAATGACTCCTGCTAGCTATGTGCGTGGAGCTCCAAGTCCAGCTGTGTATGGACCCTTCTACTATGTGCGCAGGCTAGGAAGGGAATTGTATGAAGGAATTGATGAATTGATGAATAAGAAAGGTTGATAGAGAACTGAATCTGTGAGTACTCTTTGTGCGAATCATTGGTAATTACTGCATTCTGCATTTTTTGTATTTAAGCCGTGAAGATTTGTGTAAGTGTGTTTTCTGTATCTAGATCTGTTTTGTTCTATTATGCAATACGATGCTATTGTCATAAAATCATATAATTATAGATCTAGTGCACGTGGATGTGAATAGAGACCTAATTGACCATGCACATAATGAGGTAATCTAGGAATCACAGAACCTAGTGCAGCTCTGCTTGCCTTACCTATCCTTTCTCAGGGTGCAGAAACCTGGTTCTAGCACCCACCCATACTACTTCGGGTGAGATTTTGACCTGCGCAAGCAGGTCACTGCCGAAAGAGCCAATAGTATAAGGGCTTGTTGGCAAACCTTGAGCTCCGAACCTGGGTCAGGACCCCTCGAGCCAACATTGAGTAAGCGATTATAAGGAATGACACCGACTTCTCTCTAAAACACTTATTTTTACAGATAACTAGGTCACAAGAAATTTCTAATGTTGCTAGGGGATATCACAGAGTTCTCCAAGAAAACAAGATCTTTTACAAACACCTTCAAGACCTCAAAGGTGTTTGTCCTAAAATTCTTGCAAAATAGATTCCATAATTATATTATGACAATTACAGTAATCACTAATTATATTTACTGTTTTCTTGGGGCTCAAGAAGCATAATAGTATACTACAGAATCAAACCCCATTTTGGAGGTCAATCTGATGCCCACCGTGCAATGGAATTTATAGGGGAAGATGGATCCATCCTTGTCAATACATCCAAAATGGGAAAATATGTACACATGATATTCAATTTTAATAAGGTTCTTGGGCCATCTGCTACAGAAGGTAGTGAATAAAGTCTCTCTTTACCTCATATATTGACATAATTTCCATACAATTACTAACTTCTTTTTTCCATGAAATGACACAGGAAATTTACATTGATACACAACCATTGATCTGATCTTTAATGGATGGTCCACAATAGCATCTGGAAATACCCACACCATGGTAAGTGTCTTTCCACCATGGTCAGTGTTTTCTGATAAGAATTTTGTTTTAAAAATTTGATGCTTTCCCATAAATATATATCTAAAATGGATGAGATGGGAAAGAAACTTTTGGTTCTGGGTCTTAACTAATAGATTAATTTCTAGATCTTTCCCAAGGTAACCTGGCCTGACATTTCGGACCTATTAAAGTTCAGAGTGGTACAACGGGTGCTTCTGAAAAGGAAATGGGAGTGGGAGTCAACTATACAACTCTCAATGACCTCTTCGAATGATCTCAAATAATTTATTATTTGTTTTTATGACTTTCCACCTCCAATCAAACATGCTGTGCGAACTGAAAAAACATCACCTGATCAGAAGACACTGAAGGTGGGAATGAAGGTTGTAATAACCTGTGTTTTTCCCTTGTGGACATTTTAATGTTATATCGTCAAACCAGTGTTAATTGATGTTTTATAATAGTGACATATTTTCTCCTAAGCAATCAAGTAGGTTTATGCTTCATCTTTAGAGGAAATCAAGGTTTAAAATTAGAAAGTCGATGTTAAAGAAAATGCAAAGGATTGGGACTACAAATTTGAAAGTCCACTTGAAATGCCTTGTAAACCAAGGAATTATGTTTATAATTTATTACTTGTAATATGCATCAACACTTTTCTGAGTGTAATTTAATTATTATTTAATTATTATATTGGTTTGCAGGATAATGGTTACTTGTGAAGAACTAGATTAATAGACGCAACATTGAAAAACCCTCTAGTTGAGACATGAAATTTCTCATAATTACAATGAAATTCAAGGTCACATGTCATTTCCTATTTGACCAATTTGTTCAAGAGCATTGTTAGATACTGTCAAGTCTCTGGATTTTCTACCTTCATTTTTCTGTAGATAATAATTATTGTAATGTATTTGCCAAGTCTATGGATTTTCTATCTTCATTTTCTTTGAAAATAATTATTTTAATGTAGTTTTTAACATGGAAAAAACATTTTTGACCTTTTTGTGTTTGTGTTTTTTTTTCTTGTGGTAAGGAATCACAATTTAACTTTATCATTTGTTACTGTTTTTAATTTAAGTCATGTAAGAACATTGGGTGGTTGTAAAAATATCAATAAATAAACAAAATATCAATAAAACAATAACGATAAATATTTATAATTCTATTTGTTTTTTGGTTTTTTCTATTTGGTAATTTTTTTTAGGGTGACTTGGCATTGTTATTTATTAAAAATTAATAATAACAATGTTATCCATAACAAAAACATGTTGTAATGAAATAATATTCCAATATTAATTTAGAATTAGATAATTTTTTAACTTTATTAATGATAATTAGAAATTTTAAGTTCAAATATTATTTTTAATAAATATTGATATTTATTGGATAAAGTTTGAATCACGGTTCAGGATAATTACTTATCATGTTTTAGACTTGGAAGCACTATTTAAACTTAAAAACAAGAGCTAAAAGCTATTATAAGAAAGTTAATAATGTAATTTGTGGGAATTGAATTTATCTAAGTATTTTTCTTAATTATTTTCATTTTATCAATTATAATTAATAACTTATGGCTATCAACACAATAAAACTAAATAGGTTACATGAAAGGTAAGAATTTCAAATCTTAAACACCCATCAAATTTGATGGGTTTGTCATTTTAATGCTTGTTTTTTTATCATTTTAATCCAAATCTTGATGATCTAAATAAAAAATTACCTGTATTTGATGAGCAAATCACCCCATGACGAGCAATTTGCCCATCAAATTCCATCCTAGAACTCACATCATGTCCATTGTGCACTTGAAAAATAACCTCTATATAACTCTGACAATGACTATATTCCTGAAATGCAGCCCACCCCTTAATTATTGCCTCCTACATTTTCCACTCCTATCTAGGGATGGAATTTGACAGCAAATTGCCCATCATGGAGTGATTTGCAGGTTAGATACAGGTAATTTTTTTCCAAACCGTCAAAATTTTGGCTTAAAAAGATTAAAACAGACACTAGAATGACAAAAACCGTCAAATTTGACGAGTGTTTGAGATTTGAAATTCCTATCTTGCGGGTCCTATCAACAATCCTTTGCAACTCTGGGTGCACTTGCTACTTATATTAGTAGAGAATCTGCCGTCACCATAAAAATGCCCCAGATTCGCTCATTATTCGCGGGCGAATAATCCTCTGAAGCTGTGTATTACTACTCTTGAATATGAGTATAGAATCTGTAGCCGACATAAAAATGCGCCAGAATCACCCGTTATTCGCGGGCGAATAATTGTCTGAAGCTGAGCGTATTATTACGTATGGAAACTCAGTCAAAAAGAAATCCCCGCGTTTGCTCCAGTTATTTTCCGTGAAACATGCGGTCCGCAGACACTGTAACCGCGACCATGTCAGGCAGCTTTGGTCAGCGCACCAGATGGCAATCTGTCCTTTCTCATAGCGACTCCCAGTTGACGCCAAGTTTGTTGAATCGGTTTCAACGAACGCGTATTCCTGTTTCGTTTAATATCCTCATATTGTAGTGCTTGACTTAAGTCAATGATTAACTCTGAACAAAGGTGGAAAATGGTCGAAATATTGACAGCGATTAATGTGTTCGTTGCGATTGAACTCAGAACAGTTGTCACTTATAATTCAAGAGAATTTTCTGATTAAAATGTTTACAAACGGCATCGGTATGCAATTTGACTGTCAAATTAAGTGTGAATATTTGACTTTTTTTGTCTATATAATTTTGAACAATAGAAAAGGGTCCACACTTGGAAATGATTAATTGATCTTGACGAATTAGGTGTTTTTGGGTGGAGACTACTTTACTCATAGGGTAGTTATATAACTATTTCAGAATTTACATAAACTAGCAATAACATAGAAAAGAAAACACATGGCAAAGTCCACACACATAGTGGTAGCCATTATTTTCCATGCTAATTTCTTAGTTAAAGTTACTACTTGTAATTTTGATGGTAAATATCACTGTATCCACTCTCTATGACATTCAAACACATTAAACAATAAAAAAATACATATTGTTTTTTTACAATCTAAAGATAAAATTCTTTGCAAAAGTAGATTATCTTCTCCATCAACATTGAAATTTCCGAAACAATAATTTGTAGGACTCAAAGAATTTTATACTGTTTTTTGTGTGTAGGAAATTAGAGGAATCGACAACTTGACATCGATTATGATAGCTACCACTATAACCTCTAGTTGAGAGTTACAATAGTGTCTACCCACAGAGCACAGGTTCATTAATGGTTTTACCCACTGTGGGAAGCTAGATGCATTTATATGTGTTCTAATATCCACCTTCTTTTATACAAAAACAACTCTTTTTCTCATCAGTGCCCTACCGTTTTCATGAAAGATGCAGATAAAGATTCTCTTGCAATTGGTACCACAGATGATAGACTATTTCTCCTTGTCTATTTAGGTAAGGGTAACCTATCTGCTCAAGCGTCAACTCCATAATATGCACTTTCCAAAAAAGAAAGAAAAGCACGCTTAAAATTAACATGCCTAATAGCAATATGCCATGTGTACCATGACCTTTATGTTTTCAGCCATACTGTGCCAATTCTAGTATCGAACAATATAGTTTTTCATTTGGCTTACAAGTCATAGCCCACTGGACTTAGAGCTCTTACTGAAACCCATATGCAAAACATGATGACAAATATTTGAACGGGGTACTCTACAACCCCCATTAATGAGGAAGAATAAATACCAGGATAAATTCTATAGATTACATTGGAGTCTTGACCATGCACCCATGGGGTACATCTATCTCTTTTATGATTACTTGGCAGAGCTTCGGACTAGGCCCTTACCTGAGCAAAGAAGCGTGATTCCAGTGAAATCAAAGAAGCCCAATTCCAATGAATTTTGAAATCCTCAGAAACCTTATTTAATAGACTTCCCGAGCACTATGCCACATATTCAAATGGGCTTAAAATTTCTATGAGCAATAACCACATTAAAAGGGTCACTACTCCCCATTCTCAGAAAAACTGAAAGCCACCCAAATGGAGAATCTGTTTTCGTTGGCTTCTTCGAGTCTTTTATTATCTCAGGATGTGTGAAGCTAGTCACACATTGAAAATACTGCACAACAAGTTGTATCCTAGTATAATCTGTACCATCTCTCCATTCAGTGATTGCCTTCTCATTGAACATCCTATTGCTAAAGCTCACAATACACAGACCACAGGGACTAAGAATTCGATAAATTTTTGCAAAAACCATCTCAGGCTGCTGAAGGTAGTGAACACCAACAACGCACAAAACAACATCAAAACTGCAATTGTTGGCCTCTATGGTTTGATCCTCATTCAAATATTTCACAAGGAGCTCATCAAGTCCAAAACCTCTGCACCAGGGGGAATCCTTTCTCTATACTATTTAGAAATTCTCTATTTTTAATAATTATGAGTATGAAATAAAGTAAATTTACTTGTCATCCATTAGCTACCCATGCTCATCAACTTGTTAACTTTTACTCCATATCCATTAAATACTCATACTGGTCAAATTGTTAACTTTACTCCAAATTCATTAAATACATATCAAATGTTGGAAATTCCAATCTCATAATTCTTTTCTGTGTGGCAGTTGTTAAAGATTTTCCAGCTTAAATTTCTAAAGCATGGTAGGTGCTACTGCATGAATCTCCTGGACAATACAAATGAATTGAACTCAGTTGTTCATTGCGCTCAAAACGGTAACCACTTCACTCATTGTTGGCTTGTTTTTAGGTGTTTCTGAGCTGCAAGCGATACCCAAATTCAGAAGCTTAATGGTCTCATCTTCAATCGAGTACTCGTTGGATGCACTTAGTTCCAGAAGGTGAGGAGAAACAACGCTCAATGGATTGCTATCATCAATGGCCTTCACCACCCACTATCTAAGTGTGGTCGTCCTGTCCCCAAACATATCACATAGTGGGTTTCTGCCACTCACCATTTCGAGGAGGGCGATTCCATATCTATATACATTAGCCTTTGAGGTGATTCTCAAACAATTTGCATACTCTGAAAAAGAAGACATGATTGAGCTTTCATCATCAGAATGACCATGCATAACACAAGTAACAGGGCCTGTGATTTTGTGTTGCTTGGTGCCATGTAACCGATGGAGCCCCTAACGTTGGAGGTACTGAAACCGTTGCGGACGTGCCATATTTCAAGATTCTTCAGAGCCCAAAGTCACCAATAGCAAGTTTGAGATCGAAATCGAGCAAGATGTTGGAGGGCTTGAGATCACAGTGAAGAATAGGTTGTAAGCCCTCTCGTGAAGATAAAGCAATCCATTCGCGACGCCCACTGCGATACTAACGACACTTTCACAGTCGAGTGTTCCCTCTTGTATTTGCATCACCAAGGTTCCATTGGGCATCATCTCCATGACCACGAAAGTCATACTAGGACTATTTCCATAACCCAACACTTGAACTAGGTTTTGGTGCTGCGTCATGGATAATAGTCGCATGTCAATGATAAGATTACCCTAGAATGAATCCACGCTTGAATCACCTTTGAATCTCTTAATAGCAACCTCTTTTCCATCCAGAAGGAAGCCTGCATAGACTATTGTTGTTCTCCCAAAACCAATTATATTCTCCGGACTGAATCTTCTAGTTGCCTCGGAGAGCTCGGTTGTGGTCATCGATTTTATGGGGTTAGC
This sequence comes from Pinus albicaulis, assembly GCA_034641835.2. Taxonomy (NCBI): domain Eukaryota; kingdom Viridiplantae; phylum Streptophyta; class Pinopsida; order Pinales; family Pinaceae; genus Pinus; species Pinus albicaulis. The sequence goes on along the minus strand of CM076571.1, from coordinate 968,967,159 downwards.
CTTCTCTGTGATTCCAGCAGAAGTCTCAGGATTTCCCTTGTTCGACTCGACTCTGGTACGGATAGCACAGAATAATAGTGCTACCGCGATGACGCTACCAAAAGCCAGGGCAGAGAAGATGATGGATAATTTCTTGCCTTTGCTAAGTCTCGAGGATGAGGAAGGGCTCGAAGCTGGTGCAGGGCAAGGTATAGCAAGGATCGGCCTGCATAAACCTACGTTTCCAAGAAAATAAGCGGCCGTAAGATTTTGGAAGATGCCCTTTTCTAGAATTGGGCTGAACAAAGTGTTGTAGGACACATTCAGCAAGCGAAGAGTAGCCATGTCCCCGAGGTAAGGTGTAATCGAACTAGAGAACTCATTGTCAGAAAGATCCAAATCAGTAAGAATGACCATGGATCGAAGCCATAGGGGAAGTTGTCCCTCAAATCGGTTGTCGGAAAGGTTGAGATGGAGAACGTCCACACAACTTCCCATACTATTGGGAATCTCACCACTCAGCAGATTCCCTGCAAAGTCTATGTTGGTAACAAGCATCATGCCTTCGATCTCGACGAGAATTTTGCCTATAAGCATATTATTCGCCATATAAAATGATTGAACTATATGACTTAAATTCACAACACCAGGAGCTATGTTACCTCTAAGCCGATTGTAACCGAGATTCAAGTCCTGCAGACCAATGCAGTTGGAGAGGCTATCTGGTATTGTACCGCTCAGCTGATTGTGGTCGAGATACAAGCTAGAAAGCTGAGTAAAACCACAAAGAAATAACTATTAGATTTTCCTTCAGAAACGTAGATTCGAATTAAACCCAAAAAGAAATAACTGCTGAGTATAAAGGCAGCGAAGGTTGAATCCACAGGCATGGGAGGCCACAACCTCATGGAGTCACAGAGCGCGACATGGAGATACTGCATGTCACTAAGTTCATCAAAATGGAAGACGACTCATTAAGAGAAAGAGAAAGACCCAGTAACTATTTTTGTAACTGATTATTTAATCATAAGGTAGAGATTATTTGAATCTTCTAACATTGAAATCAAGGTTGCAAAATGATACACGTAGCAATTTAGGAAAGTTGTTTTCAAATAGGTACACTTTACAGTGCAATTAGCAAACAAAAAAAAAAATTAGCTTAGATAACTATGGGTAGTAGCTATTCAGCCACAAGTTACTTGTGCGATCATCTCACGACTTACATAAACAAATAAACAAAAAAATTAAATTAAAGGTTGGTTGCTATCTTGCAGTGATTTTTGTGGCTTAAATGTCACTAGGGGGGCTAGTCAAACCCCAAGTTAGTTGTGCACTCATCTCATAAATTAGAAAAAAAACCAAAAAACATATTTAATATTTGAGTGTGATCCTCAGGTGATTTTGACAAGGTAGATGCGAGTGGGTTGCCCCTACTCAAGCCAACATAAATGCCCCTGGGTTGTAGCTACACAAGCCACATGTTACTAGTGTAGTCGCCTCAAGGCTCACATAAACAAACAATTAGTTGCCACAGGTTAGTGGTGCACTCATATGAGGGCTTTTTTTCTTCAGAAGAAAAAACAACTAATTTATATAATGTACCAACAACAGATATCAGATAATTTGAAGACCAGTTCAAAGTCTTTTAACATCCTATCAATAAGAAAAACACATTCAAAATATTCAGTTCCTATCCTGCATACCTTCATACACATCTTTCAGTTAAGATCATGTAAATCAAAATGTTGTTTCCCATCAAAATATCCCTATATGTGTTCATAAATGCATCAAATATTTAAACATAAACCTCTGCTTTAAACTCTAAATAAATCTTAGAAACAATTGCATAAATTATGCTCCCTGGTAGTTGCTAGCTATCAATTATATAGCGGCAGTGTTATAAAGCCTTCTTCCTATAAATTGCCATTATCCTTGATCCAGAAGTGCATTGCACCAGGTTGTTCCCTTAGGTCCTGTTTAGACAAGGGGTCTACAATTGAGTTTGCTTCTCTGTAAATCTACACTAAGTCTATCTTCCCGAAGGATGTTATAAGTTCATTGATGTGAGAGATCCATCCATCCAGGAGGGGAGGAGAAAATGATGTGCCGCTCCAGAACCCATTAATAGTGGATTTGGAGTAGCCATATACATCTATTTTATGTAACCTTAGTTTCCTAGACATCCACAATAATCTCAAGAGTTCCACAACCTGGACTGTGGTATTTGTGCCATCTCCAGCAGCCCAAGCTATCTTATGTTATACCTCATTTTCCAATAAAAAACAAACACCACAACCACATCTCCCATCCTAGACTGCCCCATTAAAATAACCAATGAAGAGCAAGATTGCCAATGTCTTGTAATGAAAAGAAAGATATAAGTGACTATGCGTAGTGTCCCTTTCCATATGAATCCATGTTATAATCTTTGTAAAAATCCATCTATAGTCTCGGACTTGTTCATCAAAGATTTATTTATTTTTGGCCTTCCATAATTCCCAAAAAATAAATAATTTAATGTACTTCAGATTTCAACTTGTTGCAGCATCCACCATGGTAAGCGTTCTTCTATGACTATGACTGAAAATTCCCTCTAAGAAAACTTAAGGCTCCCAATAGTAAGTTCCCATGCTCCCAATAGTAAGTTCCCATACCTTGAAAGCATATGTACATTCCAGAAAAATATGTACATTAGTTCCATTAGCATCAGAGCACATGATGCGTCTTCTAGCACCACACCAGCCACCTCTGATGAGGTTCTCCCAAGTTAAATTTGTATTATGTTAGACAACCCATGTAAAATGAATGATCTTGTTGAGTACTTGATATTTCTATAAAAGAAACATTATAAATATACCTTTTTGTTTCTGCTACCATCAATGAATTTCCTTTCAGGAACCTTCTCCGTCACGATTCCTGCAAAGTCCAACATTGGATAACATTTTAATATAAGATTTCAATTCATCTGCCATAACAACTGTCAAACCCATTTGTGCCACATTACGCCAATTGGGAAAAGTCCCATTCCATCCATTTATTGCGTGAGCGAGAATAAAACAACCTCGACAGAGCAAGTGTCTCAAGAACTGAGCTGACAAACCGATGTCCACCTCCATACCTTTGATTTTGTCGCCAATTAAAGTCCGGTCCCCTGAACCAAAACTCCATATGATACGCTCTGCAAATGTTGTTTTAAGCTTATTAAAACCATACCATCTACCGGAGTCAGATGGGCTAATATTCTGTCTGTTTTATTTGGGATGATACTGTTTATTTTATTATGTATTTGCGAGGGCAGAATATATAAGTTTGCCCAATACACCATCAAATGTTGCTGAACAGCATGTGTGAGAATGTATATCTCCCCAAACTTGAGTATATCAGGATTTACATATACTAACAAGGAAAAATAAATAAATTAAAAGATGAGTGTAATTTAATAGCTTAAATGTATTTAAGTAGAAGTTAGTTAAATCACCAGTTCGGCGTGTAGTTATTTTAAGACTCTCACACACATAAAATTCAGAGAAAAATATTGAAAAAAATCTAGAATATAAAAAATATCTAAATTTGTAAAATATAATATTTATAATAAAAAATTTAATAAATATTTCAATATTAATTTTTAATTATTTAAAATGTTTTCTTATTAAATATATCAATTCAAATCTTAATTTTTTATGGTTTAAAATATTTTTCATTGACTTACATCTTAATTTTCTTTATGATTTGAAGTGTTTATTTTTATTTTCCATTATATATTCAACATCTCACAAATTGTTTTTTATTCCAATCAATCCAAGTTAAACTCTTAAAAAAAAAAAAAAAAAATACCCCATTTTTCTTCAATATGTGAAAAAGTTTTAACACAACTCCATTTTATAAAGTTCCCAACACAATATATATATATATATATATATATATATATATATATATATATATATATATATATAATTAATTCACCATTCAAAATTTGTGATTACAACATATTCCTCCTAAATATTATATACCCAAAAACTCAAAAAATAAATATAAATACTGCATAAAAATCCAATAGAGGCCACTGAAAATATTGATCAATTTCGGAATTTGCAGATGAAGCATAGACCTAATTCACCACCGAAACTTATTAAGACAGGACTTCATTACAAAGTCATGATATTCAGTCAATCTTGTGCAGAACGTGATGCTGTTAGATGCGCAGAGAGCCAGAAGATTAGCTTTGTGACAGATGATTAATCCTCCTCCTTACAGGAGTGGGGGACTCGTTTATTGTCTCCAACGCAGGCTTCCAAGATTTGACTCTCGCCAATCTCATGCTTGATTCCCTCAAAGCATCTGCATCGCCCACCTGCAATTCCGCTGTTTCTTTAGCACCGTCAATCGCTTCATTGAACTCGTCTCCGCCGCTCATGGCCGTCAAATTTCTGTCTCCAGGAAATTGGCACAACTCGGCCAGCACGGGAAGAATTCTGCTCAGGCTCCTGTAATTCGAAGTCGAATTCTGAATACCCGAGTCGGCTTTAAAAGCGAGGGAAGCCATCTCTGAAGGCGAAAGCGAGGAGTGGAGTTTATGCATGGGGAGAAGAAAATAGAGATGCCCCAATTCTAGCTCCTCGTCTGCTGAAAGCGCTGAGATTCGGCGCCCAGTTTGTAGAGCGGATGAATGACAGACAAAATGCTGGGGATTGTCCAGCATCAGTTCTGCAGCTTTCATCGAACTCTCGAATTCTTGGACGCTGCCATGCAACGTTATGACCTTCACCACATTGGACGGAACCTTGGAAGAAACGCAGGAAACGTAATTGCCCATATTACCAGCTATATTCGTTAAATCTACTGCCCTATAATCCCTTTCCTCCGAGGCTTGTTATTCGTGTCTGATGGATTAATATTGTATGGAGAGATATAAGGTCTGCTAGACTACGTTTATCGATGGTCTGCCATTACAACGACGAGAGTTGCAGGCAGCTGCGCGGAAATACCAGTGCTTCTTTGACTGGAAGAAGAAGTGTGGAAAATATATATATTTGCATTTAATAATCGCGTTGTCCCACACGGTTATTCTTCCAGAGAATGAGGTCACAAGAATCTCTGCAAAACTCCACCCTGAAAGACCGGAGATAATCGCGTAGTCTTTCGTGGAAATTAAGACACTGTGTTGCAGTTTCGATGCCAGCCAATGTGGCGTTGGAATCTCCAGGTGTTTGTCTTAGCGTAACTATTTGTATACACGTAACTGTGATATCTCACTTAAAAATCATGTGAATTTGTGCGTTTTATTCCCTGGTTGATTCATGTGGGGGAATTGGTGTAAGTAGAGTTTACTTCGCATTGAAGTTGAAAATTTATGGAATATTAACTATTTTTGGGTTTGAAAATTTATAATTACGCTGTCAGAGAGGATAGTCATTACTCATGGTTGTTAGTCAATGTAAATTGACCTTACATGGACTTATTATCATTATTGAAGGATAACCACCTCACTTGGATTTAGCTTATTGGAGGTCTTTAAGAAGGCATGGTTTTCATTCCTTCCTTATGTCTCTAGGTCTTGGGTTGTCAATTTTCTTCCAAGCTTTTAGTCAAGTAAAAATTGTTTTAGGGTAGAAAAAGATTAATGATCTTAAAAAATATTAAAAATATTAATGATTGGATTGTCAACTTTCTTCCAAGCTTTTAGTCAAGTAAAAATTGTTTTAGGGTAGAAAAAGATTAATGATCTTAAAAAATATTAAAAATATTATTGATAACATTTTACTAATAAATAAATTTAAAAATTAATAATCATAAGATAATTTTTTTTTAAATTTAAAATAAATTATATATTGAGAAAATACTAAATTATTGATTTGACTTTTTACTAAAGTAATATAGATTTATCTTTTAAGTGTAGAGAGAAATTGAATTTGTTGAGGTACTATCCTCTTTTAAAGCACAAAACTTGAAAAATGATTTACACCTAGAGAGATTTGATCCATTTTGATACTTGATAAATTTGTGGTTAAGATTAGACTACACACAACTTAAAATTGCAATTCAAATAAACAAAATTGATTGAAAAATATAACTTAAAAATAGCCAAAATGTAGAATAATGACACACGCTTGACAATTTTTTTTCCCAAATTGCTTTATATTATATATACATTATTCCTTTAAAACCATATATACATGGTTCAGCTTGAAATATCCTAGGTCAGACCTCACTCTTTTAAAAAATTTCATCACTTGCTGGCTCATTTCACCAATTTGCTGAGTGTACCATCACCAAATGTTGTCATTATTATTTTAGTCATTTTCATCATGGTTTGATTCAGTCAGAGTCCCCATTAGGTATTCGGGTTTTCAAGGTCATCAAAAACAAAATTGCACCAGCAATTAGAGGAAATCTAGGTCCCAAGCCAATTCATGAAATTTCATCAAGTATGAGGCCATTTCAGCTCATAAACATCATGTCTCCATCATTTTTCAAGAAGTCATTCCAAGGGACAAATCATTTGCCACACATAGGGCTAGTTTTTCTTCAAAGTATGTTTCTGACCAAATGCAGATGAATTTCACAAAACTGAAAGAGGTTTTGTTAATCTTTGAACAAAGAAGGAAAACTTTCCTCAATTTTTACACACGTGTTATGGTTTGGGACAAATGTAAAAAATATAGTCAATGCTACAAGAGAGTTGTTGCACTTCTAGAGTGACCTTGGGAAACTCTAATTTTCTCCTAGCTGGAGTGTCCAAATGACTTGCTTGATTAATCAAATGATTATAGATAGAGATAAATTTCCAATGAGCTATCATGAGTTCATGAAGGCCTCCAAAAGTGGCCTACAAGAGAACGCTGCGCTTTTTGCACCCCCATTATGCACTTTTTGACCAGTCTTGGGCGAATTGATTTTTAGGGGGCTATAATTGATAATTTTCAGTGCTTGATAGGTCCATTGTGTAGTAGACAGAAATAGCTCTCCAACAATCTATCATCCACCCAATTTGGTCTTCCATAAGTAATCCAAAAGTATGTTTGAAGGTGGCATCGCGCTTCTGGCATTTGGTCGCTGCGCTCCTGGCATAGGCGTTGCACTCCTGCCAAATTGTTCCCACAGCTCTGCAAACCTCTTGAAAGTGGTTCCTTCATCAAATCAAATCCTCTTAAGTTATTCCATGTAATTTTTACCTCCTCCAACCTCTTTTTAAAGTTTATAATTAAGAATTCATGTTGTTAAATATCCCTCATGTGCCACTCCAAAATTAGGTAAGGAAACCCTAATCCTCCCCCTACCAAGTTTAGTTAACTTCCCTTGGACCCTATATCCATTCCTCACACACCCTAGACACTTCCCTTGCCCTTACACTCCTCCAATCCCTTTTCCCTAGCTCTATTCCCAAAACCCTAAATCTAGGTGGCATTTCCTAGCTACCTAAACAAAATCCCTATAATTGAATTCCCTAGTCTATCTCCCTAAGCCTTTTACTCTCCCATAAGTTCCAACAGTTCCCTAACTCCCTTCCCTTCTTCCCTAAATTTTCCCTTAGCTGTCCCAACTCCCTAACCCCACTATCCTACTCCCTTTCCCTTCCCCTTCTTCCTAAGGGTTTTTCCCAAAACACAACTGAAACATGGAAGAAGAGGAAGACCTTCATCATGAGCAAGAGAGGGAGTTTGACTTGGTTGAGTTGAATGACATATATGACCATGAAAACTCCAGACTGATCATCTAAGAGAAATATGCCAAGATCAAGGAATTACAAGATAATTTGGCAAGAGCCAAATTTGTCATCTCCTACCTTGAGGAAGAAAACAAACAGTTCAATGACAAGAAAATACTCTTAGAATTAGAGCTCTTGAAGGCCAATAAACAAGATACCAAAGGTAAGGTAATGATGGAACATGATGAGCCTCATCATGACGAGGCTCAAACCACCGAGAAGAGACCCAAAACAAGAGGCCTTAAAGAGCATTGGAGGCAGAAAAACTCACCTTGCGAAAGAGAGCTACCAAGAAAATTGATGAGAATAGGGAAATTTGGCTTGGCAAGACATAAATCCACCTGGAGAAGCTTCTGCAAGAGGCAAAGAAAGATAATTATATGCTAAGGCACATGGCCCAACACTGTCAAACCAAGAACACAATTTGTAACAACAAGATCAAGCAGTTGAAGAAAAAATTGAAGGAAACCCTAGCCAACCAAGAGGAGAAGAGGAAACTTGAAATCCTTGTTGAGGCGTCTTTGATTGCTTAGCATACTTCATCAGCATTCCAAATACCAATTTTGAACAGTTTTTGAGCAATTTTTACAATTTTGGCTTTTTGTGAAAACTTTTGACAGTCTTTAGCACAGTTTGACTAGGGCATTGCGCTTCGTCTAGGGGCCTCAAAATGAAAAAATAATACCACCATTGGATTAAGAAGGCCTAAGATATGTAATTTTGACACTTTGCTAAGAAAATTTGGACAATCTGACAAGGGGAAATGGCCAAAAACACTTTAAAACTGACATTTCTGCCCTTATTTTCAGGTAGGTGTTCTGCTCCTAACCCGTCTTGGGAGATTAAACTTTATGAGGGCTAAAAATCATAATTTTTGGAAACTAGATAGGACATGATTTCCAATGAGCTATCCTGAGCTCAATTTGGACATCGGTAACCCCCTTAAAAGTTGGCTTGCAGTTGGCATTGCGCTCCTGACACTGCCATTGTGCTCCTAACAGTAGCTCTGTGCTCCTAACAATTGTCTGGTTTTTCTTATTGTATCCTATTTTTTTGAGTTTGACCATGGAAAATGTGAATTCTACTGATGTAAAGATGGATGTAAATGTAATTAAGATATTTTTGAGTTACTAGAGGGTAAATACATTAGGTAAAAATGTTTTCATGGATGAATGAAACAGTTTCACCAAAACTAGGGGAGAGTTTGTTTGACCTCCCAACTCTTTGGGTTTTTAGTTCAGCCTTTCGCGGATTATCCTTGACTCAGCGATTTGACCCCTAAGGTGGGGAGAATTTTTTTCTTGCCTATATCTTTCACCTCTTCAATCATTTGAGAGGTTGGATGAGTTGTATTGATTAGAGACATTAGTGTGTTTAGATTTTGGTAGGAATATATTGGATGAGTTGCAACTATTTTGGTGGGATTCATGTGGTAATGTATTTTGACATAGTTTCTTCTTCTCTTGAATATGTATGAATGTACTTCAACTTGGAAATGGGTGCCTTGGAGAAGAGCCACAAGAATTGTTAGTATGTATGGTTTTCTAATAATAGGGTGTGCACATTCTAATAATGTGATTGAATTATTAGAATTCGTAAAAATCTTTGTAATGCATGTATCTATACAGTAATATGGATTTAGAGTAAAATTCTATATTTATATCAATTGACCATTTATAAATCAACATACTTTGAATTCAAATTAATAAAATCATTCTCTATGAATCTAGAGCAATAATCAACCATGGTATGTAACAATGCCATAAAAACCACATAACAAATAGTGTGACCACAATTAAAAATTACTAACATTAATGACTAATTCATATACTTGTTGTATTTCTTATTTGGTCATATTTTTATTCTTGGACTATAATAGTCATTTAAACTAATCATTATTAATTTTGTCATCTTATTATCTAGTCATATATTTTAATCCTAGACTAAATTAGTCATTTAAGTTAGTCGATTTTAGTTTTGTCAGTTATTATCTAGTTGTATATTTTATGCCTAGACTAAATTAGCCATTTTAGTCATTTTTAGTTCGATCACTCAAATTTGCTCAAATTTAGTAGTAATTCACTTGAAATAATTGCGGTGACTAACGTTTTTAGTCACCTAGTCACTAATTTCATAATGTTATACTAGTTTCATTTTTAGAACAATGGAATTGGCAAATCTCTTTATTGGAAAAAACATGGAAAATTAGTCCACCTTCGAATAATAGCCCCTAAAATTTTCCCTGAATATAGATGGTTATATATGTATGTATGTATGTATGTATGTATGTACGTAACACCCTCACATATACCAAAGCAACAGGCCAACTGCGATAAACATGTGATGAGAGGCTACTATAATAAGATTCAACCTCCAAGGTGACCTTAAGGAAGTGGAACCGATGGAAACACAACATATATACCTTGTACATCATCAATGACACCCCCAAGAGTTAACCCAACCTTTCAGGCCTCTTACCCCTGGGTCACACTGGCCTTTTGGCCTCTTTGGGCCATAGCTGTGGGTATAACACCGAGTGCCAACATCCAGAAAGCTATAGTTGTAGGCATAACATTGCATGCCAACAACTAGGGCCCCAAATGCCTAGTTATGTGCCTGCAGATCTGAGATTTTAGCCACCTTTTTAGGCACATATCCCAGGTCACTACTGAGAAATTCATGAAAACATAATGGATGACAAATAACAATAGGATAATGATACAAAAGCGATCACATCAATAATAACTCACCTGGACCCCTCCTAGCCATGACAAGAATTTTTTCAAACATGTCACAAAAATGTAATCTATAGGTGTAAACAATAGATTTAAGCATAGGGGTATCATACTTATATGAGAATCTCTAAGAAGCATTGCTCCCTTACATAATTTTCTCCAATACAATATATTTGACCATAGATACAATGTGCATTCATTTACAAGAAAAAACATGGAGAGAGCCATACATCATCGCTGATAAATTACATGCTTATAACCAACATAATAATAAATGAAATACAATAGATACAACAACGATATGATCCATATAATAACCTATAAAATTATACATCAAATACCAAAAGAAATAATTTCTCATTAACAACCGAGGATGGGACTACCATGTTCCACCCAACCATAGATTGGATGAGACAAATCTCTCTCCAGCCAATCACCCCCATGCCATATTCTAAGAACGAATGTGGGACATAAACAACCAAAATAACGAAACAAGCATGAATGCTACCAGATTTCTCTACCTACACCATGAGGAATTTGAGTTCCTCCTAGTCTCTCAGGATTTACCCTAATCCACAGTTTGAATCAGGGATCACTAGGCCCTAAACCGAGACATACTATTCAATATTTACCATACATCCTATCTCGAGCCTACTAAGTCCAATGGAGAGAAATCCACCTCTTGTCTTCACCATATATTCCGCCATTCACCACAAAAGATTCCTAGGCCCACCGAGGCAGACAATCTGGATTTACTGCAACCCACCATGTGGCTAAGGGATTACTAGGCCAGTGGATTTCCCGTGATCCAAAGTCTAGTTCAGGGAACACTAGGCCATGTCTTTGTGATTTCGGAGATCCACCCCACTCATATTCGAATTGATTCTAGCAATTCATCTCAACTAAAGTATGAGAAACCCATCTCATCAAAGCTATACAGAAATGGAAAGCTTAGGCTGAAAACAGTGTCACACCTAGAAAAATCCATTGCAAGAAAGAGAAGAACAACATGAAATACCATGCATTCCAGAGCTAGCAAGGAAATCACATATTCAAATCACTACCTGCATAGAATCTTGATGTAGTTTCTTGATCCCACTCTTCCTTGTTTTCTTTTCCTTTCTTGATCCAATGCTAAAGTGCTCCATGAAAAATCTAAGTGTCCAAGAGAGAGAGAGAGAGAGAGAATAATGAGAGAGATCAAAAAAATGAACTGAAAAATGGTACGAACTGATCCTGATAATCCTTTTTATAGAAGAGGCATCTATTTTCTTCATTTTCCATTATTTTCATTGTCACATGAAACCTGTGACCTATCATCTCCCTTTTCTTCTAATTTCCATTATTTTTCATAAATAAATATGCCAAATATGCAATTTTTCCTTTCCAAAGACTTTTCCTTTGCCTTTTCCAATTTCCTTAGCCATATTAAACCAAATGAACACCCACTAGGATGCCTTGCCAAACATTCAGCTTGGAATAAGTGTCCCATCAACCATGGTTATTAATTTTAAATTTTATTACATGGAGTTTTCAACAGGGCTGTTACAGAACCCTCCCCCTTGGTGGACATCGTCCTTAGTGTTCAATCACACATATACCTCACTAAAACTGCTAAAAAATAACATGGTGCTGATGGAGCCTTATATCATAGCTCGGTGTAGTATTCAATATGAAATCATAACAACATGGAAATTATACTAACATGACACCATAATTAGAGCTTTATAACATAGCTCATGGCGGTATTTACAACCATAGACATAAGTACATATACACGAACACCAAATCAAAACATATATCAAAATATCTCCAAAACATATTCCAAAAAAAAACTGATCATCACACCAAAAATTCTTTTCCTCAATCGACAAACAAGGAAGGATAAATGGCCCACATCTGATTTTTCATCTCCCATGTAGCTTCGTTGGGCCCAAAGTGCTTCCATTGCACTTTAACTTGCTGTATTTCTTGGTTCCATAACATGAGCACATTATTTTGTAATATACACTGAGGCTACAACTATAATTCTCCATTTGGTTCCACCTGTAATATAGACCAGTCAATCACATTATTATCACACATAAATTTTTAATTTTTAATTGATAGGGTAACTCATCTAGGTTTCATTTTGTCTCATAAGGTTGATTCGTGAAATTGATGAAAAATTCATGAAATGATCTTTATCCTAAGTCTATAATAGTCCATTGGTCATGCCATCATGGTCAAATTTATGAAAATCCACCTTAGGTTCACATGCATTGGTTTAAAATTCATTTTTAGCCACATCTCTGATTTTTTGTGATTCCACAATGAAGTCTATGCAAAACATGTGATTTTCGCTACGGAATCACCTAATCATTCCGTAGAAAATCTATCAAATTTATAACTCATACCGTGCAAAATCATTCTTTTTTGCATAAATGAATGGGATGATGACCTATCAAGTTTTTAGTGGTTTAGGGTAAAGGTGAGGTCATATAATCGATTTTTATAATCATCCTAGCATACAAAAGCGTAAATACCACCCATCATTTCTTTCCACTCCCTCATTTGTCATCATTCTCTCCACATTCATATTCCATTTTTAAAACTTATCTCCAAGAACCTCTCTATAATATTTCATTAGATCTTTGCATGCATCAATCCATTATCACCTCTAAAAAGTCTAGTCTCAGAGCAAGCAACTTATTTTTTAGATTTTCTCCTTGCAAGTGTCACAGTTGAAGAAGGCCAACACAATGTTAAAAGAGATAGCCATTGAGAGGAAGACTAATAAAGGGATGTTCAGTGGTCAAGTATGAACCTATAGACTTAAATTTGGTCATGGAAGACCCTAGCGTTACAGAGGACTTCATCAAATTTGGTTGCATGAGATTTTACAAAAATATATAAATGGATTTATTTGTTTTTTTACTGCTTAAGCAGTCAACTTCAAGAGAATTTTGTGGGAAAAAAAAGGAGAATTAGAAAAAACGGAGAGATTTTATTGTCAAGAAAAAATCAAAGAACATTAACCTTTTTCACTTTTCTCACAGGTGCTATGAATTTGGATTTTCGAAGATGTATTCGGGCCCTATTTTCAAAATGTGTTTTTTCCTGTTTTAGACATGTTTTTCAAATGAAGATTCTGGACACCTGGATATGGTTTTCAAAAACCCAAGAGAGGTTTTTCTTAAGAACGAACTGATTGAGAAAAAATTCCCCCTGTTTTTCAACATCTATCAAGGATTCAGATATAGGAGCTCATTTATGAGCCGTAATTTTCAGAAAAATAAAATTAAAAAAATTAAAAAAATTAAAAAAATATCAGTTTTTTTCCAATTAGGAAATTTCGTAGCGAAGTCGAGGCTTGAAGACTGGATTTTTCTACGAAATCCTTGTAGATTACTTTTTGCAAAAAATCTCAGTTTGGGTGGAAATAAAAGGAGGATAAAAGTTTTATTTAGCTTCTTTTCTCTAACAAACATATCCCAATCAGAAAGAGAGGCTAAAAGTTGACCTAGATGGCTGAAATGGATTTGCTACCAAACTACATTATGAAACTACCTATTTCACTCTAATTTTTCAGTGCGGAACTTTTAGTTTTATGTTGGTGTTTTGAAATTTTATTGAAGGGCAACGAACCACGTAGAGGCATTAAAAGGTGGCAGTGTTACACTCCAACAGGGATTTGCTCCTAGACAAAGATGTCACCTTTCCAGTTCTGCATAAATACAGTGATAAAATGTTATGGTTATCTTTGTTGGAAATGTTTTCATTGATGGAAACGGAGCACAAAGGAGCAGCACCTGAACTAGCAATAAGGCAAAGTAGAAGACAGGGAACAGAGGCAAAAAGAGAGGTAGCAAAGACAACAAAAAGAGAAGTAAGGAGCAGCATTAGTCAAGGAGCAGAGGATAGCAAAGAAGCAGAGAGCTATTCAAGGTGCAGAGTAGTGAGGAAAAAAATGAGGGCCATTGGATTTTGAAAAAGGGGCAGAGTTAAGAGAAGAAGAAGTTCTGCCAAGACAAGAAGAAGTGTTTGCAGGTGGATTCATTTGTATCTATGGGAGGAATTGTTCAGCATTACATGAGTATGATGAGACTCTGTAATTGGGAGTATAAATGGCTCCTATGTGCAATTGACTGTGCATGGATGATTGTGAGTCTATCAGAGTTTATAAACAGATTTGAATAAACCCTGTGGCAAAGGAGAAGTACCTGAACCAGCAATAAGGCACTGGAGGCAAAAAATATAGAGACAGACAAAGGAGGCAACAAAGAAGCGAACAAAGGAAGCAAAGGAGACAGGCAGAAGAAGACCGTCGAAATGTAACAGATAAATAGCAGAGCGGAAGCAATGGCAGAGACAGAAAAAAAAGCACAGCTAAGGCAGAGGCAGAGCCGTTATCAGAGGTAGAGGCAGAGGCAGAGCTATTATCACAGCAGAGGCAGAGCCATTTTTTATGGAATGGAACCATGTGTAAACCTACATAATATTCTGAGAATCATTACCCAGCCAGAGGATACATAAACTCAATTCCGGGAATCTTAACCCAAGCGGCAAAGTATATATATAAACCTTATTCCAGGAACCACAACCCAGGCAGAAGAATACACAATATTCGAGGAATCCTAACCCGAGCAGCAAAGTATATATTTTGAGAATCGTTACCCACGCTGGAGGATACACTAAAGCTAAAACACAAAGCTTATATATATATATGCAACGCATTACATATAGGTCCAAAGCATATATATTAATTTATATCGAGTGCTTTATGATCAAAAGAACCAAAGTACCATAAGGTGGGACCCTTTCCCAATCGCATCGGAGAAAAATTGTGCAGCGGAACATGTAAACAAAGAGTTGCGATTGCGATGAAAGTCTGGACCCGATGGATCAATGAACCATAATTGATATGTGTTTGAATTCCGGCCTAATCGCATCTAGGCATCGAAGTATAGGCATATCGGAACATCCAACCAAAAATTGCGATTACGATTGAAGCCCGGACCCGATGGGCTTATAAACTGTGATTAACACGTATTTGAATTTCGGCCTAATTGCATCGACAAAATAAAGTGAATAGTTGTTCATCGCATCGGAACAAGCCAAGATTGTGATTTCGATGAAGTTCCAGACCCGATGGGCTTATAAACCGTGATTCATATATGGTTGAGTTCTGGCTTAAAAGTGATTCATCGCATCGGAGTAAAATAGAACAGTGGATCATTGAACCATGCGATTGCGATGGTGCGATTTAATCGCAACCATCCATTCCTGATGATAGCAACCATTGGATCTTAAAGGAAGTCAGAGTGGGGCCTAGTGGAATTAAAACTCGAAAATAAGGATTTCCTTTGTCAAAGAGAATCGACAGATAAAAGAGAAATATAACATAAAACATTGAAATGCCAAAGTATGGTCTGGTGGGACCCTCGCTCATCGCATCGGCGGAAATCAGACGACCAAAGGCACAAAAGGATCTCTGAAGTTTGCGATTGCGATTGGAAAGTAAAATAAGGAAGAGAATATATATGAACCAATATATATATATATATATATATATATATATATATATATATATATATATATATATATATATATATATGCAGTGTGGGGCCATCGCATCGGCACGAAGGCTGAGCAGTGGAACATATCAATGAAGTTTGCGATTGCGATCAATCGCATCGGAACAATCGCAAAGGGTGTAATCGCAATCGGAAATCATCGGAGGAGACTCATCGCATCGGAGCACAAAACAAAGTTCGGATGGTGGGCCCGAAAGGGCATTTTATATGTTAAACAGGCATTTACTACTATGCCGATAGTTGATTTAAGTTGTATTAAAAAGGCAGTTTGTATGTTAAAACTTATTATAATTATGCTGAGAAATGAAATTGGGTTATATATATGAAAGGCATTGTTATATATATAAAAGGCGTTGTTACAGATTCACATGATATAAAAAGTGCAGTTACATAAATACAGGAGTTACGCAGCAGCTACAAACAGAAAGGCATACAGAGGAGAGAAAGGGACAAACACAGTCAAAGAAAAGACAAATGCACAGCGATCCTGAAGGCTGAATGAGTTGAGCTGGAGTTTTCATTGTAATTGAATGTAAATGATTTTAATTTATATTGTTGTGATGCATTGGCAAGTCTCCAGAAGAGAACAAATATCCCATTGTAATGTTAAATTGGTACCTACAGTTATATTTTCTGAATGAGCGGATAAAAGAGATGAGAAGGCAGAAGGCAAAGAGACATGGTTGTCCATTTCGAATTTCCAGTAGAATACAAACAGCCATGAAGCTATTTTGTATAAAACAAGGTAATATCCAAGGGAGAAGGTTGATGAAAATAGAGTGAGAGGAGAAGAGAGTGTGCAGCATAATTGAAGAGAGTTGAAGAAAATAAGAAAGTTGCAAGAGGTGAGAGAGAGTGAGCATAGATAATACTGAGTATGGAATTGAGGCAAAGAAGAGAAGAAGAAGGAGGAGCAGAACGAGATGCAGAGAATTTAGAGAATGCAGAAATAAAGTAGTGAAGTGGAGAAGAAGAAGGAGCTAAGCAGAGAAGAAGGTGGAGCTGATATAGAATCCAAGAAGATGCAGAGATAATATAAGACAAATATGAAGATTGATGCGCAACAGTGAAGATGGTACAGAACAGAGCTGATATCCAGGGTAAATCAACAAGTGTTTTCTTTTAAAATAGATGGGAGTTGGTGCTTCCACCTTAAGTTGTAGCTTGATAAAATGTCAGTTGTAGCTGACTGAGGTTGGAGCCTCCTCTAGGTTGGTGCTTGCAGAAAATTGATGGGAGTTGGAGCTTCCTCGCAAGTTTTAGCTTGCAGAATTGAGGTTGGAGCCTCCTGTAGGTTGGTGCCTATAGAAAATCAGTGGTGAGAGGGAGTTCGAGCTTGCCTTTGCATCACAACAATAATAAGATGTGGTTTTCTCCCTTAATGGGTTTCCAATTATATCTGGTGTCTCTGTGCATGATGTTTATGTGTTGATTTGGTTTATATCATGTACTTAATACTTACTGCTCTGGTATTAAGTCTATTGTTACATTATATTAATGCTTTCTGCTCACATTCTAAGATTACTCACATGTTTAGTTGAACATGAAATGAAGGTGTAAACAAGTGTTGATAAAAAAGTTTTAGAAGTCCATGAATGTGTTAAACTGATTAACCCCCCCCCCCCTCTCAATTTAACTAAGGGCTCAACAATTGGTATCAGAGCCGGTTCCTTTGGTGTAAGCTTAAAGGCTTGAAGGAGATCTGGTTGAGTCATAGACTATCAAAATGTACCTGTGTTAAATACAACAAACTTTCCTGAATGGAGAGATAAGGTTAAAACAGGATTATTGGCTTATGAACCTAAAGTATGGAAGCTTGTATGTGATGGTTACTGCACAGACTCCCCCACGGTGAAAGAACAACAGAGGAATGTCAAGGCAAAATGTGTGATATATAACAGTCTTCATAACAAGGACCTTGATTTGATAATGGATTTAACCTCTGCAAAAGAAATCTGGAATCGATTACACTTAATGCATGGAGTAAACACTAAGGACTACACTGACAAGAAGGATAAGAGAATTAAGAAGAAGAAAAATTCATGTCAACAGGAAAATATTCAATCAAATGAAGTACCTTCTAGTGTGAATGGAGATAAGAACCATGAAGAAATTACAGCTAAAGAAAAATCCAAGCTTGACACTGCTTTGAATGAAATAGAAAAATTGAAAATTGAAAACAAAGACCTTAAGACAGTGGTGCAAATATGTGATGAGAGAGAATATGAAGATAGGAAAGAAATTATTGGCCTGAAGACAAAACTTGAAGAGGCAAAGAAAGTAGAAGACACTCTGCTGCAAAAAATGAGAGAGAAAAGTCAGGAATGTGAAAGATTGGAAGAAGAAGTAGTGAGCCTAAGAAAGAACGTAGAAAAATCCCAAAGAGAAATATTAATGAATACACATCTAATGAAAAGCTCTGGACAATTGGACCAGATTATAAATACATAAAGGTGACCTCTCATAAAGACTGGGATAGGATATGAAAGAGAAACTAGTAAGTCCAAGGTAGAAGATAACAAGAAAATAATCTTTGTAAAAGCTGTAAAGGAAAATGAAGTAGCTCAGAATATTCCTACAAAAGAGGAAGCCAGCAAGAACAAGATTTGTAAAGAAACAAACAGAATCAAGTAGCAACATGAAGGAACAGAGAATGAGAGGATGAAACAATCAACTGCTAAAGGCTCATATGCTCCTAAGGATGAATTGAATAAATTTGGAATATGTCAAAGAAGGTTCTTTCCTCCTATGGGAAGCATCACTTGTTTTTCCTGCCACAAACAAGGACACACTGTAACATATTGTAAGACAAAGCAAACCCAGTCCAACCAGTAAAGGATGCAGCAAAAGAGAAGAATACCTCAAGCAAGCAACTGGAAAAGACAATCTTTCACCATGTACAGAAATCATTTCCATGGCTACTGTTATGCATGCTATAATTTTGGACATAAATCTGTTAAATGTAAATTGCATTAAAAAAGGGGAACAAAATATTATACATCAGCCCAAATGTACACTGGTCAAATAAGATGCTATGTATGACTCAGGCGTGGTCACAAAGCAAAAGATTGTAATCTTCCATATACATTAAAGAACTCTAGACAAAGGATGGAATCTAATCAAATCAAACAAAGCTATGAATCAAATAGGAGTGCAGACATTATGATGAACCCCAATAAGGTATGGAAGGAAAAGAGAAAGGGGGAGCCTATTATCTCAATAGCATAATGAATCCTCCATAGTCTCAGGGGGAGCTTCTCTAGGAAGCAAAGCAAAAATCCATCCAGTGGCAAATATGAAGCAACATCTCAAGGGGAGAGCAATTCATAAATTATTCCCACAAAATCAGTCTAAGAAGAGCTCCATGAAATAGCAACTGTTAAAAGATCAGAAAGAAGATTATTTGAAGCACACAATAACCTGCAGGTTGATGGAAGGAGAAAACGCAGCAAGCAACCATGATGATAGAGGAAACACCAGCAATGAACATGTAAGCTAAGAAGAAATCCGCACATTAAAGGATGATCAAAAAATGTATCATACTGCTAGAATTAACCCCATTAAGAAGGATGAGTAAGAAAGGTGCTTATCATCAATTCATTACATATTTCATCTACAAAAATTCCACTTGAAGGAATGGAGTTAAGTGATAAATAAATCTTTGAGTAATCAGCCCATGAAGATACATAGAAAATAAATTGAATATGTTTTCCTGAAGATTTGTATGTTAGAACAATTGAATTGAATATAAAGCAGCAATGATTCTAGAGCAGTCCTAGAAAGGAACATGCAATGGCTTTCCCTGGAGCAGTATGTCAGAATAAGTAGCAAGTTAATGATATTGATGGTTGTTGGTGTGAACAGTGAAAAGATTAATAGTAGAAACTATGGGTTCATGTGCAAACTATAGTGAAATCTATGTATATTTTATCAAGGTAATATAAATTGGTACTTAGTACAAGCAACATGCCTATCAACAGAATATCAAGTGTTATCATGGAGCAGCAGTAAGGTATAGGTCCTCAGGATCAAAGGATTATGGCAAGAATACATTCAGTATAAAAGAGTCAATGAAAAGAGCTAAAGGATCAGCATTCTGTTTACACTTGAAGCATTATATTGAACTTTGAAGCAATATTTTTTTTATATAGGATTGCATGCCCTTATGAAGTCAGTACATATATAACTTCAAGGCCCCTTTTCTTAAGATCTTTCATAAAACTATGAGAAGGTACTGATTCATCACAAGCATACTTCAGCATAAAGGAATTTCTAGTAATCCACCTTTAAAGAGAGATTGATTACTGCATGATTGATAAGTGAGACTGACTAATACACTGAATGTATCTAGTCCCAAGATTTTGTTGTGAAAGTTCATTATGCAAGCAGTAAAGGCATTTGATCTCTTAGATCAAATTCTAGTTAATTCATTGATCACATCAGTAACATGGACCTGCAGCTATTAAGTGTAATATCATTATCAACAACCTGGCTCATATCATCACCAACAGGCAATAAAAGTGAACCAAAGCTATAAAAGACATATTGGCTTCATGAAAATTGAAAAAATGTTGTACTACAGATGATTATTGCAGAAGAAGACATATTCCATCCACAATCTTCCTCACCAAAAATGTATTGGCGCACTACATCAGATAGAGATTGAAGTATATTTCAAGCATTCTCAGTATTTTAGGTTTAATCCAATTATGCATCTATGATTAGATAAAGCTGGTACAATGTGTTCTATGAAGTGTCATTATCCTCACTTTCAGCTTTATACAAGTGAAAGGAGTCAATGCCTTGGGATTGTATCAACTTGTAGTGTACATTCAACATCAATAATCCTCAAAAGTGTTCTCTCAACAACTCTTTTACACCAATTTGGAGCAGCAAGGTACATAGTCAGAAGAAGGTGGTCTAAACACAAATCAGAGAAAGGAAATGCAAAGATAGAATCAACACTGATAAATGTGCAACCCTTTGCCATTGATGTCAAAGGGGGAGGAAAAGCAGGTAATAGAAGAAAGGGTCTTCTAAAAGAAGCCAACCAGAGAAAGACTTGGAGGAAGCATTATATTATCGGTGGATGTGTTGCCATCAATGCCAAAGGGGGAGACTGTTGGAAATGTTGTCATTGATGGCAAATGAGCACAAAGGAGCAGCACCTAAACCAGCAATAAGGCAAAGTAGAAGACAGGGAACAGAGGCAAAAAGAGAGGTAGCAAAGACAACAAAAAGAGAAGTAAGGAGAAGCATCAATCAAGGAGCAGCATCAATCAAGGAGCAGAGGATAGCAAAGAAGCAGAGAGATATTCAAGGTGCAGAGTAGTGAGGAAAAAATGAGGGCCATTCGATTTTGAAAAAGGGGTAGAGTTAAGAGAAGAAGAAGTTATGCCAAGACAAGAAGAAGTGTTTGCAGGTGGATTCATTTGTATCTATGGGAGGAATTGTTCAGCATTACATGAGTATGATGAGACTCTGTAATTGGGAGTATAAATGGATCCTATGTGCAATTGACTGTGCATGGATGATTGTGAGTCTATTAGGGTTTATAAACAGAGTTGAATAAAACCTATGGCAAAGGAGAAGTACCTGAACCAGCAATAAGGAAATGGATGCAGAAAAGATAGAGACAGACAAAGGAGGCAACAAAGAAGCGAACAAAGGAAGCAAAGGAGACAGGCGGAAGAAGACTGTCCAAATGTAACAGACAAACAACAAAGTGGAAGCAACGGCAAAGACAGAAAAAAAAAAGCGCAGCTAACGCAGAGGCAGAGGCAGCGAGTATAGAGGCAGAGCCATTATCAGAGGCAGAGGCAGAGGCAGAGCCGTTATCACAGCAGAGGCAGAGCCATTTTTTATGGGATGGAACCATGTGCAAACCTACATAATATTCCGAGAATCATTACCCAGCCGGAGGATACATAAACTCAATTCAGGGAATCTTAACCCAAGTGGAAAAGTATATATAGAAACCTTATTCCGGGAACCGCATCCCAAGCGGAAGAATACACAATATTCCGGGAACCCTAACCCGAGCAGAAAAGTATATATTCTGAGAATCGTTACCCACGCTGGAGGATACACTAAAGCTGAAACATAAAGCTTATATATATATATGCAGCGCATTACATATAGGTCCAAAGCATATATATTAATTTATATGGAGCACTTTATGATCAAAAGAACCAAAGTACCATAAGGTGGGACCCTTTCCCAATCGCATCAAAGAAAAAATGTGTAGCGGAACATGTAATCAAAGAGTTGCGATTGCGATGAAAGTACGGACCCGATGGATCAACGAACCATAATTGATATGTGTTTGAATATTTTACTCGCATCGGAGTAAAATAGAACATTGGATCATTGAACCATGCGATTGCGATGGTGCGATTTAATCGCAACCGTCCATTCCCGATGATAGCAACCGTTGGATCTTAAAGGAATTCAGAGTGGGGCCTACTGGAATTCAAACTTGGAAATAAGGATTTCCTTTGTTAAAGAGCATCGACAGATAAAAGAGAAATATAACATAAAACATTGAAATGTTGAAGTATGGTCTGGTGGGACCTTCGCTCATCGCATCGGCGAAAATCAGACGACCAAAGGCACAAAAGGATCTCTAAAGTTTGTGATTGTGATTGGAAAGTAAAATAAGGCAAAGAATATATATGAACCAATATATATACATATATATATATATATATATATATATATATATATATATATATATATATATATATATATATATATATCTATATATATGCAGTATGGGGCCATCGCATCAGTAAGAAGATCGAGCAAAGGGGAACATATCGACGAGGAAAGCTTGCGATTGCGATCAATCGCAAAGGGTGTAATCGCAATCGGAAATCATCGGAGGAGACTCATCGCATCGGAGCACAAAACAAAGTTTGGATGGTGGGCCTGAAAGGGAATTTTATATGTTAAACAGACATTTACTACTACGCCGAGAGTTGATTTAAGTTATACATAAAAGGCGATGTTACAGATACATAGTAATTACACCACGGCAGTGCACATATCAAAACTACTTATTATTATTGTGCCGAGAATCAATTAACTTGATGTAAAAAGCATAGTTATATATGTATGTCATATGGCCACTACCCTGTGATAGTGAATAAGGAAAAAAACAGATCCGAAAATGACAAAGACACAGTCAAAGAAAAGACAAATGCGCAGCGAGCCAAGAGGCTGAATGAGTGAGATAGAGCTTTCATTGTAATTGAATGTAAATGATTTTAATTTATATTGTTGTGATGCATTGGAAAGTCTCTGGAAGAGAACAAATATCCCACTGTAATGTTAAATTGGTACCTACAGTTATATTTTCTGAATGAGCGGATAAAAGAGATGAGAAGGCAGAAGGCAAAGAGACATGGCTGTCCATTTCGAATTCCCAATAGAATACAAACAGCCATGAAGCTATTTTGTATAAAACAGGGTAATATCCAAGGGGAGAAGGTTGACGAAAACAGAGTGAGAGAAGAAGAGAGTGTGCAGCAGAATTGAAGAGAGTTGAAGAAAATAAGAAAGTTGCAAGAGGTGAGAGAGAGTGAGCATAGAGAATGTTGAGTATGGAATTGAGGCAGAGAAGAGAAGAAGAAGGAGGAGCAGAACAAGATGTTGTGAAAAGTTAGAGAATGCAGAAATGAAGTAGTGAGGCAGAGAAGAAGGAGGAGCCGAGAAGAGAAGGAGGAGTTGATAGTGAATCTGAGAAGATGCAGAAATGATATAAGGCAGATATGAAGATTGATGCAAAGCAGTGAAGATGATACAGAACAGAGTTGATATCCAAGGTAAATCAGCAAGTTTTTTCCTTTTGAAAGAGTAAGGAAGTTGGAGCTTCCCTATCAAGTTGTAGCTTGATAGATGTCAGTTGTAGCTGACTGAGGTAGGAGCCTCCTATAGGTTGTAGCCCGCAGAAAATTGATGGGAGTTGGAGCTTCCTTGCAAGTTGTAGCTTGCAGAATTGAGGCTGGAGCCTCCTGTAGGTTGGTGCCTACAGAAAATCAGTGGTGAGAGGGAGTTGGAGCTTGCCTTTGCATCACAACAATAATAAGATGTGGTTTTCTCCCTTTATGGGTTTCCACTTATATCTGGTGTCTCTGTGCATGATGTTTATGTGTTGATTTGGTTTATATCATCTGCTTAATACTTACTGCTCTGATATTAAGTCTATTGTTACATTATATTAATGCTTTCTGCTCACATTCTGAGATTACTCACATGTTCAGTTGAACATGAAATGAAGGTGTAAACAACTATTAATGAAAAAGTTTTAAAAGTCAATGAATGTGTTAAACTGATTCACCCACCCCCTCTCAGTTTAACTAAGGGTTCATGTTGTGTAACCAGCTCCAAAAAGAGAAGAAAAGAGATATAAATGCCTTAGAAATGAGCCACTTTGAGGGGGCAACCTCCAATACATTACATAAATGAACAATTCTTGGATGATCCAATTTACAAAACCTCCTTTCTATATATAGGAGTCCATGGGGCCATAATGTAATCCTAGTGGGCCACAATGTAATCCTAGCCGACCTAACAATAATAATTTAAGGGCACAATAATAACAATATGGGGGTTACAGGGTTACAATAATAACAATAAGGGGGGCTACACTAACATAATAAGGGGCTATACTATTAATATAGGGACTTAACATGCCCCTCTCCTTCAAACAAGTGTTGTCCTCAACGCTTGATTATTTCTTGATGCTTCCGTATAAAATTCTCATCCTCCCATGTGAAATATTTTACAGGAAAGTTCTTCCACTTGCTGAGATACTCTGAAATTGATCGTACTTGTCAAGTTCTTGTTTCTATGACTGCTTCATAACTTCTTTCGATGTGATGTTGATCTTCCTGTTGTTTCATTAGATTCTGCACCAAAGTTGGGTTATCCTTTGAGAGTTGGAGAACTTGTTGTTGATGCTCGATGTGATCTTCCACTAATTTATCATCCATATTTGCTGTTATTTGATCCTTCAAACCATCCAACTTAGCCTCCATTTCTGCTTTTAAACCATCTATTTCATCTTCAATTGCTCTTCGTAAGAGTGAAACTTGTTGCACTTGGTACCGTAATTTTGATATCTCATACTGCAACTCTTCCTCTTCATGCGTCATAGTATAGATTTTTGAGGGATTAATGGGTATGGAATTATTTTTAGGCACCATTTTAGAATCCAATATTGATACCTATTCTACAATATGCCCTTGGAATCAATTCAACTTGATTCTTCAAACAAGACTTATGCAATTCAGAAAAAGAATACACACCTTTTACTTGCTTTGAGGAGCTCGATATTGAAATTGAATTATCTCTGTAATTGAAAATCTTAAATATCTGAAATTCAGCCCTGTAGTAGCCCTCTGAAGCTTCTTTCAAATGCCACATGTCTGATCTAATTTGGATTCCCCAAGACAAAGTTGTGTCCAATCTCCCACAATGACCTAATTTTGGACTGGTTCAGTAGAGCAAACTTGTAGGACTTGCCACGTGTCACTGTTTCGTCCTTTGTCTCTGAAATTTATAGCCAAGTAACTAAAGTTCGTGTACTTGTGACCACTCTTTACGGTACTCAAATCCACTTCCCAGAGAGAGAGTTATTGAACTTTTCCCACGATCACCTCTTTGAGATGCAATTCAGGAGCCTGAAAAAGCACTACCTTCCACAGATCATATCTCCAAAAATATTCCGAACCAAGTTCTGAAATTTTTTGACAAATTTCCTCAGGATTTCAGCTTCGCACCATATGAATTTCAGATTCTGAACCTTCGTAGAAAATTTTTTATAGCGCAAATGCCACGATGACCTGTTTAGGAGCCTGAAAAAATACCTGACTTCCACAGATGATATCTCCGAAATTATTGCGAACCAAACTCTGAAATTTTTACACAAGCTTCCTCAAGATTTTTTCTTCGCACCCTAAAAATTTCAGCTTCTGAAACTTCGTAGAAAAAAATTTATAGCGAAAATTCCACGATGACCTGTTTGGAGCAGCGAAACCCTAGAATCCAAAGCTCTGATACCAAATGTTGTGTAACCAGCTCCAAAAATAGAAGAAAAGAGATATCAACGCCTTAGAAATGAGCCACTTCGGGGGGGAAACCTCCAATACATTACATAAATGAACAATTCTTGGATGATACAATTTACAAAACCTCCTTTCTATATATAGGAGTCCATGGGGCCATAATGTAATCCTAGTGGGCCACAATGTAATCCTAGCCGACCTAACAATAATAATTTAAGGGCACAATAATAACAATATGGGAGTTACAGGGGTACAATAATAACAATAAGGGGGGCTACACTAACATAATAAGGGGCTACACTATTAATATATGGACTTAACAGTTCAACAATCTTATCCTTAAAATTAGGGTGACCAATTTCTTATTTTAGTGAGTGAATTTATGCTTTGATGATGGTTAGTGACACTCGAGCACTTAACTACTTTTGATGAAATTTTGCACTCCTTTAGATAGTAGTTTTAATAAATAGGAGGTAGAGTCCTAATAGGCTTATAAGTCTGTTACACTGAAAAATGTCACCTTGAAATTCTGCTGACTGTATGAGCTCATTAAACACTCATACATACCTCCTCTGCAAGTCTTACAACCTTTGTTCCTCATTCCATGCCCTGAAAATGAAGGAAAAACCCTAAAAAGCTCAAAAAACCTTGGGTACGCAGTTAATATGAAGCCTACCTGCGTTTTTAGCTAGGGTCCGCATGTAATGTGAAGATAAACTGTGTTCTAGAACGCACTTTTCCAGTGTAATGCATGCGGTACCCCTGTAAAGTCAAAAATGTGCGAAATTAAACCAAAAAAGTTGAATTTTGGTCAATTTTGGAAGGTTCTGGATGAGATTTTTTGGGGATGAGTACGCTTTGGTAAGGTGCATGTATCCCACACCTTAAGGAACTAATCCCTTGATGTGAGGAGCCTATCCCTTTGAAGGAGGGTTCTATCCCTTTAATGGTGGAATCCTAACCTCCTCATCTGCTCTATAAAAGGAGGCATTGGGTAGCCTAAAAGGGTTAAGTTTTATGAAGAAAATATTTGAGTTGAAGTGCTGTTGAGATTTAGATTTCCTTCTGTTGGGCTTTTGAGAGGAAAGATTACATACCTCTTTATGCTTCTGGAGGAAGAGTGCAAGACTTATCAAAGTAGAGGAGATTCCTGCTTCGGACCCCGGGAAGACCTTTCGAACATCAAGGCTAAGGTTGTAAGGTTCTTCTGTATATTTTAAGATTAATACAATAAAGTTTTGTTTTTCTCAATAAATTGTCGTTCGATTGTTTATTTCAATAAGCTGTCGTTTGATCATTTATTTCATAGATTCCTTGATCACTATGATAGGTATGTTTTATAATTATTTGTTATACAGGTGTTATTGATATTTTCTTGTTTGTGATTGCAGATCAACGAAAGATGATACTTTCTTGTGACAAAAGGGCCCTTGTTGCGACGAAGGATTATTGATGCAATGGAAGCACTGCGACCACAAATAAGCATTTGGATCTAAGGTAGGATCGACACCTTCATAACATTTATTTGTAAAACAAATATATCTAGAGAAAGACAAACTTAGTTGTTCGTTTGTTGCTAGATTGTCTTCTGACACTAGGGAGATCGGTCTTGTCCGCAAGAACGATTTATCCGTCCAACAAAGTCTAAAGTCATTAGGTGTCATGATTTAGTTCTAGGAATATGATTTATTGTTAAGTGAGGTGTCAAGAATGATGGTTCGATGATCTAGCCAGTTGGGCAGGTCCAATGTAATGTACAAAAGCCTATTGATAGGCAGAACTTCGATTGAAAATAGGTTGGAGAATGTTATTTGACACTACCACTATTGTAAATTTTTATCATCAATAATATATAGTGATTGTGTTTCTGCTTCACTTGAGATTATTTGAGTGTTTTAATGAGCTTATGTATTATGTTTCTTAATATATTGTTTCCAATAGCTTGATGTTGAATTACTCATAATTCATGTTATGCATGCTCTAAATTCCTTTTAACATCAATTTATTGAATATTTATATGTGTTATTATTGTCCTTTCATTGAAAAAGTAAAGCCTCAGCTTCCACAAGGGGATCCATTTGTCATTGAACTCCCTAACACTAACTCCATAAGCCCAATGGTAGTGAAACCTATTTCATTTTTCACTTGCAATCAAATACATTCAAGCACTTATCACAAAGTTAGCCATGTGATTGAATCCTAACTGAAAAAATCATAAATTAATTTGAGAGAGCCCTCTGAGGCTGAAGAGGCTAATCCTTAGTGAAAAGTTGGTCTGAAATAGTTACTCTAAGATTTTTTGTGGAGCAGCCCATTAGTGCCAATCTAGAGATAAAATTTTGGTGCATCTACCCAAAGTCTGAAGAAATATTTCCTGAAGTTTGTCCTCAGAAAGTGATGTTCAACTCTTGGAGGTAGCGTGCGCTCAGAATTTTCAAGGCTGCAGAACCACCTTGGCGACTCCATTGTTGAAGAATTCAAAAATTCATAGCTTCATGGTGATACCACTGGACTTATGAAGAACTCAGATGCTGCCATTCTTGTTTCGTGGTATGCATGTGTAGATTTTTCAGAAATTTATGGTTTCCCACATCCTTTCCGGAGGATGCATATTTTTTAAGGAATAGTCCAAAATTTAATGGAGAAGGTTTGAGTTTTACCTTGAAGCATGTATCAAATTTCCATGACTTTATTGATCTTCTTAGAGTCAGAAATGAATATATCTTCAGTAAATTGTTATACGATTCATTTCAAGGGAAATGTAGACAATGGATTGAAAGTTTGCCTATCATATCTATTAAGTCATTTGAAAATTTTTGGCTTACATTTTTGGAAACATGGATGGAAAAAACAGAGTTGGTGGCATACTCTCTTTCCATTCAAGTTTTTAAACAATGGAACAATGATCACACTAATGAGGAAGTGGATGAAATTTTTTCTTTAGTCTTGTATTCTTATATAAAGTCATTTGAGTGCAAGTCAAAATATAAGATTCATTTTTTGGATGAATTTGCTAAGAAAATTGAGAAATACATTGAAGTTTTAGAAGATCAAATTCAGTCTTATAGTCTTCATGGTCAAGATAAATATTTCGAAAACTTTTTCATGCCAAAATACAAAGAGAAGGTGTTGCTACCTTTTTCTTTTGAGATTGAGGAGGAATGTATTTGTTTTTGTAAATGGGTTTGATATCACACAACTAAAGTCTTATGGTGCTAAAGAAAGCATATATTATTTGTCTAAAATTGACGAATGTCTTGAGAATCACCAAACAACCTATTTCTTCTATGATCCCATAGCTAACTACATGGAATAGTTCTAGAGTTCAACTTTTCAATTATGTTTTCACTATGAAAATCAGACCCATGTTTTGTTTCCTTTGTCATTACAGTATCCAGTTTGTATTTGGTTTAAGCACAGTCAAGGAGTTCAGGTATCAGATCAAATCATTGACTGGCTTTATTGGAGTTTTCATGTCACTTGGATCAAACATGAAGATTGTTGTTGTTAGGGTAGGTAGGAGATTGTGTGAATAAGTTCAAGTATTGGGAGAATATTTTCAACATGTATTGATTTAATATTCAACTTGGATTGTAGTTTTCAACAAGCTTGAGCCTGAGGAGAAGGCCATAAGAGCTTGGCGAAGTCTTCATTAATTTCAGAAAATTTCAATTTTTGAAGGAAGGCACTAGAACTACAAGTTATTTTTTGTACCAGAGGGACACACCATCCCCAGTGGAGCCACTATTATCACACATAAATTTTTAATTTTTGATTGATAGGGTCAGTCATTTAGGTTTCATTTTTTCTAATAAGGTTGATTCATGAAATTGATGAAAAATTCATGAAATAATCTTTATCCTAAGTCTATAATAGTCCATTGGTCATTCCATCATGATAAAATCTATAAAAATCCACCTTAGGTTCACATGAATTGGTTTAAAATTTGTTTTTAGCCACATGTATGATTTTTCACAATTTCGTAGTGAATTCTATGCAAATCAAGTGATTTTTGCTATAGATTCACTGGATCATTCCGTAGCAAATCTGTGAAATTTATAACTGAGAATGCTGCAAAATCATGTTTTTATGCATAAATGAATGGGGTGATGACCTATAAAGTTTTTAGTGGTTTAGGGTAAAGGTGAGGTCATATAATTGTTTTTCATAATCATCCAAGCATGCAAAAGAATAAATACCACCCATCATTGCTTTCCACTCCCTCATTTGTCATCATTCTCTCAACATTCGTATTCCATTTTTAAAACTCATCTCCAGGAACCTCTCTATCATCTTTCATTAGATATTTTCATGCATCAATCCATTATCACCTCTGAAAATTATAGTCTCATAGCAAGCAACTCGTTGTTCAGTTTTTCACCTTGCGAGTGTCATAGTTCAAGAAGGCCAGCACAATGTTAAAAGAGATATCCATGCAGAAGAAGACTAATAAAGGGAGGTTTAGTGGTCAAGTATGAGCCTATAGAATTAAATTTGTTATGTAATACCCTAGTGTTGCAGAGGACTTCATCAAAGATGGTTGCATGAGCTTTTACAATAAGATACAAAGGGATTTCTTTGTTTTTTGACTGTTTGAGCAGTCAACTTCAAGAGAAGTTTGTGGGAAAACACAGGAGAATTATAAAAAACCTAGAGAGGTTATTGTCAAGAAAAAATAAAATAACATTAACCTCTTTCACATTTCTCACAGGTGCTACCAATTTGGAGATTCGAAGATGTATTTGGGATATATTTTGAGAATGTGTTTTTTCCTATTTTAGACATGTTTTTCAAAAAAACAGGAGATATTTTTCTTCAGCACGAACCGATTTACAAAGAAATCCTCCCATTTTTCAACATCTATCAAGGAGTCAGAGATAGGAGCTCATTTATGAGCCCTAATTTTTAGAAAAACAACAAAATTCTGAGTTTTTTTCCAATTAGGAAATTTCTTAGCGAAGCCTAGGCTTGAAGGCCAAATTTCACTACGAAATGCCTGTAGATTAATTTTTGAAAAAAATATTAGTTTGGGTGGAAATAAAGGGAGGATAAGAGTTGTATTTATCTTATTTTATCTAACAAATGTATCCCAATCAGAAAGAGAGGCTAAAAGTTGACCTAGATGGATGAAATGTATTTGCTACCAAACTACGCTACGAAACTGCCTATTTCACTATGTTTTTTCAGCGAAGGGCATCCAACCACGTGGAGGCATTAAAAGGTAGCATTGGGACACTCCAGCAGGGATTTTCTCCTCGACAAAGATGTCACATTTCCAGCTCAACATAAAGAGAGTGATCAAATGTTATGGTTATCTTCTAATTAAAAGTAGGGTGATCAGTTTCTTATTTTAGTCAGGGCATTTATGCTTTCGTGATGGTTAGTGCCACTCAAGAACTTAACTAATTTTGATGTAATTATACAATAATTTAGTTATTGGTTGTAATAAATAGGAGGTAGAGTCCTAATAGTCTTATAAGTCTAAAGTCATTAGGTGTCATGATTTAGTTCTAGGAATATAATTTATTTTTAATTGAGGTGTCAAGGATGATGGTTCGATGATCTAGTGAGTTGGGAAGATCCAATGTAACGGAAAAAATCCTATTAATAGGTAGAAATTAGAATGAAAATAGATTGGAGAATGTTATTTGACACTACCACTATCATAAATTTTTATCATCAGTAATATCTAGTGACTGTGTTTCTGATTCACATAAGATTATTTGAGTGTTTCAATGAGATTATGTCTTATGTTTCTTAATATCTTGTTTCCAATATCTTGATTTTTAATTACTCAGAATTCATGTTATGCATGCTTTGAATATTTATGTGTGTTAGTATTGTCCTTTCATGGAAATAGTAAATCCAAATCTTCCACAAGGAGATCCATTTATCATTCAATTCCCTAACACTGACTCCATAAGCCCAATGGTAGTGAAACCTATTTCATTTTTCACCTGCAATCAAATACATTAAAGCACTTATCACAGAGTTAGCCATATGATTGAATCCTAATTGAGAAAATCATAAATTAATTTGAGAGAGCCCTCTTAGGCTGAAGAGGATAATCTTTAGTCAAAATTTGGTCTGAAAGAGCTACTCTAATTTGTTTGGTGGAGTAGCCCATTATTACCAATTTAGAGATAACATAGAAGATCAACATATTTTACATACTTCTTAAGAAATGATATATGTAAAACATAATGTACTTTCACTGTGGAAGTCAATGCAATTCGATAAGCCACTTGTTTGATCCTCTCAATGAAATTGAAGTATCCACAAAACCTTGGTGCCAGCTTGGCACATGATCCCCAACCTGAAACTCCTTAAACAACCTATTCCTATTTTCATAAATATTCTGCCTATCCTGTGATACCTTCAACTTCTTATTGATCACCTCCATTTCTTGTTCCATTTTTTCCAACATGTTTGGTTCAATAAATACCTTGTTCAGTGGATCACTCGAACTAATAGGAGTGTTGTGAATCTGCCCATACATAGCCTCAAGTAGACTCATCTTCAATGACTCTTGGTACCCATTGTTGTACTATAACTGTACTAGCAGAAGATACTCTTCCCACTTCCACTGCTGATGCATCACATAGATCCTCAAAATATATTCTAGTATCTTGTTGACCCTATTTTTCTGTCCATATGTCTGCAGATGATAGCTTTTGTTGAAGGCCAAATCAGTGCCAAAATGTTGGCAATATGATGCAGAGTGTTGTCCTTGATGGCAACCCACTGAACGAAGATGAAGACATAAGATTGTTGACGTGTGTTGTCCTTGATGGCAATCCACCTGATGAAGTTATTCTTGACCTGATGGACTTGGTAAATGATGTAAATCTGATGTGAAATGATGTTTGTTAAACAATATGATGCTGAGTGTTGTCCTTGAATGGCAACTCACTTGATGAAGATGATGGCAACTTACTTGATGAAGTTATGCTTGATAGAATATGTTCTTGATGAAGTAAATCTGATGTATCTTCAGTGTGTACAGAAGGCAATGAAGAAAGGAATTCAGCATGTGCTAAATCTATGATGAAAAGAGTATGTCTCAAGGCATACGCGGATCTGTCTAAGGGAAGTCGCGTATGCATGCGGGAAAAAACGTTCCAAGTCGCGTATGGGCAAAAGCGCTCATAAAGTGGGAAACCAGGAGTAACCATCATGGTATTGAAAAAGGGGCCCATGGTATTGAAGGCTCATGGTATTTTTTTGGCTCAAGGTATTGAAAAAGGGGCCCGTGGTATTGAAGGCTCATGCTATTGGGGCCCATGGTATTGAAAAAGGATAAACCTATATAAGGAGAAGAAATTCATTGTGCATATCATGAGTGTGGGAGCAAGATGTCTGAGCTTGAATGAATACTTCTCTGTGAAGTATATCTGTATGGAAAGGGTAAAGATTTGATGATAGATCTAAATCTATGATGCACCTATGAAGAAATGATGAAGCGGGAGATCTAGATCTGAATTGTACTTGTATCTGCTAGATCTGTTTATGGAAGATTTAGATCTAAGATGAGGCGAACATCTGTCTGAAGTAAAAGGGTAAATCTGAACTGAATATCTTATCTGAAGAAATATGCTGCTCTATAATGGTTGAAGATCTATACGCTAGTTCGCCGAAGGAAAAGCGCGTATATACGCGGCTTTGCTGAAGAAAAAGCGCGTATGCGCAATGAAATTGAATCTGTAATATGTACAGAAGTATACACTGGTTTATATGAATAGAAGCGCGTATATACGCGACATCAGTGAAAGGGAAGCGCGTATGCAAACTAGGGTTTGCTGAAGTCTGTGGTAAGAAATGTCTGATCTGTTCTGCTGGTTTACTGATATCTGTCAGTGAGTTATATGTATCTGTTTCATGGTTGAATGTGCTTAAAAGTGTGGAAGGGTCCAGTCTGAAAATATGATGAAACGTGGCCTGCAAGTTGTGTTCTAAAGGAAGCTTTGGATCCAGTGTGAAAATTGATGAAACGTGGTCCATAGAGGTGCTGAGGGTTGTAGCCTTCAGTCAGGGGGTCGAAGCTCCCTTCCAGGTGAGGCTGGTAAACGAGATCAAGGGGTCGTAGCTCCCTTCCAGGAGAGGCTGGTAAACGAGTCAGGGGGTTGGAGCTCCCTTCCAGGTGAGGCTGGTAAACGAGCGCAGGTGGGTGCCTGCGTGCTGGTAGAGTCTGCACCAGCACATATGTTGTAAGATGTTTTCTCTATAATAAAATATTGAAGGCTGAGCAACTGCAGCGGTGGTTTTCTCCCGACTTGGGTTTCCACCTAAAATCCTGGTGTTCATGTGTGATGCTTATGTGTGATGGTTTATTCTGTTCTTACTACACATGTTTACTATTTATAGAACATCTAATGAATGAATGATGGAATGATATAAGTGAATAATTAATGGCATAATTAGATCTCTGTGTATACGTGAGTTTTATGAAGGATATCCGCGTACATACGCTAGTTGGCTTCAGCAAAGTAGCGTATGGGTTTTAGAGAGTGAAAAAGTAAAATTTTTTGAATATGCAGTAAATACTGATTCACCCCCCCTCTCAGTATTTTTCCCAACACAAAACCCGGAAACAACTTCTTCCAAAACTTGGAAGTGAACTTTGCATCTCTGTCAGATATAATATTCTTTTTAACACCATGCAATATGACTATGTCTCTGATAAACACGTGTTACATCGCTCGATGAATAAGTAGTTTTCACTGGAATGAAATGTGCAACCTTTTTCAACCTATCCACCACAACCTTCATGGAATCATGTTGTCTAGCTGTCCTAGGAAAACCTATGATGAAATTCCATGGAAATGACCTCTCATTTCCATTTTGGAATCATAATTAGTTGTAGGAGTCCACCTAGATGTTTACTCTCTTCCTTAACCATCTAACAATCCAAAAATATCGCTACAAGATCTGCTACATCCTTCTTTATATTCAGCCAATAATAGAATATCTTCACTCCAGTCAATGACTTATGGTATCCTGGGTGACCTGAATCTGGTTTCGCATGAAGATCCCTCAAGATCACCTTCTTGAGCTTATTGTTGTCTGGTACATATATCTTGTCTCTAAATCTAATCAACCCTTCTTCTGTGAGACAATAATTCAAATCTTGTACACGTGTACCGGTACATGTACCTATACTACCATCTGTACATGTACTTCTACTGCCACATGCACCTGTACCTATACCTATACTATCAATTGTATCGGTACCTATACCCCACCGCAACATGTGCACAATATCCATATACCTCTGATCCTAGTGACCTGCCTGCAAGATCATACCATGTAAGTATGTCACATAAGAGCTCATAGCTACTATGCGATTTACCTGTACCTGCCTACTAAGAGAATCTATGACCATGTTCTTCTCTCCCTTGATGTACCTGATCTCAAAGTCAAACTTTGAGATGGTGCACAACCATTTATCCTGCTTGGCATTCAAATTCAGCTAGTCAAACAAGTACCTCAACCCAATGTGGTCACTCATCAATAAAAACCATGTGTCGAGAAGATAGTGCGTCCACATCTTTAGTGCATGAATGATCAGTACTAGCTCAAGATAATGTGTCGGGCAGTTCCTCTCATGCTCGTTTAGTTTTCATGAATCATAACACACTAGCACATTTGTCCCAATTTCTGATGGCCAAAATGTCACTCTCGTGACACATAGGCATCCCAAGAGTGACACTTTATGGTGGGGAAAAACGTCGTTTCTTGTCGCGTTGCAATTCCGAGACTTTTAATAACTGTCGGTAGAGTGACACTAATTTCGTAATTTTTTTGGTAGTGTTGAAATTCTAATGTTTCTGAGTTTTCTTCACTCTTCCTACTTTTCCAGGTTGTCCTCGCTCTTCTAAAATTTCCATTTTGTAGTCACTCTTCCAACGTTTTGAAAATTCCGTCGTAATTCCAACGTTTTGAAAAGTTCGTCACAATTTCAACGTTTTGAAAATGTCGTTGCAATTCAAACGTTTTGAACCTTTCCTCGCAAGTCTGACGTTTTGAACCTTTTGTCGCAACTCTTATGTTTTCAACCTTTTTTCTCATGTCCAGAGTTTTGAACCTTTCGTCGCAAGTCCAACGTTTTGAACCTTTAAAAAATTGTGGCACTATTCCAATGCTTAAGATTGTCATTATTCCGACACTTGAGATTGTATATGGAATAAAAACGTCCAAAATGACTAAAAATAATATTATAGATGCATGATCTATAACCCTAGCCCTCAATTGGTATGTGCATGTGAAGTTCCATCACCTCACCAAGGGCCTAGGTGGCAGATCAATCTGGGTTCAGGTGTCGGATCTCCACCATGCTACCACCAATATGACATCGCATCCCTCAAATTTGAGAAAAAACTCATGGCAACTTTTTAGGCCCCTAACTTGGTCAACTGCCAGTTGGTTTTGTTTGTGATGCAGGAGCATCATGGTTTCAAAATTTTGTACATTTAGTATAGTCTAGGGGGTATTGTGTTTTCTAGGGAGTTGGTTCCCTAAGTATTTAATTAATGTAATTTTCAATGCTTGAGTGATTTTATTTGAGAACTTTAGAATAGGATTTAATCAAATATTTTGAGGCATATTTGTAAATTTTCTCAAATGTAGGAGAACATGAGTGATTGATGAGTGATTAGTGTGGATTGAGATATTCTGAAATATTGTAAATCTTAGATTAGAAAATAGTTCATGATTTTATGGATTTGAGAGGATCCTTAGGATTTAGTTGAATGTTGAGATCCTCAAGAGATAAATAAGAGATTTTAGGAATTAATTGAGGACTTAGAGGATTTTTAGGATTTTGTTGAGTAACCTATGGATTTGAACCAGAATTTGTTACATAACCTTTTGTATATAATTGTAAAGCCTCAAAGGCATAAAGATAAAAATTATTAAATGGGAGGTTGATTGTAAGCCTATAGGCATAAAGAGAGACGAAGAGAAGAGGGCCATGTAAAGGCACATCAGGCCAAATACAAACTGTAAACATGTTTTATTTGTATTTGTACAGTTTACTTGATTAATGAGGAATTGAATTCATTGCGACTGTGTTTTTGTCTCTCTTATGAGGTGAGTGATCCGTGATTAAGAGAATATGGTTTATGTGTAATAAATTTATGTTGCATGAATTCTGATGGTGTATAAGTCTTTCTAAGTAGTAAAGGACTTACTTTGAAGAAACTGGGTAGAATCACTGTGTGATTACAGTTCTGTTAAAATAGCTGTGGATGGAGCTAATGGAAGTGAATAAGTGAAGATAAATTTTTTATGCAGGTTAGAAATGAAGAAGAGAAATTATTGAAACCGCAGACAGTGATTTGAAATGAGATTGAGAAAGATTGAATTGAAATAGTGTGAAAGAAAATAAAACAAGTATAATTATTCTAGATACGAGTGAATAATTAGAAGAAAGCTCAGGAGGGAGTAGCGCGTGGAGAAAGTGAAGTACAAGAGGCAGCAGTCGAATAACACAAGAAATCGGCTAAAATGATGAATTTTCCCCAAACCTTAAGAAAGTTCCAAAGGGAAACGCAGACGATGATAATTACATTGCAAAGAATGGGAAAAGGTTGACGGTCCAGTTTTAATTTGCAAGTTAAATTGTGGAATTTGTGATGAGACACATGCTAGGTAAAGCATCCATGCGCATATCACACATCGATGGGTTTTGTAATAGGAATGACAGTTATTGTGACTCTATGATCAAGTTTTGCATAGACGAAAAATTAGATCTGCAAAGTTTTTGTTACTTGTGGCCTATAGCTTCATAATTTTTGGTATCAGAGAAAGTAAAATCTCTTTTGGGAGGAAGTTAGAGTAGGCATGTTATTTGGAGGAGAAATAAGGACAACAATAATTCTTTGAAGATAACATAACAGGAAGAATTTTCAGGGAATAAGAGTGGCGCAGTATAAGCGAAGAGAAGAATCAGATCTGAATCTGATTGAGTAAAGAGATAGAAGAAAAATCTACTTTGCGAGAAAGTGGATTAGATTTTTGAAGGCAAGATTGAGAAAATTATTTATGAAGAGATAGTGACAATTGCAAACAGTGAAGGTAAAGTCAACAGACAGAAAAGAGAAACTTCCACAACAATATGTGTTCAAAAAATTGACACTGAGGTATGGTCTTCATGTTTTCAGTTAATTAATGATGAATTATTGATTGAAAGAAATGGTATGAAGATGTTTGATGGTTGTAGCCAAGAACAAGCAATTTTTTTGATGATAACAACTAGAGGTTGGAAGAAAGGAGAGAGGTGACTGAGTGAAATAGCTAGAGGAGCAACGAAGCTATAGAAGGTTTA
Source organism: Pinus albicaulis (assembly GCA_034641835.2). Classification (NCBI taxonomy): domain Eukaryota; kingdom Viridiplantae; phylum Streptophyta; class Pinopsida; order Pinales; family Pinaceae; genus Pinus; species Pinus albicaulis. The sequence goes on along the minus strand of CM076571.1, from coordinate 968,928,769 downwards.
AGAGAGTGAACCAAGAGAGAGATAATACCTAGGAAGATATCAAGCTGAAAGAGGAAGCTTGATAGGGTATTGAGTAGCAGGAGTAGATTGCTACAAGAGAAGGCTATGTTGCAGATCACCAATCGAGCATGGATGAGATCATGAGGAAGATGGCCATGGAAGGTCATAGAAAAGGTTCTAGAGAATTCCATAAAGGTAAGATGAGTAATGAGGAATAAGAGAGAAATATTGCAGTGTTGAGAGTACAGTTGGAGCTACTACAGGGATGGCTACAAGAGAAAGAGAATGAATACCAAAGATATGGATGGAGAATGAGGAAATGGGTTAAATGGAACCTATTGCAAAAAATATGGAATGTAAAACTGATAAACGAGTTTAGAGAGATTGAGAAGAGACATATTGACTTGTTGGAGAAGGAGAGACTCAAAGGAATTGAGTCACAGTAAAAAGGATTTGCTGAAAATAAAAAAGTACATTGTGAATGATTGGTGCTTGAAGTATCCAACGAGACCAAAAGGTCTTGTATTTTTAAAACTAATGATTTGTGTATGATTGCAGGTAAGGATGATGAACAAACTTCGGAATTTGTTAAGAAGAAGGAGCAGAATCTGAAATCTATGCAGATTAAGACTGAGATAGCAAGATCTCAGAAATGAAGGGAGACAAAGAGATCTCATGGAAATGTATAGCAGAATATTAAAGCTGGTAAGAGTGAATATTGGAATAGAAGATATGAGTTAAGACATGAAGATGAAGAAAAGGTATTTACTGTGCCTAATGAGTTTAGAATTTTTAAGCATGATGATTTAGATTTAGTAGAGGAAAAAGAACCATTTGATGATGGGTAGACAACAAGTGAAGGTACTGAAAACTATGTAAAGTTTCCAAATTCTACTCCAATTGAAGTTTTTGAGTTATATATAAAGGTAGACCTTCAAATAAGAAAGTTGGAAAAGAAAAGGATATATACTCAGGATAAATTGCTGAAGAAGGAAGACAAAGAAATTGTCATGAATGAAAATCTTAAAGAAGAGAGTAAGGATGTAATAATGCTAATAAGATTTTAGAAAATTGACATTACAGAGGAAGGAGTACATTATTGTGAACCAGAGTAGGGAGACATCCTTGAAACAGATGATATGGATGAGAGACTAGTTGACAGTCTCATGGTTTCTTTAGATAATTTAAATCAGCATACTGATGTGCTGACAAAGGATTTAGAGGAAAACCCAGAGAAACATACTGAGATGTTGCCAGAGAAGGAAAATGAAATGATGCCTTATATTTTTAATTTTGATAATTTTTTTATGATTACAAGTTTTGATGAAGATGAGACATACATGTTTCAAGTTGAAGGAGAATAATTTTTAGAACTTAAGAAGACTGGAAGTTTCCAGGTAAGAAATAATTATGTGGAAGATGTTGTTAGTCATTGGTAATTTTTATCTGTTTAGATGACTAAATGCTTGTCCTAGATTTCTAGAAAAAAAATTCATGAATCTTGTGAGTTCTAGAAATCTCACTGCCTTCATTACCCTTAGGATAATTTTTTCACTGTTCTACTACTCTATCAAAGCATGGCCAATCTATCACTCCTAGAAGACCAAATCATGGAATTATATCCCTGATTATCACTATGTTGGCCACCTCTGACTTTACCACTCTGTTTCTGATTGCCCAAACCTTCTATTTTTACACCTTGGTTTTCCAAGTAGCCTAAAACATTTTTCCCCTACTAACCAAGTGCCTAAAGTAGTGGTTATTTTAAACTTCCTTTCTAGGCTCTTTAGATAAATCAAATATTTCAGTTTCATTGAAAGGCAATGCATAAAGAGTAGTCAAAACCCTGTTTTACACCTCCAAACCCTGAGTTAATTTTTTAGTCAAACACCTGATCCAATAGATATCCCAATAGGTGATGTAGGGTATCCTAGGTTATGAATTTCTTTGGTTTCCTAATACTCACTATTTTTACATGTGCTCAAAGGTAAAATCAAAAGAAAAGAGGGTGAACTCATGATTGTCCAAAAGGTATGAAAGACCTCCAAAGGGACCTCCTCGATCAAAGCATTAATTATGCATAAGGACAGTTGCCTATCTTAAAATATTTCTACAGGAATTGTTTATGATGGTTATCAACAAAGAACATGCAAAGTGAGAAGCCTAAATCATCAATGACATCCACAATAGAAGAGAAACAACATGCCTAAGTTTACAAAGAGTATCAATGGTTTCATGAACAAATGTTTGTAAGGTGTTGCCCAGCAAAGAGCCCATGCAAAGGATCATGAAGACAGTGGTACATAAGCACAAATGTGCACAAATTAAAGATTCATTGAAGCAATAAATCAAACTGAGAGGCCTCCTTGGTGATAGCAGGAAGAGATTAAAAAAACGATGTCAGGGAATGAATTATAAGTTTGTTAAGGCAACACTGTTTCACTACACCAAAGGGATAAATTCTGAAGAGTATCAGTGGTTTTGTAACTAATCGGCACAACAGGTGTTTCCCAGTAAGGGATCCATGCAATAGATCACAAAGATAAAGATGCAACATCATCATATAACATAAATTGAATATTTATTTTGAGAGACCTCCTTAATGATGGAAAGCACAGTTTTCAAGGATGATGTCAGATGGTCACCTCTATGGCTTGTCAAAACAATATTTTTCACTACAACAAAGGAAAATTTGTAGAGAGTATCAGTGAGAAGACAAGCTCCTCAAGAACACTCACAGGTCTAAAAAATAATCAAAAAAAGAGAGCAAGAAGCTAGAAGTCAAATAAGAAATCAAATAGAGCCTAAGTGCTACTGCTGAGGGTTTAAAAAGTGCCAAACTCCAAAGGAAGTGTAAGGATAAAAAACACTGCTTTTATGACACCACCAGTGAGCAAAAATGGCCAAATGAAGGTAATGATAAAATTGACCAAAAAAGGCTAAGGTTGCTGTACATGGCAGATTCATCATGCTTTTGAAAAATCAATGGCCAAAGAGAGAATGAAATCACTTTTTAAAAAGATCACCCACAAAGACCACTTTATTGCTTAAAACACCACCTGGAAAAGAAGAAAAGAAACATCTGTGAAAGTAAAAATACCAAAAGAAAAAACATTAGTCAAGGTGGGTTTTGTTTTTAATTTTTCAAGGGTATAAAGGGATCACAAGTTTCATTCACTCAACATAATTTCTTCATATGCAAAAGAGTGGAAGATATTCAGGGTTTCAGTGGTTTCTGGTAGAGTTTTCAGGCAAAAATTCTCTACGCTACGCTCTTGTTTCCTCTCCCAATGCAATTTCTACACAGTGCTATGCTCCTGTAGTGGCGCGCTACACGTCTATCGTGTGCACGACCACCCGACCAACCCTACCAGAACAGCTGTGCATGGGCCCGTTCAGGCCTGCAGGATAGCTCACCCGACCCAACTGCGTGCACGATAGCCCAGGCGCTACACTCTTTGGGTGTGCAAGAGCTTCTCGACAGCCTCAATGGTATGCGCGACCACCCCACTACTACGCTTCTGTGCGTTTCAACAGCTGCCCGTGAAGACTCGACAGGGCGTGCAGAAGGCGCCTGACGTTGCGCTCCTGCGTGTTCAGGGCTGCTAGTCACACGATAACACATGCAGAGGTGCCCGATGCTACGCGCCTGGACGTGCAGAAGATGGCCAACCTTGTGTGCAGAGGCCACCCGACTATACGTTCAAGAGGACATGACTGGCCCATGCTGCGCTCCTGCTGTCTATTCATGGCTGCCTGACAAAACGTGCAAAAGGTGCCCGACTGGCCTGTGCTGCGTTCCTGTGTATTTTCTTCAGCTGTGAAGTTTTGAGAGGTATTTAGAGTTTTTTTCTACCTTTGCATACTGTCTAAAGGTACAAATATAGAGAAATATGAAGGGAAAACTTAAAAGGAATGTGGAAAAACCCTAAGAAAGGAGGAAAACACCTAATTCTCTGCTAACAACTCCCTTGTTCAAAGGGCACCCATTCATTTACATGGTAAGAGCACAATGAGGCCCAAATTGTTTTCCTTCATTTTCGATCACCACCTATCTCATTCTCATCTCACTTGCCCTCTCCATATCATCTCCCAAGCAGATCAGGTTTTGTTTTCAAAGACAAGGGTAAAAGACAAAATGCCTAGAGAAGGCAGTGTTGACAGTGGTGAGAGAGGCCAAAGGCCTAGAGAAAAAATAGAGGAAGGGTGGGAAAGAAAATAGTTTTGAGCCTATAAACACTAAATAATTGACAACCTCTCCTACTACAGTTTCATATTTCCAAGAGGTAGGATGCTATGAGTTCTGTGAGAAAGTGTAGAGAGTCCAAAGCCATCCTCAGTTGACAAGCTTTTTTTCCTTAACCTCCATGACCACCAAGTACATCTAGCTGGACTGAAGTTTGAACTGACCACCAATACAATCTCTATGGCCACTGGAATTCCTTGCATGGGAGAAAAATGGTTCAAATAGGTGTATCTGGACCTAAGCCATTATCACACCTTCTTAAAACTAAGTTGCCAAACTGATTGCAAAAATATTTTCCCCTTTTCTCATTTGTTGGATAGGTATGCTCCTTTAATGAAGATCATTATGAAATATTTCACCTATGAGGGTAGGTTTTCCATAGTCTATTCCTACCACATAAGACTACTCATGCATTTTACTAAGGCCAAATTGCTTCATTTACCCTATTACCTTTGTAAAAGTATTGATAAAATGTCATCCATTGTGAAAAATATGCCTCCCTTACAACAAATGTCAAGCATTTTTCATCATTCCCTTATCAAGATGATTGTCTTACATGAATTAGAGCAAAAAGGCATCCCATGGGAATTTTTCATCACCCATGATGTTTTCACAACTCCACAGCCTCTCCCTCTGTAAATCTTACCATCATCATCTCATCCACCTTCCTCCACTCCTCCATCATCCCCCACTGACCATAATTCATCCTCTTCATATGAATCTTCCCCCCAAACGAACATCCCTCTTTCACCTTCTCCTAAAAACTTAGAAAATGAAGAAAGCCATGACAAGGAGGAACATGATAGTCAAGGAGAAGAAACAAGTGATGAAGAAGAGGAAAATGAAAGTGAAGAAAGTGAAAATGATGGAGAAGATACCAAGGACAGTGAAGAGGAGGCAGATGAAAGAAGTAAAGGAGACAGTGACAAAAATAGTGGGCTAAATGATGAAGAAGGCAACAAAGAAGATAGTGATGACAAAGAGGAAGAAAACAATTACCAAGATGAACATGGAAGTCATGAAGAAAGTGATAACAAAGAGGAGGATGTATGTGAAGAAAGTAACGAGGAAGTAGACAAAGGAGAAAGTGTTGATGAAGGAGAAAGTAGTGACAAAGGCAGTGAAACAAAAAGTGGACAAGAAGGAAAAAAGCAGTGAGCTAGATGAAGATGAGGAAATCAATGACAACCCAAGAACAGAGGCAGATTATAAAAATGAAAACAATGAGCTAGACAATCAAGAAAGGGCAGATGACAATAGTGATGATAAGGGCAATAACAAAGAAGAAAACAATGAGCCCAATAGCAATGATAAAATAAGAAGTGATAAAGATGAAGATAACAGTCAAGAAGAGACAGGGTTTGAAGGTAATTGCAGTGGACAAGACAAAGAATATAGTGGGCAGAAAAGTGAAGAAAACTCACATAATGAGGAAGAAAGTGAAAATCAAAGTAAAGGAGAGACTAATGAAAGTGCCTCTAACAGTGACCCCACAGAAAATGGAAGCAGTGATAAAGAGGCAGAGTTTGAAAGTGAGGACAGTCATGAAGGTACAAATATACAAATCAATGATGAAGACACCTCTAATGTTGCAAATACATAGGATCACAAACATGAAAATCTTGGCAGTGATACTAGGATGAGAGAAAATAAAAATTCCTCTCAAGAAGGCAGTCAAGAGCAAAGTGAGGAGGACACACATACAGAGACCATCAATAAGAAGAAAATAAATCCTAAGGTCACCAATGATCAAGGTATTCAAATCAAACTTGTGCACCTTTCCCTCTTACGTATCAAAGAGGAGAGATGCATGTGTTTTCTGCCTCGAAAGGGCAAGGGACCATGCCATCTTTCTCAACTCAAAAGATTGAAAAAGGTAAGAAAAAAATGAAAGAGGAAGAGGAAAATCATGAAGAAGAGAGGGAATTTGAAATTATTCACATAGACAGTGATGATGAGAATGAAACCAAAATTGCAAACTCCCTTCTTGAAGACGGGAATGCACAAATTAGGGACTTAGAAGCTGAATTAGAAAGATCAAAGTATGTCATTCACTTCTATTAGATGCAAAACAAAAAAATGAGTGCCCAAAAAGCCATCTATGAAACAAGAACACTCAGGTACCGGAAATATCCTCACAGGGCACAGGTGAAGTTGGAGGAGTTAATGGGCACCTATGAAGGAAGTGAAGATGAGGAGGGTCAAACTAGAAAGAGGTATAGAACTATGGGTCTAAAGAAGGTCTTAGCAAGAGAAAGAGAGCTTGAATCAGCCCTAACAAAGCATTCTTCTCTCAATGAACTCCTAGCAAGAGAAATTGAACATGATAGGGAATCATGGCTTGAGAGGGCTAACATACATCTTGAATCCAAGCTGGAGAAGGCCAATAAAGACTTGGATCTACAAAGAAGAATGGCTAAGCATTATGCTCAAAGAGACCAATTTGCAAGGCAAGAACTCAAAAAGGCCAAAATTGAGATCCAAGCACTAAAAAAGGAAAAGGACCATGATAGCCTTGGTATTTTGGCTCAATCTTCTCTACAAGTCTCCCAGGACCCATGAGTCACTTATCCACCAAATTTTGGAGAAATTGGAGAAATTGTTTCTTTTCGAAAATTTTGAGGCTAGGAGCGCAACACACCTGGTTCTATGCTCTCTTTCAGGGAATCTTCAGGAGGAAATATTTTCATTTTTTGGTTCCTCATCATTCATACATCATTCTCATCAAGTTTCAGATCAATTGGAGTTGTTTTGGTCCTCCACAGGGGTCAAAAACACCCAATTTTTCATCATTCTACCAGCTTTTCGGGACATGTGCTGCGCTCCTAACAGTATTGGAATTTTCACCTTTTGGATAGGTTGTAGAGGTTATATTAGAAAACCAAGGATAGAAATGGGAAGTATACTTAAATGGATTTCCAACAAGCCATCATGGAGCCTTATCCGACATTGGGAAGGCCTTCAAAGCACTGTTGTAAGAAGACCCATTTTTTTTGTTCCTGTGCTATGCTCCTGACATGCAAATTCAAATTTGACACACAGTGCTATGCTCCTGTGGTTGACAAGTCAAAATTTTTGTTTGGAAAGATTTTAGAGGCTTGTCAGAGCCTAAAGGTCAATTTTATTACTAAAAATGGGCGAAAAGTTATTTATTTTAGATATTTTTGTGCCTTGGGCCTTGTAAGGCCTCAAGGACAATATATATACTTCTGATTAGCCAGTAAACTTCTAGATTCTCTATTAGGATTTCCTTCTCATTTCCTATTATATAAGGCATGAGGATTCATTTTAATAGTGGGCTTTTGATGTGTTTAAGAGCAATACATGATTTTTGGAAGTTGAAGAAAAATTTAGTACTGTGGAGCTTGTGGATGATTTGCCTTGATTGATGGTGATGAAGGCTTGCTTCCAGGATCCTTGACTTTAGTTAATGGTGATGTATCTCTCATTTTTTCATGTTTTTCTTGTTTTCCATATGTCCATCTTTATATATTGCAATAGCTCAGAAGAGTAAAGGATGAGAAATGTTGTTTGAGGCACCTCAGTCCTCCTGTTTTCTATTGTCTCCATGTTTTCCTCTGCTGGGTTAGTTTAAGGAATTTTTAGTTGCTCCTTAGGCCCACCTAAGCTTGTCTATTTCATTACTGGATTAATATTCTAGTTCATAAACATGATTCATGGTAAGCACCTCTTGTTTGATGTTATCTAAATTCTGTCTTGAAATCTCTCTTTGATGTATTGATTGTTAGGTTAAACTAAAGAGGTCTTTTTTCGATCTTTCCCTTTGTAAATTGTTATCAGTTTGCCTCAAAGTTCTTTATAGTTTAATGAATGATGTTTATGAGTTCCCTCTTCATTTATTGATGCTATTTGCCTCTTATATGTTTTCAAATCTTGAAAGTAGAATCATTGAAGTTAAATAAGTTGTCTTACTCTCTTTGTTCCACTGGATTGTGTATCTTGAATGTTTATTTGTTTAAAAGTATTGTCATTGAGTAAATGGTGTGCCCTATCTCATGATTAGTATCTTTTGCTTATCAGTATTTAAGGCCTCTATGTTTATAGTTATTTGAAAAAGGATTCTTAACTTCCCTTTGCCCTACCTTGGTTCCCAAACTTAATGTCCATTTCACCTCACACATAAAATTTATAGATCCATTGACTACACTAGATTTTCCCTATGATGTACCCTAATTCATTATTGAGATATCAATGACTTCATAGACTCCATAGCCCCATTTATTTGATGACCTCTCATTCCATTTATCCTACTCGGTCATATTACCCCAACCAAAACAAACAACAAACCTACACTTAACAAGTAGCCTAAAATCAACCATCCAAAGCGAACAAGTTCACATCCTTTGCACATAATAGAGAGAGCCCTCTATGAGTCTAGGAAGGCTAGGTCCTAGGACTCCAAAGACTGGTCTAATGTTACCCTGTGCATTTGGTCTACCAATCTGCTAAATCACGGGACACTAGCAGATGTAAGGCATGAAGATATAATGTTTGAAGAAGTTGAATTGACTGTCAGAATCAATCAAGGAAGTGAAGGACAATCACTGAGGGTTGTCAAGGAAGAGGAAGGAAAATATGCTGGAATTGGTTAATAACATAGTGATATATTTGAGAGGAATCAAGTACAAATGGAATTGGAGGACAATTTATTTTTTGAAAGTAAAATTGAAGGAAGTGAGAAGAAGAGGGATGTTGCAGAGGGATATATCTTAAGAGATATTCAACAATTTTGGTTGGCATAAATGTATGGAGTAATATTTGTAGCAATTTCCAGAATAATATCTACAACAATATTTGGGGCAATCTCAAAAATAGTAGCAGAAGTTGAAGACAAAAATAGTTTTGAAATTGTTACACAAAGGAAAGAACAACAACAACAAAGTAATTTGGATAAAGAAATAGATAATTTGATGAAACTTATGAGAAATGAACATTAGGAAAGGAGTTGCAGACAAAGAAGACAAATAATCAATTGTATGAAATATTGGACTGTAACAAATATTGAAGGAGAATTCAATAGAGTGTTACAAACGAAGATATGGAAACCAAGAGAAGCAAGGAAAGACATCAAAGTACGTGGACAATAGTTGAAAGAAACAAAGAAATAACTAAAGAATAAAGTCTAGGATCCAGGAGGACAACAATTAAAGACACATGATCTGGAGATCATGATTATTTTCTACCTTGGGAGTCTGATGCAAGAGCATCATGGTTCCAAAATTTTGTACATTTAATAGAATCTAGGGGGTCTTGTGTTTTCAAGGGAGATGGTTCCCTAAGTATTTAATTAATGTTTGAGTGATTTTATGTGAGAAATTTAGAATAGGATTTAATTAAATATTGTGAGACATATTTGTAAATTTTCTCGAATGTAGGAGAACATGAGTGATTAGTGTGGATTGAGATATTCTAAAATATTGTAAACCTTAGATTAGAAAATAGTTCATGATTTTGTTGATATGAGAGGATCCTTAGGATTTAGTTGAATGTTGAGATCCTTAGGAGATAAAGAAGAGATTTTAGGAATTAATTGAGGACTTATAGGATTTTGTTGAGTAACCTTTGGATCTGAACCAGAATTGGTTATAGAATCTTTTGTATATAATTGTAAAGCCTCAAAGGCATAAATATCATCATTCTTAGATAGGAGGTTGATTGTAAGCCTACAGGCATAGAGAGAGAGGAAGAGAAGAGGGCCATGTAAAGGCACATGATGCCAAAGCCAGAATGTAAACAAGTTTTATTTGTATCTGTATAAATTACTTGATTAATGAGGAATTGAATTCATTGTGATTGTGTTTTTGTCTCTTACGAGCCGGGTGATCCGTAATTGAGCGAATCTGATTTCTCTATAATAAATTTATGTTGCATGAATTCTGATGGTGTATAAGTCTTTCTGAGTAGTAAAGAACTTACTTTGAAGAAACTGGGTAGAATCACCTTGTGATTCTAGTTTTGTTAAAATAGCTATGAATGGAGCTACTGGAAGTGAACAAGTGCAGATAAAATTTTATGCGGGTAATAAATGAAACAGAGAAATTTTTAAAATGCAAACGATGATTTGAAATGAGACTAAGAAATATTGAATTGAAACAATGTGCAAGACAATATATCCAGTATGATTATTATGGATACGAGTGAATAATCAGAAGAAAGCTCAAGAGGGAGTAGCGTGTGGAGAAAGTGAAGTACAGGAGGCGATAGTCCAATAACCCAAGAAATCGAATAAAATGGTGAAGTTTCCCCAAAACTTAAGAAAGTTCCAAAGGGAAAATGCGGATGGTGAGGATTGCATTGCAAAGATCGGGTAAAGGTCGATGGTCCAGATTTAATTCACAAGTTAAATTATGGAAGTTGTGATGAGACATGTTCTAGGTAAAGCATCCATTCACATATCACACATCAGTGGGTTTTGTAATAGGAATTAGAGTTATTGTGACTCTACCATCAAGTTTTGGGCAGATGAAAAGTTATATCTGCAAAGTTTTGGGTATTTGTGGTCTATGGCTGCATCAGTTTGTATGATTTGGAGTTCTTCAAATCAACGCCATCAATATTGATGGCCAGAAGAAGGTGGGTAACCAAGATGCCAACAAAGACTTGAATCAATGTTGGTTGTATATTTTGAGGTTCAAAAAGGCACTGGAGGCATATGTAGTAGCTCAGGTGGGCCTAGAATCAACCAACGTAGTGGGTAGAAAATTGCATGAGATGCTCCATCCTCTTGGACAATGCAGACAACATGATCCTAAACGTCGGGAACCTTTCTCTATCTCAATTTAGTCTGATCACCTATCTCACCTTGTCTCGTATTTTCCACAAGATTTGTTTTGACCCCTAGAGAAGGCCTGCACATCCTTCAATGAATACACACTTGGCTATATGCTTGAGTAATGCCTAGAGTATCAAAAATGCATCAGATAGTGACCAGAATTTTTTTTTCTTGAGTTATATTTTGTATAGGCAAGACTCCTTCCTAAATGTCAATATGGTGCTTATAAATGTAAGGGTGGATCCCATTCATATCTAAATAACTCCAAGCAATGGTTGAACTGTTCTTTTTTCAAACTTAAAGCAACTTCTATTCCTGGGCAGCAATCAACTTATTGATGATTTTAAGTGTCTTTTCAAGTGCAATTTCTATAGTCTTCATAGAGGGCTAAGCTTCCTCTATTGAAAATAATTGTGTCCACACACACTCTTCTCTCAATACACATGTTATTTCCCATTCATGCAAAATGAAACCATCCCCAATCTAAAGTAAAAATGGTCTCTCATACAAATTCTACAAAAAAATTGAAAGCAACACATATTATTCTTGTTCCTTGAATGAAAGATATTTATCAATGGTTACGATAGGAAGGATTGGATCATAACCTTCTTCATCTAGACAGAAAGGACTCTCTATATAAATGGATGGCATGACAGGAGGATACAATGTGAGATGTTTTCACTACAAGGAAAAGACCCTCTAGTAGAGGTTATAAAGGAGATTTTTAGTGTTATAAAATTGGCCAAAATTGTCAAAAAAACATTTGCTACAACATCCATTTATGGTTACGGAAGTTTTGGTAGAGATTTTAATGGAAATTAAACACAACTAAAAAAAACTCGGTGGCCAGAGGTTATTATAGATGTTTGTTTCATTGGTGCGCTACTAAGGTTTCAACGCACCGGTGCGTGTCATCTAGACGGTGGCCCCGGGGCACTCGAAGGTTCTTGCACTGGGCCGTTAAGGTATAAAACCACAACAGCCATAGTGTTGGTGATACAACGCATAGGGACATACCAATTGCTCTTGGGCTTTGTGTAGTGCCCATAGGTCGTCTCAACGCACTAGTACGTGGACTTATAGAAATGCACTGATGCGCCATATCAGACAAACACACCAATATTGATAATTGGTATTGGTATTTGTGCGGTGCCCATACATCGTACAAATGCACCAGTGCGTAGTCTCACATAAAAGAACCAGTGCGCAGTATCGCACAAACGCATGGAGATTTCTAATTGGTTTTGGTATTTGTGTGGTGCCCATAGGTCGTAGAAACGCACTAGTGCACTGCAACATACAAACGCACTGGTGTACAGTAACTAACACACACCGGTGTTCATTTTGTATTTTTTAGAAACATCGACCTGTGACAATGCAATTATTGTGATTTTTCTAAATTCATTATTCATCAAAAGTCAACACATCTTATAATAATATTCATATTAATTAAATTTTTATTAATGCATTTGAATGTGATGTCTGGATTAATTTTTTATATCATATCATAATTATTGTGATTTTTTAAAATTCATTATTCATCAAAAGTCCACACATATATATCTTATAACAATAGTCATATGAATTAAATTTTTATTAGTGCATTTGAGAACGATAATGGAGAACACAATAACGACAGTGGAGAACGTAATAGAATAAATTAAAACATATATATATATATATATATATATATATATATATATATATATATATATATATATATATATATATATATATATATATATATATATATATATATATATATATATATATATAGAGAGAGAGAGAGAGAGAGAGAGAGAGATGAATAATACGGTCGTTGTCATACAAATTGGGACAGTTATTGGTATCCCTTTGTCTTTCAATTGGGACACTATGTCCATTACATTAAACAAAATGTCTGATTTCACAGACACATATCTCAAAAAATACAATTCCTTGCTTTGATATCCAAACATAGTGATCATCATTCTTCACTTGAACTCCTGTCATTGCTAGAGCTACTTCCATGACTTGGGTTATTTTTCAGGAATGTTCTTTTCATGGTGTTGATTATTTTATTATTCATCTCCTTCCATCTAAAAACATAAAAATAAACTGAAATGAGTGTATATCCTTTGGTGAGAATAATGAAAATTGCAATATTAAATAATATACATCAATGTAAATCAAAAAGAAAAATGATGTACCATAGCAACAACTAGCTCATACACTATACACATTCTTTTAAAACAAAATTATTTAAAGGAATATTTATAAATAATTCTAGACAAACATTTAAAGGAATATTACTTTTTCATTCCTTTTTTTTTTGGGTACGTTTTTGCTATTAAAAGTTTGACATGTCTCATTTACCAATTCTCTAGAAACTCCTCAATAGTTTAGATAAAATTTGGTTCTTAGAATCATTGGATTGGTTTTTGTATTGTAAGTGGAAAGAACGTCTATACATTTGTTCGATTAGATCCCTCAAACTTTTGTAAAAGTTTTTCCCCCTTTCGTTAACCTCCAGCACCACTCCAGATTAGCTAAGGAGCAATTCATTTTCATTTGCATATTCTAATTTTTTTCTTTTCTTAGAACAACATTCCTTTTCTGAGTTGTTGGTCCCTGTAGAACATTAAATAGATATGAATTAATAGACTTTTTGACACATGTTATATAATAATTTTAAGCATATTATTGATGAAAATTTAAAAAATAAACTCATATTGGATCGATTGTATTTTTTCATTCACCTAATTCATCCTTTTGCAATTTTTCCATCAAGATTTTACGCTCTTCTGGTCCTAGATTAGAAATAATCGTATTGAACTTCGTCATTTTTTGGCTCTGCATGATACACAGTAAATAATACGTATTAGTTAAAATTACATATAGTTCAAAAATAATATTTTTTGTAAAGAATTTACAAAGAACTTGCCTTTTTTTATTTTCTTGATGTGTTATTAGTATTTTTGTTATTTGATGTCTTGTTAGTCATTTCTTTATCAATCTAAAACTTGTACCATATCATTCATTAATATATTTATAAATAAATTTTCAACTTTTCAGGTAAAAAATAAATCTCAAGAAACCGGTGTTCCTTTCATGATGTACGCATCGATGTCGGCAATTGGGGGTATTATAAACACACCGCACAAACATTATAATAGACCGTATGTGTGCTATCCTCGTAACATAGTGAACCGGTGCCCTGTTTTAGATATGGCACACTGATTATTATTATTTTTTTAAATAATTTATTACACAACACTTGTGGTGTGCTATGTTACATAGGGTGCACCGATAAAAGAAAATCCATTTTTTTCAAAAATTCACGCAAGGGACGACATGGATTGGGATCCAGCTATGAAATTCGTCTCGTGGGTTGGATGTCAATATAAAATGAAAAACCCTAATTCTGAAATCACAGAAACAAGGAAAATAAAGGGAAGAAACAAAAAAAATGAAGGGTTTAGGACAAAAATGGATAAAACTGTAGAAAAAGTAAAAAAAACTACAAAAAAAGTAAAAAAAATAATCAAATTTAATCACGAGATTGTTTTAAATTCTATGCTATAAGGTCTCAATCACCATAGGTTTGGATTCTGATTTTCTGAATACTTCTGTTCGAATGTATTTCGTTGCTCCACAGTGCTCTCGTGCTGCCTTGCTTCAGGTATGTCTCCTACAAATCTCTGATTGAAAATTTTAGCAAAAATAGTGAAATAATGAAAAGTGTTTAGTATCTAAAGAATTGTTTTATGAAATTAGATTTTTAAAAGTATTTTTCTTCCCATTTTTCAATTTGCCATTTTTTTTTCACTTAAAGAAAATAAAGTTGTGCTTTTTTTTATTTGTGGTTATTTGTCACCAGTGCATCACTTAATAGCACCGCACCGGTGCATCCATTGGTAACACGACAATGGTGCGTAGTAACTAAAATGCACTGGTGCAGATTAACTAGAACGCACTGCACTGGTGTGGTTATCTGTACATTAGCACTGATTTGTGGTTGAGGCACCGAATTACTTTTATGTGTGTACACCAAAATTAGACATGTTGGAAATATAAATTTTGCTGTGAAAAATTTTCAGCCATTTATTTCCAAAACTGCACCTCTTCTTCTTTCAGAAGAAGAAAATTAAACCTTTCCATAATCTTCAACAAGAAAAGGTGCCCCATGATCTTCCTGCTAACCCATGATCTACTTGTTCATTTGTAAGTTCCTCCTCCATCTTGGTATCCAATTTCCTCTTTTCTCCTTTGTGCTTTCTATATTGATCTTAACAAAATTTATACAATCTCCGTTTTACGAGCAACTGATCTTCAATATTCTGGGAGGAATGACAACGAGTCCTTCATTCTACATTTTTTAGCAAAAGAAGACTGATTTTCAACTAGACGATGCAGTTATTACATGTGGAGGCAATGGTTTCCCATAGAAAATGAGTATAGGGTTGAGAAGAGGAAATAAATTGCAAAATGGGATATTGCATTAAATTTTCCAATGGGAAACTGATTTGCAGGTGGAAATATGGTAGCTGCAGGTATCTATGCTTTTCTTCCCATAGAAATGGTCACTGGATTTCTATTTATAATACAAGTAGAACGTTTTACTAGTTTCATCCACAGACCACACTTTCGTACAAGTTAGTAAATGCCATTCAAGTTCAATTGAAAGTCGAAGATGTGATTTTATGTGGACATCAGACTGCCAGTAAAAGTTTATAGAGGCCAACCGACCCTGATAATATCCTGCCTTCTTTTCTAAACGCATTCTGGAGAATCTTTCCCTTTCATGGGACCTACCACGATCAAAAATGTCAATTGATCATTCTTCATCATCTTTTAGAATGAGAATCCTTCCCTTCATGGTGCCTCTGCTTTATCGACCACCTCGATTGATCTTTCTCTCGCCATCAATCTCGCTCTCCATTTCTCCATCATGGGACCTCTTAACCTTATCGTCACTCAACCAAATTCTCTCGCTAGTCTCAACCTATACTCCTTTTCTCCTTTAGCTTTACTAGCTGTAGCCATCACATCCTCATAAGCATCTTTGTCCGTCTTTCCGTTTGAATCACTAATTTTCTCTATAAAATTTCTCAGCCCAAAATTCAAACTCTTTTCTTTTTCAAACCCTCATCTCCTCAAAAGACATTATTGCCCATGATTCGAACCCTCCATTACTCCAATATTTACATCTTTACAGAACAACCTTGTTCTCGAGTGCAGTGTGGGTTTTACAGGCGCACCTGCGTGCTTTGTAAGATTGAGGTTTAGTGTTTTTGGCGTGATGTTTTATGATGCACCGGTAAGTGGAAGAGTTGTGAAGCACTAAAGAAATCCGAGTATTAAGACGCACCAAAGGCGTGTTACGATGATAAGCTCACTGGATCGTATAAAGTTGTATGTAAGATCATAATAAAATAATGATAATTCTAAAGCACATGAATTTATTTGCATTATTTTCTAAAATTTATTATGTTACAAAAAATTCATATTATTCTAGATTTATTATGTACAATTATTTATAGATTTACAAATTTAAATATTTTAATAAAATCATTTCACATTAATACAATTAAAATTTTCACATTAATACAATTAAAATTTTACAAATATTTTACATACAATTATAATTACAATTACAATTTTATGCATTTGCATACACAATTACGATTAAAATTACAATTACAATTTTAATTTTATACATACAGTTAAAGGTAAATTACAATTACTAAATAGCAAATACACTTGTACATTTTTATACAATTAAATTTAAATTTCAAATTACTAATCAATAATATTAATAAATATCATGATTATTTAATATTAAATTAATTAATAAACATCAAGATCATGATAACTATCATAGCAAACATCATATTCGACTAAACAACACATACTCAAATATCAAATATACATCTCATGTCAAATAACTCATGCTATCACATATCACATCCATCTTTCACAAGATGCACATTAAATGAGCATATCTAACATGACCTAACAATAACACATCATGATGATCACCAACATGATATAACAACTGAGTATAAATACATCAACATGATATATATATATATATATATATACATATATATATATATATATATATATATATATATATATATATATATATATATATATATATAATTGAATAATGTTATAAATATATACAACTGTAATATAAATGTCTTGGATCATCTGGTGGTAGTACAAGATCAATAGCAGTATTAGTGGAGGCCTCGCTCAATCAATGGTGCAACCTCACGGTCGATGGTCTAGCCTACTCATGATCATGACTAGTACCGATGGATGTTGTACCTCATTGACCGGATGTGGTCGATGGTTCAACTCATCTCCATGATGACTACTAGATGCTAGTGAGCCTCATGCTCATATGGCGCGAAATGCGAGGTGAATGATCATGAGATGATGAGCGTCACTCGCAGTTTATCCATAATGTGTTGCAGCTCCACCACGCCATATAACGTGCAATAGTCCTCCTCGCTCAAGTAATGCCTATCGTAGCTTCTACAACATGTCGCATCAGTTGTACAAGTCACACTGGGCATGCCTCTCCACGTCCGTAATAGCCTATCATCGGCTCGTATGTATCTATAATGAGCGGTGCCCTGATGCCCGCCCAACAATCAATGCACCGAGTTGGTCGCCCAACTCTCATCCTCGATCTAGTATTAGTCAACCGCGCCTAGCAAAAATACGCACGTCTGACGTACCGCACAGAGCATGTTCTCTGCACCGTCTCCTCAATGATCCTTGGTAACCTGGCATGTCCCGATCGGCCCACCGTGATCCACACCCAGATCATGTGGTGGTGCCGACATCTCCTCTCCATCAAAAGAGTCAATTTCTCGCAAAATATATACAAGTACACAACAATAATTAGACAAATTTCAATACATAATTTAATAAAAACAAGTTAAATAACATGTTAGAATAAATATAAATAAAACATTAATATTAACTCTTATCATCTCAGTGGCTCATCATCCCGGAAGATGATGTTGGCACACCTTTGCGAATCCAATCCAGCATAAGGACAAAGGGACCATAATGAATGGATGCAACATCAACACCGCTATTAATTCTAGTGCATCATGCAATATCCTCACCGGAAACATAGTCTTCTCCCTTCGGGCATCATCTCACATGTGTATCATGTGTTCTCCAACATCGCACTTATGAGGGGCCGTAGAACAAAATTAGGCCTCATCTCTCGAAAACCTCTCGCAAAAATAAACAAAAAATTTCTAAAACAAAAGTGGAATTTGACCCCTCCTCGTGCATGAGCACGACATCTATCTAAGGCTATACAAAAACTACCACAAAAAATGGCGCACCACCCGACAAGTCATGGCTCTCGTACTAAAGAATCAACATAATATAGTATGAGAAACTAATGTATTTGCCCGTCACCGGGTGTTGTGTGAAATGGTCGAAAATGAGAAGAGAGGCACTACACGCTCTCGACTACCAAATGCACCAATATGTAACTAACCTCCCACGACTCCAAATTATCAGAGAGACACGTATTGATGCCCAATGTACTCTCTGGAGTAAAACTAATCACTGCTACATACACAACCACTGGAACCTCTAGGAACGAAGGAAAGATACACCCCTCCTCAATAGCCCCGTAATGAAATATATATCCTCCTGGCGTGGGTACCACTGCTGGGACCAACCTGAAAGCATGTCGATGGACATTCCACTCCGCGGGATAAGATGCCTCTAAAAAACACACTATGGGCCTTTAGAAGTAGCCTCCTCATGGAACTTGAGGAGGCCTACTCACCTTAGAGCCCCTCGGGATATCTATCGTAATAGGGCAAGGGTACGCATCTCTCTCCCTCTCTCATGCTGCAGCAACCATGTCATACTCGCTTCCGCCTATTGTTGGTGTTGTTCCCCTTTCATCTCTATGAATCATTGACATATTAAACAATTTTTTTATTATTAAATGAGCATATGTACTTAGGAATGTACATATATAATTAAAAAAACACAGACCATGTCGTGCACGCTAAAAATCCATGCATCAGTGCCCTGTGCGGCATTTGTTTGTCGTGCACGGGTGGTGGCTCGTATCAGATACATACACACATCAGATGCAGCACCTTAAAATTTTTAAAGCACCGTTGACGGTATATGGTGTCGAAGAGTGGTGCTCCGACTAAAATATACACCCTAGCATTTATATTGTTAAAAGCACACCGACTTCCTCGACAAAAATTACATATTCAACAATGCTGCTTTACTAGCCACATTGTTGACTCTCGTTTAATGACGTCGAATGCGAGTCAATCACGCACACCCTAGTGATATTTTCACACGCACCATATCATGTATTCCATGGTCAATGGTGCGAGTGGCTAAATGACCACACCACACTTTATTTTTAATTTTAAAATAACGTGGCACTCGTACGCACCGATAGGGTGCGGATACCATTAGCACCAGATGTGGTGCGTATGTGTAAATTTTATAGGCAATATCACACTTATATGTAGCCGAATGGTTCTAGCACCG
Organism: Pinus albicaulis; assembly: GCA_034641835.2. Taxonomy (NCBI): domain Eukaryota; kingdom Viridiplantae; phylum Streptophyta; class Pinopsida; order Pinales; family Pinaceae; genus Pinus; species Pinus albicaulis. Next base: position 968,909,186 of record CM076571.1, on the reverse strand, counting down.
CATGACAATCTTTTAAATGGTTAATTTTAAGTTATTTGAAATTATAACTCGCTGCAAAAGCTTTAATTATGTAAAAACAATAAAATACCATATATTTTCATCATTTATAGAGCATATTGGTAGAATTTTCAAAAAGAAAATTTACCTAACGTTTTGCAAAAATTCTGCCGGAGATTGGTGGGCAATGCACAAAGCATCACCGCAAGCAATGGGAAGCAATGGGAGCACCAAGGTCAAGGTGGCTCGTACAAGGATAAATTGCACCGGTTTCGACAGCTCTTGAGTACCTAGAAAAGTGAAAAAATGTGATTTTTTAGCCATATATTTAACCTTACAGAAAAGCACAGGGTTTTATAACTGCATCAGCAGTGGTTGCTTAAGATCGCACTCTGGTGGTTTTAGTTTTGGTGCGTGTTTTGCGATGCACCGTAGGTGCGTTTCTTAACATCGCACCGGGGTGTTTCTATTTTGGCACAAGGTTTTATGATGCACGGCGGAATAGTCGTGAAGCACCGATGCTCTGACAATAAGGTCGCACCGAGAGAGGTGCTAGCGAGCACATGGTTCCCGATGTGCCAATTTTTTATGTGACTAGTGCTTTCTCTCGTAGAGCCGATCGGTGATCGAGAGTTTTGGAGCAATGAGAAAAAGTGAGAAAATGTGGTTTTCTTCGGCCGTAATATTTAACCTTGTTCGACGTGTGCGGGTTTTATAGGCATACTCGATGTTATTTTTATGAACGCACTGCGATTTCTGCTATGGCATGGTGTTTTATGATGACTGCGTGCGGTTTCTTAACACCGCACTAGGTGTGGCGCATGTTTTTATCATGCACCGCGCATAAGAGAGGTGAAGCACTCGGTGCCCTGCACAGAATGATGGTGCACCAGGCAGTGTGTGTACGGGCGATGATGGTGTCCGGTGTGCTACGGTGTAGCAACACGCGCGTTTTCTCAGTAGAGTGCACCGTGTGATTTTGGATGATAAGCGCACCCGAGTGGAAAACATCCACAAAACCTCCACCACCAACCTTCTCTAGTAATCTCTACGCTAGAAATGAATGTATGGGGTATTTTTTATAAGGGGTACTCAAAAACATCCACTGTGAGGGTCTTTTTCCTTGTAGTGTTAATGGCTCTCAAGGTACTACCGCACAATCGCGATGGCATGAGTAATCATGAGATGATGTCGAATACCACACGAATCTTTGCCACGAAGGCTATCGATGTAATCCTCGTTGTCGAGAGCCAGGAAAATTTCCATTTATGTATGAAAGCACTAAGGTATCAAAGGGGTGTTTCTAAGTAGACTTCTAGGATGATGTGTTGATGTCGATAGGAAGCGACCCATCATAGGAGGGCCTTGATGTATCCCCCATCAATGACACAAAATGAGTATCATCATTCAGCCAAAAATATTAGAATGGTGCTGATATGGAATTAGATTAGGAAAGGAAGACATGAAATGAAGGCTTAAGAGTATTATAGTGGAGATCAATTGAATGAATTATCTTGAACATCAACGACACTGAATGGAGTTGGAAGCATTGACTGAAAACTGTAATGGAGGCTCTGAAAATAGTATGATAACCAAGAGACAATAAGATTACCCAACCCAATGTCCATGGAGATGAAGTGGAAAAGTATCGTGTTCAAGAGCAACTCACCTGCATTAGAAAAATGGAATCCCATGTTTTCCAATTTTCCTCTACCATACTATTCAAAGACTTTTTATTTAACAAGCTTGAGGAGGATAACTATAGCTTGACTCGTAAGTTCATCCTTCGATGAATCCCTCCGATATATTTAACTAACCCTAGCGAAGGAGTGGTTCAGCTTTTTCATGTTCGACAAGTCCATCAATTTTCTATGTTTTAATGAGTCCAACGAAGGTAAAAATTGGACATATTTTTTCATGTTTAGAGAGTTTGAAAAAAGAGGCAAAAAATAAAAACCCCGTATGTTATTTTTCAGTCGATAGTCTCTCAAGTCCGAAAAGGAAGAAAACAATACTCAATATAACTCTCATCATGTTCGACTAAGGTTTTCCTTTTTGATAGCTAGCCTATCTTGCCTTAGAAAAGGCTAAAATATACTTAGTAGACGTATTTTCATTTACTTTTACTAGTTCGAAAAAGACAAGTGCTCAGAAATATTTTCATATTTTTGTGGGAGTCCGAAAAGAGATATAAGAGGACTCTCCCAGATGAAAATGAGTGATATAAAGGGTAGAAATTGGTTCTGGGTAATGATGGAACTTCTCAAAAGATGTAAAGGTCAAGAGGTTGGCTAATAAGACCACTTATCGCAGTAGCCCAGTGCACAAAGGGTAAAAAACCAGTGAAAGTGTATGATCATCTAAGCATAGATAATAATGGAATGAGAAAAACAAAAGTCTCATTTGTAGAAAGTAGCTAACTAAAATGGAAATCATGAGAATAGGATGAGAATGGTTCATTTTTATAAGCTTGAAACATGAAAACTATGCTTGAAATTGGTTTCATCATTTTTCACAAGCTTTAAAACACGAGGAAAAATCTATGCGTTTGAGAGTCGTTTTCATTTTTACACAAGCTGAAACATGAGAAAAACTATGTTGAATAGTTTTTGAATGACCATGACATATGACTCAATTTGAGGTACATGCTCGCAAACTTCATTTCATTCACCGAAGTAGACTATTGGTTGCTAATAGGTGATGGAATGGAGGTTCATTTATGAGATCAAGTGAAAGACTCGACTTAGGAATTTATTAGATCTTTATCAAAGAGTCATATTAGAAGGATCTATTTCATTTTTTTAATGAGCTTTACACATGCGAAGAACTATGCGCTATGGAACCCTTGTTTCATTTTTTAACGAGCTTGACATAAGAAACGAATCTGTGCTCGAAAGAGCTTGTTTCATTTTTTAAGGAGCTTAACACAAGAAAAGGAACACTGCTCCAGGGACCTTGCTTCATTTTTTAAGGAGCTTGACACAAGAAAATTAACTTTTCTCCGGATGACCTTGTTTCATTTTTTAAGGAGCTTAATACAAGACAATGATCTCTATTGCAACACCTTGATCATGGCCCATAAGAGGTCATGGCTTCCAAGAGGTTCTCATCATATGGGAGAACAACGCTCTGGAAGGGATCATACATCAAGGGATATAATGGAAATATCGTGCTACAATTCTATACATGATGCACTATATCACCGACTATATCATCGAAGATGCGGGAATCGGGAACAAGTTGCCACATAATTAACTCGTAGGCTGGAAGCTACCAATTACACACTCGTGAACACTCTAAAGAAGTAGGATAATTGGTATTCAAATCAGACCAAAAAATGACAATTGATCGATAGTCACAATCCTACCATCATGCAGGGAATCGCATCACTTGAAAGAGTGTGGACACAATAGTAGTTCACAGCATAAATATAGTCTCGACTCAGGAGAAATATTGAAGTCCAAAGGGCCCACGACAACCATAACATCAATACATATATTTTTTCCCTCCCAAGGTAATAGGAAATCGAGGAATGATCCTAAGGGTTGATCGGTTTATTCTATTAAAAAGCTAACATATTCGAGTGGAAGACATAAGATGTGGGGAAACCCAAATCTTTCCAAGCAATGGATGATAGAATACTAATAGAAGGTCCCTCATATATAGTAGTGTGATGGATGTTCTTATCATAAGACTTTACCATGATATTAAAAGGAATGAAATAAGGAGACAAGGTTTTTTCAATCATTTCCAATAAAATACAATGGCTTGTTTTCTTAAGTGCGTTTCCTTGAAACGGAGAACCGCCCCCTTGTATTGTGGGAATGGGGGATTGTCCCCCTGTATTATGGGAATGGGAGGATTTTGCCTCGTTAATTGGAATATGAAGAAACAATAAGAACTTGAGCGGTATGATTTCCACTCTATACAAGAAAGGTACGATCAACCGAAAGGTGGAATCGGGATCAACCATTTTCTCCAAAAATGGTTGGTTGGGAATGGACTCATGGGATTCATGCTCAAAGAGAGTGGGATATATTGGATTTGGATTTTTATCCATCCCTTCATCAACTAGTGGAGGATTGGGAGAAATCTTCACGACAACTAAATAGAAGACGAGGTCGAGAAGCGGTAATATTTTCCAATACCTTTGAGGCTTTATCCATATAAGGAAAAAGGTGAATAAGATTATTCAGCTTCACATACAAATTACAGTAAATTTTAATTCAACCCTTTTTCCCATGGACGTTACTATCACTAGTCGATGGTTTTATCACCGACATGATCTCCAAAGGCTAATGAAAAAGGTTGATGTGAACCTCAGACACCACACTTCTAATATCATGGGAATACTAGGACAATATCTAAGAAGGGTGATCACCCTCACATAACATGTAAGGGAATTTTACTTTGCGGGGATTATTGGAATATTTATCCATACTAGTTGCATGGGTAGGAATGGTTTCTTGGTTTCCCCATTGTTTATTTTTGTTTCTTCTTCCTCCTCCTCTCTTCTTCTTCTTAGCATCCCGGTTACTAAAATCAAGACTTTCACCAGATGAGGAGGAAGAAAAGGATGACGAAAACAATAGGAAAAGAAGGAAAAGGGTCAACATTAGGATCAACATGAGGTTGATACTATTATCACTCCACCGGATCTCTAAGGCGCGAAAGAGTCCAAACAGAGGTAACCACAGACCAATCTTTTAGCTTGGTAGCTAGCCCTACCAAACCGAAGAGGGCTCTCTCAACAAAGTCGCAACCAATGAGAGTCTGGATGAATTAGGGTTTTAGGCTAGGGATATGATTACAAGGGTTCTTTTTGTTTGAATTGGTTTGCTCGATGGGTGAATTAGGTCAAAGAGGCTATGTTAGGGAAAACAATATTAGGTACTGAGAGATTCGGTGGGGAAATGTAGGTAGAAGGCTAACACTTTAGGGTTTTACGAGTGAGATGGATCAGCACTAATGAGGTTCTAGAAAAAATAAATACAATGCATGTATTATTTCTAAACTAAAGAAAATGAACATATCATCGGGATTTTCCCAAACAGACGAGCATAGAAGATGTATTCTTCTTATCAAATTGAAAAAATAGAATATAATAGAGATGAAATGGATCATGAAGACAAAACATTCATACATATGTGACATAAGAATAAAATATGCTAAATTTACATAACATGGGTATCCCAAAGAAATATTTGTTTCCATAACATGGGTATCCCAAAGAAATAGTTGCAACTCTTTCATTAATTTCCTACCAAATACTGATTACACTAGAGTCTCTCGATCAATGCAACAACATCCAACCTATGAAATGAGTTAAAAAGTACAAGATATAGACCTCAAAACAACTTCTCCCAACCTCAAGGGTCGAATCCATGAGTGGAGGAGCTAGTTCCAACAAAAACCCGAACTAAAACCTAGAGTGTAGGGAGGTCAAACGCACTCATCCCTCACTTTTTCGAAACCGATTCATTTACATCTCATCAAGAGTTTTCACCTAATGTATTTACCCTAGGTAAGTGTATAAAAATTACATTTACATCATTGAATTACATTGGTAAAACTTCATTTTCCAAAGTGAAACCGAGAAAATTGAGAAATTTTACAAATATCAAATGAAACTCGAAAATTGGTAAAAAGTGAAACACCAACTTCGAGCTCCACTTTTAAAGGGGTTCCCGTGTCCAAATTGAGCTCAGGGATAGCTCACTGGAAATCATATCATATATAATTTCCAAATATATTATCAATTTCAAAAAATGGAATTGATTTTACCCTCCAAAACGTATTTCTCCTAAGCGGTCAAAATCACAGAGCGCCAACCTCCAAAATATGGAAGAAATGTGATTTTTTGGGGTGTTTTTTTAACTTTTAACCGTTGTGTTGACCCAAAAAGTTTTGTAAAGCTATTTTCTTGATTATATTTGGCTCTCTGAATCCAATAGTGCTTTTATTTTGGCGATTGGAGGTCCCTAGAAAAAAGCACAAGCGCCTAGGCAATGCGATTTTGACAATGTGATTGTGAGAAACTCGCTAAAAATGCAAAAATTTCTCAAAATTGCTCAAATTTCTTCAAAATTTATTTTTTGGGAGGCTGATGAGGTATTTTAGGCAATTATTGATTCCTCATCAAGGATATCAAAATTTTTCTCCCTTCATTTTTCTTGGTTAGGGTTTCAATTCTTGATTTAGCCTTTTGGAGCTTTTGACCTTGCAATCCGATTTCTCTTGCGATAGTGTTTTTCCATCTTCCTATGTATTTCATTGCCCTTATTTTCCTTCTCTAGGAGCTTCTCAAGATGCTTTTTGGCCCTATCAATCCAACTCTCCTGTTCTCATTTACCATGATGACAAACTGCTCCTTTAAAGTGAGCTCATTGGCAAGTTCAACCTCCTTTTGCCTCTCTAGCTCCGCAGCTCTTTTTAGCCCTCTAGTCCTAGGTTTCATTCTTGGCACTTATTCTTCTTGTTCATTAGTTTCACCATACCTCTCATAAGCCTCATCAAGAAAATCCTTTTCCTTGTTTTCTTCTCGTTTTTTCCCTTGAGAAGTCGCATCTCCATGATTGCCTTCTTGGTTTTGAGTTGTTGATTTTACTTCTCATAGTATGAAATCACAAAATTAGATCTCTCTAAGTTGGTCTCAAGCTCCTTGATATGGTAATCCTTCTCCTTGATAACAAAAATTGGAGGCCTCATAATCATGTCTGCTCATCCAAGTCAAAAAGATCAAAATTTGTTTCCTCATCATAACGATCCTCATCCTCTTGCATGGCATTTCCTCGTGCTCATCTCCTTCGTCATATTTTTTTTACCATTTTTTACCCGATTTGATGATGAAGAAGACAAGGGCCCTTCCACTTTTCATGGAGAAAACACTTTCCTATACCCTCTCCGATATGTTCTAGCCAATGTGCCCAATTCATCTTTCTTAGGCTTGCTGATGATAACTCGCTAGGTGACTCAAAATGACCCCTGAAATGGTCATGATGGTGGTGAAATGTGGTAGTAGGCTGAGATGATGAAGGAGTAGGTGTTGTGGGCTGAGATGGAAGAATATATAAAATAGGATGAGATGGTGGAGGCAAATATTTAGCATGTTGATCACTAGGATGAGATGAAGAATGCATATCTTCAACATCTTGACCTTGTGGAGTTGTGAAGATATCATTGGCTATGAAGGTGTCCCATGAGATTTGAAACTGGTTAAGTTAATGGAGGATAATAATATTGATGAGAGAATGGTGAAAAAGGCTATTCATCCGCTGGTCATAATCTCTCCTTTCTACAATGTATGCCATTTTTTCTATGCTCCAGAATAGATAGTATGGAATATTGACCAATCTTATTCTTGTGAAGTGCATACGCATTATAATATGGTATGTTTAGAGCCTAGAGAACCTTCCTTCATAAGAGAAGTACTTCATGATGATTTTCATCACGGGGGCATACCTATCAAGAAGGTATCTAAAAGGAAGACCCTCTTCCTCTCATTTATGTACCTTGGTTTGATGAATGGTTCATAATATTGATCATCCAAGTCTTTGGATTTAAATTACCTTTCACCCATGTTTGGAATCCATGTGGAAACAACAATGGTAGATGTAGATATAGTGAAGGTCACACCGCAAGGGTCACCCGATTGTCTCTAAGGTTCAATATGAAGACTCTACTCAACATAGGATGATGTTGGACCCTTTGAATCATGTTGCAAAAATCAAGGCAACCTACATACTCAAGACAAGTGACAAACATAGGAGAGACCATCAGTTCATTTTTGTTGGTGGGCTCTAGCCTTAGGATTCTTCCTCCTTTGTGAGACCTTCTCTCTTCTCTATTATCCTCTTCTTTTCTATCCTCCTCTTCCATATAGTCTCTGTCATCCTCCATAGTTTTTGGTGACAAGAAACCCTAGGGATGAGGTGGATGGGAATGGGGAGTGGAGATAGGTCTAGGGAATAGGGTTAAGTTTGGGAAAATTTAGGGAGATGGGGGGAATGGGTTATGGAGCTCTTGGAGGTGATAGGAGGTTTAAATGTTAAGGGAGGTGGAAATGGCAATTAAATTACAGGTGTTTGAGGAAGTGGTTGCCTAGGAAATTTAGAAGCCTAGGACTTAGGGTTTTAGCGGAAAGGGATTTAGGGACTATGAAATGATAGTGTAGGGGTAGGGATATATTTAATAATGATGTAGGAAGGGATTTCAGTGGTTAAAGGGAATCAAATTGGGGATGAGGAATAGAATTAGGGTTTCTTCACTAGACCAAATGCCAATTTTACTTAGGAACAAGAACACTATGAAATCAATTCTTAGGAGTGCAAGGAGGAAATAAACATGATGTACTTACTTGCTAGAGGGTGTTAGAAGGAATTTTTGAAGGTTTGGAATAGCTATAATTATTTTTTTAAGCTTGGAGAGCTCACTGGGACAACACATCAGCAAAAGTGCAACGCCTCACTAAGAAGTGGAGTGCCACTCGAAACAAAAAGCACAGTGCCAACTACCAAAATCACAAAGTGTCGCCTCCCCTTAAAAAATGCAAAGCGCCACCCACAAATTTCTAGTTTTGACCCTACAAATTGTTTTTTCAAGCTAAGGGAGTGTAAGATTGATGTTTAAAAGGGAAAAATGAGCTTATTTTTTTATGTCTTGGTGGTATTTATACTTCATGAATTTTATTTTTTGGGCCTTAGGACCCACTTTATCCTCTTTACATTCAATTCACATTTTGAAACTATACCCTTTTCACTTGACTTTTTTCTTTGACAAATTGATCATTTAGTGACTTTGAGAACTCTTTGAATTTGACATTTTTTGATGCATCGGCGATGTTGGAACTCCGAGTTAGCAAAGTCTTTGGGAATCATGAACTTATTACATTTTGAATGACATAAAATTACATTTGAAATAAAAAATTACATGCTAAAATAAGAATTTCTCTTTAAGAATCATCTTCACATGGTGAAGAGAAGTTATTGGATCACCCTTTACTTTTTTTGTCTTATGCAATGGAAATGAAGTTTTATTGGACCTTGAAAAATCCTAAAAAATCTAATGATAACCTTGATTGACTAGACTTCATGATGAGATGACTCGATGTGATGGCATGATGAAATTAACCTTATGGATGATATATAGTCAGCAAGGTATGAAAATATGCTAGAAATTAATCAAATTTAAGGAAGAGTGATGTTTTTTGGGCTAGGGCTACCAACACTTACTAAATTTTTTGAATGCAAACCTAGTGGAATGATAAACATTTTTGAATGAGACCCTAATATGATATGAAAAGATGATTTTTGATCACTGATGGCAGGATGAAAATATTGACACTAATAGATACTGTTTAGGTGGAGGAGAACTCGGTTGAGGAGAAGTTTCGACATTCGGAACCATAGGGGTCAAAAAATAACCAAACTAGCAATCCAATGGTAAATCTGAAAGGGATAAAATTGCGAAATAAGGAGCACCAATATTTCCAAAAGGAGGAAAAAGGATCGAGATTCCCGTCAAAGGGATTTCCTTGATCGGTAGACTGGGGGAAATGTTTCCATTAGTCTCAACCTAAGATCTACTAAGGAGTTGTTCCACGATGAGGATGTTATTCCGTGGTCAATTAATTGATTTTATAAATTAACAACACAAAATAAAACAAAGGGGTAAGCTATGAAAAAGGTTTACCAAGCAACCGTGAGCTATAGTATACACCTTGGTGAACCAAGGAGTTAACGTAAGGTAGAAAATCTCCCCGAATTTTGTGTTTGGTGTATCACGGTATACATGAAATCGAGCTATCTGTTGATGGATAACAACCTATAGGGGACTCTCAAAATATACTCGATGGTACGTTAGCGTTCAGTCCGTAGTAGTGTTGTCAAATGCGTAATTGTTTGATGAGAGCATTCCCATATACTTTTCATGCATGGAGTATCATCTGATATACCCAAAGGTACGTGGAGAACGATCCTATACACTTACGTACTTGGAACAGGATATCACCCCTAGATTGTAACGCTGAAAAAAAATAGTAGCTCCTACATTTAAATATGTTGAAACACGTCGCTAGCCTAGACCTATATGTGTGTCATTAAGTTTCAAATGATCCATAGGTTAATTGAGATGAATTTTAGAGTTGATATTGAATTATATTTCAGTTTCAAGGCTTAAAACTCGATGTCACCTAAACACACCTATGATGCAACTAATATGACAAAAATAACTCTTTTCATTTTGTATGAAGGCTATCTAGTGTAAGGAAGAGATGCAAATGATGCAACAATCAAATGTGTATCAAACAAGAGCTTCCTAACTAGATATTTCAATTTCACAATTCCAATTCAATTCATAAAATTAAAATATGTCAAAAACATGCAATGTAATATATGCATGATTCCTCTGAAAACTATGAAAATGTAATCTATGTACAATTTCCTTTCCAGCTATGAAAATGAGAATTCTAAATATTCAAATGTGATCTATGCAAGAGAATTCCTCGAATAAAATACAAGAGGATTCCAATGAAATCAAGCATAATATGATATTTCATGAATAGATGACTCAAACTGAAATTAGGTGAAAATTCAAAAAAATAAAAAGAGACGTCACTCAAATGTGATTAACACACATACAAAATTCATGCCCCCCGGTGATTGGGGGGCGAATGTTTTGAAAAAAATGAAAGAACAAACATGCAATTTCACACTAGGGAATTCCAATTTTCACGAACAAAACCCCTAGATGCAATGCATGAGATTTTTTATTTTAAACACAATTAATTTTCGAAATAAAGAAAACAAAGATGCAAATGTTTAATTATTGATTTAATTACACTTTTCATAATGAGGACTAGAACAAAAATTCATCCAAGTGATAAAAAAATCAAATGAAATCAATTTGCAAGCTGACCAAGTTATAAGAACAAAGAAAAAATAAAAAAAAATTTCTTACCAAAGGAAAAAAAATACAAGTGAAAACCAAATGGAGGCTTTAGAGAGACCACAAGACACTCAAGCCTCAAGGAAGTTCGTATTTAAGTAGGATGATCAAAGGGAGGCTAAAAATCCAAGGAAAAATTTGTGCAAAAATAGGGGCCAATGTTGGTGCAAAGGAGGAGCTATTTCTTTGCAATGTTGGTATAGAGTGGGCTTGAGTGAGATGAAACGCTTTATTAGAGGCACTCATGGAGCATTGGGCCCAGGGAAATAGGATTACGGCACAAGATTTTCAAAAATGGATGAATGAAACCACTTCCTAGGTTTTTTTCTTGGGTGGATGATACAACAATGGTCTGTCAAGGAGGTAATCAAACACAATTGACAAGGAAAACCACCAAGGGAATACTTTGTTCCCTAGTGGAGTTGCCAATTTTCTATACGAGATTTACAATTGTGGATAAAAGTATCTCCCCTAGGTCGGTGGCTAACCTAAAACAAAAGAGAGATAAGGAACCCAATGCTTTTCCTTAAAGTAAATATATGACGGAGTGAGGCCTACCTTGAATTTTTCACACGTTTCACTCCTTCTCTAGCTTGGAAGCTCCAATTCTAGCTTCGATTGCCAAAATTAGAACTCGCACAATCAAATAACACAAGCCAAGAAACCGTGAGATCTATGCGTTATAATATAAATAATATATTCAATATATCAACATGGTATTGAATTATATGAAATAACAACATCAAATATAGGAAAAATAGAGAATTATTTGCATTAATATAAATGGAAGGAGATTACAACCATAAGTAGCAATTTTTGTTGTAGAAGAGATCCTCCAAGTTGTTGACTTGTCCTTTCCCCCGTCACATTATGCACATCCAATTACCCTAATGCATGAGATAATAACCACTCACTATAGCAGCATAAGGGAAGAATCTATCTCCAAAAATCCAACCATTACCTTTTTTCATATGCAAGATGGTAAATATATATAAGAGTGGGGTAAGTTGGGAGTTCTTATCCAATTACCATTCCAAGGTCTTAGATCCACCTTTGATGGAGGGATAGGATCAAAGGATAAGTGGTGAAAAAATCCAAATTAGGGTAGGATAGGATCCAAATGATTTATCTAAGGTAAGTGGTTGAAACAACTTTTGGAAACTCCTAGAAGGTGAAGCTTCCGAAATCTTGATCATTCTCCTAGATGTCTAGAACCAACACAAGCACAAAGTGGAGAAACTTATTGGTGACTAACGCTAGCCAAAGTGGAGCAACCCGTAGGTGGTCACACCCTAGTAGGCATACAAGGAGAGTTGGTCCTAAAACTAGCTTAGATGATGTAGTTTAGGGATGAAATTATGGGGGGGGGGTGAAAGGAAAATTCTTAGGGATTTGTGCAATATGGTGACAAGGGGGGAATAGGATGTTAATTGATCCCATTAGGAGACTTGTTGATCAGATGTGACAAAATGGCTTATAATAAGTCATTCCAAGGTATTGTTACGCACTTTCTACTACTTCCCGGACATAAGCTCCAAGTGGTCTCAAATAAGACCTCATTGTAATTTTCCAAAATGTGAAATTCATTCCATTGAATAGTTGTGGATTGGTTGAGAATACTTTGTCATGGATACCCATTTTGCGAGATCTTCTTTCTAGTGATTAATATTTTTCTTGAAGAACTTGGCTTTGATACCAATTGTTAGGAATACTAAGAGGGGGGGGGGATGAATCAATATTTCATACTAATTCAAATTTTACCTAGAAAATATATGTATAAACCATGAGAGACATACAATCATAAGTGAAAGTGAACCATAAGAGAAAAACACAACAACAAGTCAACATACATATAATTTCATAGAGACATCGAATATTAGGTGGAAAAACTACCGATGATGTTATCATTGTCTTCTTTCTTATTATTAAAATTTTTCTTTTACATCATACACTAATGCAAGATTCTACCTTAATATCTTATCAACAATCATAAAATATTCAACCTTATCACCAAGGCCCTTCATAATATTTAATACTTCATCTACTCTAAGGAAAAAAAATGGCAACACGTTCATCTCCATGCATCTTAAGAGTTTCATTTTGAATTCTATATGATTGTATATTTTCACTTTTACCTTCATATCCCATTTATAATTGTTTAATAATTTGTCCCACATTTATTTTTTTGTTTTCATACTACATTACCTTCACAAATTCTAATTCTCGCAAGACCTCCTAGAATAACATTAACTTCTTTAGCATTTTTTTTATATTTCTTCTTTCCTACTTCATCTATTGGGGTGGATCCATGGTATTGATACCCACTTTCTATTGCTTCCTAGGCATAAGTTCCAAGAGATATCAAATAAGACCTCATTTCTAATTTTCCAAAATGTGAAATTTGTTCCGTTGAATATATGTGGATTGGTTCAGAAAAAATTCTTCTTGGCTTCCCATTTTGCAAGATCTTCCTTCTCTCTATTAATCCATTTCCCGAAGAACTTGGATTTGATACCAATTGTTAGAAATATTGATTTGGGGGTGTGAATGAATAGTTCTTACTAATTCAACTTTTACCTAGAAAATCTATGTATAAACCATCATAAAATTATAATCGTAAATCCAAGTGAACCATAACAGAAAAAAAACATCAAGTCGACATGCATATCATCACATAGACACACCGAATATTAGGTGGAAAACCCAACTGGGAAAAACGACCGAATTTGTTGTCTTCGTCTTCTTTCTTCTTATTAAAAAATTTTTATTTTACATCATACACTAGGGCATGCTTCTACTAGTGTACATGATTTTATATGTCGATTCTCGCCACCTCCAATAATTTCTCCAACTATTACTGGGAAGGAATCCACCACTCCCTAATCAATTTATTCATCCACCACCGGAAGGAAGCTACCACTCCCTCATCGAAGGCTCCAACCCCTCGGATTCTCATGGTTCTCATTTCAGAATATTTCACACTTGGATCCACATCACTCTACAATAAAATATGACTTTTTTCCTCAATACATCACTACATACATAATCAATCCGATATAAAACCATTTCTAAAAAAAATTCATTGTATCCAATAAACAAACAACCAATATTTTCTTTCATCAATAAAAAACCCTTATGGAAATATTCCATGATCAATATGTGATAAACCCTAGTGGCATCAAATACAATCTCAATACTACATACAAAGAATATCTCTCCACAATATCAATCTTCTCATACAAACTCAGTAGCAAACTTATACAATACTCAACAGATAAAACACCAAGACAAATAACAGTAATGCTCAAATCATAACATCCACAATCCTTGGAAAAAACATAAATCTCTGGCGTGTCTCTGTTTAGTACATAACAACATATATAAATATAAATCCCTATAGCAAAAGTATGTCAAACACCAAAAATTGATCGCCATAGGAAGCAAGCATGAACTCTCTCTCTATATACATGATCTGTATGTAAAATTTCTTGAATATTATGTTAAAATTTGAAAGCGATTAATTAGGGTTTCTAAGCCCCTTATGTGAAATTCTTAAACACATAAATATGAATAAATAGTTCATTTTTTGCAAAAAATAAGAGACAACATCACCATAACAAGTAAACACAACACAACAAATGATGAAGGAGTTCACCCCTCTTGGGATACATCTCTTGGTCCAGCCTTCCAATGGTTGGGCCTCTTTCACTATGCTCAAAAAATGGTGTTTACATCAAGTAACATGCACTTAAACGACTTCATGGATAGTTCCAATGGCTTCAAAATTGTCAAAAACCCATGTCTAGCCTCTTTCTTCTCCCAAAAAGGCCAAAAACCGAAAAAGTTATCATCTCCTCAAGTTTTTTATGCTATTCATTCTAAAATTTCGACCTTTCTACAAACCGTCCTACAAATCCACCCCAAAAAATCGCGAACGCAATGACATCTTGGCTAACCATCGGTGAAATTTGAGGGACACTTAATTTATCCATTAACGCTTATGGATCAAATATTTTGACCATATATGGGGGGGTCGGGGCTAAGCCCTTGCTCCCCGGTCCCGCCCCCATATTTCTCGTGGGTGTGGTGATGAGGGTTGGGGCTAGCCCCAACTCATCCCCTAAATGGTGCATTACAAAATTTTAAATATGGTTTTTTTTCATATGTATAATAATACACATGCAATAACATAATAGTAAGGTGTACTGGGTTTGTTCTCGACCGGTCCCGTGTTCGTTTCCGTGGGGGTGCGCTTGGCCCTTAATAAAATTTTAATTGGCAACTAGGAGGCCACATGGTAGCCTCTAGTTGGCCCACGTGGCGCTCCCTCGGTTGGTCCAACTCAAGCCAATCAAACTACACCACACTTAAACCAATCTGTGATTCCAAATGTCAACCAACCATTGGCCGAATGAGCCTAGTCACACTACCGTGTCGGGTTCCAACAGGAGTACGGATTGATGAGTGGGCAACCTTGTACATCCCAAATAATTTTTTTTAAATATTTCCATAAACGAACAAAACAATATTGCAGGAGCATATAGAGTTAGTTTTTGTAATATTCCTAATTATCCTTTAACTATTTAGAATATTAAAATTTTTTTTTGATAATAAGATAGATGAATAAGAGGGTAGAGGGACACATAAATCTCTTTAGAAGGAATAAAACCACTTCTAATTTGAATGTGGATTAGTGCATCTATATAGGATCAATTTGAATAAACCACTCCTTAGTATGAATGGGGGTCAATGCATGTGGATGGGGTCAATTTGACCAAATCAACATCGCGATCATGGGGGGTAATGGAGACAGTGGAGGACAACACAAATCATAATGGGAGGAATTTTCCATGAGAATAGCATCATTATTGAGTGGGGCCAATGGGGTTAAGGCTCACAGAGCATATAAGGAAGGGGATGGAAGCCATAGAGGGAAGTCTCGAATATTGTTTATGTATTGTCTTTTATGACTTTCTCGCACACTTCACTGTTTAGCGGAGTCTCGCTGTCACCATTTAGCACATGGGTGTTTCGAGTGGAAATCCAACCCTCATCCTCTGGGGGACTTCGAGTGCCCACTCAGGAGAGGTTATTTGAGCTCCATTTCATCATCTAACATTAGGCTAATATTAAACCACTTCGAGCGATGAAGTCTCCTTCAGAATTGTGCAATCCAGGGAGGGAAAATCTAGCAGAGGGGCCATAACCCTAGTTTTTGAGCTTATCATCCAATGAGGGGAGCAACCCTTCATCCGTAAATTCAATGGGGAGGAGTAGCGACTATTTTCTCATTAAATCAGCCACCTCCCATCATTCTCCTATTTTCAATGTGTAATTCAGCCCTAAGGTCGCATTTTTCATCATTGTCATTTAAATAAACCCTTTCGTGGTTATCTTGGAATTGTGCTATAAATCCCAAATCTTTGTTCCCCGACATTTTTTTAAGCACCCAATCAGCATATCTATGCATTCCTATTTTCTAGTAGAAAATATTTCCAAAATGATTGTGCAATCATAGCCTCTTAGCGCTTGATGCAGCAGTAGTATCTTATGTCTTGATGTTTAGGGTCATTTCAGGGCTTGTTTTTTCCAAAGAGCTTGAGTGTCTCTTCCTCAATATCTTGTACTTAATTTCTAATATTACATATAATAAAATGGCTGAGTGATCTCGCTCATGTATTTGATGTATTGATGTTTACCACATTTTTCAGCTTTTTTATGTTCAATATTCTTATTTTTCCAATTTTGGAATATTACGAGTGGTATCGGAGCATAATCTTGGCTTAGCGTGAGGGGCACTACATCTATGACATCTAAAGAACAAGAACCTCTATAGAATGGGAGAAGCGGTATATAAATAGTAGTCAAAATTTTGATTATACCAACAACGAAGAAGACAAAGGAAAGTCTCAAATATCAGAGCGAAATGGTTGAGAAAGAGTTTCCAAAGCTTCTTCTCCAAAATATGTAGGATATTGCGAAAGATATCAAGGAGATGAGGGTCGAAAGACAAAAGGAGACCCCAAGAGAGTTTCAACATGGGAAAGTTCTCGACACTTCAAATCATTGGTGTGAAAAAATGATAGTGCAGACAAGTTTCACAACGCTCCACCATGTCTACATTCCTAGCAAAGTGGGAAATGGGGTCGGGAGGATCCCAAGAGAAGGAGGCTCTTGGTGATTACTTTCTAGAATATGAATCTCAATCTCAAAGGTTCAAAGAGCATTTGAACTTCCAAGGGTTATGTCGGATCAAGGATAATAGGAGACCCCGTAATAATAATAGAAATGGAGGGTAAATGCTAAAAAATGATCTACAACATACTATGGGTAGATTTTTTTCTCGCTCGCTTTTTGATGGGTCACTCAAGTGCACATCGAAGGCTTAGGGTAGAGAAATTAGAAATCTATTTCCAGCTAAACCAAGTAGCATAGATTGAAGCTATTAAGATAACAAAGCGTTGCACCTTGAAGTTCAAGCACATGAATGGTGGTTTCACCATCTATATATATTGGGGCATGCAAGTGTGACCGCATATGTAGAATTCACCCTGAAGGTTGGTATAATTATTTGACCAAAGAGATCCGAGAGGCACACTTTGTTGAGCTAGACAAGATCAAGAAGTCGTGAAATCTAGAGACCTATATCTCTCGAATTCTCGAAACTTTCTCGTCATGGTGCCGCATCTATGTACAACTAGGAGATTATACATGTTCATTTATGGGCTATTAGAACCTTTGCATGGGTTTTTGAAGTCCACTACACCAAATACGCTCCAAGATACCATTGAGAGGGCTAGGAACTTACAAGATGCTTTGCCAAGGGAAAGAGCCCCATTCCAAGAAAAAACCCACCTTTTAGTCAAAGGGGAAAGATGTGAAGGTTCCTCCCCCCAAATGGGAACCAAGAAAAAGGATCTCTAAGTGATGATGTCCAGAGAGATTTGATGAGGAGGAAGCTTTGATTCACTTTCCAAGAGTCATGGGCACCAGGTCATCGGAGTGGTACCGGAAAGGCACATTATATTGATGTATTCTCTGATAGTGAAGAGTAGGAAAAAAAAGAGTTGGAAGGAAATACCAATGTTGTAGCACCACGAGGAGATCCACCACCACTAGGAGGTGGAAACAAAGCATTTTCTCCAACTGGAGGAGCCCTTGCAGCTTTGCGGGGAGTTCCCAAGTATCTAACATTGAGAGTCCAAGGCACTCGTTCAAGGGAAGCGGGTGTTGGTATTGATAGATAGTGGGGCTACCCACAATTTCATTGATACCCAATTAGTGCGAGAGGAGAGGCATTCCCACAAACGATTTTGAAGGATTCTCATTTTTTTGTTCCAAGAGCTAGAGCCATGCATTGTGTGAAGTATGTTCCGACATTGACTATCACTTTTGGGACTTACACATTGATGCATCACTTCTTTGTGGTCGATATTCCCGACACCAATGTGATATTGGGTGTACAATGGTCGATCACACTAGGGAAGGTCACCACGGATTGGGAGACCTTGGAGATGTAATGGACAGTATAAGAAGAGCGATAAGCACCAAATGATCATAGGTATGCACACCTATCCACCTCGGATAGTCTCAACACATAAGATGGAGTCTCGATTTATGCAGAGGAGACATAGAATGGGCATTAGAACTGTGTATGTTAGAGGCAGGAGGAAAGGGTGCACCTATCCACCCCCGATGTGTAGTCTATTCTAGACTTCTATTCTACAGTATTTGGGGACATACCACAGGGGAAGACCACCAGACCGGGGGGTTTTATCATACTATTGAGTTGGAGCAAGGGATCCAAGCAAGGATCACCACACCCTATAGGCACCCCAAAGCCTACATGGATGAGATTGAAAGAGCTATTCGAGAGCTCTTTGCTTTAGGAAATATCCTACCTAGCACCGAAATCCTTTTGCTTCTTCTCGTGGTCTTGGTGAAGAATAAGGATGGTACATTGAGGATGTACATTGACCGTAGAACCTTAAATAAGAAGACAATAAAGAATAGGTACCCGATTCCCGTGGATCAATGAGCTAAGGGGATATAATTTCTTTTCAAATATTGATTTAAGGTCCGGGGTACCATCGTATCAAGATAAGGGATCGGGATATCCCCAAGAGTGCATTTAGATGTCATTATGGCCACTTTGAGTTCTTGGTGATGCCCATTGGTTTGAACAATGCTTCGGCTACTTTTCTCGTCTTGTATGAACCACATCTTCCATGGTCAGTTGAGGAAATTTGTGTCGGTTGTCTTTGAGACATTACTATCTATAGTCACACATGGGAGGAGCATCTCGCAAAGCATATTGAGATAGTATTACACATTCCGGAGGAGCAACAGTCATATGCTAAGCTCTCCAAATGTGAGTTTGGGATCACAAAGATTATTTATTTGGGCCATATCATTGGAGTGTATGGAGTCGTGGGTCCATGAGGATAAGATCTATGCTATTCAAGATTGGCCAAAGACAAAGAATGTAATAGAAATTTGGGGGGTTTGTAGGCATCTCGCACCTACTAACGAAAGTTTTTTGAAAGGGTTCTCCCAACTAGCAAGACCAATCACAGATCCGACCAAGAAGGGAGCCTTTAGTTGGACAGACATCGCATATAGGTCATTTGATAGGCTCAAGGAGGTGATGAGCAATTTTCTCGGTGTTGGTATTGCCGTATTTCACCCGAACTCTTTCTATTGGAATGCGATGCTTCAGGGGAGGGCATTGGAGTAGTCTTGATGTAGGGGGGGGGGCACCCCATAGATTTTGAGATTCGAATTTGTTGCCTCATGAGAGGTTGTATCCCATATATGATAAGGAAATGTTGGCCATTATGCATTCATTGGCAAAATTCAAGCAATATTTTGTGGGCAACAAATTCCCGAGTGAAGACTAATCACAACAATCTTCGATATTTTCTTGAGTAGAAGTAGCTACAAGAGAGGTAGCAAAAAATGGGCTAGAAAAATCCGGACATATGACTTTGATGTTGAATATTTCAAAGGGAAGAGCAATGTGGTAGCGGATTCCTTATCACTGAGACCACAGAACACTGTCATCGATGAGTGTGGACACTAATTGGAAGGCCCAGCTTGTTGGTGGAGTATTCCAAAGACGACTTCACATGTGAGACACTAGTTGGGCAAGTGACCGATGAGAGATATAGAGTGATGGATGAGATCATCTAATACCGGGACAAGATCTTCTTGACTATAAATTCTAAGCTCAAGGAGAAAATTTTTTCATGCAACACTTGGTTCAACACTCTCGAGTCACCAAGGTTTCACAAAGACATATTAGGCCATTAGAGAGAGATTCTCATGGAAGGGTCTCAAGGAGGATGTGCTCCAAAGACATCAAGGAGTGCGTAGTTTTCTAGAAAAATAAAGGAAAGAACAACCATCATTCAAGGTTGTTACATGCCACTTCCTATTTCGGAGGGGAAATGGGAGAGCATTTATGTGGATTTCATTACCGGTTTTCCAAAGTAGTACAGTGGCAAGGATTATATCTTTGTGGTCATTGATCGACTAACAAAGTATTCACATTTATTTTCCATCTCTTCACTGAGTACACTCGCTTCACAAGTGGTCGAGCTTTTCTTCGGATATGTTTTCGGACTTCATGGTCTTCCTAAGACCATATTCAAAGTGATAGAGATAACCGCTTCATGGGTGGCTTTTTGACAGATCTTTTCCATTTCATGGGTATCGAGTTGACACCAAGTACCAAATATCACCCCCTGTAAATATGGGAAAACATAGATAGTAAACAATTGGTTGGAAGGATACTTGCGAAACTATGTTTCGGGGCAGCAAAGAGCATGGTTGTGTTGGCTCCACTTGGGAGAATATTTCTACAATACGACATTTCATATGTTGATCAAGTATGTCTCCATTTCGGGCTCTATATGCTTATGATGCTTTATAATTTCTTGATGTGATTTTTGGAGCAAGCAAGGCTCCTAGAGCCAAAGTGTGGATCCAAGAGAGTTGGGATATACTCTGTTCTCTCAAGGACAACATTGCTACAACCCAAAATTAGAAAAATTTATATGCAAACCATGGTCAGGTGGAGAGACAGTTTGAGGTGGATGATTTGGTATATCTCTGTCTTCAGCCTTACAATAAATATACGCTAAAGGACAAGGGGGATGAGAAGCTTAAGCCCCGTTTCTATGGGCCATACAGGGTGATCTATCGTGTTGGGAAAGTGGCATATGAGTTGGAGCTCCCAACTGGGAGTAAGATCCACAACATTTTTCATGTCTCATGTCTCAAGAAGGCCATTGCATAGCATGTAGTTTCCACTATGGATCTCCCACATATTGATGATGAGGGCCATTTGGTTTTACAACTGGAAGTTATCTTGGATACTCGGGAGAGGAAGTTAAGGAACAAGGTGATTAAAGAATATCTGGTTCGATGGAGGAATCTACCGGATGAGGATTCTACTTGGGAAGGAGAGAATATTTTCCAAAGCATCCATCCTTACAGCTTTCTTGAGGACAAGCAAAAATTTTTGAGGGGAGGACTCGTAATATTCCTAATTAGCTTTTAGCTAGTTAGATATATATATATATATATATATATATATATATATATATATATATATATATATATATATATATATTTACAATAAGATAGATGAATAAGAGGGTAGAGGGACCCATAAATATCTTTAGTAGGATAAAAACCACTTCTAATGTGAATGTGGATCAGTTCATATAGATAGGATCAATTTTCATAAACCACTCTTTGGTGTGAGTGGGGGGTCAATGCCTATGGATGGGGTCAATTTGACCAAATCAACAACACAAACTCATGGAAGTAGTGGAGACAATGGAGGACAGAGCAAGCATAGCGGGAGGAAGTCTCCATGAGAGTAGCATAATTATTGAGTGGGGCCAAGGGGGTGAAGGCTCACAAAGCATATAAGGAAGGGGATGGCAGCCATAGAGGGCATTCTGAATATTTTTTATGTATTTTCTTGTATGACTTTCTCGCACGCTTCATCCGTTTAGCTGAGTCTATTGTGTTGTTTAGCACAAGGGTGTTTTCGAGCGGAAATCCCACCCTCATCCTCGGGGGACTTTGAGTGCCCACTCAGAGAGGTTCTTTGAGCTCCATTTCATCATCTAGCATTAGGAAAATATTCAACCACTTCAAAGAGTGTAGACTCCTTCAGAATTGCACAATCCAAGAGGGCAATTCGAAGGATCATAACCCCAGCTTTTTGAGCTTATCATCCAGATGAGGGGAGCAATCGCTCATCCAGAAGTTAATGGAGAGGAGTAGAAGCTATTTTCTCATCGGATTAGCCACCTCCCTAGCATTCTCCCCACTGCAGTAGCATAATTCAGCCTTAGGGCTGCATTTTTCATCATTGGCATTTCTGGAAACCCTTTCCGGGTTATCTTGGAATTGTCCTAGAAAGCCCAGATCTCCCGATCCCGAAATTTTATGAGAACCCAATCAGCAGATATACGCATTCCTAGTTTCGACAGACTATTATTTCCAACCTTATTTCGTAGTCATAGCCTCCCAGCAGCTTGATGCAGCAATATCTTATGTCTTGATTTTTTAGGGTCATTTCAGTGCTTGTTTTTGCCTAGCTTGAGTGTCTCTTCCTCAAGATCTTGTAATTCATTTCTGCTATTGCATATAATAAAATGGCTCGGTGATCTACTCATGTATTTTATGTGTTGATGTTTACCGCATTTTCCAATTTTTTATGTTCAATATTCCCTGTTTTTTCTTATTTTGGAATATTACAGCTTTTTCGCGAAAATGAGTTGCACCGTAATCGGGATGATGAGATCTATGTGGTCATTTAGGTTCCAAGCCATTATGACAACTTTCAATTTTGAGCATAAATTTCATCCACCGGATCATTCCTCCCCACTTGAAGATTTTGGACCTCCAAAAGCTCTTTATCCATCAAAAAATAGATGAGGTTTTAGCTCCCTCACCCTTATAGTCTCGATCCACTAAAAAATTTCTTGAATGCGACAATTTGATATTTTCATGAAAACTAATATTTTTTCCTTGATTTTGGATACCTTGACTTGTTTGTCATAAATACCATCTTGCTGAAATTTCCCACAATATGCAAAACAAAAACATGTCCTTGAAGGAACAAATACATTCCCTCTTCGACCGCCAATCAAATAAATCTTAAACAACTTCAAATTATTCTCACCTTGAACATTGTCAACGCGATGATTTTTAACATGTCACCTTATGCTTGGCTCGACTCTTGACCAAATGTGCTCACCATACCATGAAAAATCCCATTTCAAAGAGAACACTTTGTGAAACCCACAAAAAGAAATCTTTAACCCAATGCACTCTTTCTCAAATTTCTTTGGCACTTTCTCTTTGACCTTTTCACTCTCTTGCACTAGCATCTTGTTCACATAATTGCTCAACAATGATGCTTGCTGCTGCAATTTAATTCATATTTTTTACCTCTTTTTGGAGGAAACATGTCACACTCCTAAAAAATCTTATCACAACTTTTATCAAACTCAATGAAATCATATTTTTCATTTGATGTATTTCCTTGAAAGGCCTCATTCACAGCATCTTCATGCTTGAACATTAATGAAGCATAATTTTGACTAGCATTCACTATTCTCTTAATTTGTCTACCAATCATAAGAGACAAACTCATATTCTTACTATGTGCTCTAACAATATACTCAATCCCATTCTTGAAAAAGTGATACTTATTCTTATGGCGATGAAAGATTTCTTTCCTATCATAAAGAAACGGGCTTCCCAAAACTATACCACAAATATCAAGCGAAATTACATCAAGTTTGACTTCATTAAGAAAATTTTCAGTGATTTCAAATCTAACGATACACCTCCTTTTAACCTACAAATTTTAATTCTTACATACCTAGCCTAAAGGATAGGGTCTAGGATGTGGAATGGTCTCTAAGTTTAACTTCTTGACAATGTCCTCTGAAATAAGATTTTCTTGTGAACCACTATCAAACAATGTGTCAATCTTGGTATGTTTTGAAACAACTATAATATGGAAAAGCTCAATTCTTGTTTCTTCATCTACAATATCATTTAGACAACTTGAATAACTAGTACTTGAAATTTCCTTACCTTTCCAACCCACTGTTGCGATCTTTGTTTCATCTCCAAAATCAGAACCTAAAACTTGTTGTATTATTGCAATTGTCTTCTCCTTCTCCTTGTTTTTCAACTTCTTGGGTCTCATTTACGGATAAAGTTTCTAGCAATGATCTTCATCATGTCCATATTTGGAACAATGTTTGCATGTGAGTTTATATTTCTCCAAATTTATGGATGCATTCTTCTTACATTTTCCCTTGAACTTACCCTTTCCTTTCTCTCCAGACTCAAAGGTATTCTCACTTGTCTCATATAAAACATGTTTCCCTCTTGCCTCTAGATGTGTGGTCTGTGTTAGGCTCCAATACCAATAGGTGTCATATATCATGATTGACTTGATGGGCTATGTAATATGTTCATACATTTCCCTGTTGCAAAGATTTTCCATATTGTCAAAAAAATCAAAAAATTTAAAAAATGTAAAGAGGGTATACCCTAAAAGAAAAATCAAAGGGTGAAAAAAAAAAAAATGGCCAAAAAAGTAAAAGAAAATGAACCCCACCAAAAGAAAGGCCAAGGAAAATGTGCAAGTCTAAATGCCACTACTTTTTGCTCTTATGTAAATAAACAAATTGTGTGCAACTTGTAATTTATGCCACAATTGGTGAATAGTCAAACAGCTTAAGCTTGGCTTGTTCATTTTTCAATTTTATGTTTTAGAGATAGAGAATAAAATCTGACCAAACTGTTTAATCTTGGCAGACAAGTAGATAGGTAGAGTAAATAAAAGGAGCTCAATAGTTTAATCTGAGCCCTTGGATGTAATAAGGTTAGAATTAGATAGATTTCCACATGTAAGAAGAAAAAGTGTGATAAGGGTTTGCCAGTCTAAGTGCACCCTAATAAAGAAGAAAAAATGGTAGGGTAAACTAGGTAGGGTAGGTAGATGTTGTTGCTGAATTACATGTGATGGATAATGACTCTAGATGTGTTAAATCTTTACTTTCATCACAAGTGAAAAGGCAGACACTACACTAGAAGAATTTCAAAAAAAGCAAAGTCAAATTATTAACTTCCCTTCTCATTTTCCCTAAACATTTCACTAATTTCCCCTAAGTACTAAGGTATTTGAAAATTAGAAGGGCTCAAGGCATTTACTTGACTTTTGGAGGGACTGGACCCTCGGCCCAATAATTGATAAAGCCTAAGTACTTAAAACCATTCATCATGACAGTCATTCACTTCTAAGAAATCTTTTCCTAAGTAAAATCTCATTTTACTTAGGAAAATTATGCAATAATTGATAAAAACCCTATTCATAAAAGCATAAGTTAAATACATTAATCAAATGTTTTACACTTAGCGCTTTTAGTCATTTTCCATATTAATTTCTAACTTATTATTTAAATCCATACAAATTTCTCATTCCTGTATTATTTTAATAAAATTCCCAAATTAATATAATATTCCGCCCATTGGTTGAAAAATAACCATAAAATTATTAAAAGTGATTAATTGGTTGAAATTTCCAATTAATAAACAAATCCGACACTCCACCATATAAAAGGGATTAATTAACCCTCATGGTTAATTAATAACCTAATCCACCAATGAAATCGCCCCCGATGCAATTATTTTATAATAAATTTCATTGGGCCCGCCATATTAATTCCCCGTCATCTTCCTTTCCCAAAGAATGTTCGATCGATCAATACGAGATCTACGGTTGACATCCATATTGTTGCGAATCCACGTCCGAACGATAACGCGTGATGGCCAATCAATTTTCTGAACATTGTCACACCACGTGTCGTCTATCATATGGAATCGCTCTCCCTCCACTGAAAACCACCCTTCCCCAAAAGTTGTGTGATCAATACCACTTACCGCTTGCCTCCCATGAAAAAGCCACCGTACTTGCTAATGTCATCCATTAAAAAAAAAAAAAACCCACCAAACTTTGACTTTGCAAATAAAAAAAATGAACCCGCGTCATTTTCACAATCCCATGCAGTGACCAGTGTCCCATGCAACATCAACTGTCGAAATTTGTCGACCGCCACCTTGCTGAGGAAAATTGCAGTCGAGCAATCCAAAATTCATCCGCCATAGCGAACTCCTGTTTTTGTTACTGTTCATTTCCAAGAAAACAGGTATTTACCCAAATTCTCATTGAACTTTGCAAAATCCTGGTTTTTGTTTTAATTCCACACAAAAAACTGAAACAAGGTTCAAAATTGGTCTTCATTTCATTCCTCAATTGCAATTGCATTACCAAACCTGTGATTGTGCCTATTTTTCATCAAAACCCGAATTCATTTCTGAATCCACAAGAACCAGAAATGGAAATTCCCGTGGCTTTGAATGTCGCACCCCTGAATGCCCCTCACAGAGATTTAGCCTATCTGCCTTTAGCAGATAGGGATTTCCAAGTTAAAGACCTTGTCCTTAGTGAAAATCCTCTTCGAATTTTTTGCCACTGCAGAGATAACTACCTGAATGGCTCTAACATTTTTGGATTATGGGAATCCAATCTTCCCATGTATCTTCTCCCCTCAGTCCACATTTTTCCTGAGATAATCCATTACTGTCATGAAAATTATGATCCCAATCAATGAGAATTTTTGTCCCTGAGTCAAACCTTCCTTTTCCCAATAACTGCTTAGAATATCAATGAAATGTTACAGTTTCAACCTGGTCAAGCCCTGAATCCCCTTTCCATGGGAGATTCACTTGAGAAATCCGCCAATGTATCCCATTAAGAATTAAACCGCCTCTGCCAAACTTTCATGTTGCTAGAACATCAGCCCAAAGGCCCTCCCCCTTATGGTTATACCTTTTTCACTGATGTGGGCAAGCTTATTTTGAATATGATATCCTCTATAATGGGTTTCAATACTAGTGAATGTGTTGACCAATTAAGCCTAGTATTGTTGTCAATCTTTACCCCCGGACAACCCCCTGATGTCAAGT
The DNA here is from genome assembly GCA_034641835.2 of Pinus albicaulis. Taxonomy (NCBI): domain Eukaryota; kingdom Viridiplantae; phylum Streptophyta; class Pinopsida; order Pinales; family Pinaceae; genus Pinus; species Pinus albicaulis. The sequence continues at coordinate 968,882,174 of CM076571.1, read as the reverse complement.
ATGACTTTTCTTCCTACATTGCTGATAAAATCCATGATCGGTTCATGAGATTAAAAAATGAAAGAGTGTCCAAATATTCCTCTGTTATATACGATCTCATGTTTTTATATCAATCAAAGAGTTTCCCTTTCCAGGTAAAGAAACTTGATGCCAAAGGAAATCCTAGATCTGTAATCTTTTGGTCTACAATTACTCATAATTCCTCTAATTCTCCTTATTCTTACAACGATTTCATTGACCTATTTGTACACCATGTAACCACTTTTTAACAGGAGTCTCCCCTCCTAGGGTCAATAGTGACATCAAGAAAATTCTCCAACTCTCAAAGTAATACAGGATAGGTGATTGGTACTTCGAGGGGGCAACCTCCAATACATTACATAAATGAACAATTCTTGGATGATACAATTTACAAAACCTCCTTTCTATATATAGGAGTCCATGGGGCCATAATGTAATCCTAGTGGGCCACAATGTAATCCTAGCCGACCTAACAATAATAATTTAAGGGCACAATAATAACAAAATGGGGGTTACAAGGGTAAAATAATAACAATAAGGGGGGCTACACTATTAATATAGGGACTTAACAGTTAAAGCATTTATTCCTAATTCAGCCTACTTTCTTTAGATATACAGAGACAGATGAAACTCTGAGGAAGCTAAAAAGAACCAGAATACCGAAAGCTAAATGGTGGGAAGAAATGTTAGAACTTTTGTAAAAATTATCCTTACATGAATTTTTGATTATTTACTATAGTAAGTCATGATAAGAAGGATAAACATAGAGATGAAGATGTATCAGTAAAACAGAGTAGATAACATAGAGTTACTAAAGATGACAGCAACAAGCCAAATCATAGGGCCTGCCTCCAGCATATTCTTTTAAAAAGGGAACAACACAACATCAATTATCATTTCTCTTATCTACGAGACCATCTGTCTCTAGTTTGTTGTAAAATACTCATGAGTCATCCTAGATTATATCTCAATTTGTCATGAGATATTTTTTATAATTTTTTGTATAAATACTCCCTCAATTGGAGTATTGAGTGGTGGATTCTTAGACTTTGCTGTAACATTGACTATTTTGGAATAAAGTGTTTTTGGAGAAATTTCATATGGCTATCTGGATAAGGAATTGATGCAAAAGACTTTTTACAAGATTCTTGTGTCAGACAACGGATCAATAAGTCATCTGTCTCTTTGGTTTTAAAGTTCTATACTTGTTTATTATATCATTTGTTTTTCATATCTGAATGATTAACGAAAAGGAATAAATCAGAAAGTGCTTAAGTGCAATCTGTTTTCAATCTTTGTTATTCTAAATGTTTTCTTCTGAATTAGTTTAAACAATGAATTCTTAATTGCTCCTGTTTTTCTAGTTTATGCATTTTTATTATTTAGTAAATAATACTTAATTGTTGTTTATTAATAATCACTCAATTTCCCTCTTTCGAATGTGTTGAAGGATTCTTAATTTCCCTTCATCCATTTTGAGTTCATTCCATTCACTTTAGATCTATAATTGTTCCCTATTTTGATTACCTTGCCCTGTGAAACGATCTTTTGTTAAGAAATTTGATCCAATTAAGCCATCTTTCCTTGACTCCATTAGCCCAATGGCCTAGACTATTCAATCTTACCCTTAGTTATTGAATTCCATCACCCAAACTCAATTAAAATCCCTGGACTTTTATAACTATCCTAATATCTTTCAAAACAAAGCTAAATCATACAGAGAGAGCTCTCTCTAGGTACAGATTGGCTAGATTTTGTACCTAAAAGTTGGTTTGTGGTTACCTCGGACCCCTTTCCTCTTCTCAACAACTTCAAGGAAAATCTGAGTGATAACATAGTGGCGACTCCACTGGGGACCTGAATAATTTTATTGTTACTATTGTTTTCTTTATAAACTACAGACAGAGCCTGAAGTTAGCCAGGTAGCATTTGAACTACTTTTGCTCTGCAATTGCATAAGTAAATAAATGTTGCTTCAGTCTATCTCTGGTCTAGTTTATGAACTGAAATTTGATTTCAAACATTTGATCAGTTCCTCTAGTCAAATAAATATTTAAGAAAATTTAAATCTAATATCTGAAGCTTCTTAAAGTGATTGTTGAAGTTGTATTTTTCATTTCATTTAGACAAAAAACCAAAAAAAAGTATCACCTAGAAACTTGGCATCAGAAAGGACTCGTTACACTAGGGTTAATCCTGATCCAAATCCACTGCCCGTGTTTGAAAATCTGAATCTGATCCCCAGAATTCTTAGGAGACAAGAGAGTCAAGAAAGCTCTGGTAGTTCTCGACCTCTCTATAGATCAATATCATGTCCTGTGAAGTGGATTTATCTTGAGGACGTACCATTTGATGAGAAATTTGAAACCTCTTTATTTGTAAATTTTTCTGAATCTGAGTTGTCCAATCTGGTTCCAGACCTAGTATTTCTTGAAGATTTACAATTTGAATTTGTTACTTTACATCTTGATAAACATTTGTGAGATTCCATACAATTTGAGCTTACCTCTGAAGGAACATCAAATCTTTCTGTGATTACTTCAACCTTTCCAAGTTCATCAACATTTCCTCAAACATCTCAACCTCAAACTACCCATTCTACTCCTCCATCCACTACTCATAGACCAACTTCACCTGTTATTTCATCGCTACCTCCTGCAATGGAAAATAGATATGCTCCTTTGGTATTACCAGCCAATCTAGGGGGTATGCCCCAGGACTACCAGAGTAAAATCACTCCTTTTGATGGTTCTGGAACCTACACTGCACAACAGCATACTAAAAATATGACTGATTATTTTGAAATTTATGAAATAGATGCTGATGATGTGAGAATGAGGATATTTGTCCAAAGTCTTACTAGAGAAGTCAGAACCTGGTTTAGAGCCCTTCTTGCAAACAATGTTACTGACTTACAAGCTCTCTATAGAAAATTTTTAAACAGATGGGCAAAGAAAAAATATCCTCTTCAAATCTTATCAGACTTTGGAAAACTAAAGAGAGGACCAAATGAGACTATGCAAGATTACGTCACTAGGTTCAATGAGGCTTACAATGCTATTCCCCAAAATCTTAGACCTCCACCAGATTCAGTATTAATCAAATTCCCTGATGGATTTGATTCTGATATGGCGTATCAACTTAGGGAAAGAGCTCCTCAAACTTTAGAAGAGATGCAAAGTATAGTTGTTAGTGTTGAAGCCAACCTGATAGAGAAACGAGCTAGAGCCAGAGATGAAAGGAGAATGCCTTTAAATGAAGAACCCTCAGCTTTTGAAAAGAAACTGGATGCCATTATTAAAGGGATGGAAAGGCTAGGAGATAAAGTAGAAACAATTGAAAATAAATCCCCTTGGGATGGTCAACTGAGCAATCCTGGGAGAAATCCAAATTTCAGAAGGAACCAAAATCAAAATACTGGAAAAACTGGTCCTGACCAAAATATTAGGCCCCCATTCCAGGAAAATTATGTTGAAGCCTCAACTTCTGAGGAACCAACTGAAGATGCTCAAATAAACAACTTGACTAAACGCAAGAATGAACCAGAAGTATTCTTGACCCAAGATGATCAAGAAGCTCACATTCTTAAGAAATTTCAAACCCATTCAGGAGAATCATTTGACTTTAAGGAAGGATATGATACAACCATTTACGAAGTTCACAAGCAATATAATTTGAGGAGTAGAAGAATTGATGTCCCGGAAACAAGTAAACAAAAATCCACAAAACAACCCCTCAAAGGTAAAACCAATACTACCCCTGTACATATTCTTTCTAGATCATATCCTAATCCTGCCAACCCAATAATTGAAGACGTATCTGATACTCAACTGAATAACATACGACTTTCTAATACTCTTCCTCCCAAAGGAAATGTAGAGGAACCTCCAGAAGTTGATTCGGAAACAATTTCAGCCCACAACCCCATTCCTTAGAAGGAGAAAAATACCGAAAACACAGAAGATAAAGAGAATCCAACTGTTCAAAATACAAGAAATCAGACTGAAAAACCTTTTAATCTGGAAGCTGAAGTAGGCAAATTAAAAATAGTTGTTCCATTGTCTGAATTAGCTAAATATGATGTCTACCGAAGTCAAATCAATAGATCACTCAATATTACTGAAAGTGATGACTCAATAAATGTTTTTGATGACCAACCTAGATTATTATTTGGCCCTGAAGTAAATGGAAAACCAGGAAGTGGAGGACCTCCTCCATTCTATGTGAGTTTGAACATACATGATAAAATACTTCATAATGCCATGCTTGACTCTGGGGCATCTCACAATCTAATGCCCAAGGCTGTAATGGAGACATTAAACCTAGATATTACCAGACCATACAAAGATCTCTTTTCTTTTGATTCAAATCAGGTGAGATGTTTAGGGTTAATCAAAGACTTGTGTGTTTCATTGGTTCAATACCCTGCAAAAACAATTTTGATGGATATAGTAGTAGCAGATATTCCTCCAAAATATGGTATGCTATTGTCCAGATCTTGGGGTGCAAAGCTTGGAGGATCTCTTCAATTGGACATGTCATATGCTACTATTTCAGTGTTCGTCCAACCTAAGAGACTATATAGAGAAACTTTAATGAAATATGTAGTCATTAGTCAGGAGAAACCTGAAAATTTACCCATCTACTCAGTACACTCCGATATGGATTCATTTATTCTTTATAATGCTGAAATTGATCTTCCCACTGAATTAGAAGTTCCAGTAACATAACCAAAAGAAATTACGAATCAAAAATCTAGTGTTCAAATCCAGGAAATTTTTGAGGATAATGAAACATCAGATACCCAAGAGAAACCAGAAGAAAGTAAAAAACCAGATCTTACTGTTAAGAAAGTTCCTGAAACTCCTAATACCAATTATGAACATGAATTATTTGGCACTTAGAATTTGATGGTTTCGTTAATAAATTAGAAGCAGGAGTTGGATTTTGGGTGCATAACCTTGAAAATGATCATGCTGAAGGCCATGCCTACAGATTAAATTTTAAATGTACAAATAATATGGCAGAATATGAAGCTCTTTTGCTAGGTCTTAAACTTGTCAAAAGATTAGGGGCAATTAGAGTATCTGTGATAGGAGATTCTAATTTAGTCATTAAACAGATCAAAGGTCACTTTCTAACAAATGATCCTAGACTGAGAGAATACAGAGGAACAATTGTAGAAATTCTCAATACTTTTCTACAAACTCAGCTTGCGAAAATCCCAAGAAAACAGAATTTGCATGCCCATAGTTTAGCAATGTTTTCCAGTACCTGTAAATTACCATTTGAACCTAATCAGCAGTTCACAGCTGAGATTAGACACAGACCATCCATACCAGAAAATTTTAAGAATTGGCAAGTGTTTGCAAGTGATGAACAGATTAACAATTTCCTGACTCTAGAGAATGAATTTTCTAACAGTAACATTGATGAAGATACAGTCATTGAATCTGATCAAATAAATGAACAAGAAACATATATTTCAGAAGAGAGTGCAATTCAAATACTTCATCCAACAAAGTTCACCAAAAAAGAAATTCAGGACCTTAAACAAATGGAGGTTGATGAGATTATAGAAGAAGAAACTGAGATCATTAATTTGAAAGATAATCATTTTCCTAAAGGATTAAATCCTCTAGAAGATCTTTTTGACTCTAATGATATTCCAAAGAAACCCAAAATGGAACCTTTGAAAGCTGGTATTGAGGAATATAATCTGGGAACTGGAGAAAATCCTAAAATAATAAAGTTATCTAAATCTTTGCCTCCTGATCAAAACCAAAATATGTTGAACTAATAAGAGAATTCCAGGATGTTTTTGCCTGGAGTTATGAAGACTTGAAATCATATGATACCTCTATAATTCAGCATACAATGCCTCTGAAAGAAGATCAGAAACTGTTTAAACAGAAACTCAGAAGAATCAACCCTGTACTGCTGCCTTTAATTGAAAAAGAAATCAAACGAATGTATGAAGCAGGGATAATTTCTCCTATTAGATTTTCAGAGTGGGTGTCTAATTTAGTCCCTACTAGGAAGAAAACTGGAGAGATCAGATTATGTGTTGATTTAAGAAATGTAAATAAGGTTTCTTTGAAGGATAATTACCCTTTGCCCAAAATGGATCACATTTTACAAAGGGTAGTAGGTGCTTCTAGGATTTCTCTTTTAGATGGGTTTTCAGGATACAACCAAATTCTGGTTCATCCTGATGACCAGGAAAAAACAGCTTTTACAACACCATGGGGCACATTCAAGTACGTTAAAATGCCATTCAACTGCAGACAAGATCATAAGAGCTGGATTTTATTGGCCAACCTTGTTCTCTGATGTAAAGAAATTTGTCACTGCTTGCCATAAATGTCAAATTTTTGAAGGCAAGAGAAAACTATTACCTTTACCCCTGAAACCAATTTCCACTAAAAAACCATTCCAACAAAGGGGCCTGGATTTCATTGGAGAAATCCATCCTCCTTCTTCTGGCCAACACAAATGGATCCTTACTGCCGCAGACTATTTTACTAAATGGATAGATGCAATTCCTTCCAGACAAGCCAATGACACTGTGATCATAGGATTCCTAGAAACTAATGTATTATCAAGATTTGGTTGTCCTGAGAAAATCATAACTGATAATGCTGCTTCCTTCAAATCTAAGAAGATGATAAGTTTCTGTAATAAATATCATATTACCTTCAGCCATTCCACAGCCTATTACCCTGAGGGTAATGGACTAGCTGAATCTTCCAACAAGAGTCTCATTAATATTATTAAGAAATTATTGGAAGAAAAAAAGAAAAATTGGCACAAGAAACTTACAAATGCCCTATGGGTAGACAGACTCACCACCAAAAAATCTATTGGGACTAGTCCTTATGAGTTATTTTATGGTATTGAGGTTGTATTTCCTTCATCTTTAGGAGTTCCTATAATGAAATTACTTCAAGAAGCTCAGGTTGAACCTAATGATATTCAAAGGAGAATAAATCAGACTATCAATTTGCAGCAGACCAGAGAGGAAGTTTATCAAATATCCTAAGTATTGCAGGAGAAACTAAAGAAGATATTTGATAAAAGGACCAAGGCAGAAGATTTCCAACTGGGAAAAAATTTTTAAGATGGGATTCCAGAAGAGAGGATAAGGGAAAACATGGGAAGTTTGACTTCCTGTGGAAAGGACCTTATATTATTCATGCTTTACAAGGAAATAATACATATTTTCTGAAAAAATTGGATGGTACAAAAACTAAAGAAGGGCCAGTTAATGGTCAGATGTTGAAACATTACTTTGATCCTATTTATTAGGATATCCTGATTCTTAACATGTACATACTATATCCTTTATAATGTTACAATTTTGAGTGGATAGTAACTTACTGGAGTTGAAGCCCAAAGAGAAAGCCCTAAGCTTCAGAAGTATTACTGTCATACATACAATAAAGTAAAAAGTAGAAGAATATTTCATGGTTCAGTCAAAATCATTATGAGGGAAACTAACTTGCTGTTCTTGACATTTCACCAGGAAAAGCCATCCCCAAGTGGAGCCAGTGTTAGGCTCCTGTACCAATAGGTGTCATATATCATGATTGACTTGATGGGCTATGTAATATGTTCATACCTTTCCTTGTTGCAAAGATTTTCCATATTGTCAAAAAAATCAAAAAATTTAAAAAATGTAAAGAGGGTATACCCTAAAAGAAAAATCAAAGGGTGAAAAAAAAAATGGCCAAAAAAGTAAAAGAAAATGAACCCCACCAAAAGAAAGGCCAAGGAAAGTGTGCAAGTATAAATGCCACTACTTTTTTCTCTTATGTAAATAAACAAATTGTGTGCAACTTGTAATTTATGCCACAGTTGGTGAACAGTCAAACAACTTAAGCTTGGCTTGTTCATTTTTCAATTTTATGTTTTAGAGATAGAGAATAAAATTTGACCAAACTGTTTAATCTTGGCAGACAAGTAGATAGGTAGAGTAAATAAAAGGAGCTCAATATTTTAATCTGAGCCCTTGGATGTAATAAGGTTAGAATTAGATAGATTTCCACATGTAAAAAGAAAAAGTGTGATAAGGGTTTTCTAGTCTAAGTGCACCCTAATAAAGAAGAAAAAATGGTAGGGTAAAGTAGGTAGGGTAGGTAGATGTTGTTGTAGAATTACATGTGATGGATAATGACTCTAGATGTGCTAAATCTTAACTTTCATCACAAGTGCAAAGGCAGACACTACATTGGAAGAATTTCAAGCAAAGAAAAGTCAAATTATTAACTTCCCTTCTCATTTTTCCCTAAACATTTTACTGATTTCCCCTAAGTACTAAGGTTTTTGAAAATTAGAAGGGCTCAAGGAATTTCCTTGACTTTTGGAGGGACCGGACCCTCAACCCAATAATTTAAAAAGCCTAAGTACTTAAAACCATTCATCATGACATTCATTCACTTCTAAGAAATCTTTTCCTAAGTAAAATCTCATTTTACTTAGGAAAATTATGCAATATTTCATAAAAACCCTATTCATAAAAGCATAAGTTAAATACATTAATCAAATATTTTACACTTAGCACTTTTATTCATTTTCCATATTAATTTCTAACTTATTATTTAAATCCCTACAAATTTCCCATTCCCGTATTATTTTAATAAAATTCCCAAATTAATATAATATTCCGCCCATTGGTTGAAAAATAACCATAAAATTATTAAAATTGATTAATTGGTTGAAATTTCCAATTAATAAACAAATCCGACACTCCGCCATACTAAAGGGATTAATTAACCCTCATGGTTAATTAATAACCTAATCCACCAATCAAATTGCCCCCGGTGCAATTATTTTATAATAAATTTCATTGGGCCTGCCATATTAATTCCCCGTCATCTTCATTTCCCGACGACCGTTCTATCGATCAATCCGAGATCTATGGTTGAAATCCATATCGCTGCGCATCCACGTCCGAAAAATAATGCGCGATGGCCAAGTGGTTTTCTGAACAGTGCCGCGCCACGTGTCGTCTATCGTATGGAATCGCTCGCCCTCCGCTGAAAACCGCCCTTCCCCAAAAGCTGTGAGATCAATACCACTTACCGCTTGCCTCCCGTGACAAAGCCACCATACTTGCTGACATCATCCATTAAAAAAATAAAAAACCCGCCAACCTTTGAATTTGCAAATAAAACAAATGAACCCACATCATTTTCACTATCCCATCCAGTGACCAGTGTCCCATGCAACATCCACTGTCGAAATTTGTCGACCGCCACCTTGCAGAGGAAAATTGCAGTCGAGCAGTCCAGAATTCATCCGCCATAGCCAACACCTGTTTTTGTTACTGTTCATTTCCTGGAAAACAAGTATTTACCCAAATTCCCGTTGAACTCTGCAAAATCCTGGTTTTTGTTTTAATTTCACACGAAAAACTGAAACAGGGTTCAAAATTGATCTTCATTTCATTCCTCAATTGCAATTGCATTACCAAACCTGTGATTGTGCCCATTTTTCATCAAAACCCAAATTCATTTATGAATCCACAAGAACCAGAAATGGAAATTCCTGTGGCTTTGAATGTCGCACCCCTGAATGCCCCTCATAGAGATTTAGACTATTTTCCTTTAGCAAATAGGGATTTCCAAGTTAAAGACCTTGTCCGTAGTGAAAATCCTCTTCAATTTTTTTGCCACTACAGAGATAACTACCTGAACAGCTCTGACATTTTTGGATTATGGGAATCCAATCTTCCCATGTATCTTCTCCCCTCAGTCCACATTTTTCCTGAGATAATCCATTACTGTCATGCAAATTATGATCCCAATCAACGAGCAGTTTTGTCCCCGAGTCAAACCGTCATTTTCCCAATAACTTCTCAATATATCAACAAAATGTTACAGTTTCAACCTGGTCAAGCCCTGAATCCCCTTTCCATGGGAGATTTACTTGAGAAATCAGCCAATTTATCCCATGAAGAATTAATCCGCCTCTGCCAAACCTTCATGTTGCCATAACATTAGCCCAAAGGCCCTCCCCCTTATAGTTATACTTTTTCACTGATGTGGGCAGGCTTATTTTGAATATGATATCCTCTATAATGGGTTTCAATACTAGTGAATATGTTGACCAATTAACCCTAGTATTGTTGTCAATCTTTACCCCCGGACATCCCCCTACTGTCAAGTATGACTTTGCTTCCTACATTGTTGATAAAATACATGATCAGTTCATGAGATTAGAAAATGAAAGTGTTCAAATATTCCTCTATTATATACCATCTCATGCTTTACTATCAATTAGAGAGTTTCCCTTTCCAGGTAAAGAAACTTGATGCCAAAGGAAATCCTAGATCTGTAATCTTTTGGTCTACAATTACTCATAATTCCTCTGATTCTCCTTATTCTTACAACGAGTTCATTGACCTATTTGTACACACTGCAACCACCTTGTTAACAGGATTCTCCCCTCCTAGGGTCAATAGTGACATCAAGAAAATTATCCAACTCTCAAAGCAATACAGGATAGGTGATTGGTACTTATACCGGAATCACACAGAAATCAGAATATATGGGTGTGAGTTATGCCCTTTCAAGTTACCAAAATATTTCCCAATGAGGCTCTTTGCCTTAGAGTATTTCAGACAGATGATAAATTTTGACATAGTCCATTTTTTCAATGTAAAGAAAAAAGCTCAACTCAGGATTAAGAGTCAATTAGGTCCTTTTGTATGTAACTCTAGGGATGCTGGAAAAGAAGCTGAAAGAATCTTAGAAGACTATCTCAAATTACAAAAAAGTTTCTAATGGGTACCTTATGACCCAAACAACTTTATTTGTGATAGAAGTATGAAAAACAAATTATCACCATACCTCCATCATAGAATCCCAGAAATTGAACAATATGCCAATATGGATGAATGGATGGAAGGGACATTGATAGAACAAGATAGTGAACAGGTCAGTGTTGAAAATGTTATGAAAGACCTTGAAAAAATACTTGACCTAGACTCTTTTGGATAGGTGCAAAGACCAGGAATTGGTCCTTCTTCTGTTGGAACTTCTCTACAAAATTTACAGGAAATCAATGCATTGGCCACAGTAGCATCTAAAGGGAAGGAGAAAGAGGCTGATATACAAGTTACAGAGAAATTCACAATGACAGAACAGCTTGAAACTTCTAAAGAACAGGGTCAAATACAAATTTCTCCTACTCAGACCAATGTGGAAGAAATTTCAATTTTACAAACTCCTCTCAATGTAGAAAAAGGTAAGAAGAGAGATGCAGAAGCAGCTACCCCTATCAGTGGATCTTCAGAACAACCTGATTTTAAAAGAAAAAAATTAAATCCTCTTCCAGAAGTGGAATCTGTTCAAGAAATCCCTGATAGTCAGAGGAGAGAAGAACTAGGCTGTCAGAAAACATGTACAATCAGTGGGACATCCACTAATTCACAGAGAAAGGAACTACAAAGGCAGCAAAGTGTAGAAGTATCTTCTTTCAAACCACCAGTAAAAGATGCCTGGGATATCAAAAGGATATTTATAAATATAAAGGCCAGAAATGATCCCCTAAGACTTCAAGTTTACAATCAATATTTGAAGATGGCTCCTAAGAATCAACAAAGATTGATGTCAGCCTATGACATCCAGCAGGGTAAGATGGTAATGAGTCACTTCAAACCCAAAGTGTAGCAACGTCAAACAGCTGCAGATTATATCAGAACTAATTTTGAAGTCATAGCAAAGGATATTCATGCTTTGGATCAAATTGAGTTGAATAAACAAACAGGTGAAATGATTTATTCTACTCTGACTGATAAATCAATGATGACCCAGAAATTGCAGGATTCTTTGGAGAATACTAATGCACAATTGCAGCTTGAAAAAACCTCTTCTCAAGCTAAGGACAACAAAATAAATACTTTGGAGGAAATAATTATTGGATTGGGTCATAATCCAAAATATGTCAAGGGTACAGAAGCCTTGATCAAGAAGAAATATGATGATATTGCAGCCTTGAGAAAACAACTGAAGTTACCAGCCTCAAGGCATCCACAGACTACAGAAATCATAAAGCAAAACTCTGAAGAAGAATTGATGGATTTGCTCTTGAAACTGAATGAGCAACTTAATGAAACTGAAAAAGAGCTTGAAAAGGCATTAAAAGACAAGCAGGAAAACATTCTAGCATCTATAGCAGAAGTAATTACAGGTACAACCACAACAGGTCAACCAACAGAATTATCACAGGGCAATACTTCCAATTTAAGTACCGAAGAATTAATAAATTCAATGGAGGAATTGAAACTCCAAGTGACAGAGCTCCAAAGAACAAAGGTACAATTCACCACTTTAGAACAAAAATATGATCTCTCAAAGATAAGTGTTGCAGAGAAAACAAGAGAGGTCAACAGGTTAGAAAAATTGGTTAAAGCATTGGAGAAGGATCTCACATTGGAGAGACCTTTAAAGGAAATAAAAGAAATTCTTTGGGACAACATCATCCAGTCAATGAAAGATGTTTGGCCATCAATTCAAATAATGTATGAGTAGAATGATTTAGTTAAATTGGATCTGGAAGAAATCTTAAAGGCAAGAGAAGAATTAGGAAACATGCCTGAAGAAGCCAATGAACTTATACATTTTTTGAATACTAAGAATAGGTATCAACTTGAAGAACTTGGCATTCAGGATAGAATAGGAACAATTTTGGAGATAAAAAGAGTTTTTACTAAAATAACTCTGATGCAGAATCTAGAACGAAGATGCTCTGATATTCAAGAAGAAATCAATGCATTCACAAAAACATTGGATATTATGTTGAATAAAGGATTGCCAACTCCTTTAGTTTCAGAGGATAAACTAATGGACCTTGAAAGTTATGTTGAGAAATTGAACAAGCATGCTGACAATCAGGCCAGCTCCTCAACTAGGTCATGAGCAGCAGCATTGCCTACAGGAAAAATTCTTCACAACAGGTTAGAAAATTTGTTTTATCTCGAGCATGAGGTAAAGCATTTATTCCCAATTCAACCTACTTTCTTCAGATATACAGAAACAGATGAAACTCTGAGGAAGCTGCAAAGAACCAGAATACCAGAAGCTAAATGGTGGGAAGAAATGTTAGAACTTTTGTAAAAATTATCCTTACATGAATTTTTGATTATTTACTACAGTAAGTCATGATAAGAAGGATAAACAGAGGTCAAAGTGTATCAGTACAGATGAAGATGTATCAGTAAAACATAGCAGCCAACGTAGAGTTACTAAATATGACAGCAACAAGCCAAATCATAGGGCCTGCCTCCAGCACATTCTTTTAAAAAGGGAACAACACAACATCAATTATCATTTCTCTTATCTACGAGACCATCTGTCTCTAGTTTGTTGTAGAATACTCATGAGTCATCCTAGATTATATCTCAATTTGTTATGAGATATTTTTTATAATTTTTTGTATAAATACTCCCTCAATTGGAGTATTGAGTGGTGGATTCTTAGACTTTGTTGTAACATTGAATATTTTGGAATAAAGTGTTGTTGGAGAAATTTCATATGGCTAGCTGGATAAGGAATTGATGCAAAAGACTTTTTACAAGATTCTTGTGTCAGACAACGGATCAATAAGTCATCTATCTCTTTCGTTTTAAAGTTCTATACTTGTTTATTATATCATTTGTGTTTCATATCTGAATGATTAATGAAAAGGAATAAATCAGAAAGTGCTTAAGTGCAATCTGTTTTCAATCGTTGTTATTCTAAATGTTTTCTTCCGAACTGGTTTAAACAGTGAATTCTTAATTGCTCCTGTTTTTCTAGTTTATATATTTTGATTATTTAGTAAAGAATACTTAATTGCTCTTTATTAATAATCACTCAATTTCCCTCTTTCGAATGTGTTGAAGGATTCTTAATTTCCCTTCATCCATTTTGAGTTCATTCCATTCACTTTAGATCTATAATTGTTCCCTATTTTGATTACCTTACCCTGTGAAACCATCTTTTGTTAAGAAATTTGATCCAGTTAAGCCATCTTTCCTTGAATCCATTAGCCCAATGGCCTAAACTACTCAATCTTACCTTTATTTATTGAATTCCATCACCCAAACTCAATTAAAATCCCTGGACTTTTATAACTAGCCTAATATCTTTCAAAACAAAGCTAAATCATACAGAGAGAGCCCTCTCTGGGTACAAATTGGCTAGATTATGTACCTAAAAGTTGGTTTGTGGTTACCTCGGACCCCTTTCCTCTTCTCAACAAATTCAAGGATGAGTGATAACAGTCTGTACACAAACTTCATCTAAACTTGAAGAATTAAACATCAGAATAGTATGTCTTAGGTATCTATGCAAACCTCCAATGTATTTTAGCAAAGTTTCTTGAGATGTCAAATATGCATCCAATATTAATTCTCTTCTCCTAAATTCTTGAGTATAGCTTTGCACATTTTGTCCTTTACCTTGCCTAAAATCTTTCCAATCCATTATATCCATTTTCATCTATGTTAATGGATATATTTTTCTTCTCAAGGAAGCAAAAAAACAATTACAAGAGGTTAAGACCTTACTATGTTTCTTCATATCCTCTTGAGTTTTCGCTTCCCACCAAATAAGAGCAACACTTTCCAATCTTAGTGAAGCAAGTTGAATCTTGGTGTCATCATCCTTGATTCCCTATATCTTGCAATACACTTCAAGCTAATGAATCCAATTATCTATTCTTTCAGCATTTACCTCCATCATACATAGGAAAATCAAACTTTATGCAAAGCTTTAAAAATGGAGTTTTACCATTACCTTTTGGAGAATGTGGAGGTGTTTCTAAGGGGATTGTTGTGGATGAAGATGATGGTGAAGATGGTGGGGAGGATGGAGGTGAAGAGAATAGTGGTGTCAAAGGTGGTTTTTCACCATTCCCAATACCTTTTGGATTCTTGTCTCCATCTCCTCCATCTCCTCTTGAAGATTTATCTCCCTTTGGAGGATTGGAGCTCTCACCTTGTAACCTTGTTATTCTCTCCTCATAGAGAACTTTCACCATTTCTATCATGTCAAAGAATGATTTTCTAAAAGCCTTTTCATGCTTTGACTTATTTTCATGCTCTCCTTCATGTGACATACTTTTTGAAGCTTTAGCTACAACTTGAGGTAGAATTTGGGGTGGATATTATGGCAAACTTTCTCTCCTTTTCCTTGACCTAACTTGAGGACTCGCAAACACTCCTCTCTTGAGATTCAACCTTGTAACCATCATAAACACTTGCAAACAAATTAATCCCTCAAAACAACAAAGAAAACCTAAGCTCTGATACCAAACTAATCTTTTTATGAAATTTATTGAGTATTATGTTACACTTTGCAAGTGATTAATTAGGGTTTTTAAGCCTTTTATGTGAAATTCTTAAACATATAAACATGAATAAATAGTTTGGTTTTTGTAGAAAACAAGAGACAACATCACCATAATAATAAACATAACAAAACAAATGATGGAGGAGTTGATCCAGATTTTATGCAGGAACGAAACAGAATACACATATAACCATAGATACAGAGATGCAGTAGAAATAATGCTTCGTTTTACTAATAAAAGAAATGACTAAAATAAACATCTAGGGCACTGATAGGAATATCTCTGAGAAGAGATGTGGCGGCTACAGGCATCTGAACTTTGTTACAATGATACATAATGAAAATGAGCGGGCAAGGGCACTGGTAGCTTATCTCTGAGAAGAGATGTGACAGCTACAGGCCTCCCCACTATGTTACAGAACTAAAATGATGGGAACAAGCGAGCTAGGGCACTGGTAGCACTTATCTCTGAGAAGATATGTGTCAGCTACCAGCCCTTGAACTGTGTTAAAATGAGGCTTGAAGGCCTATTTATTGTTGAGAAACAATGTAAAACCTGAAACATCCAAAAACCTAACCCTAGGAGATGAAGCACCAAAACTGTGGGTCCCGTTTGGGTAAATTGGTGTTTCAACTTCCCGGGGACATAAATTTGGCATTCGATCTCTGTTTGATGCGCTCAATAGCTCGTTAGAAATATATATCCGAGGAATAAAACTTTTGAGTGAGAAACATCCATGTTTCTTCTCGTTTCCCCAAAAAACGTCGTTTAAGGCCTCAAAACGGCTATGGAAGTTCACGACCCGAAAAATTGCTATAAACAGTAAGTTGTGTTGAAACTTACAAACTGAAATAACTGATGGTGGGGGTTCAAATGGACTCGATGGGTGGGCACCAATATCCACCTAGATCATTAACTCCCCAAAACGGCTCCGGGAGAGCACGACCCAAAAACCTGCTAAAAATAGTAAGTTGTGCTAAAGCTAAAAACTGAAAGAATTGATGTTGTGGGTCCAAATGGAATAGGTGGGTGGCCACCAATATCCACCTGGATCATTCCTCCCTCCTTAGGAAGCAATGGTCTCCATTGGGTTCAGTTCCTCCTTGGGGGGGGGGCAAATTCTGCTGAACTTGGTGTTGGATTTGTCCAGGATGTTGTGGACCTATTGGTGGACGTGCTGGATGTAGATGTGCCACCGGTGGGGAGTCATTGAAGGTTTTGGGAAAAGTTATCCATCATCGTGTTCCTTTGTTTCTCGAGGGCCTTCTTGAGCAAGATTTTGATAGGATCTCCTGCTCCCTTGTCTTTCTTTCCTTCCACCATGGGGGGTCATCGAGGTTGTGAGGTTTAACTCCTTATACCCTAGCCGCGTTGGGGACATGAAAAGAAAAACAGAGAAAGAGCAGAACTCTCTGATACCACTGATCTATATTTTATGCAGGAACACAACAGAATACACATATAACCATAGATACAGAGATGCAGCGGAAATAATGCTTCATTTTGTTAATAAAACAAATGACTGAAATAAATAGCTAGGGCACTGGTAGGCATATCTCTGAGAAGAGATGTGTCAGCTACCACCCCCTGAACTATGTTACAATGAGGCTCAAAGGCCTATTTATTGTTGAGAAACAATGTAAAACCTGAAACAGTCCAAAAATCTAACCCTAGGAGATGAAGTGCCAAAACTGTGGGTCCTGTTTGGGTAAATTGGTGTTTCAAATTCCCAGGGACGTAACTTTGGCATCCGATCTCCATTTGACATGCTCACTAGCTCGTTAGAAAGATATATCTGAGGAATACAACTTTTGAGTGATAAAAATTGGTCCACAAACCATGTTGCTCCTAGTTTCCCCAAAAAACATCGTTTAGGGCCTCAAAACAGCTCCAGAAGTTTAGGACCCGGATTTGTCCAGGATGTTGCAGACCTGTTGGCAGACGTGCTGGATGTAGATGTGTCACCGTTGAAGGATCTGGGAAAAGTTATCCATCATCGTGTTCCTCTGTTTCTCGAGGGCCTCCTCGAGCAAGATTTTGATATGATCTCCTGCTCCCTCGTCTTTCTTTCCTTCTGCCATGGGGGGTTGTTGGGGTTGCAAGGTTGAACTCCTTATACCCTGGCTGCGTTGGGGACATGAAAAGAAAAAAAAAGAAAGAGCAGACCACTCTACCTGTTCGAGTCAAGCGAAGCGTGTGTCGGATAATGAGTCAATTGCTCTAGCTTTACCTTTTTGTTACCCATGCTTTGGTCCTAGCCATCGAGTTTGATTTGATCTAATTATTTTACGAAGGTTGCCTAAGGCTGTGCTCGCTGGCACAACTATCTATAATGTGTAGGCAGCTAAGGTGTCTCCAATAAATCAGGTGGAAATGCCGCTAGAAGCCTTGAGCAATATATAAGTAACTAAAGGAAGAGAGAACTGCAGCTATGAAATATTAGATTAGATTCCCACTCACTCTGCTTCAAAGGTGTTGCCCGGTCCCTTCCGATTGATGAGGGAGGGCTTTTCTATCTTCTATATATCGCTTTCCATAATCGTGAAAGTAGCTGCTTCGCCCAAGAAGTATTCTCTTGATCCATATTTTATGCAAGAATGCAAAAAAATACACATATAACCATATATATAGAGATGTAGTGGAAACAATGCTTTATTTTATTAATAAAACAAATGACTGAAATAAACAGCTAGGGCGCTGGTAGCATATCTCTGAGAAGAAATGTGGTGGCTACAAGTCTTTGAACTGTGTTACAATGATACATAATGGAAATGAGCAAGCGAGGGCACTGGTAGCATATCTCTAAGAAGAGATGTGACGGCTACAGGCCTCCCCACTGTGTTACATAACTGAAATGATGGGAACAAGCGAGCTAGGCTATTTGTAGCGCTTATCTCTGAGAAGAGATGTGTCAGCTACCAGCCCCTATACTATGTTAAAATGAGGCACAAAGGCCTATTTGTTGTTGAGAAATAATGTAAAACCCAAAACGTCCAAAAACCTAACCCTTGGAGATGAAGAGCCAAAACTGTGGGTCCTATTTGGGTAAATTGGTGTTTCAACTTCCCGGGGATGTAACTTTGGCATCCGATCTTCGTTTTACATGCTCAATAGCTCGTTAGAAAGATATATCCGAGGAATACAACTTTTGAGTGAGCATGATCCAGATTTATGCAGGAACACAATAGAATAAACATATAACCATAAATACAAAGATGCAGTGGAAATAACACTTCATTTCATTAATATCAAAGAACTAAAATTTGCTTACAGATAGAATGGAAATAAACTAGCTAGGGCGCTGGTAGCTATCTCTAATAAGATATGTGGCAGCTACAGGCCTCTGAACTGAGTTAAAATGAGGCTCGAGGGCCTATTTATTATTTAGAAACAACGGAAAACCCTAAACATCAAAAACCCTAACCCTAGGAGATGAAGCGCCAAAACTATGGGCCCCGTTTGGGTAAATTGGTGTTTCAACTTCCCAGGGACGTGACTTTGGCATACGATCTCCATTTGACGTGAACCATACCTCATTAGAAATATCTATCCGAGGACTACAAATTTTGAGTGAGCCACATCGGTTTTCCAAAAAAACGTCGTTTAGGGCCTCAAAATAGCTCTGGAAGTTCAGGACCCAAAAAACTGCTAAAAATAGTAAGTTGTGCCAAAACTAAAAAAATGAAAGAGACAATGGTGGGGCCCCAAGTGGAATAGGAAGGTGACCACCAATATATACCTAGATCATTCCTCCCCCCTTAGGAATTAATGGTCCCCATTGTGTTAAGTTCCTCCATGAGATGAGGAAGCTTCTGCTAAACTTGGTCCTTGGTGAACCACTTTCCTTGGTGCAAGAGTTGGCCAGCTTTGACAACCCGGTACAGTTGGATCTTCTGTTGGTGAGTGGTCTTGATTTGCATGTCCATGATACAATCTGTGGTGGCTTGTTCCATGTAGTCTGGGTTTAACTCTATTGGTGTGAGTTGTTCTGCAATATCAGAGGTGTCTAGTAGAGGTGGGAAGTAAGGACGAAGGCGGTCCACATTGAATACTGGGTGCAGACCAAGGAATGGTGGAATACTGAGCTCGAAGGCATTATTACCTATAGCCTTGGTGATGGTGTACGACCTGTATTGGAGTGGGCGAAGCTTGCGGTGGGGTCCAATGAGGCGCTCCTTCTGCAAATGTAGCCACACTTTGTCGCCCACCTAGATGTTGTGTGGCACCCGATGTTGATCATGGCGTTGCTTGTACTTAGCATTGGATCTGTCCAATATGTCATGAACCTGTTGGTAGATGTGCTGAATGTGTTCGATGAAGCTATTTTCTTTGTCAACTTCAGACTGAACATGAGCCGAATTAGCCTGAGTAGCTGCAAATGGCATGGCTACGTCAATGGGACATAGTGGCTGGTATCCCAAGCCCACTTGAAAGAGGCTATGGCGGATTGAGATGTGGAGAGTCCAGTTATAAATATGTTGTACATAGGGGAGGCTCTCGTTCTATGTACGGGGATGCTTTGAATTTTACATGCGCAAAATGTGCACAATCATTCTGTTGACGACCTCTGTCTGGCCATCTGTTTGGGGATGGAAAGCTATGGACTTGGTGAGCTTGGTGTCCAGCATTGACCAGAGGTTGGACCAAAATGTGCTGAGGAACCTGCTATCCCAATCTGATATGATAGACTGTGGGATCCCAAAGTGCACACACACTCATTCAAAGAAGAGTTTAGTAGTGGCTTCTGTTGTGATATTTTGCTTGCAGGCTGCCATAATGGCCATCTTCGAGAATCTATCAATGACCACTAAAACATAGTCATTTCCATGCTTAGTAGAAGGCAGGCCCGACATGTAATCCATGGAGATGAATTCCCAAGGAGTATATAGGCCTTGCTTCTTGATGGTCGGTTTGGCAATGGCACAAGCAGTGTAGGATATGATGTGCTTCCCGACATCCTTTCGAAGGTTTGGCCAATAGATATACTTCTGCAGTACTGCTACTGTTTTCTCGACCTCGAAATTCCCAATGACTCGACTGTAGTGTGCTTCCCATATCATGTTGACACGCTCGCTTGAAGGAACACAAAGGTGTCCTAGGTGACATACACGATCGGTGGTCAGCTGAGGCAATCTAAAACATTATTGGTGCTACCCTTCTTATACTTGATATTCAAATGAAACTATTGCAGATATGTGGACCACTTCTAATGGCGATCATTCTACGACTTCCCTTGTGTCTGTATGAACTGCAGGGGCTAGTGGTCTGTGTGGATGATTGTTTCCTTCCCCAAAATGTAATGCTTCCATTTTACACAAGCTTGCACAATGGAATACATTTCCTTGTCATAAGTGGGATACTTTCGAACTGTGTCAAAAAATGTCTCACTGTGATATGCCACTGGATGTCCCTGTTGAGTAAGAACTACCCCAATAGCATAGTCAGAGGCATCTGTCTCGATCTCAAATGGTTGTTGCAAGTCTGGTAATGTGAGCACGGGAGTAGAACATAGGCTATTTTTCAATTCTATGAACGCCTGCTGTTGAGATTCTGACCAAAATAATTTTTCTCTCGCTCCTCCCTTGGTGACTTGACTCAAGGGCCAAGTGATATGAGAGAATCCCAACACGAACCTATGGTAGAAATTAGCAAGACCTAGAAAGCTGCGAAGCTCTATTATAGTGGTTGGGGCTGGCCAATCCTGAATGACTTGGATCTTGGTTGGATCCACATGCACCCCCCTTTCATCAATAATGTATCCCAGATATTGAACCTGGGTCATGCCAAAAGTACACTTCTCCAAATTGGCACACAACTTGTGTTGTCGCATTGTTTGGAGGACCTGTCGGATGTGGTGGAGGTGCTCTTCCCAAGTCTGGCTAAAGATCAGAATGTTATCCAAGTACACCACCACAAATGAGTTGGTGAATGGCCGCAAGATTTCATCCATCATCCTCATGAAGGTTGAAAGAGCATTCATCAACCCCAAAGGCATGACTCTCCATTCAAAAAGGCCTTCCTTGGCTTTGAAGGCAGTCTTTCACACATCAGAGGGTTCGATTGGTACATGGTGATACCTAGAATTCAAGTCGATCTTGTTGAAATATTTTTCCCCTTTGAGTTGGTCCAGAAGGTCATCAATTCGTGGGATCGGGTACCTATTCTGGATAGTGATCTTGTTTAGCACCCGATAGTCAATACAGAGTCTCCATGTCCCATCCTTCTTCTGTACCAACACGATCAGGCTCCCACAGGGCGATGAACTTTGTCAAATGTGACCTTTCTACAGTAGCTCCTAAATCTGCCTCTTGATTTCATCGTTCTCCAGAACAGAGCATCGATAGGTCAGTCCATTGGGTAGCGGTGCACCTGGGGTCAAATCAATCGGGTGTTTGACCTGACAGTGCAGAGGAACCCCTGTGGGTGAGGTGAATATGTCCCTGTACTCCTCCACAACCTTTTCCATTTGTTGTTCTCATGCAGAGGATCCCTGTCTAGAGGTCGTGGCCACAGTCTTCTTCTTGCCTTGGGGGCGGATCATCAGGAAAATGAATTTCCTAGTTTAGGAAATGAGCTTACTGCATTTTTTTGTAGTAACAAAGAGATAGCGGTAGGAGGTGGTACCTATGGTATCATGTACAACTTATTTCCCAAAGTAATAATAACAGCGTGAGGCCGAGACTCATACATAGCATGACACTTCCAAAAGTATGGTTGTCCTAATAATACATTAGAAACATCAATAGGAGAAATGTCACATAATACCTCATCCGTGAAGGGCTTGATGCTATAGGGGAGGTGGCACTACTGGCTGACGCGGAGAACTCGTCCTTGGTGAAGCCACCCGATGGTGTACGGATGTGGGTGAGCTGTGGTTGGCAAGCCCAACCGCTTCATGGCATCTGCTGAAATGAGTTTCTTTTGGCTCCCATTGTCGACAATGAACTGTACTGGGGAGCCTTTTACCCACATCTGGGAGTGGAAGAAACATTCCTCCTCCTCTGGATCTTCCGGTTCCTCCTTCTAGATCTTCTTAGTGGTAACAGTGGCATTGGGCTCTACATCAATATTATGTTTCCCTTTTTTATTCTCCTTATCAGGTTTTGATTCATATTCGGAGCATGAATCTAACTCAGAAGCCCTCATCTCGGCCACCAGCGACTGCTTGGCCCGACACTCACTTGTGTTGTGAGTGGAGCTCCTTTCCCGTGTTCTTCTTTGGCTTTGCAGTGTTGTTCTTTGTTTGTGGATTTGACAAGTTGTCTTGAGCTGCCATGCCTTGGCTTTTTCCTTTGTTCTGTGGTTTTGGAGCACCTTTCCTTTGCTTTTGATTCGAAGATCCAAATTCTTGCTTCTTCTATTTGAATTTCTGCTCAATCTTGCCAGCATACCGGTATGCCGTACCAAGCGAGGAGATGTAGAGGAACTCAATTTCCTCCTGAATGTATATGTGCAGACAACTGCGATACTTTAGCACTAGATGTTTCTCTGAATATTTGATACCCAACTTTGTGTGCAGGGTATGGAACAGATTCGTTAGCTCATGCACATCTTGATCACTTTGTTATCGCAGCGTGGTCCATTGTATGTACTTATCCTCATAGCTCCCCATGGGATAGTATTGTTCCTTGATGGCGGCTCGGAAATAATTCCAAGTGGGTACAACTGAGAACAGAGAGGGTTCTATCTCATCCTTTTTCTCACAATAGGTTTCCCACTAGTCCTTGACATGGGGGGTAGCTTTGAGGAGTGCAAAAATAATCTTCTCCCGGTCGGAAAAGTCATGAATCGAGAAATATCCTTCTAATAGATTCAACCATCTATCTACGACATCTGCATCTATTTGACTCTAAAATATGAATGTAAAAATTTACTGTACCTTAAAGGGAGTCAAGACTCTCCAAAGTGGCTATCGATACAGACCACGTAAGCAAAACTTCATTGAAGGATCTAGGAAAAGCATTCATCATCGCTGCCTTGTTTTTCAAGGGCCTCCTCGAGCAATATTTTGATAGGATCTCCTGCTCCCTCATCTTTATTTTCATCCCCCATGGGTTTTCATCAAGGTTTGCGAGGCTGATCTTGCAAAGGTTCCACCAGATCGAGCCCTAACTCCTTATACCCCGACCTCGTTGGGGACATGCAAAGAAGGATCGAGAAAAAGCAGACCGCTCTAATACCACTAATCTAGATTTATGCAAGAACGCAATAGAATAAACATATAACCATAAATGCAAAGATGCAGTGGAAATAACACTTCATTTCATTAATATCAAAGAACTGAAATTTGCTTACAGAAAGAATGGAAATAAACTAGCTAGGGCGCTGGTAGCTATCTCTGAGAAGAGATGTGGTGGATACAGGCCTCTGAACTGAGTTAAAATGAGGCTCGAGGGCCTATTTATTATTTAGAAACATTGGAAAACCATAAAAATCCAAAACCCTAAGCCTAGGAGATGAAGCACTAAAACTATGGGCCCCGTTTGGGTAAATTGGTGTTTCAACTTCCCCGGGACGTGACTTTGGCATACGATCTCCGTTTGACATGAACCATACCTCGTTAAAAATATCTATCCAAGGACTAAAAATTTTTAGTGAGAAACATCAGTCCATGGACCCATATTTCTCTTGGTTTTCCCAAAAAACATCATTTAGGGCCTCAAAACGACTCTGGAAGTTCAAGACCCGAAAAACTGCTAAAAATAGTAAGTTGTGCCGAAACTGAAAAACTGAAAGAGACAATGGTGGGGCCCCAAGTGGAATAGGCGGGTGACCACAAATATCCACCTGGATCAGCAACATCGATCTAGGACCCATGTTTCTCCCGGTTTCCCCAAAAAATTTCGTTTAGGGCCTCAAAACGGCTCCGGAAGTTTAGGACCCGAAAAACTGCTATAAATAGTAAGTTGTGCTGAAACTTGCAAATCAAAATAACTGATGGTGGGGATTCAAATGGACTCGATGGGTGGCCACCAATATCCACCTGGATCATTAAGTCCCCAAAACAGCTCTGACAGTGCACGACCCGAAAAATTGCTAAAAATAGTAAGTTGTGCTGAAGTTGAAAACTGAAAGAATTGATGTTGCGGGTCCAAATGTTAGGAATTTACTGCAGAAATAAAATATTTACTGAGAGAATAATACACATACAAAACCCAGCAACAAATCACATAAACATAAACACAATGTTTAACAGGGAAAACCCCAAATCCGAGGAAAAACCCAACCAATGAAATTTCATTAACCATTGGCCAAAAACCCTGGCCAATCCGGCCAAGTGAGCCTTCACTGCTCACCTCTATGCCTACATTAAAATGAAGTCTTCCCAGCCTTTTTATAGGCTCCATTACATGCAATACCATGGGCTAAAACCATGGGTGCACAAAACCATGTGCCCCAAAACCACTACTATTTACCCTAGTCAACTTTGACTCTATCCCGAGTCAAGTTTACCTAACAATTCCCCCCTTAAACTTGACTTGGGGTTTATTGACTAAATCCAACCAAACCTGCTAAATGAGACAACCCCACTCACTCTAGCTCTTCCCCCCTCAAATTTTTACCCAGGATAATTGTAAAATTGACATCCCCCCTATCACCTAGGTCTAACCCAGACTTTACCAGTGATTACCCAGGGGTACGATGCCATACTAGGTCTTATAGCAATATGCCCATTTACATAAAAAAAATAAAAAATTAACTCCATTATAATATTTTTTTTTTGTTTCATTGTTACTGTCTTTGTACATATGAAATCAATGTCCATATAAAAAGAACCCATCTACTGGATTACATGGGTCACCAGCCTCTGTAACTGCTAGTCCTCTAGAAGTTCTCTTCAGATACATGGTTCATTAATTAATCCATGTTCAAACATCCTCTCTTACTTTAAATTCTCTCTCATCAAATATAATCAACCAGTGTTGCATATGGATGTTTTTGTTACATGATCGTTAACATCATAAGCATATGAATCATGCCTAATATAGTTTTGTTCTTATCCCAACACCTAAGTACACCTTGGCTTCAGCACCAAACATTGTCACTACATTATTTGTGTATCCACTCGCCTTGCCATGGCTTCACCATGCCGCACTCAAACTCACCTGCCTATATCAGAATGCCATTCCTCAAATAAGTAGCATAAAGCAGTATTGTACATTGCACGGGTGCTTCCCCCTTCTGCTACGTTTAGATACCACTTAGCTGCTTTCACACGATTGCATTCTCACCTCGGCCTTGTTGAAGACAAAGTGCAAGGCTATACTATGCTCACACATGCCCTGTGAAATATGCTCGATAAAACCACTTCACTGCCTCTTTATTGTTTGGGGGTTCCACTTGGAGGAAGGAAAAACCAAGATTTCACTGTCCTACTGGATCACCTAGTTCTGTCACTACTCTGTAAAGCTCAACTGCCTCGGCCTTCTTCCCCATCTCCCAGAGAAGGAGGTTAGCATCGACCATGGAAGTAGTAGGGCTACGGGCAGTGCCCTTGAGAAAGCAGTGGAGATCCTTCTCCCTGTTCTTGGAAACCCCACGGAGCCCGTGCTTGAACCTCTTCCCCCACTGTACAGACACCATCACATCCCTCAGCGAACTAAGCGCTTCCTTCCATGCTCTGCAAACGCCACTCGCGGCCCACAAAGTCGGCACATTGAACGAACCCGCAATTCTCCTGAGCAAGTCCGTGGGAATTGAACTGAACACGTCCCCCCTACCATCCCCACACCGGTTGCTCCATTTCACGTCGATCATCTCCTTTTCACTCCATTTACACTTTCTTCCATTGCCACCTACAATCAAAGCCGAGGAGAAGGTGTTACACTAAAAATTGTCACCTTGACATTCTGCTGACTGTATGAGCTCATTAACACTCATACATACTTCTCCCTTTGCAAGTCTAACATATCAGTTCCTCATGTCAAGCCTTGAAACAAGAAGAAAAACCCTAAAAACCTCTGAAAGAATGGGTACGCATGTAACATGAAGTATTCCTGCGTTCCTGGCTTGGGTATGTAGGTAATGCATGGATTACCTGCGTTTTCGAACGCATTTTTCCTTAACAATGCCTGCGTACCATCCTCAAAGTCAAAAAGGCGAGAAAGTAAAGTCAAAAAACTGATTTGAGGTCAATTCTAGAAGGTTCTAGATGAAAATTTTTGGGGATGAGTACGCTTTGATAAGGTGCATGTATCCCTCACCTTAAGGAACTAATCCCTTGATGTGAGGAGTCTATCCCTTTGAAGGAGGATTCTATCCCTACAAAGGTGGAATCCTAACCTCCTCATCTTCTCTATAAAATGAGGCATTGGGTAGTCTCAAAGGGTTAAGATTTTTGGGTGAAGTTTTTGGAGATTGAGATTTTGGAGATTGAGAATTAGAGTTCAAGCTTTATGTGTGATTGAGCTAAAGTGCTGTTAAGATTTAGACTTCTTTCTGCTGAGCTTTTGAGAGGAAAGATCACATACCTCTTTGTGCTCCTGGAGGAAGAGTGCAAGACTTATCAAAGTAGAGGAGACTCCTGCTTTGGACCCTGGGAAGGCCTTTCAAACATCAAGGCTAAGGTTGTAAGGTTCTTTTGTTATTTTTAAGATTAATACAATCAAGTTCTGTTTTTCTCAATAAATTGTCGTTCGATTGTTTATTTCAATAAGCTATCGTTTGATCATTTATTTCATAGATTCCTTGATCACTATGATAGGTATTTTTTATGATTATTTGTTATACAGGTGCTATTTAATATTTTCTTGTTTGTGATTGCAGGTCGACAAAAGAACTCTTCTTGCGACGAAAGAACTCTTGTTGCGACAGAAGAACTCTTGTGGCAATGGAAGGATTATTGTTGCGATTGAAGCACTACGACCGCAAATAAGGATTTGGATCTAAGGTAGGATCGACACCTTTATAACATTTATTTGTAAAACAAATATATTTAGAGAAAGACAAACTTAGTTGTTCGTTTGTTGCTAGATTGTCTTCTGACACTAGGGAGATTGGTCTTGTCTGCAAGAACGATTTATCCGGCCAACAAATTGGCGACTCCACTGGGGAAAGAACTTGTTGTTTTTGGTTCTCTTTTATTTTGATTTGAGGAAAAAATTTTCCTGGTTTTTGATTGATTGATATCTGCTTGGGTAGCTTAGGTTTTCTTTGTTTTTGAAAATTTTGAAATCTTTTAAGTTTTTCTTGAACTTTTCTGGGGATCGCACTTTGTTCTTTTTCACAGTGCGGGCAGTTTCGCACTTTCCTTAAGTAAACAGTGCGGGACCACACCTGTTACTTCTGGGGCCTGCAGACCCTGTTAAAATTTTTGAAAAAAATTAGATTTCTTTTTTATAGTTTAGTTTAGATTTAATTTATGATTCTTAGCATCTACCCAGATCTGTATTTTTTTGTCGAAAATCTCTTGTGAATGAATTTCTTTCAGCAAATTTTTCATCTCATCAATCTCCATTAAGTTAATTGGGTGTTTTGAGTCTCTTTTTTGAGAAATTATTAATTTTATTTCCTTTGGTCATTAATTGGAGGTTTGTCTCAGTCTTTTCACAATTTTGCATCTTTTTGCTTTTGTTTTTGCAAAAAAAATTCCTTTGTGTATGAGTGTTAATCGCCTTTGAGTGTTTTTTGATCTTTGGAACTCTCACCCGATTTTCTTGACTTGCACTTGATTGGTTCTTAGATTACATTAGAATCATCTTGTGTTTGAGAATTCTCTTGCATAGATCACATTTGCATAATTAGAATTCTCATTTTTAGAATATGAATGAAAAATGTGCATAGATTACATTTGCATACTTTTCAAGTGAATTGTGCATAGATTACAATTGCATAGTTTACATTCTGAAAATCAATCGTAGATTTATATCAGTTTTCTTTGATTTGAATTTAGATGTTTTTATGCTTATTTTAAAAACACAAGTATAAAAAATCGTTTTGGGATTGATATGCATTAGTTTTTCTTGATGAAATTAGTGCATTAGAGAATTTGTTATATTTTCTCTTAGTGATCAATTTTTTGCATTGTTGGAAGTGAATGGAAACTCTCTCCTTTCTTTAGTTAGGATTCATCGAATTGAAAAGATTACATTATCATATTCAATTGCATTCATTTTTGGGTCAGGTCATAACACCATTGGTTTCATATCCATTTACCCTTTTGAGTAATAATAGCCTAAATAACACAGCGCTTAATAAAATTCATCTAGTAATTTTTACATTTTTAGGGCTCTTTCCACCAATCTAGCTCAGGATTAGTGCTTTGGAATAGGTTGTAGTTAACTTTCCAAAGCAACTAAAACAAACAAGTAGATAAATCTTGTGGTAGGAAATAAATCCAATTGTAATTTGTATAATCTGGGAAGCTTCTCTTAAATAAGTCAATCAGGAGATCATGTCTGAACCTTTGAAACAATCAATTTTGTTTCATTGGGGAAGATAGAAGATTTTGCGCGCATTACAAATGGTAAACCTCGGATTAATGATTGTCGAGGAGCTTGGGGTCACTTGTCGGCAAACCTCAGATTGACCATGTCGAGGAACCTTCAAGGGGATTGAGCTTTGTTACTCTGCCCTTGCGCGTGGGATTGGATTGTAGACTGTTCCCCCAGTTATATTTTTTACTGTTGGTAACCTTAGTGTCCATAGACTTAAGATTATTTCCTAAGGTGACGGTGAAGGAAAGATCTCACTGTACCTGGAGCAGACGTTGACTAGACTCACTTGGACTCTCTGAGGGGTTCTCTTCACTCGAGATGGTTTTGTGAAGAAACTTGTGCTAGTCTATCTCATTAAGAAGGTTGTCGGGGTAACTGTTCCAACTGCCCTTTCTACATTAAATTCTACGATGTTAGATTTCATCACCAACTAGTGTTTTTAGTACGGGAAGTTACTGTTTGTGTGTGGTTTGACTCCTAGATTTGATAGCATGTGTTAATTTTTTTGTTTTTACTTTTAGAGACCATAGGTGTGAATTGTGAATTTTAATTTTTAGGTGTGAATTGCTAATTGTTAATTTTAGTTTTAAATTGTTAATAAAATTCACTGAAGTTGAATATAATGGCAACTGTTCCGGAATTTACCAACCAAGGAATCCCTCTTAACAAGAATCCTAGTACTTTTCCTTGCTTTGGAAATGTTGGTCCTCCTTATATGGCTACATTGTCATTACCTGGATTTACAATAGGTTTACCGATATGGTTATTTTCAACTTCGTTGGCCCCGAATAATCCAATTGTTCCACCTCAACCGGATGCGTCACTTCAACATAGTTCACCATCTTAACATCACCAACCTTCTGTTGACCCTTTACCTTCTTCGCCTAATATTTCTTCCTCCATTTCTTCCTCCATTTCTTCCTCTTCGCTTGGTAAAAGCCTTGACGCTAGTAACCAGGTGGCTAAGAAGAAGAAGAAAGGGAAGAAGAAGAAGAAGAAGAAGAAGCAAGATAAGAAAGAAGTCAACCAACCAACCATGGATGTAAGTGTTAGTTGTGTTGAGGAAACCTCCAACATGCATCGTAAACCCAAATACCCTTGCAGGCTTTGTAAGGGTGACCACTTCCTTATCAATTGTCCCAGTATTCCAAAGGTCTTGGAAGTATGGTCAGAAAAATCTCATCAACTTTCCGTTGATCCATCAACCAGTGATAGTCAGGTTTTGGGTAAAAAGACTAAAGTTAGGTTTCCTTGTAAGTTATGCAAAGGGAGTCATCAAATTCACATTTTCCCTCACATGGATGAAGCCTCAAAATTATTGGAAAACCTTACTGTTCCACGGCAAGAATTTCCAACTAGTTACCGTAAACTTTCTCCCAACCTACCATCAACTAACGGAGTGATTGATCTAATTTCAAGTACAGTTGATCCCACTCTTCCATTGGAGAGTGAAACTCATATCACTCAGGTTGATGATCCTTTAGTTTATCAAGTGGTCGATTCGATTCCACATTCGGTCGATCCCATTCTCCCTATAGAGAGTGAACTTCATACCGCTCAGGTTCTTCTTGTTACATCAGATTCTTCTACGCTAGGGGGTATTTCACCTGTTTCTACAGAACCCCCTCCAAGTACTGAGGTCTTTTCCTTTGATTGGAATAGACTGACAGAACCTCGTCTTCCTTCTTCCATCCCTTTCCAAATCATTGTGAAGTTTGGTGGTAGGGACATACACCGTACACAGGTAGATGAAGGTGCTTCTGTTAGTATTTTATCCTCAACTGCTTGGAAAGCTTTGGGTTCCCCTCATCTTGTGCCTATTACACAGAATCTGAAAGCTTTTAACAGAACCATTAGTGAACCTTTAGGGATCCTTCCTAAGTTCTCTATTACTTTGGAAGGTAAAACTATATGTATTGATCTTATGGTAGTTCAAGGTCCCTTGGATTTCAATTTACTCCTTGGGCAAGACTATGTCTATGCAATGAAAGCTGTAGTGTTGACACTCTTTTGCGTGATGTCTTTCCCTCACAACAGAAATATTGTGACTGTAGACTAGCTTTCGTTCCCTAGTTTTGATTCAACTACCAATAATCTGACATCTCTGAATGTTCCTGATTCTAAAGTGGTATCTACCATGCCACGAGTTAATTATGTGGCAGCTAGTCCCATGTTTTCAGTTACCGATGTAAGCGAGCCTCTCACTGTTTGCTCGTCTTCCTTTGACTTAGATCCAGTAATTGACATGGAAAAATCTATGGGATTATTTGAACATGATGTTCTTATCCCTTTTGAGTCCCTTGACATGTGTTCCTTCCAGAGAACTGTTCTTCCTTCTGATGAAGACCTTTTGGAAGCCATGATCAAGGTGTGTCCATTGAAGTGTGTTTCTTCTAGTTGGAAGCCATGATCAAGTTTCCGAGGATAATTCCTTTTACTGAGTCAAACTTGTTAAAAAATGAATCAGTGGTTTAAGGATAATTCCTTTTACTGAGACAACCTCGTTAAAAAATGAATCAGTTAGTCGAGAGCATAGTTTCTTTTCTTGTGTCAAGCTCGTTTAAAAAATGAAACAAGCTTCCATGAGGACAGTTCTTTTCCTGTGTCAACCTCATTAAAAAATGAATCAGTAGGTAGATTGTAGAGAGTAGATTGATAGATTAGACATAAGTAGTTTCTGAGGAAAGTTCCTGTTACTGAGTCAACCTCATAAAAAAATGAATCAGGTATGAGGAAAGTTCCTTTTACTGTGTCAACCTCGTTAAAAATGAATCAGTGGATCATGAGGAGAGTTCCTTTTCCTGTGTCAACCTCGTTAAAAAAATGAATCAGTTGGCAATGAGGATAGTTCCTGTTACTGAGTCAACCTCATTTTAAAAATGAATCAGGTATGAGGATGGTTCCTTTTACTGTGTCAACCTCATTAAAAAATGAATCAGTGGCCCGAGGATAGTTCCTTTTATTGAGTCAACCTCATTAAAAAATGAATCAGGTATGAGGACAGTTCTTTTCTTGTGTCAACCTCATTAAAAAATGAATAAGTAGGTTATATAGGTAGATTGTAGAAATTAGATACAAGGATAGTTCTTTTCCTGTGTCAACCTCGTTAAAAAATGAAACATTTAGGTGAGGATAGTTCCTGTTACTGTGTCAACCTCGTTAAAAAATGAAACATGTAGAAGAGGAAAGTTCCTTTTACTATGTCAACCTCGTTAAAAATGAAACATGTTGCCATGAGCATAGTTTTTCTTTTCCTGTGTAAAGCTCGTTAAAAAATGAAACAAATCCTCCCCTAATTAAGTCGAGTCTTTGACTAGATCTCATAAATGTTAAGTCATATATTTAGGTTAGTTATTTCAGTTTTTTGCATAATTTTCTTACAATTTTAGGTCGGGTCTTTCATATGATCTCGTAAATGAACCTTCATTCCATCCAGCTATTAATTACCAGCAGTGTACTTAGTTGAATGAAATGAAGCTAGGGGGGCATGCGCTCTAGTAGTTATGCTTAGGGGGCATCAAGCACAGTTTTCTTTCTGTTTCAAGCTTGTGAAAAAATGAAACCACTCTAAAGCATAGTTTTTCTCTGTTTCAAGCTTTTGTAAAAATGAAACCTATCTTGAGTCAATTTCGGTTATTTTCAAGACTCTTTAAACTCATGAAAATCCCGAGATTATTTTTCTATCTTTCATTCTCGTAAAACACATGAAAATGTCGAGTTCTTTCTGTCTTTTCCTGCTTGTAAATTAAATTGAAAGTTTGCCACAGGAGTACATTTTTATCCCTTTTTCAAACTAGTTCAAACTTACGAAAAAGTGAAAAACAAAGAGCATACTTTTATCACTTTTCCGGACTCTTTCAAAATTTTACGAAAAAGCGAAACATTGGAGTTCTCTTTTAAGCCCTTTTCAGACTCTCTCAACATGAAAAGATTACCGAGTACTTGATTATTCGAACTCGTTAAAGTAAATGAATGATCATCCCTTTAGTATAAGTTTACCCCTTTTATGGACTGAAATGGACTATTTACGAAAAAGGTATACATTGAATAATTACGGTCAATAGAGTTCTCTCCCACATTATTTTATCCTTTTTCAGGCTCGAGAGACTAAATTTACGAAAAAGTACACCCATGGAGTTTTCCTAAATTTTTCTTCTGACTCCCTAAAATTGAAAAACATCGAGTTTCTCCTATACTGGACTCGTTAAATTTAACAGTAAAGGACCTGTTTAATTTTCAACAGGAACGTACCACTCCTTCTTAGGGTTCGAATCTTAAACTAAGTTGGACTCATCTGAAGGATGAGCTTATAAACAAGCAAATGTTATCCTCCTCAAGATTGTCAAAAATAAAGAGGTACTTGCCAAAAATGGTGGGGGAAAAGAGAGGAAAATGAACCTGTTTGTTACATTTTTATTTTCAGAAAACCGTTAACCACTCTTGAACATGACACTTTTTGTTCACCTGGGTTGGGAAATCCTTTGCCTAACAGTTAATCAAACCACATTGAAAGTCTTCAACCAGTTTCTGGGTATTAGCTTTGGGTCAATTGTCACCAAACCATCTGCAGTGTCGTTATGTGTTCAAGAGGACAGTTCAAACAAACCATTCATCTGCAAAATATTTGTCTTCCATTTTGACGATCCCCGAGTCAGTCCTTGCCAATATATTTCTTCAAAAATTGATCTATGATTTCGTGTTGCGGACTTGCCTACGACGGATCACTTTCTATCGATGACAGCTCATTATTTAGGAAGTTGGTCTAGAAATCGTCAGTACCTTGAAATCTGCATGCTTCAATGGCAGGTTTCTCGCCTTCGACGACAGGTTGCATCATTGACCTTTGATCGAATGATTCTGTGATATGTTCAACTTCAGCTCATTCATTCACATTTCATGGATTGTGCTGAGTACTTTGAGAGCCATTGAAATTACTAGTGGTTACTCTCACACTTGTTAACAGTTTACATTATTGACTGGTAATCAAGTGGTTTCTACCATGCTCGACTTCAACACATTCATTCGCATGGATAGAATCGTACTAGTTCGGGAAGTAGAAATCAAGACCCTGGATCTAGTTTCCGCTATCCAGGCTATGAGGAGTTTTATTATTATACTGTAGACTATTCATTACAGATGGCTGTGTCCATGCTGTGTCTACACTATTGATGTAATATTAAAATCATTTCTGTATCAGAACAAGTTTAGTTAGTTTTTGATCTGAGTATGGGAATTCCTACCTCAGCGATGATATGATTACATATATATATTTTGCATTGAATGTTTTTACAGGTTTCGATTGGGGTGTCCACAGGATGATCCTTGAAATGATAAAGTACTTCACTCTTCATATATGACAAAATTCATCTTCATCTATTCCAGACTTCGCACTTTAGGGGGCAATCTGTTACACTAAAAATTGTCACCTTGACATTTTGCTGACTGTATGAGCTCATTAACACTCATACATACTTCTCCCTTTGCAAGTCTAACATATCAGTTCCTCATGTCAAGCCTTGAAACAAGAAGAAAAACCCTAAAAACCTCTGAAAGAATGGGTACGCATGTAACATGAAGTATGCCTGGTTGCCTCCTTTGGGTAGTATTGCAGAACATGGATTACCTGCTGCTTTATGAATCCAGTTTTCTCCTTAAGAATGCCTGCGTACCCCCTCCAAACTCAAAAAGGCAAGAAATTAAAGTTAAAAAGTTGGTTTGAGGTCAATTCTAGAAGGTTCTAGATGATATTTTTTTGGGGATGAGTACGCTTTGATAAGGTGCATGTATCCCTCACCTTAAGGAACTAATCCCTTGATGTGAGGAGTCTATCCCTTTGAAGGAGGATTCTATCCCTACAAAGGTGGAATCCTAACCTCCTCATCTGCTCTATAAAATGAGGCATTGGGTAGTCTCAAAGGGTTAAGATTTTTGGGTGAAGTTTTTGGAGATTGAGAATTAGAGTTCAAGCTTTATGTGTGATTGAGATAAAGTGCTGTTGATATTTAGACTTATTTCTGCTAATATTTTGAGAGGAAAGATCACATACCTCTTTGTGCTTCTGGAGGAAGAGTGCAAGACTTATCAAAGCAGAGGAGACTCCTGCTTTGGACCCTGGGAAGGCCTTTCAAACATCAAGGCTAAGGTTGTAAGGTTCTTCTGTTATTTTAAGATTAATACAATCAAGTTCTGTTTTTCTCAATAAATTGTCATTCGATTGTTTATTTCAATAAGCTGTCGTTTGATCATTTATTTCATAGATTCCTTGATCACTATGATAGGTATGTTTTATAATTATTTGTTATACAGGTGCTATTTGATATTTTCTTGTTTGTGATTGCAGGTCGATGAAATACGACACTTTCTTGTTTCTTGCGACGAAATAAATCTTGTTGCGACGAAAGATCTCTTGTTGCGATAGAAGGATTTTGATGCGACGGAAGCACTACGACTGCAAATAAGCATTTGGATCTAAGGTAGGATCGACACCTTCATAACATTTCTTTGTAAAACGAATATATTTATAGAAAGACAAACTTAGTTGTTCGTTTGTTGCTAGATTGTCTTCTGACACTAGGGAGATCAGTCTTGTCCGCAAGAACGATTTATCCAGCCAACAGAAGGCGCGGGGCACCTATCGACCATCTCATCCGTATGGCCATGTTCGCTTCTCCATTTTCCTCTTCACCTCACTTCACCCATCACTTCCATTCGGTTGTTTCACTATGCAACAACGAAATTATATTTCCATCTCAACATGATTCTAAATTCATACATGTTGGCACCAACGTATCCAACAAAAAAAAATATCGCATTCATCAACTGGGAATGTCATTTACTTATCTGAAGCCAAAGCCACCTCCAGAATACTTCATCGAGTTCATATGGCCATGACCCAGATCTCATATCGGTTTCCAAAGCTCCAAGCTCTATGCTCTGTGCCATTCTCTTTCCATCATGCCAATACAAACCCTTGGCAAAAAAAACGTACATCTGAAGCCAAAACTTGAACCATGGCTCTGATACCATTTTTCAGGAATTTACAGCAGAAATAAAATATTTACCGAGAGAATAATACATAGACAAAACCCAACAACAAATCACATAAACATAAACACAATGTTTAACTTGGAAAACCCCAAATCCGGGGAAAAACCCAACCAATGAAGTTTCATTAACCATTGGCCAAAAACCTTGGCCAATCCGACCAAGTGAGCCTTCACTGCTCACCTCTAGGCCTAAATTACAATGAAGTCTTCCCAGCCTTTTTATAGGCTCCATTACATGTAATACCATGGGATAAAACCATGGGTGCACAAAACCAAGTGCCCCAAAACCACTACTATTTACCCTAGTCAACTTTGACTCTATCCTGAGTCAAGTTTACCTAACACAAAATGGAATAGGTGGGTGGCCACCAATATCCACCTAGATCATTCCTCCCTCCTTAGGAATAAATGGTCTCCATTGCGTTAAGTTCCTCCAAGGGGAGGGGGGGTGCAAATTATGCTGGACTTGGTGTTGGATTTGTCCATGATGTCGCAGACCTGTTGGCGGATGTGCTGGATGTATATGTGCCACCGGTGGGTAGCCATTGAAGGATCTGGGACAATTTATCCATCATCACATTCTTTTGTTTATCGAGGGCCTCCTCAAGCAAGATTTGGATAGGATCTCCTGCTCCCTCATCTTTCTTTCCTTCCGCCATGGGGGGTTGTCGGGGTTGTGAGGTTGAACTCCTTATACCCTAGCCGCATTGGGGACATGAAAAGAAAAATAGAGAAAGAGTAGACCACTCTAATACGACTGATCCATATTTTATGCAGGAATGCAACAGAATACACATATAACCATAGATACAGAGATGCATCAGAAATAATGCTTCATTTTATTAATAAAACAAATGACTAAAATAAACAGCTAGGGCGTTGGTAGGCATATCTCTGAAAAGAGATGTGGAGGCTACAGGCCTCTGAACTATGTTACATTGATACATAATGGAAATGAGTGAGCGAGGGCACTAGTAGCGTATCTCTGAGAAGAGATGTGAAGCCTACAAGCCTCCCCACTGTGTTACAGAACTGAAATGATGGGAACAAGTGAGCTAGGGCATTGGTAGCGCTTATCTATGAGAAGAGATGTGTCAGCTACGAGGCCCTGAACTACGTTACAATGAGGCTCAAAGGCCTATTTATTGTTGAGAAATAATGTAAAACCTGAAACGTCCAAAAACCTAACCCTAGGAGATGAAGCGCCAAAACTGTAGGTCCCGTTTGGGTAAATTGGTGTTTCAACTTCCTGGGGACGTAACTTTGGCATTTGATTTCCATTTGATGTGCTAAATAGCTCACTAGAAAGATATATCTGAGGACTACAACTTTTGAGTGAGAAACAACAATCTATGACACATGTTTCTCCCGGTTTCCCCAAAAAACATCGTTTAGGGCCTCAAAACGGCTTTGGAAGTTCAGGACCTGAAAAACTACTATAAATAGTAAGTTGTACTGAAACTTACAAAATGAAATAACTAATGGTGGGGGTTCAAATGGACTCGGTGTGTGGCCACCAATATCCACCTGGATCATTAAGTCTAAAAAACGGCTCCGAGAGTGCACGATCCGAAAACCTGCTAAAAATAGTAAGTTATGTTGAAGCTGAAAATTGAAAGAATTGATGCTGCGGGTCCAAATGGAATAGGTGGGTGGCCACCGATATCCACCTCATGGTTCAAATGTAATAGGTGGGTGGCATTCGAGCCTCATTTTAACGCAGTTCAAGGTTTGGTAGCCGACACGTCTCTTCTCAGAGATACGTTACTAGTGCCCTTGCTTGCTCATTTCCATTATGTATCATTGTAACATAGTTCAGAGGCTTGTAGCCGCAACATATCTTCTCAGAGATATGCCTACCATTGCCCTAGATTTTTATTTCAGTCATTTGATATTACTGAAATGAAGCATTATTTCCATTGCATCTTTGTGTTTATGTCTATTTCTGTATTTTAGTGCATTCCTGCATAAATCTGGATCAGGATTTCACCCCTCCTGGGCTACATCTCTTGGTCTAACTTCCAATGGTTGGGCCTCTTTCATTATGCACAAAAAATGGTGCTTACATCAAGCTACAATACTCAAATGGCTTCATTGATAGCTCCAATGGTTTCAAAATTTTCAAAAATCCCTCTCTAGCCTCTTTTTTCTCCCAAAAAGGCCAAAAACTGAAAAATTTATCATCTCCTCAAGTTTTTCTTCTATTGATTCTACAATTTCGACCTGTTTGCAAACCTTCCTACAAATCCGCCCCAAAAATCACTAGCAGAGCGACATCTTGGCTAACTGCTGGCTCAATTTATGGGACACTTAATTTTTCCATTAACGCCTATGGACCAAATATTTTGACAGTATATGTGGGGCGAGGCTAAGCCCTGGCCCTTGGTCTCACCCTGTACTTCTCGTGGATGTGGTGATCAAGGCTGGGGCTAGCCCCGACCCACCCCCCAATTAGCGCGTTACAAAATTTTAAATATGGTTTTTCCCATATGTATAATAAGACACATGCAATAGTGTAATGGTAGGGTATATGATTTTTTCTCAACCGGTCCCATGTTAGATTCTTGTGAGGTGCGCTCCACCCTTAATAAAATTTTAATTGGCCATCATGAGGCCATGTGGTAGCCTCTAATTGGGCCATGTGGCACTCCCTAGTTGGTCCAACTCAAACCAATAAAACTACACCACACTTCAACCAATCTGGTGATGCCAAATATTGACCAACCATTGAACGAATGATCCCAGTAACCCTGCTATGTCAGGGTCCAGTCAGCAGTACCTACTGATGACTGGGCAGCCCCGTACATCTCGAAACAATTTTTTTAGTAGTTTCCATAAATGAATAAAACGTGATTGCAGGAGAATTCTGAGTTGGTTTTTCGTGAAATAGTTGTGTCAGATTCAAAATGAAGAGATATACACGACCATTCAGGTTCTAAGCCATTCCAACAACTTTCAATTTTGAGCATAAATTTGATCCACCGGATCAATACACATCACCAAATCATAGCCCCTCTAAGAATGTTGTGTCATAGGAACATTACTTCATAATATCCGTGAATCCTATATATTACACATGTATTTGAATTTCTATAGCCTACAATACTTCTCACCAGCATCAAACACTATTAGCCACACAACGGAGTGATATAAACTCTACTACAAATGGGACAAGAAACTATAAGCATAACTCTGCCATATAAATCATTAATCCTCTTTCCAAACTATAGCTTTGGTCGTTGTAAGAAAGGCACCTATCTCTGATCATATTATCAAAATTATATCACCAAAACCCTCCCAACAACAACAACACATCGTATTCTAACTCTACAATATGAAATCAGAAACAACAATACACACCCCTACAAACTAAAAATTCATAGCAGCAACTCTTTAGACATAATATGTTATGTAACAGAATGTAAATTATCCAAGAGAATAAAAGAAAGATACATATACAACAAAAAATATAAATTAATGAATCTCACACAACATTATTAGCACTCCTACAACCATTATGTCAGCTATGATCTGTCATACAAATACTATTTCATTATTATCTACTATAATCACGGCGTTTAATCTCATTTGTTCTTGTTGTAAGCAAGCCTCCAAATCACACTCCAGCATTGAACACAATCAACAATAGGTATATTATGTGCATAAGCTACCATACTGCACCAAACTCTGATCCACATAATATAGTTATGTTATTATGCCTTTTCTCTATGTTAAATACTTTAGATATAAACCAAGGAGAAATGCACTATTTAACTATCAATACACACTTCATCAAAGTTTTTCATCGTACCTCTTCAAACATTACTTAATACACACCTCTACAAAATAAATCCCAGAGTTGAGCATGCACACTCTTTCTGATTTTTTCCACACACCTTGTACGTCTTGAGATCAATCCATTACACAAGGCATCACACTAGAATACTACACGTACCATTGCATAGGAATCACCAAATCACATCTCACCCACACTTCTTCGTATCCACGCTCTGATGTATCCTCTGAACCAGATCAACAAGTGCACACTACCTTTATAAACTTAGAGTGTGTGATCCTTCCAATGATTCATATTCATGTATATGACAATAACGCCCATCATTTGATGTGATTGTCCAAATAATTGACTACATCACTCCACAACTTTAATAATGATATCATCTCTTCAATGATTGCCAAAATCAATCATTAACATTTAATATAGTAATTCTCCACTTAACACCATTCCTCCATATTTGATTCGCAAATCAAGCAGATCTAATTGCACTAGGCATTGATCGAATAGGGTATCACACGATCTAAACTAGAACACTAACCACTTCATTAATTTGCCTTTCAAACCTATGCCAAAATGAACTTAAATAAGAAAAATGAAATATTCAGATTTGTGTCGATGCCCAATATAGATTAATCACTCTTCCAAAAATGCACACACAAAGTGTTCAAACGCACCCTGTCTTTATAGATTTGGAGCATTCACTAGATATTGTTGGCTCATTAGATACCATGGGAAAATACTTTGCTTCTTTGATGGTATTTCGAAACTGGCGATGGACCAATTTGACCAAATCAATAAATATCTAAAATTGTATATCTCTCTCTCTCTATATATATAATTGTTTTCCTTGTGGTGTATTAACCAGATAGACTATAGACTCCATAACCAATGCATTTTGTTCAACAGATTTTACCATAAATATTTTACTATGATACCCATAGACCAAATTAAATTAATGAGATAGTTCCCTTGGACAAGATCATTCCATGATTAAGGTATTAAAGCAATGTGAAACATTTGGACCATTTCCACTTAACAACAATTAATGCATTCACAATCCAAATCGATGATACCTTAGATAATCTGTTCCATTCTTATGTAATTTTCAATAAAATTCCCATGGTAACCAAAATATACATCTCTTTTGCATTAAGTCAAACACTAGGAATACAACAGGACCATGAGCCAACGAAGAATCAACACCTGATTGAAATCAATGCCAACAAATCAACCAACCATAATGCAAACATAGGATACACCTATCCCCTTCTCATGACTAAGAAAAAATAAGAAAAACCCTTTAGAAGGCATCAATGTTAAAATAATTTATATCGTGACCCATAATAAACTCAATCCATAATTTACGTAGAAGATACAATGGAACCTCTCTTATTATGAAGAGGTTTTTTCAAATTCCATCAACCACGTGTACTTCAACTTGCTTTTGAATGGATAAAGTGGGAACCAATCTATGCAAATATGTTTCTTTCTTTGATTAGGGAGTTTTCTAGTTATAGAATCAATAAATAATTGTACAAAATCCTCTTTTTTATGAAAATATTCACTTCTTCCTTATGCAAATCTAATTCCATTCTCTCATCTTTTCCCTTTTTCAACTATATCAAGTAATTAGCAACGAGCATGGCTAATTGAATCAACAACGGTTTCAAGCAAAGCAACGAAGGAAACATGAGATGACTCTTTAATAATCCTAAGCTCGCCAATTAGGTTTACAATTTCATCTATTAATTTTTATGTATGATCCTTATGCAAGTGATTAGTGATTAGGGGTTAGGGTTCGTATTTGTATCATGATTTTTCTCCATTCTAGTAGAATAAAAAATTACATCTAATAGTAACAAAATAATAATTTAAAAAACTAAACTTTTACAATTCAATAAAAAATGACGTTTGCAATAAAAATAAACCTCAAAATGAGAATTCCAAGTCCTATATTGAAAATTCCAAGTGCTAGTGATGCCCACCTCCATTGTACTAGTTCTCGTTAGATCTAGGCCAATTTAAGAACAAATAATGCACATAAATTGGGAAACGTTGGAGAAAAAGATGTGGTGGATCAAATGAATAGAAAATGGTGACATTTTTCTTTTTAAATAGAAAAGCACACGTGTGCATAGTTTTTAATATAAAAAAATCTACCTGGAAGTCAAGATGGATGTGGGCATGGTGAGTGTGCGCATGCATTACTCAAGCTTGTGAATTCTCATTATAAGTTTCCATCTTCAATTATGTTTCCTAGTTTCACATTTGGGTGCAAATAGGTCTTCCAACTAAATATGTAGCTTTTGCCATTCCTCTCTAAACTTGGAAACTCAAACTAAAAATATTTACTCCATTCTATGATTAATTAATGTTGAGAATGGAATAATTCGTTAGAATGGAAGAGAGAAAGCAAACACGCCTACTTTTTTGGGTAATGATTACAATCAAGGCTCCTTTTCTATCTCCTATTCTCATATGGTTTGAGGTTTCATAATCGATTATATAGTCATTCATGTTCAATTATGATTAGTTTTAATAAAATTTATTATAAATATCATATATATATTAATATTTGATATTCTTATTATCTCAATAGATGTGCTTTATTTGGAATAGGGCTTCTCGAATTTTAATATTATTATTGATAATTAATAATTGGATGGTTAGGATTTAGACTCCACGAAATATTTTAAAATATTTTTAGTAGTTATCATATATCAAAGGTTGAGATTTATCTCAAAAATATTTATTCCCTTTCGATTAATTAAAAAAATGTCATGTGAACATGATTTATGGTTTTTTCGGCATGTGGTATTCGTAAGCCATGATATTAGCCCATGGTATTGTAACAAAGCCTATTTACAAATTAACAATCACCATAAAAAAGTGGTGGTGAATCTTCATGGTTAAAAATCTCATTACATGTTTTTATTAAATATAATAATCTTCCCCATGCAATATGCCAACATTTAACCAATATGGTTCACTTAGTGAACCCATGGCATAACATCTGATTTTGTAAGATATTTAAATAATACCCTTAATTTCACTTGATATTAAATAATACTTCTTAAAACCATTTCATTAAACTCCCTTCCCAATATATGTTCTTTATTGAAAATAAAAATAGATGTAATAAGTGGGAAAAATTAACTTGTGTTGTGAATTCATGATTTGATATTAGGTACAATTCCATTGTAAAAAAAAATTAGGGGTGAAATGTTGGCTCGATTTGGGCTGACCCAAGTTCAATATATACTGCGCACCAACAAAAACCTTGATCACTAGCCATTTCATCAATGAACTGCAAGCAGATTTCAGCGTCACCCGAAGTGACTATGGGAGGATGCAGAACTAGGTTTCTGCAGCCTTGAAGGACTAGAAGATGTGGTATTATTAAGTTTTCTTATTCTTATCACTTATAAATCACTTCGACGCATTAGATTAGTCACTTAAAAATTCCATATACAGTCATAAACCATCATTATGATGATGTAACATGCAACTGTAATAACTTCTACACTACAACAAATAATAAGAAAATATACACATCAATCACACAAGAACACCAAATTATCATGGTTCACCCCAATGTATGGCTACATCCACGAGAATTGTTGCATAATATAATGAATCTTTGAACAACAACCAGTTCTTGGCCTGCGCAATATGTTGCAGGGTGTATGCGCACTCAGTTGCAGACTCTTCTCTAGGCATCTACGCACTTAGCTGCAGAGTCTCTCCTTCGCTACCAAATTACAGATCACAATAATAATTCACCCATAACTTTGATCTGGATCAAAACTGATTATTTTGATTTTAACGATTATCTTCTTATTATTTTACCCTATATATACTATTACATTGTAGGGTTACATCATCAAAATACCATGGTCCAAATACCATGGACTCCTTAAAACAAGAAACTATGGTCCCAAAACCATTGATCCTGTACAAAATTGCACGCTTTTTACAAAAAGGAGGGGCTTCGACCCACCTTGAATCCCCTACAAAACCACGTGGCATATTTACTTCCTAAAAATATGCTCTGTTGCATACTCCACTGCGCACTCCTCCCCACAAATTGTGGAGTATTTTCCAAAATCTAGGCCAAGTTAGGTTGCACCAAACAGGGTCCCAACACTCACATGTGACTCGTCCTGAGTCACTTAGCTGATTTTACTCTTATCTATCCTACAATGTTGTTGTAGGTGTTATTGAACTACTGCATAATGTATGTGACTTTCTTCTCTTCGTTGGCACTTCCTCCAATAGTGCTTATGTTTTCGGTCTCATAGTCTTTTGCATCACTGCCTCCTCTCTTTGGAAAATCTCTTGAAGCTTCTCATCCATTGCTTGGGACAGTTGGAGAGCCTCATCTTGCCATGGATAAGTTCTCTCTATCAAAGTCATCTCTTCCTTCCTCAGCTCCTCTATCTTCTTCTGTATGGAATTTCCCTCATTTATCTTTGCAATCTTTTGTGAGATTAGTAAGGTTATCACAGTTGCTTGAATATCCTCCAGCTACTACTTCTTCTACTGAATATCCTTTTTTCTTTGTGCATTTGGATCTTCTTCTAGTGAAGTCCAAATATGTAAGCTCTCATCCAATAACTTCCCATAATTTGTCACTGTTGTGGAGATGTTGACCACTGCAGCCTTCACGTCGGCCTCCCTCTTATCTCGCACTTCCTCTAGTGTGGTTGACTATAGCTTCATCTGTAGCACATTGATATTCATATCATATTTGAATTGCATGTTTGCAATCTTATCCTTGTATCCTTTTACTACAAGGCCTATCTTTGTGACCTTGTCCTCCATTGATTCCTCTTCTTGGAAATCCATTTTTGGAACCACATGGCATGTTTCTTCGACCACCTCCTTTAGCTTCTGCTACTGTTGTGCCACTTGATCCTTCTCTTGGATCACCTGGTCAAGCTTCTTCTACAACTAAGCTCGCTCTCTTTCTACCTGAATGTTTAAATGCGAGGTGAGTTGTTCATGTTGCTTTAGCTCATCTATGATATCTTGATGCAGCTTGTGTAATATCTATAGTGGCACTTCTCTGATGTTCATTTTCATGTTCCTCCACTCTTTGGCCTTTTGTTGTACCTCATGTTATCTCTAAATTGGTCCTGATGGGTTGCTCCACCAGACAACTTAGAGTAACTCTTTCAAACCAACTTTTGACTAAGGATTAGCCTCTTCAACCCGAGAGGGCTCTCTCAATTTATCAAAGGATTTACTCAATTAGGTCTTAAAATATATGGCTAACTCTATGAGTGTCTTAATGTATTTGACCGCAGGTGAAAAAATGGGAAAGATTCAACTACCATTGGGCTCATGGAGTTAG
This sequence comes from Pinus albicaulis, assembly GCA_034641835.2. NCBI lineage: Eukaryota > Viridiplantae > Streptophyta > Pinopsida > Pinales > Pinaceae > Pinus > Pinus albicaulis. Next base: position 968,837,180 of record CM076571.1, on the reverse strand, counting down.
TAAAAGGAATTTAATGACAAGCATTCCTCCTTATGGAAACTAAGGCTTTTTCTATTTCAATGATAGAACAACATTAACACATGGGCATAATCAATAACTCAATGTTAAAAGGAAGTTAGAGCATGCATATCATGAATTCTGAGTAATTTAATATCAAGACTACTAGAAGAAAGATATGAAAAAAACACATAAACTCATTGAAACATCTCAAGATTCTCATGTGAAGCAGGAAATAGTCACTGTCTATCTATTACTGATATGAAAATTTACAATAGTAGTTGTGTCAAAGCATTCTCCAACCCTTTCTTATTCTATCTTCTGTTAATAAATAGACCCTTTTTTCTTACATAGGATCTACCCAACTAGATATATCATCGAACCATGACTTTGACACCTAATCATAACTAAAAACTACATTTCCGGAACATAAAAGTACATGTATCCATTTAAGACTTACTCTCCTAATAGGACTCTACTTACATTTATTTCATCCACTTCTCTAATAGTGGGACAATTACATAGATAAAGATGAGATGCTCGAGTGGATTTCTCCATGACCAAGACATGAATGTACCCCCCAAGAATTTAACAACAATTGTCCTAATTTTTAAGGAAAATATTAACATTATCTAGAACTTTGTCTTCATGTTGATTTGTATGAGTGACACACATGCCAAGTAATGATTGTTTGTTGGGATGGCCCAGTGTCTGTTTGCATACCTCCAAGTGGTTTTTTGGTCTTCCATATGCCTTTCAAACCTTCAAAAACTATTTTAAAATATTTCGATACAAAACAGAGTATCTTTAGGCAGTTTCGTAGAGAAATTTTGTAGCATGCCCATTTTTCCTTTTAACCTTCTCTTCTGCCACCTCTGCTAGTAAAAAAGTGTTTTTCAGGTCAAAATAGATAAACACCATCAAACTCCCTCCTTGATTCTCCATAAAACTGATTTTTAAGATAAAAAAACATTATTTAGAAATTTATTAGCAAATTTCGGGCCTCAAGCCTAGAGCTCACTATGAAACTACGTGATATGGCTAAAACTACAGATTTGGTAATTTTCTTCAAAAATTCACCTTCTAAGCCAAAATATGTGTCACTTGCAAGCTATAAACTTAAAAAAAATTCTTTGCATAAACTTCTCAGTCCTTGGGTGCTTCATCTTCATTAACAACAGGTTGTCCCTCAGGTTCATCTACAATCTCATTTTCAATCCTCTTTTCTTCAGTTCTTCTTGAATCATGTCCATTTGGTCTTTCAACTCTTTGACCTATCATTTGAACCTTTTCTCTCAAACTATAACCACAAATTCCTTTTCCTTGTGTTTTTTACCACCCTCCTCAAGGGAAGGCTTCTCTTCAGCATCCTTTTGGCCTTTGCCAAAGTCTTGTCATACTTATCCAACAGCTCCTTCATTTTTTCTCAAAACCAGCCATTAGTTGTCTGTCCACCTTGGCTTCTTTTAATTCTAGCTTCACTTCAACTACCTCTTCCCTGGCCTCTCTTAATTGTTCTTGCAGAATTTGTACTTAAATCTTTTCTTCAACATGTTCTTTCCCTTTTCTTTGTACAAAAACTTCTTCTATTGTTGAGGATAGATCTATGATGTTCTCTGGCTACTTACCTTCACTGACCTTTTATGCTCCTTTTCTTTCCATGGAATCATTTGAAATTTGTGACCTGGTCATTGGCTTCCATGGCTGGAAAATGAAGCCAACATCCTCTCCTGCAAAATCTAACTTCTTGACAGATTTACCTTTCTTCAATTTTCTTTTATCTCCTTCATTGTCTTCTCCTGTACAATTGGTGATTATTCAATATCTATTGCCTGGAGGATGTATTCTAGGCTTCCTTTGGAAAATGTTTGGCTTCTTGTTACCCTCTTATTGCTTTGTTTTCTAATTCTCTATTTTTTCCTTGCAGGTGATGGCTGAGGGATACTAGTCTCTTGTAAAGGTTCAACTTCAATGTCCATTGGTTCTACCGTAGGTTGTCCTCCTTCTTCATCAATATATTCTATTACAATTGGAGATGGAGTAGTTTTCGGTTTTGAAACTTTCTTTGGAGTCACTGCATCTACTTCATATCCACTCATAAAAAGAAAAGAGGCTCAATCTCTATTTAACCTTTTCAATTATTCTAGTACTAACAATTTTATCAAACCATGGTGAAAGACTAATGTTTCACTACCCTCTACCTTGACTTGGACTTTATCTAACATCTTTCCCAAACTTCTATATAAAAATAAAGGTAGGTCAAGTGGCTTACCAAAACAATATAGGATTCTAAAATGATAAGAATAAACCATGTGGAATCTCCCTTCGTAGGTGAAGTATTTTTGGACCACGATCAACAGTTTTTCATAATTCTCTTTCATATAACCCTTGAGGATGCCATTTGTCATGTAGCTCCTCTGTGCTCTTATTTGAGAAATTATACACAGCTTTTCATTCTAATTTTTGTGCCTTTGAACCATTATTCACCATCTTTAGGTATTTTTTTAGCTTGGGAGATAGCATCTGGTGACATTGTGAGGTTCAAAACTCCAACTTTTGAGGTTGTTCCTGTAAAAAATTTTGCAAAGTCTTTGGATACCTGGACATGGAAACCCTACAGTTTTTGAAAAAACTGTAGGCAACCTAACTTCCTGAAAGCCTTAATAGCATTGGGACCTTCATTTAACAACTTCAAATCCATAGGTTCATACATTATGCAATAACTACCCTTATTTTCTTTCCTATTCGATGCCATTGATCCTTTATACTTCTCGCTACCTCCCTGCTTATGACACTTGCAGAATCAAAACTAAACAACAACCTGCATTGCATGGTGAAAAAACTCTTGAAAAGTGAAATTGAGATGCTTTACATGTAAGAATTGGACGGTGATTGACAAAGAGAAGTTTGGGGGCAAGGTTTAAAAAGTAATTTGACAACTAGAGGGGAAAATATGACACATGTGACCATAAGAGGAAATGATTACAAAAGATATGACCTTGCATGCTTGATAATTACAATAAGTAACTCACGTGACCTCACCTCTGTATTCATCCATCAAAATTTGACATCTCACATTGCTCTGTCAATATCTATAGGAACAAACCCAATTTCATAGCAAAAATATTTAAACTGCTGACAGATTCGCTACGAAATTCTCAGGCAGTTTCGTAGCGAAATCTGTTGACCTGCCATATAATTTTCTATGAAACTATGTAAAACTGACAAGTGGAATATCTTTCTGATTTAAAAGCATGGGAATGAAAACTAAATGATATGAGGTGGACTTGACTGATATGACAAGGCTCGAGGTGGGTTTAGACTTAGGGTAGACATCACCACATGTAATTTTTAAAAAAAATTCATGAATCTGACTATGAGACAACATGAACCTAGGTGAATGACATGTAAAACCCTATCAATGAAAGTGTTAATACTAATGAGTGATAACACCTCAACAGAGTCAAACTGCAGGGCTCTGATAGGTATCAGTGTTATATGTGCCTCAAGTGTAGGCTCTATTGGTCTTTCCTCTCTAAGCTTTTCCTTTGCCTACACTGGATGTATGACCCATCTATGTCAATAGCTTCAGTTCTATAATGCACTTTGTGACACTTGTTAGAAGTGCAGCATGGTGATCCTATATCTTATTCCATGATTCTTTTGTTTCTTCCTCAATTTTGTCCCCAATCTGGTCTAAGTCCTCATCAGTGAGGACCAATGGCATTATGTCCCTTGTATTGTTTGTGTTCTGCTTCTTTTTTCTTCTTGTGGAAACTTTGGCGTGTTCCTTCCTCTTCTTCATGAAATATGAGTTTGTCTCTATCTTTTCAGACTCTTTTTTTTTCTCATTACCTTCAAGAGGATCCTGTTATTCTGACTCTTGCTCATCCTTATCCTTCCCACTCACTTCCCTAAGCTACATCATGTCCTTCTCTCTCGGGGTATCCTTCACCCGTGTCTCTAGCGCAGTGATCCACTACGTGTGCCACTATTGTATATGTGCGAGAATATTGTCTTTTGTCACTAAATATGGCAGGGGATGCCATTTCTTCCTTGTTTCCCTGTGAGCCTATATGTGAATTTTGTGGAAGTGAGCCTTAAAATTTGCGAAAGATCTATACTGCGCGTATAGGCTCGGTGAAAGGCAACGGTGTTGGTTCAATAACATGTATAATTTCATATGGTATAAAACAAAAAACATTTTTATCACGTGCTCATGTTGAATCGATGATATACCACAGCAAGGCATATTGTACAGCTTCAAAAAATTATGGGGCTAGTGGAGGGAAAACAACGCAATTATCAAAATTAACCATGCATAGTGAAATGGAGTACCTTTCTACTAAGCCTCACATCAGTTGTCCAAAAACTCGTGGCATAGATATGTGGCCCAGCGATACTGAACCCCATTAGTTCACTACGCAGCTAATGAAACCACCAGTGTAGTGACTTCATTATCCCGACATTTCCTCATGATTTTTACAGCCAATATATGTGTTGCGAAGCGAACTCCTTGGTCATTGATCGATTTGATATCATAACCTCGCTTCTCTTTCGTTAGTCCAAACTTTTCCTTCATGTTGTATATTATGGATCTGTCCCTATCTTTCTGAAAAGCTCCTCTGCAGGGCTCAACCCTCGATGAATATTCCCCTTAAGCCTGATGTGAAGTCGGTTAAACAAAGACCTTAGAGGCTGAACCCGAAGTATAAGGAAAAATTGAAAGTAGAACTTGATAAGATGATAGAATCGGAAATTATTGAACCTGTAGAAGAATCATAATAGGTGTGTCCTATGGTGGTGCAAGAAAAGAAGACTCGAGGAGAAAGTAGAATCTGTGTTGATCTGAGAAAGTTGAATGATGCATGTTTACATGATCCCTTCCCTACCCCTTTCACAGATGAAGTGCTAGACAATGTAGGAGGTCAAGAAGCTTACTCATTTACAGATGGATTCTCAGGCTATCATCATATTAGGATTGCACTTGAAGATCGACCGGATTTTCTATAGAATGGGGCTCATATCAATACACAATAATGCCTTTTGGATTAAAAAATGCCCCTGCTATATTTTCTAGGGTGGTGGTCACAAATTTTAAGGAATACATCCACAAGGTTTTAGAGGTATATTTTTATGATTGAATGAGACTTGGATTGTTGAGAAAACATGTTGGAAGTTTAAGACTTATGCTCAACACATGTAGACAATATCATATCTCTTTGAACCTTAAAAAGTGCATATTTTGTGTACCCTTCGGTATATTGTTGGGACACATTACCTGTAAGAGAGGACTAATGGTGGACCCTACTAAGATTGCTATAATTGTGAACTTTCGTCCACCTAAGATAGTAAGATATCTTCGCACTACATTGGGACATATTGTGTATTACAGGAAGTTCATCAAGGGGTATGTGCCAATCACTGTGCCTATGGAGAAATTGTTGAAAACGGATCTAACTTTTCAGTGGAATGAAGAATGTTAGAATATCCTCGACATGTTGAAAGAAAAAACGGTAGTTGCACCTATACCAGTGTTCCATGATTGGAATGAGGAATTCCATGTCCATTTCGATGCCTCTTATATAGCTTTGGGAGGAGTACTGACACAACCTAGTGTAGGAGAGATTAATCATCCTATATCTTTTACAAGTAGAAATTTATCTAAATCATAAAAGAATTACACCACTACAGAAATGGAAGGACTAGCCATGGTGTATGCTTGGCAAATGTTTAGACACTATTTGTTGGGGTCATACTTTAAAATGTTTATAGATCATTCCGCACTAAATTATTTGGTTAATAAGCCTATCTTAGGAGGAAATGTTTGCATATGGTTACTATTATTATAGGAATATGACTTTGAGATCATTGTTAAACCAGGGAGACTGAATGCAGGACCTGACCATTTGTCAAGAATGGAAACAGGGGAAGAACCAGCTAGCATAGAGGATAATCTCCCTGCTGATCATTTATTTGAAATCAGAGTGGCAGATGACAATTTCTCAGATATCATTTAGTTTTTTACCACAAGAATGGCTCCTTCAGAGTATACTATGCAACAAAAGAAATATTTAGTGGTGAAGGCAGTTGAATTTTCATTAATGCATGAAATTTATATAAGATGGGATTAGATGAGATACTGCGCAGATATGTCCTTGAACATGAAAGAAAGATGATTCTAGCAAAGGCTCATGGGGGTGCAATTGGTGGAAACTATGAAGGAAAAGCTACCGCATATAATATTTAAGAGCAGGATTGTGGTGGCCTACACTACATAAAGATGTGAAGGATTATTTCTGAGCATGTGATGTGTGTCAAAGAACAAGGAAGCCTTCCAGAAGATATGAGATGTCGTTGGTACCACAAGTTACATTATAGGCCTTTGATAAGTGGGCCACTAATTTTGTTGGACCCATCAACCCACATGGAAAGAGGACTAGTGCAAGGTACATAATTATAGTGACTAATTACTTGAAAAGATGGGTTGAAGCACAACTAGTAAGGGACTGTAGTATAGAGGTTGTTGCGAAGTTTATTTTTGACTACATATTGTCTAGATTTAGATGTATGAATATTTTAATGAGTGACCAAGGTCACACTTCCTAAATAATACTATTGAAGCATTGACTGAAGAGTTCTGATTTTATCATCAGAAGAGTACCCCTTATCATTATTAGGCCAATGGAACAATAGGAGAATTTAATAAGATTTTGGAGAATGCACTTACTAAAGTATGTAATGTGAATAGAAGTGACTGGGACCTTATCATTCCAGCAATGTTTTGGGCTTGTAGGACCCCATGTAAGAAGTTGTTAGGTCAGACACCCTTCATGCTAGTTTATGGGAAAGAAGATATGATTCCCATGAAGCACATAGTACAATTTCTTGGCTCAAATTGGGCCCCTGAAAGAGTCGAAGGGCACAAAGTATGACACCTTCACACCTTTATTGCCGAAGTCAGTGCCATTTATTGGAGAAAACCTTGGAAATATTTTGCAGCTGAAGTTCGCAGACAATGATTTAAATGACAAAGAGAAATGTCTACAGTTCGCACCAGAAAAATACTTAAAATAGGTGCACTACCCTGAGAGTGGTGTGACAAGGTTTGAACTACAGCAGTGGGTGGTTGGATTGGTGTAGTCCAGCTTGTTGAATATGTTGAATGTGCCACACTTCGGCAGAAGTTCAGGAAGCAAAACTTGTGTGATAAAATTTCTCGTGCTAGTGCACGATGGATGCCTATGGATGGGGAATAGGATCCATATTGACCCAATGTGCTAGGATGAATTCTTAATGCACATGTACGAAAAGTGATCACTTTAGCTGCACATGAAAAACAACCCTAACAACATATATGGTTTTCTAACTTCTTAGATCTACAATAGACAGTCAAAACAAATGCAAAACAAACCCAAATCTATGAAAATAAACCAGCTAAATAGTAAAATGAAATAAGAGTTTCTCCAAATATCCAATGGATAAGACAAGATTTATAAATAATTTTTATATTATATCATCACCTGGGAAGGGAACAAAGAATGTTGTTACTAGTCCCCCTCAATGGGATGGGTTTTTGGTTGTCCTCAATGCTTCAGCTTCAGATTTTCTCTCTCAATGATGTAGAAAACCCAAGACGTGTAGAACTCAAAGGGAGCTCAATAAGCAAAAAGAAAATATAAGTAATCAAAGTATGAAAATGATAAGAGGATCAAATTCCGACCATGATAAAAGGATAAAAGGTAAGAAATGAATGGAAAACACTACTATTTATAACAAAATATTGAGTTATCCTTGATAATGGTGCGTAATAAAATATTATTAACCAAGATCTAGATCTAACTGCTTGGAATATTTTATTATATTTTGTTGGAGGGAAAAGGAATTTAAATTGGTTAAATCCCTTTATTTAGAAATAATAAACAAATAAATGATTTATTTATTATTTCAAGGATGGGGTTAAGGAATAATTTAACAAATAATTTAGTTATTTTATCATTCCTAAATGATTTAGTCAAATTTAACAAGGAATATTAATTAAATAATGATTTAATTAATTATTCCTAGATAATAATAAGATAAATAATTATTTATCTAATTATTTCTCATTAATTGGGTTAAAAATGACCTGGAACATTATTAAACAGAGGTTTAATTAACTGTTCCTAGAGGAAAATCAAAGAAATAAGGATTTATTTAATTATTCCTCAAGGGGTTTTCTATTTGGACCGGAAATAACTTAATAAACTATGGTTTATTAAATTATTTCTTATAGTGAAATACATTTTACTACGGTAAAATTGGTCTTACATGGTGTATTTTGATCCATCTAATTGTAAATGGTTAGATGAACAAAAATTGGTGTAACAGATTTCCCTCCAATGTGCGAGCATTAGGAGCTAATCGTATGACCAAGGTACGTTGTAAGAACACAATCACTAGACACAGAAGGGGAGTCATAGAGAGAGAGATACATAGGCGAAGTGAAGCGAGAGTGGACAATAACCCTGAGGGGGTGAGACCGATAAATGTAGATCTCCTTTAATGTTTGGGTACTTTTTCTCAGTGAGGTGGGGGAATCATACCTATGCCCGCCGAGATGAAAAAGTACAAAGAATAATGGTTCACCCAATAAAATGAGACTGAGCTATAAAGTACATGATATGATGGCATAAACATGGGCTAGACAAAAAAATAATGGATCCCACATACATATTGCGCTTGGGACAATAGCCAGGACTGAATACAATAATATCTGAGTACATGAGATATAATAACAACTAGAGAAGCCTTGATAAACAGGAAAGGGCTCTGAAAATATGAATGGATCATCTAAGTGATACATGCATGCTATAGGTGCTGCAAGTGGCTGGGGCCGAACCCATCAAATCTGCGGAGCTGCATCTGAGGTTGTAGAATAAAATGAAGTCATCCGAGCATGTGGGGGGATACCTGAAGGGCCACCCCCTTATGAGGTCTTAAACATATCACACACACTTGGGAATCACTGGATCAATCTGATGGATCATTGAACTATCGAGTATACGAATCTCGATCATGATGAAGTGGAGCGGATGAGAAAAAATCAAGTCAAAGGGAAGTAAGGAGTCACTATTCCTGATCTAAGACATTGAATAATAATGGAAGATAGAACCAAGATACAACACCCTCTGGACCTGTCTTCTAGAATGAATGTGTTGATGTCGACAGAAGGAGGTCCACCATAAGTGAGGCAATAAGAATCCTCAACTAAGGCATAAGAGATAATAGTAGAGTGAGTGATGGAGTGACACCAGGGATGATGATGGAATGGGGGATATTGAGTAGAAAACGGATGACTTCCCTTGTCAGAGCATAAAAAGTGTGGATGACCTGGCAGCGACTGACTCAACTCCTGAGGGGATGGGGGACAGTGAGATTGGAGGCCAAGATGGGCTACACAAGAGAGGGACAAGACGTGAATGGATGGAATATTGTAGCAGGAGGCAAAGGGAATTGGGAGAGACTCCATGAATGCGATGATGACTCAACTCAGATGTTATGATAAAGGGCGACTCGATGATGCTACCACACATAATAGGACCGGTGGGGACCATAAAAACATGAGTAAAATATGGTTACTGATGACGAAAATGGACACATGCATCAACACGTATGAAGGCTAAGTGGTGCCCCAAGTACAAGTGGTGCAAGTGTAGAAATTCGATTTTGAGAGGCGACAAAGTGACCCTTCTTGGAAAAAAGGGTTCCAGATGAAGTATCAAATCACCAAAAAAAAAAAGGATAACATGTTATGGCATGCAGGATGTATTAGAGTAGAGGACTCCAAAACATTTATGACTTTGTGGAAACATATTATGTATATACATATTTTTATATATGACGATTATGTGGCTCACCATTTGTTTATTGTTATTGTCTTGTGCTAAATTAATGTGATAAGTGTCAATATAGAATATTGTTTGTGATGCTACCTACATAGTGATTTTGGGCTCTAGGTACATGACTGAAAGTAGTGGTTTAAATTCACGCATTAAGAGTTTCACTCATAAATATGTTCTAAAAAGGACATGGTTATGCACATGATAAACGCCATGCAATTGTCTAACAAGCAGCAGGGACTCTAAATGAACATGAAGATGAAGGATGCGATGGTCAAGAGCATCGACTAACAAACCTATCACTGCATCATATTTGGCATGATTATTGGTGGTAGATATAATACATACATTGTTGGAAAGGAATAATGAATGTATGGGGGTAAAAATGGCCTAGGTTGCCGAGGCTAGATTCTAGGAGTAGAGACATGCACTGTCGGCATAACCGATGTACGGTGTGGATGAAGGATCCATCTAGAAAGCATCAAAAGAGAAAAAAGTAGAATATGATGGAAAATGCAAGAAACTAGAATGCATGGTAGAAATAAAACACACATGGGGGATGCTATGGATAAAATTTCTATGCCCCTTACACTTGTGAAATATATGGTCAATACAAGGTGCAAGGAAGTTGCCTTGGGGACAAACTTTGTTCAGGTCACAAAAGTCCATACAGACATGAATGGTGCCTACTTTTTTGAGAATGGGATAGGAACAACCATCCTTCTTAAGCTTATTGACTATGGTTTTGAGAGCCTCTCGCTGAGAAATGTGTCTCAACTTTTGACGGACAGGGTAGGCATCGAGCCATGTGTCCATATGGTGTTCGACAATGGATGGATCAAGTTTGGGCATCTCTGAATAGGACCTGGCAGAAACATTACGGAATTATTTGAGTGGCTTGGTGTAAGCCTCAATTTCTTCTAGGGTGCAATGTGCCCTCAAGGCAATGTTTTCTTCTTCAAAAGCTTTGGGTGTAGGAATGGAATTTCTAAACTGATCAACCTCATATGAGGTGAAGTCTTTAGACTCCACAACATACTGGTCATGGGACTGTTGTGAAAGGAATTATGCATGGTGGTGCATATGATCCCAAGTAAAGTCAGGGGTGGTCATTGCTTCCATAATTTCTTCATAAGAGGGAAATATGGGGGGACTGGTAGAAGAAAGACCACATGACGCGGCAGGGCTACCTGACGCATCATCATGAGAGATATGGTTCACATACGCATCACTATGGAGGGTAAAATAAGAGCTAGTAGATGAAACATCTACCAATGTTAAGCCCAAGGTGATCGCCGAAGGAGGTTTAGTCGACACAAAAGGGAATGCCCCAGAGGGGTTTTCTACCAAGGATCTCATGGATGATGACAAATAGAGGATATTGGCTAAAGGCTCCTTCATCTAGGCATCAGGTGGAGGTATCACAATAGGTGGGGAAATTTCCTCTGGTTCGGCCGGAGCCACATGCACGAGTAGAGGAATAGAGGTTCCACTCCGTTCGACCTCGATTCTGCGGACAACCTAAAGGGTGTTGTGAAAATCATCGAGACGGGGACAGAGATGAGTATAGTGGCCATAAAGATCACACAAATCACAATGATGGTTCGTGCACAACGTTTTTAGTTTCTTAGCTGAATCGGGGAAGGTAACATCGACCTCCGGGATATAAGATTTAGGAAACGTTTCGTTGACCACAAGTTTTAGAAGAGGATGTTTAGGAAAATTTTGGGTAGCATGCCCAACAACATCACACAAAGTGCACAGAGGTGACTTCTTTAGAGGCTTAGGAGGAGTGGGAGTTGTTTGAGAAAACTTATCCTTAGGTTCCTTCTTTCTGGATTTACCCCCTTGACCAAATGCTTTCGTAACAATAGTATATTCGTATTGAGGTGGTTGAGGCACTAAAGCAAAGGTAGGAGTCGTGGCCACCGATTGGACCGTGGTCAAAGCAGTATAAGGTTTGAGCTCACCAGGCAGGGTTTCAGTTGGGGGATCGATGTAATAGACTGGGATCTCGAGGGTCAAATTGGGAAGGCTCAACGTAGCCATAACAGGCACCGAAAAGACTCCAAAAGGGGGAGCGAGAAATGATATTTGACCAGAGGGGTAATGGCCCAGTGGAATGGCTCCCAACTAGTTAAGGCTAGGGGGAACCATTCTTGTTTGAAAAGGAGTGGAAGAGACACCAACAGAGGAGGAAGGTCCTTGAAAAGAAGGGCATGTAGGCTTCGTTGAGAGACCACCAGCAGGTTTTGGAGGCGTAGGCTACTAGGTAGTTGAACCAGACGCTTGTGGCTAGTCTGAGACGATTGCATCATGCAAACATTTGATGAGCTGGGATTTGCGACAAGAGGGGTGGGGGGCAGGGAATGCACCAAGTAAGGTGGAACCTTTATAGACTCCAGGTGAAACAATGGTAAGAGGTGCAACTGATTTCTTATCGGTCACTGAAGATATGATAGACTCGGGGGATATCTGAGACTTTGGTTTGTAATATGTGAACTGATCAATGGTAACTATCTTTCCATTTTGAGGAAAGCACATCTTATGGTGAACCACAGATGTGACAGAAGACATCACATAAGTGTAGCTATGACCCAAAAGGATGCTATAATCCAAGGTGGCATCAATGAATTCAATGTCAATACAAACAGTAATCCAAGGATACATGCCAAGGGGCTGAGAAGAGTGACCGTCCCAAGCATGAAAAGTGATGGTGGATGGGGCTAACTCAGGTGATCCAAGGTTATTCTATACAGAGGCAGACATCACGCAGGTGGATACGCCCTCGTCAATGATACATCGCAAGACATGGGCATTACGAATCTTGATTGGTATTTGGAAGGCTACGGATGAAGGTAAGGGGGGATGTTTTGACTTGTCAACATCAAAGATGATCAAACGATCATCCGAAGAATCCATAGTGCCTAGATCAGATAATAGAGATTTACATTGTGAAGGGCATGACTGTAGAACTTCCAACACTAAAATGGCAGCAGGAGATCATTCCAAGTCATATATTATGCTGTAATTATGGGAAGCTTTAGCAGAAGTAGCATTTTGGCGTAATGGCCATTTGGGGATCTTGGGAATAACCTCTACCTGTGACTGAGGGGTCTGTAAAGGGTAATTTGGTGTCGAACTGTACTTTGTGGAAATTTTGGTTTGAGACTCGGTGGCAGATGAAGCAGGTGCCTTGCCATATTGGCGCGACCGAGTTTGAAGGTTGACATCAACAATATTAACCACTTCAGAATTCATCATGACAATGTGGTAATTAGAGGTACCAGACTGTGAGGGTTGAGGGGCAACCTGACCTTGATGGGGTTGGGAAGCCACATATCCTTACTGAGGGAAAGGATCAGTAAAAATAGCTGGTTGAATAGGTGCAGTATTTGGAGGAGTTGAAACCATGGCTTTTTGTCCTCTATATGCTACTTATACTTCCCACAAATGACGAAATTGAGGTAAAATGGGACAATCGTCAGTATAATGGCCATGGACACCACAACAAGAACAAGGCTTCTTCATACGAATAGGCCTGTCCTACCTAGGTTGATTGCCTTGTTGTTGGTTGTTAGTGTTTGTTGAGTTCCCTTGGTGCCCTTGATTACCTTGCACAGGTTGGTTTTGGTTGCCTTTACTCTTTTTCTTGGAATTTGGAGGATCGGTCACACTCTGTTACACATACACCTGATTCGAAGGAGGAGGTGGTTGCTGCAGTGGAGGTTGAGAAGGCATAGGAGGATAGGGTGCTAATGTCAGAGGAGCTCGAGCATCGAATTGTTGATAAGGATAGAAATGAGGTTGATAAATATTGGGGTAAACAGGTTGAGCGACCACAAGCCCTGGCATCAGTTGATTCAATGGGGAAAATTTTATTTGTCCTAGATACATGTTGCCAGGAAGGGAATAAGTGCTAGAGGAGCTGGCCCCTCCCTAAGGGAAACCATAACCCATGGGAGGATTAGTATACATATGTGAAAGATATCCAATGATACCGTCAACAACATGAGATTCCCCCGGTGCATTAGCATCACCAGGTCTAGGAAGATCGGGTAAGACGGTATAAACATAACCAGACTAAGCGTAGATCAAGTGATATTTCAATGCGATTTGGAGAGCTTATTCCTCTTTCTGAGGAAATTGAGACGCGACATTTTTACTAATTGAAGGAAAAAGCATTATGAGAAACCAATCCATATAGACACGGTCGTCGAATGTAGGAGCTCGGCATAAGCTCATGCTTCTACGCCATTCTTGGACATGGTTAGAAAGGTAGGTAGCATAAGTTTAACAAAATGTATTCAACAACTCGGTATCGGTATCATATCAGAGAGGTAACTAGAAGTAGGAAATAAATGATTTAGCAAGTGTCGCAAAAGTGGAATGAGAGGCAGAGGCCTAGTCGACATACCACTTTGCAATGTCTCTAGTGAGCGTATGCTAGAATAACTGAAGACAGATAGAGTCATCAGTGATAGAATTAGACGAACACGACATGTGAAAGGAGCGAATGTGATTAGTAGGGTCCTTTCTAGCATTTCCTTCAAACTTAGGGATGTCAGAAGGAATCTTAGTTAGCATAACAGGCCAACCTGGATCATGGTGTATAGGGTCGTTAATTAACTGGCTGAAATCAAGGAGGCTGAAACCTACCATAAAAGGTAAAAAGGGAGTAGCTAGAATGGTTACGGTATTGGTTCCACTACTAGCAGCACCAAAGTTAGGGTCGGGGCTACCACTAGCTTGAGGATCAGTACCTACATTGGCACCTGACATGGTGGGAGAATGAGGTAGAGGGGAACCAGGTTTAGAATCACAGTGAGGGCCCGACGGACTATAATCAAAGTCAGTATAAGGACTCAATGGAGAGCTAACTCAACGTCTACGAGATGGAGTATGTCTTCCTAATAGAAACTGAGGATGAAGGCCTAAGAGCCTCTAGGATAAATGCGTTGGGGTTGCAATGATTACAAGACATAAGTAACCCAATAATGAAGAGAGATAAACAAAGTTACAGAGGGGTAGATAAATTAATTATGATTTTTATGTCTTGGCTTAGTGGTGTAAACCAAGCACTCTTCGCTTTAGGTGTGCATGTGTGCAATTTGTGTGTTAATTTTAATTAATCCCAGATGTTTGTGTATAAATAAAAAGAAAAAAAATTATATAACTATAAATAAAACTAAAATGACAGTAACATAAACAACTAAAGATGCATAAATTCAACCCAAAAATAAGGGCTCCCAAACAACTATTCTAAGAGGTAGGCGAAATTGACTCAGAACACACAATATGGCCAAAATATATAAGGTCTAAGGGATAGGGATATAATGAATCAGATCTACTGAAAAGAGGTGCAAAAAACAATAAGAAACAAGAGGGAAAACTACTGCAAAATGGGAGGCGACAGGTTAAAACCCTAAGGGAAACAAGAGGGACCCTAAGGGAAAGGTCAAACAAGACTCAAGAGGGAGTTCTGGAAGAGGTAAGAACCAATCTAAATGAATCTAGAAGAAAGATAGATCATACCCTAAACAATGGTTGAAAGCACTACAAAATCTCAGAATACCTACTCAGCTAAACCCCTCCTAAAAAGGTGGAAGCATACTGAAACACTAAGGGGATTTTTCTAACTTCAAAGAGAAAAACTGAGCATATCTAGGCCTAATATGGGTGGAGAAAGAGGTGAGACAACCATGGATAGTGCTTGCGGAAAACCCTGAAAGTTACTGAAAAAATCCCAAAAAATGTTACAACTCGCAGGTACTGATTTGTAGGATGCTAAAATCACAGTTCTGGGCCCAACAAGTGCAACATGAGCCTAAACTCACAAGTTTTGGGATAAAAAGTGCAATCTGCAGTTCCGGGAGTCTCGAGCAACAAGTTGTGGAAAAAGTTTATGTCTGTGGCGCAGTTGATACCTGTTATATGCAGAAAACACCCAGAAACACTCAAAAGTTAGATTTTTTACTGTTTTATGGCATAAAAGGTTAAAAAAAAACCGTTAAGAGGCTAAAAATAGTTGAAGAAGAACCCTAGGTACTGAAGCAGATGCTCAAGTATGAATCTGAATAAAACCCTGTGGATTCACCAATTGTTAGGATGAATTCTTAACACAAGTGTACAAAAATAGATCACTTTAGCTGCACATGAAAAGCATCCCTAACAACAAATATGGTTGTCTAACTTATTAGATCTGCAATAGACGGTCGAAACAAATGCAAAACAAACCCAGATCTATGCAAATAAAGCAGTTAAAAAGTAAAATGAAATAAGATTTTCTCCAAAATATGCAATGGAAAAGACAAGATTTATAAAGATTTTTTATATTATATCAACACTTGGGAAGGGAACAAAGAATGATGTTACCAGTCCCCCTCAATGGGATGGGTTCTTGGTTGTCCTCAATGCTTCAGCTTCAGAGTTTCTCTCTCAAAGGTGTAGAAAACCCAAGACGTGTAGAACTCAAAGGGAGCTCAATAAGAAAAAAGAAAATAAAAGTAATCAAAGTATGACAATGATAAGAGGATCAAAGTCCGACCATGATAAAAGGATCAAAGGTAAGAAATTAATTGAAAATCCTCCTATTTATAACAAAATATTGAGTTATCCTTGATAATGGTGCATAATAAAATATTACTAACGAAGACCTAGATCTAACTGCTTTGAATATTTTATTATATTTTGTTGGAGGGAAAAGGAATTTAAATTGGTTAAATGTCTTTATTTAGAAATAATAAACAAATAAGTGATTTATTTATCATTTCAAGGACGGGTTAAGGAATAATTTAACAAATAATGATTTATTTTACTATTCCTAAATGATTTAGTCAAATTTAGCAAGGAATATTAATTAAATAATGACTTAATTAATTATTCCTAGATAATAATAAGAAAAATAATGATTTATCTAATAATTTCTCATTAATTGGGTTAAGAATGATCAGGAATATCATTAAATAGAGGTTTAATTAATTATTCCTAGAGGGAAATCAAATAAATAAGGATTTATTTAATTATTCCTCATGGGGTTTTCTATTTGGACCAAAAATAACTTAATAAACTATGGTTTATTAAATTATTTCTTATAGTGAAAGAAATTTTACTACAGTAAAATTGGTCTTACATGGTGTATTCCAATCCATCTAATTGTAAATGGTTAGATGAACAAAAATTGGTGTAACACAATGTTAATATGGAGAGTCACAATATTTCCTTATCAAGGGTTGAGCCCCACAGAGGAGTTTTTGGGGAAATATCATGATAGAGCCATAGCAGACAACATGGAGGATATATACAATGTAATCCTATTTCTCCTATTACACCTTTCATCTCTGAAAACTTGGTGGGAAACATTTCTTGATATTCATGAACTTTCTAAATTTACTCATTGTCTCCTCATCCCAATGGTCTCCTATTGTTAAAAAATCTGGTTCCTTCTCTGATACTATGTTTACCTTCTTGGTCTTCAGTGGCTTTGTTATGTTTGGTATCTATAAATTAGGTCCAGTTACTTCTTGGTATCCTTCGGACTCTGTTATGTCAATGTTGTGAGGATCTTCTTCTTCATATACAGTAAGGTTATAACACTCCACTGCATTTTATATTTGCGCAACTCAATCAGGTTGTTGCCTTGTAAGTAGGGTTACATTCTCAAAGATCCTCTTCTTGACTTTCTGAAGGACCAAATCTATGTATGGGCATTGGGAAGTCGTCCTCAAAGCTGAATGTTAATATAAAGTCATCAACCATCTCTGTCCAGTTCTTCGTACCATGTCGAAGCTCTGTTTCTAGGTACCATCTCTTAGGGATTATCTCTAATGTGTGAATTAATCCATGTACCCATTCTTGTTGTGGAATCTCCCTCCATGTTGTAGTGCATAGCTAGATATTATTCCTAGGATTAGTTTCACCATCATATTTTATCTCCATATTTGTATCTATCTGTCCAAACCTTGTCCACATCAATCTTCGACAATCCTTCCAACCTCCTATATTCTTCTTGTGTGCATTCCACCATCTAGAAGGGGTAGCTTTCAGGGCTATATCCAAGGCTGACAACCTTTGATTTTCTGCAACTTATTCTTCATAATCATTAAGAAAAATATTTACATCACTTAAGCCATCATAAGTAGGAAGATTACATACCTTAGATATCATACATAGAACTGATTTGGTAATTCTTGTGCAACGTCTTGTGGATACTTCATGTAGCCTATTCTGTCAGTTCTCCAACTCTTCTTCTGAGCCTGAGGTACAAGAACTATCATGCTTCCAACTCAAATTTCCCTCTACAGTAGGGTTAACACAATCTTGTTCCTTCACTGTCATTTGATAGATATTGTCTATGTTAGCTGTGCAATATTCTTCTTTGACTGGTTCTATGTATCTTACTCCTTCTGATGGATCCAAGGGAACAATTACTCTAATATTGTTTCCTTAAAATATCATGTCTCTTCGTTAGATGATATTATCAAATTCCCAGTCAAGTCCAAGAAATGCAGGATAAGAGTTATTGTCATCGGCGATCTTTATTACTTCAGAATCAGCAGTAGTGTGAATTCCTTCAATATCCATTGTGATACCTGGTAGTCTTCCTAGAGGGAAGATCTTTTGTTGATTTTCCATTCTTAATTGAATAGGATACCATTGTAGCTTCGGCTTACCCATTAATTCCCATGTCAGCTTCATCAAGACATTAACATCAGATCCTAGATCTAGAATAATTTGATCCATCGTACTCTCTTATTCGAACACTAAGACTCATCTCCCTTCTAGTTCTCTTTTGTCAATGCAAATTACTGACTATGCGCATCTCACTTTGTGGTGTTTCTTTGGATGCACAGGATTCTATCAACTCCGAAAGCCCTTCTACAACCTTTTGATCTCTTAAAAATTTCATACAAGTATGTATAAAATACTTTAAAATACCTACTTGATTTGTTGAATCCTAGTCTTGTGTCAAAGCTTAGTTCTGTATGCTGCAATTACTTTTCTGATTGGCCTCTGGTTATGCAGTAGAGTTCAAAGCTCGAACATCCATAAAAATTCACTACATCCATAAAAAATTGCTTTACTTCCATAAATAATTCTTTTTCTTTCTGAATATAAAAAATAGGAGCTTTCTCAGTAGTATTTCTGACCCATGAACTTTCATATTATTTATTTTCATTTTCTTTATCACTACCATTCGTAGCTCCACTTTGAGTGACAATACTAACTCGAGATTTGTTTATCCTCCTTTCAGCAGTCATCATTTGAGTATTCTATGTCAGTTGCCAATTCCTATTTTCTTACATCTTTTCCATAAGTACAAGAGATTCTTGAATTACATGGTCAAAGGATTTACAATATTTACATGTCCTTGTGGGGTTTTCGAAGTCTCTTGAAAAATGACCCAGCTGGCCACAATTATATAAAATGATTTTTCCATGTCCTTGACTAACTCCACCACCTCGACCACGACATTGTCCATTTTCCTCATGTTCATGCTCTTCTGCTTGCAGCTTATAAGTGTCAGCACTGCATTCCATCATTAGGTCGTAAGCTAGACAATTATTCTCATCGTGTCTTACTGATTTACAAAATTTGTAATATATATTCCTAAGAGTCTCTACATATTTAAGTAACAAGTAAAAATATTTTGAATGATGTTGGCCTCCTGTCTTACATATTTAGCACCACTGGCTAGATCCTACATTCAAGGGATTCAGTGTCCCACCAGCCATGTAATCCCTAAATATAGGGCACTATTCTTTAGAATGACCTTCCGATCTGCACTTTGTATGCCATACGTCTTCTCTAACTTCTTTGATTTTCTTGATGTCTTGTATCTATAGGGTTAGGTTCACTAGATTATTCTAAATTTGTTGCATGCCTGCATTAGTATCTCATATAGGTGAAGCTTCCAATTTCATCGTAATATCTAGAGCTTCAACTTGACTTTCTATCTTTTGTTGTATGAATGGAAATATGATATACGATAGAATCGCAACTATAAACCATTATTGACGTTGCTACGAAGCTATGTCAAAGATTACCTGATCCAATAACACCTTAAATCTTTGATCAAACTACCAAACAAACTTAGTAGGTTTTTTTTTTTTTTATCTCTTTCAACTCATTGATGCACTACGACTCAAACTTCGGCTTCTTAAACTCTCTTATCAGTGTTGTTTTAATATCTGTAAACTTCTTGTTCTTATTATTGGAATAATTCATATACCATGTGTCAATTCTCTATCTCGCAACGTCGTAATGAGCTACACTTTCTTTATATTCTCATCATTGATCTGCTTCGTTGTCCATACAACTTCACATAGAACCCAAAATTGTTTTGGATCCTCCAATCCAATTGCTTTGAAAACAGGTAGCTTAATATCGTCAGCCATACTTCTTCTTGGAGGGGGAGGGGGGAGGGGGATGGGGGATAGGAGGGGTAGGGGGAATGGGAAAGCCAAAAATACCTTGGCTATTACTTTATTTTGGATTCTGCAAACTCTCTGGCTAGAAGGGAGAATATTGCAAAGTTACCTACAAGTTATCAGGGTGGATTTCTTCTCTTTCACTTTTAGATCGACTCAATAGAGGACTATAATCAGTCTCTACAAAGGTCTTTGGGTCTTGTCCACGAGATCTATTTTTTTATCTAATCTATATCTCTTTCCACTTCGCATTGAACTGATCTCTTTTTCATGTTATTCTCTCTTCTTCCAAACATAAGTAAACTAGAAATATGATTGCATCCATAGAACTCCCTTTTCATGTAGAATCATCTTTCCAAAGTTTCATATATTTTAAATACTTACCTCGCAGTCCTTTGAATAATTGTCATTCCACTTCACTGTAGGAAATGGTTGATTCTACAATGAACTCAGTAATTAATCCTCCCAAGATTCTATCAATCTGGAACTCAACAACCCTTTAAATCCTATTGTCAATGCTTGTGAGTCATTGTATCAGTTCAAGAGTCCACACCATAGGTTCTCCACCCTTAAAACAATTCTTCCTTTCAATCAACCGCCATATCCACTCATACAACTCAACAGGAAAATAACCAAAGAAAATATCGTATTGGTTCGTAACAATATACTTTTGTAACCAAGCTTCATATGTTAGAGGATGGTTTATGTTTTATTGATCCACAAATTTTTGCAATTTCATGATCCGAAAGGAAAATGGAATCCACCCATGGTGTTCCTCCACCTATGTTATCCATCCACCCATGGAATTCACCCATGGTATTGTAAATGGCATCGACCCATGGTATTTATTCGCCTATGGTATTGTAAGTGACATCTATCCATGATATTCATTCACCCATGGTATGTATCCACCCATGGTATTCATCTACACATGGAATTTACCCATGGTATTGTAAGTGGTATTGACCCATGGTATCCACCTATGGTATCTACCCATAGTATTGTAACTCAAAAAAAGGCTATAAATAACAAGCCTCACTTTGTTAAAGGACATATTATTATTTCAGTCCTTTTACAAAGGGAGGCTTGTTATTTATAGCCTTTTTTTAGTTACAATACTATGGGTAGATCCCATAGGTGGATACCATGGGTCAAGGTCAATACCATGGGTAGATACCACTTACAATACCATGGGTAAATTCCATGTGTAGATGAATACCATGGGTGAATGAATACATTACTACATTTGGGGGAAATTCCGACACTTGGTTCCGACACTTTTGACCAAATGTCAGAAATTTCCCCAAATTTTTTCAATCCCGCTCGAAACCGTCACTATACCAACGTTTATAGAAAAGTGTCACAATACCGACACTTATACAAAGTGTCGCAATTGTGATGTTTGGAGGAGGACGTCGCAATTGCGACACTATGCCCCAAAGTGTCGCTATTGTGACGTCCTCCTCCAAACGTCGCAAGTGCGACACAATGTCTAAGTGTCGCAATTGCGACGTTTGGAGGCACCCGTCGCAATAGCGACGCTTTTTTCGCTGTCGGTATAACGACACTTATATGTGCGCTACATAAAAATATGAAACTTCTATGCGTGCTACATAAAAATTATTTTATTAAAAATATGAAACTTATATCCATCGCAATAGCTACATTAACGTCTGATATCACACGCGCATTCGCCCTTTGCTCTTGCAGAACAGCATTCACCCTTAGCATTTGCCCTCAGCTCTTGCAGAACAGCATTTTCCCTCAGCATTTTCCCTCAGCTCTTGCTGAACAACATTCGCCCTCAGCATTCACCCTCAACATTCGCCCTGAGCTCTTGCAGAACAAAATTCACCCTCAGCATTTGCCCTGAGCTCTTGCAGAATAGCATTCGCCCTACATTCGCCCTCAACTCTTGCAAAATGGCAATTTCTTACTGCAGGCCCTTCCTCCTATAGTAGGGTTGACTCTATTTGGGTTTTTTTGGTCAATTCCATTGGATTGTGTTAGGCTGTAGGGTTCTCTCTAGATGTCAAGAATCAAGATTCAATACCCTCTATTATCTTCATCACTCAATACAAGATTTTTCCCCAAAGAAACGCTTATTAATTTGGCAGCCATTATTTCTCCCTACTTTAAAAACCCTACATTTAAATGAAAACAAGCATTTCATTTCAACTACAAAAATATATTAGTGTTTGCCCTCAGCATTCACCCTCAGCTCTTGCAGAAAAACATTTTCCCTCAGCATTCTCCCTTAGCTCTTGCAAAACAACATTCGCCCTCAGCATTCGCCCTCAGTTCTTGCAGAACAACATTCGCCCTCAGCATTCGCCCTCAGCTCTTGCAAAATAGCATTCGCCCTCAGCTCTTGCAGAACAACATTCTCCCTGAGCTCTTGCAGAACAACATTCGCCCTGCATTCGCCCTTAGCTCTTGCAGAACAACATTCGTCCTCAGCTCTTGCAAAATGGTAAGTTCTTACTCCAGGCCCTTCCTCCTATAGCAGGGTTGACTCTATTTGGGTTTTGGTCAATTCCATTGGATTGTGTTAGGCTGTAGGGTTCTCTCTAGATGTCAAGAATCAAGATTCAATACCCTCTATTATCTTCATCACCCAATACAAGATTTAAATTTTCCCAAAGAAACGCTTATTAATTTGGCAGCCATTATTTCTCCCTGCTTTAAAAACCCTACATTTAAATGAAAACAAGCATTGCATTTCAACTACAAAAATCTATTAGTGTTCAAATGTACATGTGTGCATCACTTGTGTAGGGTATTCCTTTTCCACTTTCCCATTATCCAAGAATGTGTGCAGTATAGTTCATATTTTTTGTGATTTAGATTATCTTGAAAAAGGAAAGGTAAATTATTTCCCATGGAAAAAGAAGGTTTTCCCTTTTTACTACTGGAAATGGTACAACAAAGTTCCATTTCTACCAGAAACTCCTATGAAACAAGAACCAAATAAAGGCCATGTCCTCAATGGACATCATTTGGCTTTGAAAATGGCCATTGCACCGTGTTGTTTCTTATATTACATCACGATAGTTTCTTAGGTCATTTCTTGTTTCTTGAGATGAAAAACAACCAAAGAAATTGTGAAGATCGTTTCAAGAAATAAATGACCATTTCTCAATCATATCTCAACTATTTTTTATTTTATTCAGTGGTTGCTTACTTTGAGAGAAATTTGACACTTTTATAAGGAATATAACATAAAAACACAAAATGGGAAGGAATTGATGGGGTAGATGTCCTTTAGTTGTTGTCAATTAAGAATTGATAATACACGATGCATGTTCTGTACTACAAACTAGATTCCTTCCTGGAGTTAGGACACAGAGTATTGAATCAAAGTTGTAGTTTCTAACTTCTTGTATTGGTTCATCAATCTTGAAATTTAGACATTGCATGTCTTCATTGCTTCATGTTTGAATAATTTGCATCATATGGTACAATAGGAAATTAGGAATTATGATTATTATTACTTTATGGATTTGTTAAGTTACTTTTAAGTTTGCATGGTTTAGTGTGAAATTATTCTAGTGTGCCCCTAGGCCCAGGTGAAGGAATGCCAAGGATTGAGAACCCTAGTTTTTAAATGGTATTGTTTATTATACCCAAAAACCCCTCAACATCACTTCTTATTAGTTCTTAAAAATAGTGTTGTAAACAATTTGAGAATTGATATAGCAAAATCTCGCACTTCTCAAGATAAAGTCCTAAAGCTAAAGTGTGATACCATGTGTAATTCAGTAGCCCCATTGTCACCTCACCAACCTCTTTTCACTTCGGGCTAGCTCTCCTCCAACTCAAGGGGGGTTCTCCCTAGTAGATGTTAGGGATCTAATGGCCCAACCAAACCAAGTCAAGAGCCCCCTATCTCTCTATGTTTACTACTATCAATCAAAATATTGAACAATAGGGTCAGACATGCATCCTGAAGATAAAATTGCCTGGGTATTTTTGGGTAATTTCAAAGGGAAAGTCCCCAAACACATATAATCAAGGAATTATAATGTGATTTCAAACATTAAATATCAACAAAATCGTTTAAAGGATATTGAAAGGAAAAAGGTGATGGAGTATAGAAAGTGCCTTACTTAAATGCTCTAAGGATTTTTCAATAGTTGCTCCAAAAGCTTCACTTCGAGGCCATTCAAGATCGTCTCCAAAAATGCTATACCATCAGCTTCAACAATGTTGCTCCAAAAATGTCCTCAAGGTCTTCACAACAAGTTTACTAGAAGTTTCTCCAACAATATATTCAATAAGGTCTTCATTGTCAACTCGTCTCTTGTTTGGGTGCCTTAATGTGCAATGACATGTTTCGAGGACTGAATTCAATGCAAGGCATATTTGAAACTCTAACTCTGTCTTCCGGTGTCTTATTAGAAATTATTTCAGTTTTCATTTTGTGTTTTCAAGTTAGATATTGTTTTAAAGTTCTTACATTTATAATTTTATTTCAATGTGGCAGACTGATCAGGGTAGTACAAGAAAAACCCTGATACGGGATGATCGCGGAAAGAGGCCAGCGGAAGAACATGTAAAGTGCCAACATTTCTCTATCTTCAGGTATTTTAGTTATTTACATAATTGAAATAATATTAATTTTGTTCAAATATGCAGACACCTAGCCATGGTATGCTTGATGATTCCCTCTTTGAGGAAGAGCTTTCTTCATCCCTATCTCTAGTGTTCTTGTTGCGAAAAAAGGCACGAGATGCAAGGTCGGAATTTAATACTTTGATAGACGCGCCTCAAACACCTGAAACAGAAGAGAGGATAAAACAACTTATGAGCCAGCTAGAAATATATCAGGTAATAATAAAAAGTCAAAAGGATATTTTTTTTGTTCTACATGAGATGAATTGTGATAGTTTGATTTTTAATTTTTACATTGACTAAACTAACAAAAAGTTCTTTTGTATGTAGCGTTTTCTGGCATTTGCTGAACCCGGTGTTGGTGGTAGTGGGACACAAGGGCAAGAGATTTCCCAACAACCCTCTCGTACACCTTCTACTCCTTTAGGTGCTAGCCAAGAAACACACCCTGCCCAAGCAGACACCCAGCCAACCGCTGAACGTGTTGGCAATGATGAGGCTGATATGGCCAGCTACATTATTGCGTTTCCTGGAGCTACACGTGTCAGCTCCACAGGGACCATTAATGGCACGTTGTTGGTGAACGATGAAGGTGTCCCTATAAAGCACATACAACTCCCAGGTAAATTTTAATATTTTAACTATTTCATGTACTTTATCTAAAACATATTTATCATGATTTTTATTTTTAAATTAATGATAATATCTTTTTTTTTCTGTGTAGGAAACAATGAGTTCTACAAGTTTTTGGAGAGCCATGAATTGGTAATTTTTGGCCCAACCATAAGCACATGGTGGAATTCCCAGAATTCCAACCTGAAAAAAGAACTTCTAGATTATCTAGAAGCCCTTTTTGGGGTCGGCACATTTGCAGAACAACGATGGCTCGGGTAGCCGGCAAATATTTGAAATATACCAGGGACACCTATAGGACACAATTGCAATTTAACCCTAGATACGAGCGTCCTCTCACAGTTCCAGAGAGTGAGTGGAGAGCACTCATCCATGACGGAAAAGAGAAAAGGGCAAAGAAAGAAGGAAAAATGCCAACTGGACCCACAAGGTAAATTACAACTTTAATTCAATAGCTTTAATTTTCTCTATTTCTAAAATAAAAGTGTGCTCCGTCATATTTGACTTCAATCTTTTGATGCTAGGTTGCCTAACACCTCAAAGGCAACCAAAGCTAGGATTGAAAAAAAAGGCCATCACAAGCTAGGCCAGGGCGGCTACTTGAAATTACGTGCAAGAATTGTAATTAAGTAGCTAAACATCTTATAATTAATTGTATCGCCTTCCAACGTTTTTGTAATCCTATCAAATATGATTAAAAATACACAATCATATGTAATGTAGGGTGATGACTTCAGAACAGAAACTACAGAGGAAGATAAAAATATTGCTTTCCATTTCGGCTATCAAGCCGTAGTTGAACGTCGCAGAAGCTTGGGGCAGGTCCCAAGATCTAGAATGCCTGATAAGGTAAAACATTAACCTTTCAATATGTTTGTTTTTGTCCATAAATTTAATGTCTAACAACTTTGTTTAAATCAGGGGAGCAGCACTACCGACGAGGCAAATAACCCAGTTTTAGAGCGAGATGTAGATGATCCTCACGTGCAACCTGATCATTGTAGTGGGGACCAGGGCGACAATGCTACTATCAGTGAGGGCCGTGACGGTAATTAATTTCCACTTATAATTTTTTCTAATTATACCTTGATGGTTGTCCTTATAACATTTTTTGTTTAAATGACAGAGAATGTTTCCTTTGAGGATCTTACCACCAGAGAGGAAGACAGGACAACAGTCCCAACGGTGACAACTGGTGCACCAGGTAAATAATCTCATTGCAATTTTTTTTATTAATATTACCAAACTAGTTCAATGATATTTAAAAACTGACAATTAAAATTTAATATTATTTGTTTTTGTAGGCGATGCCCTGTCACTGGATGAGACCAAACATCGTGACTACGCAACTAGGTCAGCGGCGACAACTGGTGCACCAGGTAAATAATCTCATTGCAATTTTTTTTATTAATATTATCGAACTAGTTCAATGATATTTAAAAACTGACAATTAAAATTTAATATTATCTGTTTTTGTAGGCGATGCCCCGTCACTGGATGAGACCAGACATCGTGACTACGCAACTAGGTCAGCGGTGACAACTGGTGCACCAGGTAAATAATCTTATTGCAATTTTTTTATTAATATTACCGAACTAGTTCAATGATATTTAAAAAATGACAATTAAAATTTAATATTATCTGTTTTTGTAGGCAATGCCCCATCACTGGATGAGACCAGACATCGTGACTACGCAACTAGGTCAGCGCCGACAACTGGTGCACCAGGTAAATAATCTCATTGCAATTTTTTTTATTAATATTACCGAACCAGTTCAATGATATTTAAAAACTGACAATTAAAATTTAATATTATCTGTTTTTGTAGGCGATGCCCCGTCACTGGATGAGACCAGACATCGTGACTACGCAACTAGGTCAGCGGTGACAACTGGTGCACCAGGTAAATAATCTCATTGCAATTTTTTTATTAATATTACCGAACTAGTTCAATGATATTTAAAAACCGACAATTAAAATTTAATATTATCTGTTTTTGTAGGCGATGCCCCGTCACTGGATGAGACCAGACTTCGTGACAACGAAACTAGGTCAGCGGCGACAACTGGTGCACCAGGTAAATAATCTCATTGCAATTTTTTTTATTAATATTACCGAACTAGTTCAATGATATTTAAAAACTGACAATTAAAATTTAATATTATCTGTTTTTGTAGGCGATGCCCCGTCACTGGATGAGACCAAACATCGTGACTACGCAACTAGGTCAGCAGTGCGGGTCGAAAGGCACGAAACAAGAGCAGAGCATGATGATATTGATGATGTAATTAGGAGCTTTAAAAATAGGAAGAAGAAAAAGAAAATTCGATAATGTAAAATATTGTATTATTATAAGACAAACGTTACCATACTTGGAACATTTTTTGCATTATATAAAAAACTCATTTATCATACTATTTTTATGTCAAGCATTAATTGCAATGTTTCCTTGCGTACTTTTTGTTGAATTGTTTTTTTATTAGTTATCGAATATTTTTTTTTATGCTCATGAAAGTAAAAAATGAAATATAGATTGGGTATTGGGGAATTGAGAGTGATGTGAGGGGGGGAGGGGCCATAAGAGCTTCCACCTTCACGTGGTTGGCCCTGTTTAGTAGAGAATAATTTATTGGAGCGATTTAATCTTGGAGCAAACCTCCCTCGATCCAGTGTAGCAACAAAAAAGTCACCGTTGACTTAGTTGCTACTCTTTCAGATCGTGGGAGGCTTGTTCCAAGTTCATGCGACTCCAATAAATTGTTCTTGAAACGAAGAGGAGCTTATTCAGGTATGTTTTGACATTTTCAACATATGTTCTAACATTATCATAAGAATGCATCTTAGAGTAAAAAAATACTACATCAATTACTTGTATTTATTGTATAGATAATGATGGATTTTGATTGACTTGGCAGTGCAGGTACAAATCCTCTTGCATCATGAGCAATACAACTTGTCAACCAGGGTCATGTCCAGGATATTTTTGCTTGTGCGCTTGACCAGGTTCGTAATGTCACATTTTGTAAGTTCCTTTGCAGTTCATAATTCAATATTAAGCTTGTTCACGATTATTATCTAGGTTTTTTGTATGTGTTTTTTCATCTATTTGATTGTAAGCAACTATGCATGTTTCCTGTTGTTCACTATGATTTCTCCCATTACCACTCCCAGATGAATCCAAATTTATTGTTACATAGGTTACTTTATTGTTACTATGATTTCTCCATTTACGATTTCATAGGTTACATCATGTAAAGTTGTCAATCTCAGGTTGGTGATGAGCTTTAGTTCTCCAGATTTGGGGATTTTCTGATATTTTCTCCCTCATGTCATTCTTGCATCACCTCGTTGTTTGAGCATGTCAATTTTCTACCACTTGTACCAATTGGCACATGTCAATCTCTGAGTGGTGCCACATTTCACCTATTTTCAGTGAGAGTTTAGGGTTTCTCTAACATACCTTTAGAAATCTGATTCAGTGCCTGCTTGAATATCGTCAAATAATAATCATGGCTTGGATCGATGAGCATGTTCTGAATGGTTGGTTGATTCATAAGAACCACCCATATAGTCATCTTGAGATATTTCAGAAGTTTTCTCGGGTTTCCTTTTTCACCGTTTCTAGTGGGTGGGATGGTGTGGGGTGATCCATAAATATTGGTGCTCTTGTAGTAGGGAATTTGTTTTTGGGGATATAAAGAAGCATTTGATGTAGATATCCCATTGGATGCATTCATAGATGGGCACGAGAGGTCAAGAATTTAAATTAAAAATATGCAACCTCTAGCATGGCAACCTGAAGGCCGCGAGAGACACTGGTTAAAGATTGTTTTGTGCTGGCCTTAATATAATCGTGATTTCACTCTATTATCTTAATGCAAATATATAGTCTGATCTCATTAAAATGAGGATTGTGGTTGTATTTCTCTTTGGTTGTTTCTCTCTTAATGCTCCAGAAGTTGCCAAAAGTTGTGATAGTTGTTTAGTTTGCCTGTTACAACTTAAAAGTGGTTTTTAGTAATGGGAGTCATGTTTTTTAAGGTTCATACTAATATGAAGATATTGTAATTCTATATTCAGGATAAGAGAAGATGGCCTCTGCTTTGGGCATTATGACAACAATTGCCACATCTACCTCATTGGGTAACAATGGAAAGGGGAAGAATTTGGGTGCAATGTTTGATAATTATGGCAGACAATTGTCTTCTCTTTCAGTTTTTTCACCCATTTCCTTTAATTGCTCAAGCAGAAGAGGGACTCTGAGATTACGCGACAGAGAGAAGGTAGTTAATACAAGAGCTATGGAAAAGGAGTTGTACTTCAACAAGGATGGCTCAGTGAAAAAAAAATTGCAGGTCAGAGAAAAAATTATGTTTAAAGGAAGGTCACCTGCATGTGAAACTTCACTGCAATGATCTTTCCTTGTCCACTTATATTCAATTTTAATGTGTTATTTTAATTTTTCATGGAGGGTTGTTTTGGCATATGGTCTAGCATTCAATTGCACACTTAATGAAAGCATTTTCAATTTGTCTTGCAGGCGGTGTGAACAAACTTGCTGATCTTGTTGGAGTCACCCTTGGGGCAAGGGGCAAAATGTTGTCTTGGAGAGCAAGCATGGTTCTCCGAAAATAGTTAATGATGGTGTGACAGTAGCTAAGGAGGTAATTTGTAGATGTGTGCTTTGGTTTTCTTTTTAACATTGTATTAGTTCCCCCTCTTAAATGTCTTAGATTTGGTAGGCATAATTTGAAAACTCAAAGGTGAAAGGAAACATATTTGTTACCCAGTGGTCTACTTGGCCTATGGACTAGCCACATTAGAGTAATGCATAAATCTTTTCACAACAATAAAAGGAAAGGGTTATGGCCGAGTCAAATTTTATTGTTATTGACAATGTAATGAAATGTATCTCAATGCTATGGTTTTGGCCTTTTTATTGGTTGAATTAGAGGACCCAGTTGAAAATATTGGGGCCAAGTTGGTAAGGCAAGCTGCGACAAAGACAAATGATTTAGCTGGGGATGGAACCACAACATCCGTTGTTCTTGCACATGTTGGAATATTAAAAAATTCTAGAACAATGAATGGAGAATAAATCTCCCTTCCTCTAACACAGAGAAAATAAAAATTTCTTTGACAGGAGACAGAGTTTCAATACTTTGAAAACAAACTTCTATTCCCTTCAATAACTCAAAAAAAACTATTACACTACTTCCTCACTGAGAGGGATTACAAAATTATGACTGCTACAAAATGCAGTGCATAAAACCAACTCATTGTCTGTTCAAAACAAACATACTCTGTCTCTAAAACACTCTGCTGTGTTTTTCACTTTCGCACTGCTGTGCATACACACTTAAAAAGTTACACTCAATTTTTCACTTTTTACACACTGCTATGTAATAAAAAATTTACGTACTGTCTATAAAAAAAACTACCAAGATTTTTTGTCCTTTTTATTTTTATATGCCGTAACATATAAAACATATTATAATAAACCCTCTTTTAAAAAAATAAAATTAAAACTAAATTCTATGGCCCACCTTTCATTTCGCATATGATATATATATAACATATGTATATATTAAAGCACACATAAAATTAAACTATCAAAACATTAAAGAACCCTTTTCGTTGGACTTCAAAAGTCTGAATATATTGAATTTCAAACCAAATTCGCGTTCCAAAATGGGATGCTGACGTCTGCCTAATTTGTAACACGAATTCTCAATCCAATGTGCCTTATAAAAAATTCGGGTCCAGTTTTCAGGTTTTCAGATTCCCTTCAATTTCATGCGATCCAATATTAATGCTCCACGTGTCCTCCTTTTGAATTTACAAAAATGGGGGGTAAATTTATGTTTGTTTAATTTTTGGTTGGTGAATTGCGTTAATGTTGGTTGTTGTGTTTAAATACAATCCTATACAGAAATATGGCTGCGGCCATCTACAAAAAAAACTTGTAGGAATTTTAAATGCTGAATTAAATTTATGGATGGTGTGCAAGCAACCTCCAAAAAAAAATGTTGCTGCTGCATCCGTCCTTTTGCTGCAGCAGTTGAAGTTAAAATTCAACAGCACAGGGTTTAATAAGTGAGGGTGTAAAGGTAACTTTTTGTCGATAGTACTGGATTAAGATCATCTATTCATTTTTGTAGGGTCTTATGGTGTTTGGTTTCTTAGTTTTGGGTTGGGCTTACTGAGTCTAAGATATTTTTTGAGTGAAAAAATTGCTATCAGGTATTAAAAAATTTTGGTTCTTTTGTCAAAATTTATGAGCTTGTTAGGAAATACAAAACTGACAATGGTTGTGTCTTAAATTTGTGGAAAATAATTTGAAATGAAACCTTTTTGTTTAGGTTGTTGCAGCAGGTGCAAACCCCATTCAAATTACTAGGGGCATTGACAAGACAATAAAGGCCTTTGTTTCGGAACTCAAAATTTTGTCAAAGGAGGTAAACGCTTGCCTTTTGAGTAGGCTGGTTTTCCTTTTTGCTGATGGTTTGGTGTATCTAATTGAATTAGTTTCCTAAGGTATTTTTGGTTGCAAACTCCTTTTCATTTTTCATACAATATTGGCCTTGTGGAATACATTTGATTGTGTGGTCTTGTTAGATCTACAACATTTGTAGTTGTTTAGTCTTATGGCCGAGGTGCACTTTTATTATGGAAATAGTTGATGCAATATTGCCATTTAATCCTTACTGCAGGGTAGCATGTTGAGAAGTTTCTTGTGAAACATTTGGTATTCAAAATGACACTTGATCCTATACAACATCATGCACTTGACTTCAAAATTCATATTCAAAGTGTGCCAGACAATTCTTGCAAAATTGCAAATATTTATGTTGTTTTAAACCATTATATTTTTCATGTATTGGATGCTAAAAATGAGAAAAAGACTTTGGTATGAAACCAACTGGTGAATAATTTTCAGCAAAACAACCACTTCCTAGACATGATTTAGAAGTAGAACATATTTACTTATGAAGCATAGAAAGATATCCTTGATGCACTGTCAATGTTTGGCTAGGTTTATTTTTGGAGAAAATAACTCCTTATTCCTAGAATAGTGATCTTCAATATAAGTAAATGCCAGAGAAGAGAGATCATTGTGTGACATAAACCTATTAACAAAAGTGAACAGGGAATGATTATTAATTATGGCATACTAAGTTGTCAGTGATTTTGACTATTTGTCTTTAACATGTAAAAATGTTAAATTCCAAACCTACATCATCATGGTTTGGCATCATGAGCTTGAATAATTGTCCACCATGCTCATAATTTCATTGTTGTCTTCATATCTATAAACAACGTTTCAAATAATAATAATAAAATTTCTATAAGAAAAATCCAGACCTCCATGTTGCTGCTCCTTGTGAGACAAAGTCAAAATTGCATTACACAATCTGACACATAAGAATCTCCTATATCCCGGTGGTATGTTTATCTATAAATTTTTGTGGTTCAAGAATCAACTTTCATTCTTCATCTAATTTTGGAAGTTCTATTTACATTGGCAT
Organism: Pinus albicaulis; assembly: GCA_034641835.2. Classification (NCBI taxonomy): domain Eukaryota; kingdom Viridiplantae; phylum Streptophyta; class Pinopsida; order Pinales; family Pinaceae; genus Pinus; species Pinus albicaulis. The sequence continues at coordinate 968,804,096 of CM076571.1, read as the reverse complement.
ATTTTTTCCCAAAACCTTTTTTAGGCAAGATACATGAAAAACCTTATGAATGCAAGAAGAAGGAAAATATAACTTCTATACCACTTGTGCAATCATATGAATAATTATTTAGGGCCATAACCTTTTTGAGTTAATTCTTTATTCTTCTTTTTCTTGAATGAAGATTGCTTATAATGCTATAATCTAAAAAATACCCAATTACCCTCCTCAAATTATCTTTCACTTCAATGTTGTTCCCCTTGTTGTTTTATCATGTTTCATGTCATTTGAAGGTTTTCCATAATAATTTTCAAAGTTTCTTTAGTATTTTCCATATGTGACTCCGTTTCCTATACTTTGGACTTATCTTGCAAAAAGTATGAGATACTAGGAGTTGGATATCCATAAAGGGCCTTAAATGGGGAAATTTTAGTAGATGTGTGATATGTAGTATCATATTACCATTCTTCCTTGACGAACCCACTTCATCCATTAAGATTTCTTTTCTAAAGAGCAACATTGTAGATAACCTTAAAAACATTTGTTAACTATTTTTGTTTGACCATTTGATTGTGTTTGATATGTAGAACTCATGCAGCTAGTGTTTCTCCACTCATATTAAATAATCATTTCCAAAAGTTTCTTGTTACTATTACTTTAGGAAAACCATGAAGACTATGAATTTCTTTCACGGACACTTCTGCCACTTGGCTTGTTGTTTATGCACTTTGAGCTCTACAAAAAAAATCTACAAAATTTGTCTATATAAATGACCACAAAAATGTAATACTTACCTTTATATTTCAGTAACCCTGTAATAAAGTCTATTGATATATCTTCTAGTCTTCGAATATGTATGTGGAATGGTTGAAGTAACCCTAGAGATTTTACTATCTCTCTTTTATTTATTATGCAAACCTGACCTTCTCTTACAAAATTTTGAATATCTTTCTTCATTCCTTCCAAAAATATATTTTTTGATCCTTTGAGATGTTTTAAGGAACTCTGCGTCCTACCATCAGAGAGACATGGGACTCCCTTAATATTTGTTTATTCAAATATGCTTGCGTGCATAAAAATATTCTACATTTGCACCAAAGTATATCTCTCTTTCACTCCCAATGCTCCATAGAGTTCATACCATCCTTTATAAATTTTAGTTTTTGTTTAGTACTATTGTCATTTTTCCATTATGGCAAGATTCTTCTAGCCACCTAGGAATAGAAAATGTAATTGGATATAAATTTGAGGCCTCTTCTATTTTAGAAAGAGCATCATGTACTAAAATTTCCTTACCCTTTTTGCAGATTATCTCAAAATTAAAACTTTGCATTTTTTCTCCTCATTTTTGTTAATCTTCTAATGAAAATCATAGCTTCAAAAAATACTTTATGCTATAATGGTATATCTTGACTTTAAAGTACCTCCCAATGATATACTATCCCCATTTTTTATTGGATGTAATATTGCTTCCATTTATTTTTCATACGTAGATTTCACCAAATATTTTCTTTGAATTCCTTGCTTTTAAAAGCCAATGATATCCCTTATTGTGTTAATGTTACGTAAATTCCTTTTCCTAGTGCCTCACACTCTACTATAAATGTTTTACCAAAAGTAGGTGCAACCGATGTTGGTGTAGAAGACATGGCATCCATTAAAAGAGAGAATGCCAAAGTAGCCTCATCATTTCATATAAATGATATTTTCTTCAAGAGATATGTGAGTGGACTTGAAATGCATGCATAATTCTTAACAAATTATCAATAATATCATGTAAGTCTAAAAAATCTTCTAAGAACCTTGATTTTCTTAGGAATAGGTCATTTTGTAATAGCTTGCATCTTTTGAGGCTCCAACTTTACTCCTTCCTTTAAAACAATATGAACCAAATACTCGAATTCTTATTTCCCAAAAGCACATTTGGATATTTTTACATAAAAATGTTTGTTCTCAATAATTTATATAACTTTTCCACATGTTTAGTGTGGTATTCCCATGATTTATTATAAATATGTGTATTATCAAAGAAAACCAACACAAATTTTATAAGATGGGATCAAACAAAATTTTTCTTAAGTCGAGCCCGCCAGACTTCAAACGGCGATAAACCATAATTCAAACCAAATTCACGTTCCAAAATAGCCTGCTGACGTCGGCCAATTTTGTGACGCGAAAACCAAATGAATTCCGCCCTAATATTTTTCGGGTCCGAAGTTGGGCTGGCGTACGGAGGGAGAGTTGTGACGCGAATTTCTTATCAAATTCACCCTAATCTTTTTCGGGTCCGGATTTCCACTGCGCGAGCGGCCCAAACAAAGATCCGCTCCAATCAATTTCTGCCACGTGTCCTCAATCAGAACTTGCCCTGCTCCCGGCTGCGGGTGCATTCGATGGCGTTTAAGGCGATGGGACATGGATGTGGTGATTTCATATCAATCACATTAAGTTTTAACGCTGTTCAATTAAGTTCCAAGGTTTTCACATCTAATCGCATTAAGTTTTAACACTGTTCAAGATCGGACCTCCACTCCTGTTAGAGATTCTGCATGCTCCAATATGATCTGGCCTTCGGCTCTCATTAATGATTAGAGATTAATTATGATGGGCGTCCTTCGATTGCATTGCAGTCGGGTCAATAAAATGGCATTTCGCTATGGTTTTTCAGACGAGCCGGTTGTTGGGTTACACTGCCTGCTCACTGTGATGAGAAGGAGAAGTGGCTAGCTAAACTGTTGCTTAGACCTTGCTGCATATTTGCATTTCTCTCGGTCTGGTCCTTGCCTGTCTTCCTCTTTTTCTTGGAATTCTGCTTTTCTGTCTCGTCTTGTGCTCACTGCTGAGACTGCACCCATGCCTCGCCTGCGTCAAAGGATGCGTTGCCACAGGGGGAGCACTAGAGGTCAACCCCTGTGCGCTCCTTGCAGCCCCTCAACCGAGTCGTCTTCCCAGTCCAGTGATTATCACGCAGGTCGCTATCTAGATACTAGAAGTGGGCGAGGTCAGGTTCTAGGATCTGGCCACCGTATGGGCTCCCCTGCTCCTCATTTCCCCACTGGTTCACCTTCTCCCACAACGCGCACTGCGCTTTTTTCCTTTAATTTTTCTCTGAACTGCCCACGAATCACAGCTTCAATTACTGTGGTTTTCCGTGAGGAGGCCCAAATGGAAGAACAATGCACCCATCTGGCGGGTCTGAGCTCAGAAAAAGCCAGCCAACATTCGGGCCTTCAGGAGGGGAGCGGTGGCATGACTGTGGAGGTAGCACCTAGTGATCCTGGACCTTCCGAAGGATGGTGCCGAATCGTCGAGGAGCCGGAGGAGTAGTTTGGTTAATTTGTTTTTCTTGCTTCGCGGCCCACTTAATTGGGATGCTTTTAGATTATTTTACTGTGTTGGACCTCTGTAATATTTTTGAATTTTGTAAACGTTCAAGACTGGTTTCCCCGTACGAGGGAAGTCTTCTTAATTTTTTGATTTTTTGATGACAAATTTTCTATGAGTCTAGGCAATGTTTTTGACTTCGGTGTAATTTTATTCCCACTGTTAATAGATTAACTTTACTTAGAAAAAAAAATGTTGCCCTGTTTCTATTTTAAACCTGTTTTTTGAAATACAGAGCCATGTTTATATGGTCTACGTATTATACTCTTTCTCTGTATATCTACAGGAACCTTTTTGCTATGAACAGGGTGGATGCTGTAGCGGGCTACTAATGGAAACAAGCAAGCCTGAACCTTACATCTCGGATGCAACAGATGGTTACCAATTTTGGAATCAAGCGAGCCTGATCTTACAAGCGAGCTTGAAATTCTGCAGATGGTTTTTATTTTCGGGAACAAGCGAGCTAGAACATACAATCGACCCTGGGTTTATACATATTTTTTCTCTATCATGGATGCTTTTTGTGTGAGGTGTATATCAACAGTACATGTCTCTGCACATTTCCTGTATCCACTTTATGATACTATTTTATGTGTTGACAGGTTATCACTCTGCCTTCAAAACTAGCGATGCTAGTTTATTGATATGGTCTGATGGTATTTTTATATTTTGGACATATCACACTCCTCACATGATTAGCATTTTTCTATGTTCAAGGATTTTGGGTACTTTAATTTGTATTTGGAACAATGGACGTCGGTACTCTATCTGTTGCTTTACTATTCTACATACTGCTATTTCACTTTCTTATAGATGCCTCGGGCATATTTGGATGCTTTCTTAGATTTGTCGATAATCTCCATGTGGACCGTTACTGGGTTTTATATCAAGTCCCTGTATGTGACATGGGGTATTTTTCTATCACTGTCTGGGGTGGGACTTCCACTTTTCTCGATGGATATTTGGGTTCCAATCTTCAGATGTGAAAATGTAATAACTTCATGGACTGTTTTACTTCATATAATATATTCAAAACAACGTTTTTTCTCTTGTGAAAAAAAAATAATTAATGTTTATCACTCTGCCTTCAAAACTAGCAATGCTGGTCTATGTTGTTGGTTTATTGATATGGTCTGATGGTCTTTTTATATTTTGGACATATCACACTCCTCACATGATTAGCGTTTTTCTCTGTTCAAGGATTTTGGGCACTTTAATTTGTATTTGGAACAATGGACGTTGGTACTCTATCTGTTGCTTTACTATTCTACATACTGCTATTTCACTTTCTTATAGATGCCTCGGGCATATTTGGATGCTTTCTCAGATTGTCGATAATCTCCATGTGGACCGTTACTTGGTTTTATATCAAGTCCCTGTATGTGACATGGGGTATTTTTCTATCATTGTCTGGGGTGGGACTTCCACTTTTCTGGATGGATATTTGGGTTCCAATCTTCAGATGTGAAAATGTAATGACTTCATGGACTGTTTTACTTCATATAATATATTCAAACAACGTTTTTTCTCTTGTGAAAAAAAAAATGATTAATGTTTATCACTCTGCCTTCAAAACTAGCGATGCTGGTCTATGTTGCTGGTTTATTGATATGGTCCGATGGTATTTTTATATTTTGGACATATCACACTCCTCACATGATTAGCGTTTTTCTCTGTTCAAGGATTTTGGGTACTTTAATTTGTATTTGGAACAATGGACGTCGGTACTCTATCTATTGTTTTACTATTCTACATATTGCTATTTCACTTTCTTATAGATGCCTCGGGCATATTTGGATGCTTTCTCAGATTTTTCGATAATCTCCATGTGGACCGTTACTGGGTTTTATATCAAGTCCCTGTATGTGACATGGGGTATTTTTCTATCACTGTCTGGGGTGGGACTTCCACTTTTCTGGATGGATATTTAGGTTCCAATCTTCAGATGTGAAAATGTAATGACTTCATGGACTGTTTTACTTCATATAATATATTCAAAACAATGTTTTTCCTCTTTTAAAGTTTCATTTTTTTTTTAAAATTGAACCCGCCATCGGTATACCGATGCCTTGTAAGTGTTGGAATTGCGACAGCTTAAAAATGTCGGAAGAGCGACAGTATAAAAACGTCGGACGAGTGACGTTCAAAATGTCGGACCACATTTCGTCGGAATTGCGACAGTTTACAAATGTCGGAAGAGCGACGTTCAAAACGTCGGACCACATTTTGTCGGAATTGCGACAGTTTACAAACGTCGGAAGAGCGACGTCCAAAACGTTGGACCACATTGCATCGGAATTGCGACAGTTTGCAAACATCGGAAGAGTGACGTTCAAAATGTCAGACCACATTTCGTCAGAATTGCGACAGTTTACAAACGTCAGAAGAGCGACGTTCAAAATTTCGGACCACATTTCGTCGAAAGTGCAACAATTTACAAAGATCGGAAGCGCGACGGTTTGGGAAACGTCGGAAGAGCGACGCTTGTTTGGAAGCGACGGAAAAAGAGCCGATAGTGCGACACTTTTTCAGTGCATCAGAATTGCGACGGTATGGCAAACCACATTTTTCCCACCCTCGAACTGTCGCTCTTGCGACGACTATGTGTCGGAATAGCGACAAATTGGCCGTCGGAAATTCCGCAAAATTTTCTAGTGATATCATAGATAGATGTCACTTACAATACCATAGGCAAATAAATACCATTGGTCGATGCCATTTCTAATACCATGGGTGAATTCCATGGGTGGATGAACACCATCGGTGGATGCTATTTTCCATTCAGATCATTTCAGGTCTATCCATTCTTGAATCTCCTTCTTCGACAAGTAAGACATCCACATATTCGTCAAACAGATCCCAATCCCGGCAATGGAACCATTTTTTGGCTCGATTTTGGCTGACCCAAGTTCAATCTATACTACGCGCCAACAAAACCTTTGATCACTGGACCTTTCAGCAATGAACTGCAAGTAGATCACAGCCTCACCCGAAGTGACCATGGGAGGATGTAGAACTAGGTTTCTGTAGCCTTGAAGGACTAGGAAATGTGGTATTATTAAGTTATTTTATTCTTATCACTTATAAATAACTTTGACGCATTAGATTAATCACTTAAACATTCCATATAAAATCATAAACCATCACTATGTTGAAGTAACATGTAATTGTAATAACTGCTACTCTACAACAGATAATAATAAAATATACGCATCAATCACACAAGAATGTCAGATTCTCGTGGATCACCCCAGTGTGGGGCTACATCCACAATAATTGTTGCTTAATATAATGAGTCTTTGAACCACAACCAGTTATTGGCCTGTGCACTAAGCTGCAGGCTATCTGCGCACTCAGTTGCAGACTCTTCTCCAGGCCTCTGCACACTTACCTATAGAGCCTCTCCTTCGCTACCAAATTACAAATCATAATAATAATTCACCCATAACTCCAATCTGGATCAAAACTAATTATTCTAATTTTGATGATTCTCTTCTTATTATTTTACCCTACATATGCTATTACATTGTAGGGTTACATCATCAAAATACCATGGACTCCTTAAAACAAGAAATTATGGTCTCAAACCATTGATCCCTTACAAAATCACACGTTTTTTACAAAAATGAGGGGTTTCAACCCACCTAGAAGCCTTTACGACACTGTGCGGTATATTTACTTCGTCAAAAGATGCTCCACTGCGCACTCCGCCCCACAAATTACGGAGTCTTTGCAAAAATCTAGGCCAAGTTGGGTTGCACCCAACATGAAATTTCACACATAGGAAAGATTTCAATGGGAAATTTTTTTGTATAGGGAAAATTTTAAGGATGGAAGTTTATATTAAAGTTTAGCAACCTTGGCAAATCTTACTAGTCCCTAATATCCAAATCTTAAAATGTTTGATGAAAAATTTGTAAAAATGTTTATATTTCTATTTATTTTATATTATACAATATATAATATTGGCGATTTTTAAGGTAAAATAATTTTATACTATAAAATTTGGGTGAATTCATTTCTAGAAAAATGGAAATTGGCAATTTTTTTGGGGAAAAAACATGGAATATTGGCTGACATGTGAAAATTAACCTCTAAAATTTTCCTTCCTAGTGCATTAGAGAGAGAGAGAGAGAGAGAGAGAGAGCTGATAAATCCATCTTATTATTCCTCATATTCACACAAATCTCTCCCATCATTTATGTGTAATTATGAGATCCTCATAAAACAGTGATAATAGAAAATAGGCAACATAAAATAGATCTAAATCACATAAAATTTACTAACTCGGTAACCCAAAAAAAAATATTTTATTAGAAATGTTTGCACATGTTGAGAAGCTACCTATGAGAATTCCTCAAGAGGACCTCCTTCTTAGGAGGGTTCTTTGAAGATCCTTTATTTGAAGTTGCAATGGTTCCTCCTTTCACAACTGGTTGAACTATCCATAGACACAAAAAGAGAAATAAAAATGCATGAGGTTCTAGTGGAGAACACTCAAATGTCATAGGATAAAAATTTAGACAATGAAAATGGTCATGTTGAATGAGAAGAGAAACCTCTTTATTTAAAATAAAATGTTAGGTTAGATTTGATGTGGTCAAATATTAAAATATTTGTTTGACTATGGAAGATTTAACCAATTTTGGATTTTATTATTATTTGTGAAAGAAAAAGGTCAAATAAATGTTCAATAATATTTACTTAGATAACTAACTGGAAAATAATTATTTATTGAGTTAGTTAATAAAAGGGGATAAAATTATAAGAAATAATCAATAAATAATGAGAACTTATTAAATTAGTTCTAGTGAAATGGTAAAATAAGTTAAAAATATTTTATAAATAATGATTTAATAAATTAATTTTATTAAAATGTTTAAAAGATTAAGGAATAATCAATAAATAAATAGATTTCCTATGGAGTGAAAATATTTTGAATTATTTTTACTTTAATAAATAAAAGTATGAGAATAATATAAAATTAATGAATTTATAGGTTGTTTTCAGATAGATAAATTAATTAAAGAAAATAACTTAACAAAAATAGTTCTTTAAGCTAATTGTTAAGTGAATTTCAATATGTAAAAATCCATATTACATGATATATTTTTTAATTCACCTAATTAATTGATATATATATATATATATATATATATATATATATATATATATATATATATATATATGATGATGATGATGATGGTGGTGGTGGTGGTTAACGTCCACTGAGACCAATCTTTGGTCTATCGGACTTAAAGAAAGAAGTTATCTAATTTGATTTAAGATTTTATTCCTATGCTCAAAAAGCTTGGAAAGAAGCCTCCCAAACTCACTATAATTTTGACATCTTAAAAAGCTAGGAAAATTAGTATTACAACAAAGATTATAATATATATATATAATTTGTTTATAATTTATCTCAACTTGATAAAATCAAAGCTCATCCTCATGATTTGTCCCAAAATTATGATCTAGGTTTTTTTTCATCCCATGAAAGACTCACCTATCAAACCCACCATCCGACTATACAACAAGTTCTTTGGATTCCAGAATTTGATAGAATTTGAGATTATTTACCACACTTGACCATGCTAGACATTTTTTTGTTCCCTGGCCATGGGGAATTCACTAGTGTATATTGGGAAAATGTTGAAAATCTATGAATTTAAGTTTTTATAAGTTAATTATTTATGTAAATAGGTAATATTTTAGAATTTTTTTTATATTTGAAATTGAAAATGATTTCTACCATTTTTTTTAATTTCAATTTTAAAATTTTGAAATTTCCAATAATTTTTATTATTTTTCTTTTAGATTATGGATATTTTGATGATTAGGTTCTTTATAATTGGATCATTCCCATAAATAAGTTATCATCATTTTTATAATTTTTAAAATTCAACATTATTTCTATTATTTTTCCTTTTAAATCAAAATTTTGAATTTTTAAATTTTTTGTTTTTTTTAATTAATATTATAAAAATCTTAATTATTGTAATAATATAGTGTGACCTTTGGTTATTTCCAATACGAAATTTTGGGTCATTATTTTTTTCTGTAAATGATAAAGAGCTTCCGGAGGGTCACCTATCTAACAAGTGAGAATTAAGCCAAAAAGACACTATTCACCACAAAATCAGAATATATAATTTTTATTTTAACTTAGTAAAAGCATGTATAGCTATTATTGTCTAATTTAGTTAAAATACCTAGTAATGTTTTATTCTAAGGTTATATTTAAAATAATAATCTATCTTAACACCAAATATATCAAGAAAGATAAAATTTCTTGAGATTGAAAATATTTTTTTGAAGTAAAACAACAACTTTGGATGGATTAGCTGAATTATAAATCTCTCTCATATATTGAATTAGAAAGCATGTATTAATTTATGAGAACTTTTCATTATATCTTGAATTAGAAAATATATATTACTGAATAAGAACTCTCTCTCACTTAGAAATAATTTACTCAATCTACATATTTAAATATTTCATTTATAATTCAAATTGAAAATTTTATGGTGATCAATATTTTTTCAATGAATCATATCAACTCTATATTAAGAATTGAATAAAATATGAGTCTTCCTTACAATTAAAAATGGAAAAGAAAAAAAAAAGACAATTACTTACGTTTTCCAAGAACATTGATACAAAATTATATTACTTAATATGAGCATTGAAATATTTTATCCTTCGTTAACACCGATACACACACAAACACAACATCTCAAGTAAAATAAAAAAATTAAGCATTTCTTTCATACTCATTGTAATATCAATATTAATGTTAGATGCAATACACCAACTTCATATTGAGTGGTGAAGGAATTACACATCTTGTTACACTAAAAAGTATAAAAAGTAGAAATAAATTAAATACTAAATTAGAAAGCAATTACATTACCTATATAATGTTGACGTAAAATTCTTCTAACACATTAATTTTATATCAACTTTATATAGAGGTAAAGTAATTGGAAGTAAAGAATTTCTAATTTAGTTTGTAATTTCTTTCTACTTTTTTATATAAGGGGAAATGTGTAATTCCTTCACCATTCAATATGGAGTTGACACATTGCATCAAAAAAAAAATTATTTATATTACAATTAGTATGAGTGAGATGTGTAATCCATTCTATTTTACTTGAAATGTGGTATTTTGTTTTGCTAGGAAAAAATCAAAACTTTCCATTAAGCATAATAAAAAGTTTACAAAGTACATGCTAGATGCATTTTATCTGTTTTTGTGTCTAGGGTAAAGCACACTAAAAACAGATCGATACAACTGTTTTTCATCACAGCCACGATCTCAAAAAGCGCAGAAATACTAGATCTCTGCCTAAGAAATACTAGAAAGAGCAATCATTTTCTCATAGCCACACCAGATTGCTAGGCTCCTCTAAGAGGAAAACACCCCTGGATGTGAGCCATTTCACATAACCACCTTCCAGTAGAACCTGATCCCTCTTATGAGGAAAAAAGCTCAAACAGGTCCTGTGGTCGGCTGTCAACAAAAATAATGTCTGATAGTAATGTATTGTTTTGGAAAAAGTAACAACAATATGACAAAATATACAATGATTTGTGATAACAATAAAACTATCCATAACTCATATAAAAAATCATACATAAGGGGCTTGGTCTATCTCAACCGTGCCCTCTATGCCTGATTTTTTTTATTTTCCAGCTGTCCAGAACTTGCTGTAGGCCCTCTTTAACTTGAAATGTGGTATTGTAGAGAGAGAATTTTTAAAAAATATTTAAAAAAAAATTCAATGATTTTAAATAAATATTTCAATATGCTAGCTAAGAAAAATATTTCAATATCATTTATAAAGATATCTTATTTCATTGATATATGTTTTCTAATTGAAGGTATGAAAGAGATTTGTAATTCTTTAATGCTTAATATAGAGTTCCATGTAACATTCAAAAAAAATATTAATAACAATGTGTGTCATAAATATCAATAGTAATGTTGAATAAAATATTTCACTTTACTATATATACATTATATAAAAAAAAATGTAACATACACCATTAACTTGACATGGAAATTTAAGGAGATAAAAATTTTTATACAAGTTACTCATGGGAAACTAACCATTCACCATTAAATATTCCTTACTCATCATTACATAGAATGTTTACCAGCTCATAGTGTAACTTTAGAATAAGAATAGTAACCTCCTTCCATTAAAAACCTCCATTACAATAAATTAACATAATACTGTATGATGTAACCTTCCACTCATTTCATTATTCATGTAGTCATCACATACTTGGCATTATGAAACTTAACAACAAGAAAGTAATCAACATCATCATCTTGACACAATGATCAATCACATCATTGAACACCAATATACCCTGGAAACCCCGTAGGGTGAAAACCAGCAAACATTTAATTTTATTATTAAATGCTCGTGAGGGTGATCAACCCTCACTCAATGGCTTTTAAGGGAGACCATCCCTTAACCATCGTTTATAAATCTTACAAGGAAATATACATAAATATCTAGCTTAAAGCCATTACAATAAATATGATACCATTTACCCTCTAGTCTTCATATCTTCATATCTTGGTGGCATAGATGTACCTACAATGGACCATCGATCATTGAACCATCCTGCAACTCGCACTCATCTACATGAACCAATAATCATTTACCTTCCACCAGGATAAGCATAATATTCCTTGTACATGTCACCATTATTCCCTGCTAATGATGCCTTCAACACACATTGATGTCAATATTCATAAAGTATTAATCAACCCTTTCATATATCTATACTAGAGAGGCTTCTCCATCTACTCTTGTATATTCATGACATGAAAGTAAAATACCTTGACATTCACCCCTTAACAGCACATACTGCATATATGTTAGTTATGAGTTAATCACATTAACTAATGTTTCCATCGCATAAGCACATATTCCTGCAAGACAATGGCTTCATCTCCCAAGAGTTTCTTTATACTACAATGATACATCAGTTACGATACTCGTGCATGAGATTTACATGAATTTAATCCAGATAGCTACCCTTAAGCTATTACTTTTAGTGCATGGAATGGAAACTAACATAACAAATGTTGCTCCCATGCATGAAAATGCATATAGATTCCTAGAAGAGTTTCCCCAAAGGAAATCTCAATACTAGTGAGCATGTAAACATATGTTTTCTTTTTGTAAAATTATGCAATTAAGAATATAAATACATGTCTTATTTTTCAAAGATTATACTAAACAATGATTTCCAATATAGTTTAGCACCACATGCTATCTTTCCCACCTACAAATATTTATATTCTTTCCAATGAAGGTTATTAGTTATGTTGCATGTCTATGCATGATATTCTTCCAAAAGGAATTAACATCATAATCATGATAATATAAAATTAATCACATAGTTTGTTCATCTAAAGAAATATAACTGAGTAATAAATTATCTTTACCAACACCATGGTAATCTATTCATGGATTTATGAAATAACTAATATTTACAAACCACCCTAGTAATCTACTCATGCTTTTATGAAATACTTAATCTCTACCAACACCATGGTAAACTATTCATGGATTTATGAAACTATCCATGGATTTTACTATTCAAAACATATTAACATTGCGCGTCTTAACTATACCAATGACACCATATAAACCAAAGTTCATACATTAGTTGTATCTCTCTTATTGGTGTTACAGCATGGCAAGTTTGGTGTTACAACATAGCAATATTATTATATATACAATTGCTTATCTTTCAATATTACAGATAGATATATTTTATTCCTAAAAATATATTCTTTACTAAGAAAAATTAGCGTAAAGCTTCTATATGCATAGCTTCCTTTTAGACAACAATATCACAGTAATAAGGGATATTACCAAAGTAAAAAGTAACAATGTTTTGAAGATATAACTTCATGCGTATATACTTCAGAAGATCTTGCTTAATCCATGCTAAATGAAAGCAAAACCCTTGCATAAATTAGACAAGGATACACAATAAACATTGTATACAAGTTCAGTGCTTGGATATTAAATAAAATATCTACTCGAGATTTATTATTCAGAAACCAATCTCTAGATTTAACAATCATTTAAAAAATCATTAAATCAAACACCAAAAACAAATGAAAAAGAATTACTTATCTTTTTCACTCATATGAAGTTCCATATCCTCATGTCTTATTTGATTCTCGACACAGAAATCAGTTCACATGCAAGTTGAACGATATTCAAATGAGCCACACGAACCAAAGGCATGTTTCAGGCAAGAAACACTAACATATTTTCAACAGTTCCAGTCTCTTGTTGGACAGGGTGGACGCTGAGTGTTTGAGTTGTGGCTGGATTCCCAACCATGAATTTGAAGCAAGGGCACGTCTCACCCAAACCTATGCATGCGATCCAAACCAAGGGCTCCGTAAAAATATTTTTGGTAAAACGTTCGAGACATCTCCTTCCAATTACTAGAGGAGCAGAGTCGGTCCTCTTTCTGAAGCTCCGAACTACGCCTCCCCCCCAAAACCTATTTACAGATCCCAAGTAAATAAATAATAACAGGTCGTTATCAAGAATTCAGTTTCAACTATTTCTTGATAAAACCGTTGAAGTAATATTTATTTACCGTATTAATTTACGTAAGAAGGCTGTTACATACTCCCCCCCTTAAGGGAACACCATCCTCGGTGTGCTTCTCTTACTGAAATTGAAACTTATAATTATGATATAATATTATAAACAACCCAAAGAGGTCCTTCCCCTCACAAGGAAACACTTTCGTTTCCTTAAATGCCATTAATTGAAACAATAATGTTTTTATCCATATTCATAAGCATGTATAGTGCAAAGAATATTTCATTTCCATTTCTAACTGCTTATTCCTTATTCAATTCATAAAAGTATAGAAAAATATCTATACGAACTACTATTATTTACCAATTACTATTGGAAGAAATGATGGCTTTTACGCAAGCTCTCATAGAATGGTTGAACACCCATCAACACTTCCTGGAAAGACCCTGTAATGTATGACTAACCATTCAATCACGTTAGTCACATAGTTTCAATGAAATGAAAATACTTGCAACTATCAAACATTCTTTCAATATAAAGAGATGTTTTAATCAAAGTACTTCCATAAGTACTCAGAGAGAATCAACCCTCTCATCAATGCATCATGTGCACATTGTCTTAGCTCCTACTAAAGACATCCACACTGTACTTCAAAAAGTACTCAGAGAGCACCTAGCTCTCTAATCATACCAATGGTCAATCAATGCACCATAGGCATATCCTAGCATCTGCTAAGACATTCAAACAAATTAGTAATAATATAAATGAACTTATACATTCAGTAATTCATTTTCCGAGCGCTAAGCTCCTTTTCTCTTAATATCTACATAGGATATTTACACAATCTTATAAAACTTCATTTTAATATAACACATAACTTTTTACTTAACTTGTTTCACTATGAGAACCACAATGGTAAACAAAATGCTCCTCCTAATCCATAGGATCGAGTCATTTTTTCACATCCAGACAGTCAATATTTGCATACTAAAAAGTCTTTATACCTATCTGGAAATTTAGTCTTTCAAGTTGTGGTCCTCCCAACCATCAAGGGAGGCTATTACGTCCTCCACTTTCCCCCTAGTTCCAGAATCTGGACAGTGCCGCGGGTTAACAGTGGATCTTTCTGCTATGACCTCTAGATGGCCAATCCAGTCACACTCAGAAATTCTGGTTTTACAAGGGTTGCTGTAAGCTATTTTCAACTAGTCCCAACCAGCTCTAGAAAATACTCCCCCTTTACCAATTTCACAGAACGCCTACTCCTCCCTTGGGATCCAGCTTTATCCTCAGAGTAGTAGGTAACTGTCTTTCCAACTGTCCCCAACCACCTCCTATTCTTGGAAACATTTTTACCATCAGCTTAAAAATATTTTCTTTTCATTAATTAATTTCAGAAAATTAAATAATTTTCTTTATCAACAGTGATGATTTAAGTTTTTCTTGCCAGATAAAAGAAAATTAAACAAATTGTCTTTAACTAGTTAATACTAGTTAACTTTAATGAAGTTGTCACAACTTTCAAATAGCTTTAGTAAAAATCAATTCATGCATATAAATTCCATTAGTTATTCATTCATAACTAATCAATGCTATTAATAATTTTAATGCAACCATGACACAAGTCAGTGTAAAACTAGTCATTCCATGCCACTAATAATGACGACTCATGCAAAAACTAGTGAGTCACTAGTCATTATAGTTAAGTATCACAACTTGATCCATTAAGAGGCTTCATTCAATTTAATTTTAACACTCTATCATCTTATAGTAGGACTTTCCTCATCTTTTGCATTCATGCATTAGTTTCACACACCATCACTATACGCATTTCAAGTAGCTAAAGAGATAAATCATAATACACATATTAATCTCATATGCATATTCTTATGTAGAAAAAGTATATTATAATGGCA
This sequence comes from Pinus albicaulis, assembly GCA_034641835.2. NCBI lineage: Eukaryota > Viridiplantae > Streptophyta > Pinopsida > Pinales > Pinaceae > Pinus > Pinus albicaulis. The sequence continues at coordinate 968,788,222 of CM076571.1, read as the reverse complement.
TGCACATTTTTAAGAATTCTTTTGAATAGAAGCTAATCTCATGCAACACCATTTTTTTTACATATATAACAATTCCTTTTTAAAGGAAATCAACATGCATATGCATAGACTTCTTAAAATAAAATAAAATAAATACTTATCTTTATTTCATTTGAAGAACTTCTCTCCCTACTGCAGTACTCATCCCCATCAGGAAATTCACATTTCTCCTCTACAACAATGTTTTCTTTTAGCAGCATCGACAAAATTTTATAGCATGATTAGATAAAGCCTTATTCCAATAAATAATAAATCTTTGAGTGATCCTTTAACACCTATTCATTTGCCTATATGAGATGTGAATACAATGTCACAACATGCTTTCTTCTAACATCTCTATATTAGAGTGAGTAAGTAATTATCAATTCATGTCAAATAACTCCCACATTATTATGACATTTTTCACATGCACACATTCGTACAAGACAAATCACTATATCTGTTCAATAATTCCTTTAATGGAGAATGTGCATTCGCTTTACTTAAACTTTAAAAAAAGACCCACCACTTCAGATTTTGCTTTTGGAGCATGCAAATATAATAAAGCTAACACATTGGCTTTTGTTCCTATGCATACAATGCATAAAGATTCTAACCTTAATTTCCCAAAAGAGTACTTAACATAATCGTGTAGGCAAACTCATGATTCCTCTTTGAGGACATATAACATAACAGTTATGATAGCATAACATAATCACATACTCAATAGGTCTTCTATCCATGCAAAAAACCTTGTTCCTCTATGATTCTACATACAAGTTGCTCATGCTTGGCTTCCAAGAATTTACCATAGATAGCCTCTTTTATGCATAAAAGCTACGCAACACTAACAAGTTAACTTAACCTTTAATACACCTAAATCAAGAAGTTGATATAATCCATCTAGCAATGTAATATATTCAAGAGGTCATTCTTTTCCGTAAGAAAAACATAATATTTTCCCAAGAAGCAAGTGTTCTTTTCACACAAGATTCAACATAAACTTTCTCCAAGAAAGTATTATGAGAAACTAACATAGTTCTTCATGACTTCTTTTCCAAGAAAAAACTCATTAACTTATCTCTCAACCCATGAAATATCTTTAAGAATTACCTTCTTTAATCTATATTCTTTTCAAGAAACTTTAGCTAAATAATCACATACTCTCTTTTTACATAACATTCCTATGCATGCCTACATATCATGGCACAAGGACTATTGGTATGAAAATACAAAAAGTTACATATTAAGTAAAACCATGTTTTACTCTATATTTATCTCTTTTAGTTGCAATATTCACATGCAAGATTTATTTTCAAAATATACATATTTCTCTCAAGAGGAATCAAAGGTGTATTAGTTAAATTTTCAAGCACACGCATGTTTTTTTTCTTTTTCAAGAAACTAAATTCCCAACTCCTTTCAAGGAAACTTCAACACAACAATAGAATTTTTACGTACATGGAAAATACATATCCTTTTTAAAGAAACTCTAACTCGACAGTTATTTACTTTGTAAGCAGTGTATTTTCCATAAATGAAATAACTATTGCTTTCAAGAAAAGAAAGATATTAATACTTATCTCTTGAAACTCATTGTTCAACCCATAAATGTTATAACTATTGTTTTCAAGAAAAGAAAGATATTAATACTTATCTCTTGAACTCTTTGTTCACCTAGATTAGAGATGCGATGCCTTCCTTCATAGATGCACACTTGATCTCGAATCTCTTTAGAATCAGTTTATAACATACCTCAATTTCTTTTTGCTTAACAAATCCCAAAGGCACCAGTGCTGCAACCTTTAGCTCTGATACCACTTGTAACATACACCGTTAACTTCACATGGAAATGTAAGGAGATAAATTTTTTTATACAAATTACTCATGGGAAACTAACCATTCACCATTAAATATTCCTTACTCATCATTACATAGAATGTTAACCAGTTCATAGTGTAACTTTAGAATAAGAATAGTAAGCTCCTTAACCATTAACAACCTCCATTACAATACATTAACATAATACTATATGATGTAACCTTCCACTCATTTCATTATTCATGTAGTCATCACATACTTGGCATTATGAAACTTAACAACAAGAAAGGAATCAACATCATCATCTTGACACAATAATCAATCACATCATTGAACACCAATATACCCTGGAAACCCCGTAGGGTGAAAACCAGCAAACGTTTAATTTTATTATTAAACGCTCATGAGGGTGATCAGCCCTCACTCAATGACTTTTAAGGGAGACCATCCCTTAACCATCGTTTATAAATCTTACAAGTAAATATACATAAATATCTAGCATAAAGCCATTACAATAATTATGACACCATTTACCCTCTAGTCTTCATATCTTCATATCTTGGTGGCATAGATGTACCTACAATGGACCATTGATCATTGAACCATCCTGCAACTCGCACTCATCTACATGAACCAATAATCATTTACCTGCCACCAGGATAAGCATAATATTCCTTGTACATGTCACCATTATTCCCTGCTAATGATGCCTTCAACACACATTGATGTCAATATTCATAAAGTATTAATCAACCCTTTCATATATCTATACTAGAGAGGCTTCTCCATCTACTCTTGTATATTCATGACATGAAAGTAAAATACCTTGACATTCACCCCTTAACAGCACATACTACATATATGTTAGTTATGAGTTAATCACATTAACTAATGTTTCCATCGCATAAGCACATATTCCTGCAAGACAATAGCTTCATCTCCCAAGAGTTTATTTATACTACACTGATACATCAGTTACGATACTCGTGCATGCGATTTACATGAATTTAATCCAGATAGCTACCCTTAAGCTATTACTTTTAGTGCATGGAATGGAAACTAACATAACAAATGTTGCTCCCATGCATGCAAATGCATATAGATTCCTAGAAGAGTTTCCCCAAAGGAAATCTCAATGCTAGTGAGCATGTAAACATATGTTTTCTTTTTGTAAAATTATGCAATTAAGAATATAAATACATGTCTTCTTTTTCAAAGATTATACTAAACAATGATTTCCAATATATTTTAGCACCACATGATATCTTTCCCACCTACAAATATTTATATTATTTCCAATGAAGGTTATTAGTTATGTTGCATGTCTATGCATGATCTTCTTCCAAAAGGAATTAACATCATAATCATGATAATATAAAAGTAATCACACAGTTTGTTCATCTAAAGAAATATAACTAAGTAATAAATTATCTTTACCAACACCATGGTAATCTATTCAGGGATTTATGAAATAACTAATATTTACAAACCACCCTGGTAATCTACCCATGCTTTTATGAAATACTTAATCTCTACCAACACCATGGTAAACTATTCATGGATTTATGAAACTATCCATGGATTTTACCATTCAAAGCATATTAAAATTGTGCGTCTTAACTATACCAATGACACCATATAAACCAAAGTTCATACATTAGTTGTATCTCTCTTATTGGTGTTACAGCATGGAAAGTTTGGTGTTACAACATAGCAATATTATTATATATAAAATTGCTTATCTTTCATTATTACAGATAGATATATTTTCTTCCTAAAAATATATTCTTTACTAAGAAAAATTAGCGTAAAGCTTCTATATGCATAGCTGCCTTTTAGACAACAATATCACAGTAATAAGGGATATTACCAAAGTAAAAAGTAACAATGTTTTGAAGATATAAGTTCATGCGTATGTACTTCAGAATATCTTTCTTAATCCATGCTAAATGAAAGAAAAACCCTTTCATAAATTAGACAAGGATACACAATAAACATTGTATACAAGTTCAATGCTTGGATATTAAATAAAATATCTACTCGAGATTTATTATTCAGAAACCAATCTCTAGATTTAACAATCATTTAAAAAATCATTAAATCAAACACCAGAAACTTATGAAAAAGCATTACTTATCTTTTTCACTCATATGAAGTTCCATCTCCTCATGTCTTATTTGATTCTTGACACAGAAATCAGTTCACATGCAAGTTGAACGATATTCAAAAGAGCCACACGAACCAAATGCATGTTTCAGGCAAGAAACACTAACATATTTTCGACAGTTCCAGTGTCTTGTTGGACAGGGTGGAAGCCGAGTGCGTGAGCTGTGGCTGGATTCCCAACCATGAATTTGAAGTAGGGGCACGTCTCACCCAAACCTATGTATGTGATCCAAACCAAGGGCTCCGTAAAAATATTTTTGGTAAAACGTTGGAGGCATCTCCTTACAAGTACTAGAGGAGCAGATTCGGTCCTCTTTCTGAAGCTCCCAACTATGCCTCCCCCCCAAAACCTATTTACAAATCCCAAGTAAATAAATAATAACAGGTCGTTATCAAGAATTCAGTTTCAACTGTTTCTTAATAAAATCGTTAAAGTAATATTTATTTACCGCATTAATTTATGTAAGAGGGATGTTACAAAAAATAAAAATCATTTTTTTAATGATTAACACATTTTATTAGTGATGTGTGATTCCTTCAATGCTTAGCATGTTTTGTGTGTGTGTTGTGTGTGACCAACATAAATACATCCTAACCCCATATCTAGATCAAATGTTGAGAGTTTCACAAGTTTTGTATTCTAAAACATGTGAAGGCCTCTAGAGATTGTGTGTGTGTGTTGTGTGTGTGTTGTGTGTGACCAACATAAATACATCCTAACCCCATATCTAGATTAAGTGTTGAGAGTTTCATAAGTTTTGTATTCTAAAAATGTAAATACCTAGAGATTTCTTGATAGATTGAAGGTTAAATGGACTTTATTTTTTTACTATAAATATTATTTTATTATTTTTAAATGTAATTTTATAGGAAGTCATCTCCTTCATATTAAGCTATGAAATTTACCATAGTTAAAACTAAAAATACTTATATATAGAAAGAGGTGTGAAATTTATAATAAAAAAAATTACATTTTAAGAAACATGATTCCTCTCAATATTTGGTAAATTCAAAATTAAAATAAATCTAAACTATATAACCAATTAAAAATTTCATAACTCATTTTATTTAATAAAAACCATTAATATATGACAACTACCTAAATAATTTTATGAATTTTCCAATTGTATATCAAAATTATTAATTTAATTGGCATAATATATGCAAGTTGAGAGGAATCAGATGTTTTCTTAGTCATCATTGGAATGCATTGTATTACTGGATGGAAAATTTCTCTTGCTCAATGAATTCACACATGCTTAGTTTGTTGAATAAGTCTTTTTTGGATGTCTCAAATACCTTATGTGGCGACTACACAACACATTATTAACCGACACTCTCTTCAATTTTGAGTGATTGGAAATAATGTTTTCAACTTCTTTATCAAACTAAGGGAATCAAAGGGTTTTCCAATAACGATCAAAGCTATAGAATTTTTGTGCAATTTGGGTTGCAAAGGCATGGAGTTTGAACATCTATAAGAATAAGTTGGCAGGACCTGTTTTTACATATATTATAAATCTATCCAAGGGTGATTTTTTATTTTATAAAGGGTGTTTTTTATTTAAATTATGTTATACATTTGAGTTCAAAGTTTTTTTTATCAAAATAATTATTTTAAATTTATATAGAGTAGTTTAAAATGTATTTTTGGATTAGAATTAAAGGACAAAAATTTTAGTGAAAATATAAATTTTTACTATTTTTGAATGTAAGATTTTAATAAGTTTAATATTTTTTAAATCTAAGATATAAATAGATTCAATATCCTGAAAAAATCTCTGGAAAAACTTAAATTATATATATTACAAAACTCATACTTACTATTTCAAAAAATATCCAATCAATTTCTAACAAAATCTATTGGAAAATATCACTACATATGTATTCAATTTAATAAATTTGATGATTCGTTCTTAAGAAATATCAGGGTTGGTTTACATCCCTCTACCATTGAGAGAGGTCAAGAGGATTATTTTAATCATATTATTGTTAACAATTCATTATTAAATAGTTAATTGTTATATATTAAAATGAAAAGAAGACATTAAAAAATATAATATCATTATTTTTTTATTTAAATATGAAAATAAAAAAATTGAAATGAAGACTAAAAAATATTTTTTTTTATATTTAAATATAATAATAAAAAAATGATTTTAGGTAAAAGAATTATATTTTAACAATAATATAATATTTTATTATTATTTTTTTAAGTATTATTATAATATTATATTTATAAAAAAATGCATTATGAATTCAGTAATTACAATTAAAGAGGAGATATTCTAGTTATTACAGTGATACATATGAATTTTTGGAGTGTACAATGGATCAAAAAGTCTAATTTCTTTGATATCTAAACTATTATCACTATATGTGTAAATAGGTTAAAAGTCTTGTAAATTTTAACAAAATTTATAACACATACTAACTAACAATAGGTGGGATTACATCTCCCTTTACACAAACTGGTACAAAAACTAAGCATGATAAAGAATGAGCAAAAGAGACTCCCAATAAATCTTAGAAGCTTGGAGATTTTGGGAATTGGAGTTTCTCTCTTTGTGGTTTTTCCTACCTCTAGTGAAAGGAGGGAAGGGACCTATTTTTTTCTTTAACACCTCTAAAAAGGATGGAGAGGAGGAAACATTACCATGAACCTTTTTTGTAGGTTTAATATCGCCTTCTTTCTTTTTCTCCTTTCTTGCAAATGTGGCTTCTTTTTTATGCCCCTTTCAGTTTGTTTACAAATTTTATGTGACCTCTTCCACTAACCTTTGAGAGCTTAGCTCTTTATCCTTCTCTTTATGTGCACTTCTAATATCTCTATTAGTGTGGAGGCCTACCTTCGTATGTGGATTTTCATGGATTACCTTCTTCCCCTCTAATTTTTTATTTTGAGGTCCATAAACTATAGAAATTTAAATAATTGTTAAATTATTCACCGAGATTATCCTGATCACACACTATTTGAGCTTCATGCATAATACATAACCTCTTCTACCATTGATCATTAATTGCGGAAATATAAACAATCGCATGCACACATTAAAACCATAAACAATCACACATATAAACACGGTATTTATGGGAAAGCTTAAAGCTGAAAACCCCCAACTATCTGTATATTATAATGATAGATATCATGTAACAATCATTGTACAAACTCCTCACAAGCTCTCAGTACAATCTCAGTTGTTTACACACTACCAGCTCGGATCTGTAAAACACGCCTGTCCAATCTCCTCACACATAACCAGCACTGCCTCTCTGCGCAATCCAAGATAGATGCTTCGCTTGATCAAGTTCGAATCCACAGTATGTGCGCGCAATCCTCATTAATCTCTCCCATCGATGTGTGTGCACAAATCTCATACACCGATATAGTCTGGTAATAGTCCTGTTTATCCTTTCTCTACCTCTCCTTTCGGTCTCCTTTCGAAACTGTCACATACCCAAAAGTTAACGGTGTATTCTTTAGTTGATTTATGAGTTAATAATTAGTGAATTAATTAATAATTAATTCACACCACTCTCACTAATTGTATCAATCGGTTAGACTAGATACAACTAGCTCAACTAAGTTAAACTGAACACAACTCCATTAACTGTCTCATCAACTCCACCAAACTCTGTCACATGAGTTCTAACTGAATTCAACCATGCAATAGCTCCACTAAACCCTAGGAATAACGTAATTCCTTCTGTCAGCTGCATGTGCCACATCCGTGACTCGAACTGAAGTGCTCCAAGAGGATAAGATAATGTTTAGAGTCCAAATATTATTAAGAGCTAATAATATTCGACATATCTGTTTTTAGACTGGCAATCTAAAAATAGATTCCGCCCAATATGTCTAAAAATAGAAGTCCATATATTTTTTCCGACTTGACCAACCATCCACAAATAGCATCCTGCAACTCATAGAACATGATCCATATGTCTAAAAATAGACACAGTCTAAAAATAGACTTTGCGCCAAAAATAGCCTGCGGGCCCACTTAGTGAAGGCGACTCCTTTCCACTAAGCTCATCATCTTGTTGCAATCTCAACACTCCCTCTCAACAAGATAAGGATTATCTGCAACCCCTATCATGCCCCTGTGGTATTCGAATTTGCTCCTGGTGAGCGCCTTCGTCAAGATATCAGCATCCTGATCCTCCGTGGGAATGTATGAAAGTAACATGATTCTCCGCTACACACAATCTCTGATATGATGGTACCTGATGTCGATGTGTTTGGATCTATCATGAAATACTGGATTAGCCAAGAGTTTAATGCAACTCTGGTTATCACAATAAATCACAGTAGGCTCCAAGTGTGAACCGAACAATCCGACCGGGATCTTCCTCATCCATATGGCCTCGCATGCAGCCAAGCTTGCTGCCATATACTCAGCCTCTCTGAACTGAGTGCCACGGATCTCTGCTTCCTGATGTACCAAGAAACTACTGTCGACCCGATACTGAAGATCCCTCCAGATGTGCTCTTTCTATCCGTTGGGCTCCCTGCCCAATCTGCATCCGTGAAGCCACATAGCTTCACCTCATCCTCTTGTCTGTACCACAATCCATATCCCGATGTGCCTCTAAGATAACGCAATACATGCTTGCCTACCTTCCAGAAGAGCTTGGTTGGCTTAACCATAGCTTGTGAAAGCTGGTTAACAGCATAGCATATATCGGGTCGTGTATTGACCAGATACATAAGCGACCCCACCAACTGTCGATAAACAGTGGCATCCACTACCTCCGCTGAAGTAGCATCCTCCTTCCTCCAACCTCCAGGAAGAGGAGTATCAACAGGCTTGCAGCTATGCATGTTGAACTTCTCCGATGTCTCCTGACATGCTTACCGGAAAACAACAGTCTGCCAGATTTCCCCTCCCGTCGTGGGACAATCTCCCATGCACTGTTTCTGACAATCGAATCATACTCTTCCACCATGGCATCTACCCATGCGGGATCCTCCACAGCTTCCTCGAAAGAGGATGGCTCTGTCACGATACACTTACTCATAAGAGCCATGTATCTGATATCTGGGATTGGGTATTGTCTCTGTCTACGCTGTACTATAGGTGGTCCTACAACCTTCCCCTGCTGCATCTTGCGACCGGTCGCGCAGGCTGCAGTGGCTTGGCCCCTGCGATGGTTGGCGCTGCATGAGTGGTCTCTTCCACTCCATGAACCTCATCTTGTGGCTGATCCACATCCTGAGACTCATCCTTAGGAACTAATAGCTCCTCCTTTGCATGCAAGTGTGGCTCCCTCTCAAGCGAACACTTCATGGCTTTCTCCTCCTGAAATTTGATATCCCGTCGCACAATAGTCTTGCGACTGTCTAGAAAATATACACGATAGTTGTGGGGCATATCAGTGTACCCCGCAAATATCCCAACCTCTGTGGTTGGCTCCAGCTTCTTCCTGGCATCCTTCGTCACATGAATGTAAACAGGTGAACCAAAAATCCTCAAATGGGAAATATCAGGCCTCTTACCAGAAAACGCCTCCTCGGGTGTACTCATGCCAAATATCTTGTGAGGACAACGGTTCTACACATATACTGCAGTATTGCATGCCTCCGCCCACAAGTGAATGGGTAGGCCCTGATCATGCAACATCGCCCATGTAGCACCCACGATCGTTCTATTCTTCCGCTCAGCAACCCCGTTTTGTTGTGGGTTATGAGGTGCTATGAGCTCTCTTCGAATTCCTTCTACAATGCAAAAGTCCTTGAATTCGCCAGAGATGAATTCACCACCATTGTCGCTCCTAAGAGCCTTCACCTGCTTCCCTGATTCTTTCTCAACCAGTGCCTTGAACTCACAGAACTTTGAGTATGTCTCGCTCTTCTTCTGCATGAAGAAGATCCAGCACTTACGAGAAAAATCATCAAAAAATATCACATAATACCTGTGCTTTGCTGTCGAAGCTACTGAGAAAGGTCCACACACGTCTGTGTGAATTCTCTCAAGGATCGTCGTGGCGCGACTATCCTTCTCGTGAAAGGTGGCTTTCACAAATTTTCCCAGGGTACACCCCTTGCACTGATCTGACTGCGCAAGAGTGCCCTTAGGAAGCCCAGTAGAAATCTGCTGCAGTATCTTCAAAGCTCCATGGTGAAGGTGGCCCAATCTCCGATGCCACAGCTCGCCATCATCCCGGCTCACCACTCCTTCTGCCTTGCATGCCATTGCTGCGCAACCATCTACTTGCAATTGATAAAGGTTCTTGACTCGAACCCCTATCTTCCGGATTTCTCCACTTGTCTTACTGCACAGGAAATCCTTTCCCTTGCTGAAGACAACATCATATCCCTTGTCTTCTAACATCGCCACGGAGATAAGATTCTTCTTCAATCCTGGAACATGCATCACTTCCTTCAATACGAAGGGTTTACCAGACTCCCTCTCAAAGGAAATGGTACCGATACCGGTCACACTGTATCTACCATCATCGCCCATCTCGATGTGCACTCCAAGATCTTTCTCATCCAGATCAGTAAACAAATCTCGATCTCTTGTCATGTGAAAAGATGCACCACTGTCCAGAAACCACACTGAACCCATCACACTTGAGACCAAGCATGCGATCAGTGAAAAATCCAGCTCAAACTGCGAGGCTAAGGCCTCTCCAGCTGCAGATCCAGCAGCCTGCTTATTTTTCTTCTTCTACGGACAATTTGTGGCATAATGTCCATGTTGGTGACAGTGAAAGCACTTCACCTTGGACATGTCCTGCTTCTTGCCTTTCGCACTGGAATGAGAAGCTTTCTTGCTCTTCCCCTTCTTTGCTTTGGCAGCCAAAGTGCAATTCTCTTCATCAGAGTTCTTTGATGATGATCCGTCCCTGGTACTCCACCTTATCTCCTCTTGCACAAGATCCGACCAAAGTCGCTCCCATCTGAAGGCTGTCCCGACCATTGACAGAGTCCTGATAGGAATGCAAACTCTTCGAAAGCCCAAGGAGAGCCAAGCTCACCAATTCCTCATCATCTACAGTCACCCCCACACTTCCTAGCTCATCTCTGCATTGAGTGAACTTCATGAGGTACTTGGGCATACTGTCGCCTTTCTCCATCTTTATGTTTTTGAGTCTGTCCTTGAGCGCCAACTTCCTCTGGTCGCTCTTGCTTTGGAATAAATCTGTCAAGGCTTTCCACATCAAGTATGGAGAAGCCTTACCATGCAGGTTGGACACTATGTGATCCTTCACGCCCTCCAACAGAACCCTTCGACACTTTGTTGTCTTCTTTTGCCATGCATCAAGTATGGTAGCATCGCTAGAAGTAGGCTTTGGGACTTCAGCATCTATGAACTCCTTCAACCCATTGTCATCTAACACCACCTCCATCCTATCCTTCCATGCAATATAATTCGAGCTGCCCTCAAGGGCATACTCCAATCGCAATCCGTTGAAAGACATCTCAACTTCGACACCAAGAAAACACTACTACAAATTCGAATTCCACCAGCACAAAACTCAACCGCTTCAATGTTTTGCAATTGCTCCAATTATCAATATCGCTCTGATACCATGTAGAAATTTGAATAACTGTTAAATTATTCACCAAGATTATCCTGATCACACACTATTTGAGCTTCATGCATAATACATAACCTCTTCTACCATTGATCATTAATTGCAGAAATATAAACAATCGCATGCGCACATTAAAACCATAAACAATCACACATATAAACACATTATTTATGGGAAAGCTTAAAGCTGAAAACCCCCAACTATCTGTATATTATAATGATAGAGATCATGTAGCAATCATTGTACAAACTCCTCACAAGCTCTCAGTACAATCTCCAATTGTTACACACTACACAAGCTCAGATCATACAAAACACATGCTCCAATCTGCTCCACCTATTAGCCTGCCTCTACTGCGTAATCCAAGATGAATAATTGCTTGATCCAAGTTCGAATCCCACTAGTATGCACTGCGCAATCCTCATTGGCATCTCCATCAATGTGTGTGCAAATCTCATGCACCAGTATAGTCACAACTGATAGTCACACTTGCTCTTTCACCTACCTCTTCACTGGTCTCCACTGAAACTGTCCATGCACCGAAGTTAACTGATGTATTCTTTAGTTGATTTATGAGTTAATAATTAGTGAATTAATTAATAATTAATTCACACCACTCTCACTAATTGTATCAATAAGTTAGACTAGATACAACTAGCTCAACTAAGTTAAACTGAACACAACTCCATTAACTATCTCATCAACTCCACCAAACTCTGTCACATGAGTTCTAACTGAATTCAGCCATGCAATAGCTCCACTAAACCATAGGAATAGCCTAATTCCTTCTGTCAGCTGCATGTGCCACATCCAGGCATCAAACTGAAGTTCTCCAAGAGGATAAGATAATGTTTAGAGTCCAAATATTATTAAGAGCTAATAATATTCGACATATCTATTTTTAGACTGGCAATCTAAAAATAGATTCTGCCTAATATGTCTAAAAATAGAAGTCCATCTATTTTTTCCGACTTGACCAACCATCCACAAATAGCATCCTGCAACTCATAGAACATGATCCATATGTCTAAAAATAGACATAGTCTAAAAATAGACTTTGCGCCAAAAATAGCCTGCGAGCCCACTTAGTGAAGGCGACTTCTTTCCACTAAGCTCCTCATCTTGTTGCAATCTCAACATACACTGAAGATCCTTGATGGTTCTTGGTGTTTTTAGGGGAATGAAACACCTCTTCCTCTTTTGATGCATTTCTTCCTCCATGACTAAATTATCTGGAGTTGGAACATCTTTGTCTTTGAGGGAGGCATGTCATTTTGACCCTAAAAAATTGTGCACATTGGGGGTTGACTAGCTAGATCTCTTGGTGCAATGGACTATAAATTTCCCCTTCTTCATCACCCTAATTGAGGGCATCAAAATTGTTCCCTACCAAACCTTTCTTCTTGCAAGAGGAGAATTTTTCAACTTTTGTAGTTGATTTCTTAAGAGAGGGAAGACATGTAGGTCCCAATCCATTTCCTTAATGTGTCCTTATGGTTGTATTTTGCTAGGGGGCACTCTTTCTTCTTTTTGGTTTCTACCATTGTTCTCCTTCCTCATTATTTCTCTAGATTTTTTCTGCTTTTAAGCATCTTCATTCAGGAAAATGTCAATATTCATGACACTTCTTACAATTAAATGGTGGTTGATCATAATCCACTTCCTAATGATGAGTCCAAATATCTAATTGGAGATTTATTGTTGACGACAATCCCTTATCAAAATCCACTTCTACACAAATTTTGGCACAAGATTTCCTTCTCATGGTTCTACCCAATAGATATAGTAGCCCATAGCATTTCCAATGTTCCTAAAGGTGTCCTCATTCCAATAGTGAAGGAGAAAAATTAGAAATTTAACCCAAATAGGAATAGATGATGCAACATCATTTTTTGGGTTGAATTGACTTCATTTATTGAGATATAAACCCTAAGGCTCCATAAAAGATATCCCACTTCTAAAATTTAGATCTACTATCAATCAAGAAAACAAAAGGCTATTCTTCAATCATGGGTCTTCAACTTTTATCCATCCATGTATTCAAAGAGTGCGGCGAGGACCATAAGCCAATAATATCTGATCATGGAACATTGGAACCTCAAACCACCAGCAACCAAAGAATTGAAAGCATTAATATCATGATCACGTGAAGCACAAGGCCCTTAAGAACCTCAAACTATCATCCACACACCTATGGTTTCTTCGATTCTTTCCTTGATCAAATTTTATAGCTTTTCTTATTATTTAGTTATCAATAAAATCAACATTAACGTTAAAATCAGTTTTTACAGAAATCACAAGGGATAATTCGTTATCTTTTTCTACAAAATTTCATAAACGTGAATAAAAAGATGTCATATCTATAATATATCCATAAATATTTTTTTCTTCAAGCTTTTAATTTTTACACTTCTAATTTCCAATTTCCATATTTCAGAAAAATGAAAAATTTATTAAAAAAAAGAGATTTTTTTTTTCAATTACTTTACACATAACTCACTAAACAGCAAAGTGAAGATACCTCTTTGATACGCAGCCATTCCCAATATCCATTTGAAGCAACATTTCAAAAAACAACACATTTTGACCGTGAAGACTATTTGAAGCATTATTAAGTTCCCTTTTTTGTAGAAATTTTGAAACATGGTTTTTTCACTTACTCTATTGAGTTCCCTTGCGTCATTTGGAAGTAATTCGTTCCATTTGAGGAGTTATTATTGGAAGATCTTACAGCCCAATGAGGAAATTGCGTCACCCTTATCTGTAAACCTGAAGTAATATTTGTCAAAAATTTATTTAAAAAATAATAAAGGAAATGTGTTTTTTTGATGTGGAGTTTGACAGGATCTTTTTGAGAAATTATATGCTTTAGATAAATCAAAATTGATATAAATATAAAAATTTTGCTTTAAAAGGTGAGAAAATCTAGTATAATTTAGTTGTTAAAGTAATAATAGGGACAACCATTAATTGCTATTATTAACAAAACTTTCATACTCTTACCAATTTTCTTAATTTACCAAATTTATTTTGAAAATAAAATATATTAAAATTTATTGATACTAAAAAATTTGTATGTCAAAAGCCATTTATATTTTAAATAATAATTTTAATAATCTATAATCTCTTTAAAAAAAAAAAAACATTTTCTTGCTTTAAAAAAAAATTACAAACTAACAACACAGAAAAATAAACCTATCATTTCAAACAACTTCTCCTTACAAACGTGCAAAGGCATCATCTAAAGCCAAAGAATAAACAGCCGAGCTGCTCATAGAAATACTTATTGCACTCATGGTTCTGAGGCTGTGAAAGAAACATGGTATCTCTTTTCCAACCTAGTATTAAAACCCAATCTACAACGACTGTGAAAGGCAATGAGTCACAATGTCTGAAAACTATTTAAAACAGTAGTGCCCCTTTACAATATAACTTCACTGCACATTGTAAGCTCATTCAAATATTCTCCCATCTCTTCACAAGAGAGAATTTCAGTTCTCATGCACTCTGGAGTTGCAGTATAAATACCTTGGAAATACTCATACATACTCCCATCTATGTATGGAACCAAATTATTAATGTGATTATCCAAAAGTTGGAGATGGACTGAGCCTGATTCTGAGTCACTAGAAGTCCTATATTGCTCATATGAAACCATATCAACTTCTTTTGAATCAGGGGTTTTGTGTTTGGTTAAGTCTTGTTTAATCTCATTTGTTACACATGGCTGTGAAAAAGGTAAATCTAGTGGCAACTCATGTGAATATCCATGATCATGTTCAGACTGATCACAGTAACTTAGATCTTCAGCTTTTCTTTTAGATCCCTTTTTGCTCAATTTCAATTTCTTGCTCAGGTAAGTATTCCAGTAATTCTTTATTTCATTATCTGTTCTCCCTGGAATTCTCCCAGCTATCAACGCCCACCTGCAACTCAAGCACATCACATGGATCATCTAGGTTTGCAGAAACTATAATCAGTGATTAACATGGATAAGCAAGGTTTGCAGAAACTATAATTAGTGATTATTGGTTGCCAAATGAGTTTACAGTGTTTAAATACTATGAGGGAAAATTTGAAGGATGAAAATTTATGGGAAAGTTTAGAAACTTTGAGTATGGGGAAATTTTGAAGGATAGAAATTTATGAGAAAGTTTAGAAACTTTGAGTTTTAGTGATATTTTATAAAAAATATTAAAATCTCTAAATTTTAATTATTTTAAAGATAAAATGATTTCAAATTAAATTTTTTTGAGAGTTGTCTACTGCTGGGAAGGCTAAAATTGGTGGGAATTAAGGCAATTTTTTTTTTTTTTTTTAAATTTGCTGTAGTAGTGTTTGAATGGTAGAAATAGATTCAGCACCATCAAAAAAATTTAAAACACCCAAAATATTAAAGTTTGATAACTTTAACCTAGATTTACAAAAAGATTGCAAAATTTTCTTAAAATCTTACCGCTAAAAAAACAATCTAGTTAGAATACAGCTAAAATTAACCCAAATAATGCAAAAGTTGGCAGCAAATTACCTATTTCCGATAAGCTTCTGCATTTTTATTATAAGTTCTTCTTCATCTTCAGTTATGTTCCCTAGTTTCACATTTGGGTGCAAATAGTTCTTCCAACGAAATCTGCAGCTTTTTCCGCTCCTATCTAAACCTGCAAACTCAAACTAGTTATTGCATTCCATGATTAATTAATGTATAGAATGAAATAATCAGTTAAAATAGCAGGAAAACAAGCAAACAAACCTGCTTTTTTGGGTAATGATCTCCAGCTACCTTCGCCATGGGTGTCTATATATTTCATAAGCAAATTATCTTCGTCAGGAGTCCATGCGCCTCTTCTGTTTCCCATTCTCATAGAAATCACTTAGGGGATCCTTTCAATTTCCACTTTGAATTACTTTATATAGAGATAATTAAACTCAGAAAATTTATAAATCTATTTGTAAGTTCACTCCATTTCATTTAAATAGGACAAAACAATTTAATGAAACAAAGTTCTATTCAAAATAAATTACTGAAACTCTGACAGATGCCTAAAAATTTAAGCAAATTAGAATCCTGGAATCCATTTAGAACACTTTTAGCATATTCCTCTGGTATATAAAAATAAGAGTGCACTGAACATTTTTCTTATTTTACAGCAGGCTTCAGCTCCAAAATACATTTCTCGATGTTTGACTATGAAAATTAACGTAGTCTTTAATTTTTTAAATTTAATGTCTGAACATGCTTCTTATTTTATAGCAGTTTTCCTCTAAAATACATTTCTCGATTTTAGAGTATGAAAATTAACATTGTCTTAGAATTTTTAAATTTAGTGTTTTTTAAATTTTCAGATGAATTTAACATTTAAAATTGTTTTTATATTTTCGGATGAATTTAATATTTAAAATTGGTTAGAATACAAAAATTTCATCCCTTAAATTATGTTAGAATAATAAATTTGGATTATTAAAATTTATATTATTAAATATTTTAATATTTTTTAATTATATTATAAAGTAAATTATAACTATTATATTATAAACATCACAATATTTTTGGTTTTTTTTTTTATAAATTATATTAAAAAGTTTATGAGAGAAACCAAAAATGCTGAAACAAGATCTTAAAAATATAGCCTTTATTAATGAATTTTTTTATTAAAAAAACCCATTGTTCATTACTTTCACATTATAAAAAAACCTTAAACAATCATCATTCACTGGGACAATAGTATGATTATAAGCAGAGCGAAAATCCATATTGTTGACTTCTTTTCCATTGATGCTTTCAGAAATGTTAATGAAGGTCACATCTATTTCCAAAGAACATGTATTTTTAAAGTTTTTTGGAAAGGGAATTTACTTGTGTGTTTACATCTCTATGAATGTGGTTGAATAAAATTTATCCAAAGAATTTATTTTTGTGTTTACATTTTTGAGAATATGGTTGAATGAAAACCATCTAAAAAGAGTTAAGGCTTTCTTAATGTTTTTTACAAGAAATTGAAAAAAATATTTGCAATTATAATCTTGATGTTAATATAATTAACTATCATTTTTTTGTATGTTTGATAGAACTACATCTTTACATCTTCATCAACATGTCTAAATACATCACTCTGGGGAAGGAAATTGAACCGTCATAATAGCCGGTCTCATCACTGTTTAACCAAGGCTCATTTTAAATCTTCCAATACATTGATATTTTTCAAAGACAATGGAGATAAAGATTACTCAATGCACTGTTTAACCAAGTCTTATTTTAAGTCTTCCAATACATTGATATTTTTTGAAGACAACCGAGATAAAGATTACTCAATGCTATGAATTTTATCTAGTTGTTTGATATATGTACAGTTTAACTTTTTTCACAATATTTTTTCTGGTTAATTTTAACAAAAATAGGCAAAGATTTTTAAAAAATTGAGTTCAGGTTATTCCAGTGGCCCAAAGGTTTTTTATGGTGTTGAGTTCATTTTCCTATCAAAAAATGTATTTTAAACAACAAAAATCACATTCTTGTTTGAGATTGTATTGCAGAATTCTTGTGAAAAAAGTTATTTTGTCTATAAGTTAGACTACACCATTTGATATATATTTAAAATTACATTTCAAATAATAATAAAAAATATATATATTTTAAATTGATTTTTAAATTATTTTTAAAATTTATTGAAATAATAAGTTCATAAATAATTTATATAAATTAAATATTTCTCAATAATATATATATATATATATATATATATTACTTCTTTCAATTAACCTAATTTTTTTCTTAGAGCTAAAACATTTCCGGCCAAATATTTTTTTCACAATTAAATCTCACAAACCATAAAATACAAAGTAGTATTTATTATTGTTAACAAACAAGCTTCCATATAATAGAAACATAATTTTTTTGAGAAGCACCTTCCAACCTAATATAGAAGAAATATTGTAATGTACTATACTATTTATAAACATTTTGACTCAGTTAAATTTCATAAAAATAAAATTAAAATAAAAAAAATAATTTTAATTATTAATAATTAAATCAATATAAGTCTATCTTAATTTCTAATCTACCAAACTCGAAGGCATCAAATCTCTTATACTATAAACGTCTTTTAAAGTGAGAAAAAAAATTAATATCTCTCACAACTTGATAAATCTGAAATTACAAATCTAAACTAATTACCTAAATTAAAAATAAATAAATAAATAATAAAAAAACAAAAAAACAAAAATCACCCCATTTATTTTTCTCACGAAAATTCACGAAATATGCCCACCCTGTAACAATGACAAAGGAATCCATATTCCGAGAATTCAAAGCTCATGATTCCCCTACCTTCACAGACAACATAATATAATAAACTTATTTCAATAATTTATCCAGCAACACAGCAATTCAATAAATATGAAGCCAGTGTATGTGTTATCGTAGAGCACATCCCACTGATCCCAGTTCTCCGTGATTCTCCCATAGAACGACTAAAAAGATTCTTTTATAATGTGAAACGTCAGATTTACTCCTTTCTCGTTGAAAAACTGCTCTCTTTTCTCGGAGAAAATGAATGAGACTCTTCCAGTTCTCAAAGATTCTTCCATAGAACGGCTAAAACGGCTATTTAAAAATGCAAAAAAAATCAAATAATAATAATAATAATCGAACTTCTAAGCTGTTTTCTTATTTTATCTGCACGTTCAAAAATGCAGGTGCAGTTCCATGCTTATTTTCCTTGGTCACCACAGGCCACAGGTCATTAATGAAGATGCCCTGTTGATCAGGATTTCCACATCGACTAGGATTCTGAAATAGAATCTCACGTTGATTGGAATCCTGAAATAGTATTTCATGTGATCTTCAGTGAGCATTGTCAAATTGAAGACGTGTCACTGGCCATTACTTTAAATGTAATTTTTAATCAGACATGATATGATATTTAAAATTAAATGGTATTTTTAATCGATATAGATTTCTTATATGATATTTTGAAATGGTGTAATGTAACTTGTGGGTTTATTTAATTATTGATAATGATGGAATATGGTCAATTATGACACTATTACATAAAGGGGGTTTTAAGACAATATTTAAGACAATTTTAGGGTAAATTGTCTTAACTTAAGACAAAAGAAAATTTGTGTATTGTCTTAAATATTGTCTTTAAGTGGGTGTCTCAAATTAAATTGTCTTAAAATATTGTTTCTATAAAGACAATACATAACACAAATATTTTGTCTCTCCAAAGACAGTTTCATTTTTGTCTCTCTAGAGACAATAGTAGCACTACAACACAAAGGGGGGTTTTAAGACAATTTTTAGGTAAATTGTCTCAAATTATCGTCTTAAAATTTGTCTCTGTAAAGACAATAGTTGGAATTAAAGACATATTGTCTTTATGGAGACAATGTCTTTAATCCTATCTATTGTCTCTCTAGACACAATATAAAACAATGAATCCAGAAAAATATCTCACCATTAAAATAAATCAATATAAAATTATATAATTAAAAAAATCTACAATATCATTGAATAATTCATATTAGGGTACAGTGGAATCAAACCACCAGCCTCCTGCATGGCAAGTGCTCTTCCATTGAGCTAGCACTCTTTAAAGAATTATGTGAGGAGTTATGGAAGTCCTTGAAATTGTATAATAGACATTGATTTTTTAAAAACATTCAACACATAATGGGATAATCCTTGTAAAATATATAATCATGCATGCCCTTATTTTTAACTTAATAAAAAAATAAATCAATGGAGTTAGCTCAGTGTGACACCCTTGTAGCTTGACTTGCACAAAAAGCTAATAATAAACAATAATCTACAAACAAATTAATCTAGCCATACAAAGAAAATTAACTAGAATTAGCACAAGAAATACAACCACTACCCAAAGAGCTACACCAACTTGCTAGTAGGCACTGATGACACATATGATGTACACAACAAGCCATGACTGCCTCGTCAACTCATTCAAGACAGATTAGGCACTCTCCTCATTCACCGTTACTAATTTATTTGACCACTTCTTCAATGTAAACTTTTGAACGTATAGAACTAGAATCTCCATTAACACACATTTAGCTTCCTAGAAGAAAATGCCTTGCCCACTTATACATATCAGATGACTGTTGTGTATCGCCCCAGTTGCTGATAAAGTAGAAATTAGAACAAATTCCATGTCATCTTATTCGAATTAGAACACAGTTGTGTATCAGCCCAGCTGTTATCATTGTGTATCACCCCAACTGTTGATAACTTAGCAATTAGAACAAGGTACCATCCCAGCTGTTAGACACCACAAGGTATAGTACTTAAATTATGACATCTTATTATAATCTATAAAATTGAAGATATGATATGAAATCAAAATTTTGCAATAGTAAAAGAAAAACCATGTACGTTTTAGTTTTTCTAAACAATGCAACTCCTTAATGCATTTTACCAATGATGCATTTGCATTCCTTACTATAGATTTGCAAAAAAACCTGGCTACAGAAGTAACATACTAAACAAAATGGTAATAGTGAATTAACATTTTGTAGCAAGCTTTTGTAATAGTTCGGTTCTAGGTGGAAATATCAATTTGATTGTGGGTAAACAAAGCTTCAATAAATTTCTGTATTAAAGCACAAGGTATGACAAAACATGGTGCTAAAGTATATAAAAAAAATGAATGCAATACCATTAGTAGCCTAAGTGTGCAGGAAGTCATTAATTTCCTATGAGATGACAATAAACATTTATTATAAGACAAAATTATTATTCATTTGAAATGTAGCATTTCCCAAGTGTTTGTATGGAACAAAAATAGTTTGAAAAAACACCATTGTCACCAAGCCCATTTCCACTATTTCAATTCATCATCTATGCATTTCTCATCACATTTAATAAATGCATTGCTTATATTCTCCATGCAAGTCAATAAAAACTATTGCATATTGATAGTTTCAAAAAATTTCTACTTGTTTGCTTGATCAATGCGCTCAGTGTAAAATTTGCAATTGACAGCAACCTCACAAGTCACAATCATTTTATGAATTTTCTATCTTGTTCACCCAAGTCAAGCTAAGAGTTACAAATTCCTTGCACGGACCAACTCTTGGGATCATCAAATCGTAAACCTCTGATAATTATTTACAGTGTTGCATTAAGATCCAAAGCATATTCTCTACCTACATTCATATAGGTGCAAAAATTCCAACCCCTAATATGGCAGCCTAAACTTTCACCTCAAACAATAGACCATGGAGTTATTAGTTGTTTTCAATCTTGAAGAGAATTTATCATTTTAGCTGAATATGTTCCCATGTGACACCATATCCTCCCTCCATTTCAATCTCACTTGCATTCATTGTCATGGTTTCAAGGAGTCTAAAACCTTGAACAATTCAAGTTATTTCTACTATATTTATACCATATATTGGATCACAAATGTAGTATAACAGTCCAGAGACTATTATGTTATCAGTAGACAACACTCTTATAAAAAACCTGATTTGAAAAATTACAGAAACCCAACTCTAGAAGTTCTTTCCTCTTTATTTCTAATAATATAAATTAAATCGATTCTAAAATCATTGATCCCAAACTGAAGCAAAATTTAAAATCCATTACGAAATCATTGATCCTAAACTGAAGCAAGAGGTGGAATTACCATTGAGAGGCAACATTAACAATGAGTAGAACCTTGCCTTTGTAAATGCCCAAATCCACATCATTACCCATAATGTCCTACATACAATTTAACAGTTTCCATTCAGAATCTCATATGCAAATATGCAGATGGGTGTAGAGAATAATAATATCAGAGAAAGCAAGTCAAAGAATCAAACTAAAATTAAACTACAAGTTACCTTGACCAGTAGGTCGTGCACCGAGGAATATTGTTCCGATGAGGGCCCAATCATGGTTGTGGAATTAGTAGATAACACAACAGGAAAAATATGGACATCTTTATTGAGTACTCTTGGTTTGATCCAAAGAGAAGGGCATGAGAATGATCTGGTATTAGCAGAAAGTGAAGGGCATATGGATCAGTGGAGGGTATAAGAGGTTTATATAGGAGTGCTCTGAATCTGGGTAATGCAGAAAATGCATGTGGAAGACTGGAGGAAAGGTCGAGAGCATGGGGATGCATATGAGTGATAGGTGGTCAAGAAAAATGTAGAATATCTCAACATTTTATGAGGCCCATACCGATATTGATGCCATCTAATCTTGAAATATATCTTCCAAAACCTCATTGCTCTAGAAACAAGAAAATGAAATATTTAAGTCAACAACCTATGCAATTTGTAGTAACGCAACTAGATAAGAAGATTCACAAGTTTCCATTCGAAAACCTGGTAACATTATATTTAATTCGTGCTCAATTCCTAGGCTGGGGACAAATCAAGTTTTTGAGATGTCACATATAAGCAAATAACATGAAGAAAAGGCAGAGTTTCGATAAATGAAAGAAAATATATAAGTTTCTGCATCTCACAAATCCACAGGTGATAACCTAGTCCCAAAAAGAATATCAAATATGAATATAGTACTATCTTCATTTTTATTTGGGATCTATTGAATTTCAAAAATATTCTTAAAATTTGCAAGATAAATATTCCAATATAAGACATCAAGTTTTGCAGACTCTTTTATCCATGTTGATATTTAGTATATTCAGGTAGGTTAAAATGGATCTAAGGGGATCTATGCTATGTAAATATAGAGTGAAATATTCTCTTTTTTTTAAATGAAATGAATTGAGGTGTAGAAATACCAGTATTGGAGGTCCATTCCTTCGAGGTATCTCTGGAGGTGAAAGAAAAAGGGTGTGCATAGGGCATGATTTTTTAATGGATCCATATTTGATTCTCTTAGACGAACCCACAACTGGACTTGATTCTACAACAGCATTCTGCACAGTACAATTGTTAAAAAACATGGCTCTAGTTCTTCTAGCCATCCTGTCTCTCTTCCATAAATCTAACATCCCATAAAGACCATTGAGCATTCATAGCATTACCAAAAATTATAAATCTGATCAGTAAAGTTTCCCAATATTTTAGATGTCGACGATTGTATCAAACATAAAGATACTATTTTTATATGTGCCCATTAGAATCTATGCATTCACACCTTAAATTTGAATAGTATTATCAATTTTTTCAGAGACTAGTATTGATTATTTGGCAATTTTCATTCACAGGAAGGATGGAGAGTTCTTACAACCATCCACCAGCCATCAAGCAGAGTGTTTCACAATTTTGATAAGTCGATTCTTCTCTCAGAAGGCCATCTAAATTACTATGGAAAGGCAACAACTGCTTTGGACCACTTCTCATGTCTAGGCTTCAATTCGCACATAGCCATGAATCCTGCAGATTTTCTCCTAGACCTTTGCAGTGGGATACATAAGAGATCAATCTACCTCCAGAATTGCAATTAGATACAGTTAAGACCAAAGACATTCGGAAGGTATATAGATCTATATAATTTCATGTGTTTTCCTTATTTTTCTTTTACTTTTTCTGGTTATTGATTTGTGTGATGGAGTTAGCAGCACATGAGAAATGTCTATGAATCTATAAGGCGAAGCATGGTCGAGGTAAAAAAAAATTATCCCAATGAGCTCAGAAAAAAGTAAAGCAATATGAAGATAGGAGACAATGGGGGGCATCTTGGTGGGAATAATTCTTTGTCCTCCTAATCGTGGGATTGAAAGAGAGGCGCCATGAGTACCTAAGCTGGATAATATTTACGCAAGTTCTTGCCATTTCTGTAATGGCAGGTTTACTGTGGTGGCATACAAATATCAACACAGAAAGGGCATAAATTGTCTTACTGAAACTCTACTTGATCATAGAGACTCACAAATCCTTGCCAAAACTGTGTCATTCAAACCACCATAACCAATAAAATCATCATTTACCAAAATCATCTTTTTGTTAAACCTTCTCTCCATGCAAACATAGAAAACCCATGAATTTTATTGAATTTTGAACAATCGGTGAAGCCCATTATGAACCCACGAATTTTATTGAATTCTGGGCAGCAGGTGAAGCCCATTACAAACATAGTTGTACAACTTCATTATGTTCTCAATCTGATCCTCATTCTAGGCCTACTCTACATGTATTAGCCTCACAACCCTGGCCAAAAAGGTGTCATTCAAACAACCATACCATACCAAGACAATCATCCTTCACTAAAATAGACCTTTATGTAACCTATTTTTCATGCAAGCATAAGAAAACCCAAGAATTTATTGAATTTTGACCAGATACAGAAGCCAATAAAATGCAGTCATATTAATGCATTTAATTACTAGACTCGCAATTTTCTCTTCATCCTAGGCCTAGTCTAGATGCTTTCATAATAATAAAAATACAGTTTTCACTGAATCAAAAGCTGACTTTTAAACACATTCCGCAACCAAAATATCCTCATTCTTGTTCCATCGGAATAGACAAACCTGAAGAGCCCGGCGTAAAGTCCAAGGAGGACCTTTGGCAGCATGTGAACCAAGCCAGGATGTGTGCTGCTAGACAATCTCCCTGTTTCTTTGAGCATGCACTTTGCTCCCACCCAAAACTAACCCCACTAACCACGTATCAGGCATAATTTTCCACAGTAGAAAGCATCCAGTTTCGCTAGCCTTTAGTGAATAATTTCGACAAGATTTTTGTAGCCATTTCAGGTTTTGAGGATACCATTTTTACTCAAACCTCTATGTTTGAGCTCTTTATTGAATTCTGAAACTTGAGGCAGCAATTGGAAACCATGTATTGTTGCATTATGTACTTTGCCGAGGATGTTTCCTACCCAAATCAAGAAGTCAAGAATGTCAATAACCATGCATCCTTGTCCGAGACCATCACAATTCTAAATAATTCATCCCTCTGCAAATTACTTAAAGGTTAGAAACAATGTCCCCAAATCTACTAACATAATTTTTTTGCATGCAAACAAACATATACCTTGCAACATTGAAAGGGCTTTTGCACTCCTACTCGAGTTTTTATGTACACCGGAAATAAATTGGAAGAAAACATTTACCAACTATATCGAAAATAACAATAGTCTCTGAAAATTACTTAAAGTTAAGAATAGTGTCCCCAAACCTATTAACAAACAAAAATCTTGCATGCAAACATATACCTTGCAACTTTGAAAGGCTCTTTCAATTCTCCTAGGATTTTCGAGATACTTGAAATAAATGAAAGGAAAACATTTTCCAACTATGTTTCAAATAAAAATATAGTCTGCAAATTACTTACGATTAAGAACTGTGTCCCCAAATCTGCTAACAGACAAAAATATTTCATGCAAACATATAACTTGCAACATTGAAAGGGCTCTTTCATTCCTTCTAGAGCTTTATGTGCACCAGAAATAAATAAAAGGAAAACATTCACCAAAATATGTTTCAAATATAATCTCTGTAAAATTCAAAAGTTTCAATGACCCAGATGTTTTTCTAATCAAACATAAGACAAAAAAACAATAGAAAATACAACATCCTGCATAAATTACAAAAGAGATTCCATTTTCCACTATATTACCTTCTTATCAAAAATCACTTTTCAGTGCTACAATTTAAGGAATAAACACTGTTAAAATCAAAGCTTGGTCAATTGTGGCTTGTTGGGTCATTAAAAGCGAGTAGCTATTATAGCCCATGAAGGTTCCAATCCTACCAAGGGGCTTGCTAGTGCTTATGCTCACCCTTGTGGATACCCCACTGGCACCTCCTCTACTAAAGAAGACCGAAATGAATGGTGGTAGTGACTCATAGTCATACTAGATCTGGACCCATTGGTCTTGTCACAATAAAAGAAAGTTAGTTTAGAAAAATAAAAAATAAAATGAATTCAACCATCCAAACACTAATTCAAATAAAACATATGAGAGAACAATCTCATAAATTATGCCTTCCCTATCAAATTGAAAAACCTTCGGCAATTCCACATTGTTATCAAAAGGATAAAGTATCATATTCTTCCCTATCAAATTGAAAGACCTGGGCAATTCCACATTGCTGTCAAAAACAAAACTAACCAATTTGAAGAAGGATAAAGTATCATATTCCATTCATTATCATGTCCAAAGGATAAAGTATCATATTCCATTCACTATCAAGTTTAATGGAAACCAACTATCTTCCAAGTTATGCCTTGCCTATCATTGACATGCCATGGAAATTCAATATTTCTATCAAAACCAAAACGACTCAATATTAGAAACAATAAAGTATCCTATTACGTTCACTATTAAGTCCCATGAGAAACCAACAATCCAAGCCTTGCCTATTAAATTGGAAGGCATTGGACAATTCGATATCGTTGTCAAAATCAAAATTATTTAATATTAGAAATGGTAAATTAACCTATGAAGTTCACTATTAAAATGTCTGTGGAGGGTGCTCTGTCTTGGTTGTAAAATATCCAATGGTTCTGAATATAGCGCCAAAAATTCCTCCAACAACATATGCTACCTTTTCAATACCCAAAGGTTTGACTTCTTGATATTCCAGAGCAGAGCCAAAAGAATTGGTGGCAATCTTATAGATGCAAGGCAAGGCCATGTGAGGGAGAGTTACCCATTGCAGAGTATGAATAGCTACCAAAAACGAACTAGTCTTCAAGAAAAGATGAGAGAAGCTTATCCAAATGTTGAAACTCACCTTTACTGCCTCAGTCAAAATCCTCTGGGATTTTGAAATTCCCTAATAACCACATCATCACTGCAAGAAATGGAAACCAAGCTGCCACAATAAACGCTACCTCCAGCTCTCCCCCTCAAGGGGACCGACTTAAAAAACTTAAACATTGGCGATTACTTGACCTAACTTAAAATATTGTTAGATTTGTTTTCAAGTTATTAGTATGCCCCTTGCTCGCCTGCTTGTCTTGAATCATTCTTCAACTTTGTCATAGTTTCAACTGGTATTTGCAATCCTCTGGTTAGCCCTATAATTCTTGAAGAAGCAAATGCATCATAAGTCATTGAGTTCACCAAATTTAAAATTTAAAACTTGAATATAGGTGTATCTCAGCCTCAAAAATAAGGCTCTTGCACCACTCTTATGTGGAGAAACCATCAAGTCAATCCTTTTGGCCTGCAACTTGACCAGGCCATCCAAGGCTTAATGTGACTCCACCATGAATATTTGGATGTGTTCCATTTGTTATTTGTGGTCCAATTTTCACAGAGTTCCCATGTAAAAGTGTTGCTTGACCTTCAGCCCTTGCTGGTACAGTTCAAAAACTTACGCCTGGAAATGGAGGCATGGCTACAAAATGCACATTTTCTTTGTGAGTAATTGCAGGATGATAATCTACAATAAAGGCAGTGCGAGGAACACTCAAAGGTAATGGTTTCTAAACCCAGCATCCATGATGAGTGATAATGGGTGGAACATGACCATTTGAGGAGGGGGATTTGGGTACTTTATGCATTACACTACCAATCCTTAGGTGAGGGGGTTCATGAGGGCGCTGATTATCATCACTATTCATCCTTGCACTCCCTAAATTATTACAGATAATGGCACCAAAATTTTCTCTTGGAATTAAATGAATATCATTTGTTGGTCTTTATAAATATACCGATGCACCTACACTAGTCTTTATAACTATCTTTGGAACCACAGTTGCACCAATGTGGTTTTCCTCCTTGATTTCTGTTGCAGAAGCAACAGAGACAGTTCTGGCAATGGAAGTTGGTTGAAGTAATGTACCATTGTGCATAGTGGGTACCATAGGAGACCCAAAAAATGTCCCATTCATACAGCTAGGAATATTTTTGAAAAGGTCCTAGTATTATTATTGTTGTTGGATAGATAGTTTGGAGGGATACTTACCTCTCTCACAATCATTCTAGGGCCCTGTTTGAGATTATATAAATTAGAAAATTCCCCAATTTAGTTGAAAGAAAATATAATAAGGCATATATGTTCCAATTAAAACATGAAAATTTGAAGTTGTGTGCACTTCAGAAACTTCTCCTGTAGTTTAAATTTTAAGAAAATACAATAAGGTTCAATAGTTTCAAATTGAAATGCAAAACTGTGTAGTGAAGTTTTGGATATGTAAGATGTGAAAAATTTTATCCTACTATACGATCAAGTAAATAAATCCAAAATGTCAAGGGATAGGCATACAAAGAGGTATAAAGAAGAAGATAAGGACCAAATGCTTACTGGATTGAATAAAACACCTCGAAACAATTGACCATTTACTTGGGTAGTAATGAGATATCCAAAGTCAAAACCTCCATCAACAGTACCATAGACTCCAGCCCTTGCCTACATGTAAATTGACCAAAGCAACAATACTTTTATGACAATTCTTGTCATATACATATGGAAAACCTGCAGAGAATTTTCTTGACTGAGAATTGAATAAAGCAAATTTTACTTACTAGATTATGGACTGCAACCATTCCTGCAACCGCAATTCTTGGTGGTAGTTTATCAGATAGATGTTGAGATTTTGGTCTTTAGTTCGGATCAATTTTTGAAGTGATATCTTAGGAAATATTTTTTGGGGCATGTTCAATTGGATAAGGGTCCATGGGAGTCATAGTTTGTGAGACATTATATGCAGGAAATGGCATTGTCTGGCTTAGAAGACCTACATGCAAACCAAACAACTTCTTTGCCTTTTGATTTTGTTCCACTTTAGGAGGGGTTGGTGTTTGATGTTGTTGATGAGGAATTTGATGGTTAATTTTTCATTTTTTTTTTTGCTAATGATTCTAGTTTTGCTGAAAAAAAATTCCAAAGGGTTGTGGAGGAGACCCGACATTGTAGTTGGGAAGATTACATGGGGATGATTTTTTCTAATTTGTTTGCTCTTGATTGGATTGAGAAGTAGAAGACTGATGCAAAAGTGAACATGATTTTTCTTCTTGTTCTGCTTCAAGCTCTAGCCTTATATCAGAAGACTCCAAAAATTGACTGAGATCAGGGGGGAGAATGTGTGCATTCCCGCACCTAGACTAGGCATCGAAGCCAAGGTGAACCTTTTCCCCCGATCCTAATTTCCAAGCCAAACTTGCTCAAATGAATTAAATAGAGTTCAAAACAGATCGCCAGATGGTTGATATGTCCTTTATATTCTAGCTAGGCCTTTTGATCCATTCATTTATATTCTGCGGCCTGTGTGTAGCTTTAAACATAGTATTTACTATTAAATATGACTAATCCCATTGTATGTCAATATCTAGGAGTGACGTTGCAGGATAACCACATAGAAGTTATCTCCATAGGCATGAAGAATTAACTTACCTCAGAGATGAAGACTACCATGACATAAAGAATACTGGTTAAATAAGATTTAGTAGATAAGAAATTTGCAATACAATATAAGCAGAAATAATGCACCTATAAATTTTCTATTAATTTTCTACATCTACTAATATTGAGATTATGAATCATTAGTGTCATTAAGTATAAAATAGTAAGTTTCCTGGACTTATGGAAGTACATGGGTAAAACTAAACCTGTGCTATATCACGTAGCAAGGAAGACACATATAGGGTAATTGTTTAAATATTGGGCTCCCTTGACACATTGGATCGTTATTTTGGGTGTTTTTTATGTACTGTATTCATAGTTCTTCCTCGATCTCACATTTCCAATAATGGAATGTGATAGAGGCCTTACTTCCTGTGTGTGATACTTGCATCAAGAACATACTCATACAATAGGTATCATATCAGTGTTCCATAAGATAGGAGAAGCTAAACAGTTTAAACTTGTCCATAATAGGATCAACATTAACAACAGAAAAAACACAATACAGTACACATCCTTTGCAAGTTGTTAGCATGAAATTTTATGCATACACTACTACACCACATCAACTAGGTACCCATTTGACCTCAATGTGAGTATGGATATGATTCAAGCCCTTTCTAATGCAAGTTACCATCCCAATTGTACATTTCTGAGAATCAGCATAATACTTACCTCCTTGAAATGGTGTGAAACTTCTTCTTCCCCACCATTAGCACTAGTTCCAAACCTAAAATTGTTAGGTTGTTTTTGCATTAAGAATTTCATATATCAAAAGGCTATCCATAAATTTCCACACTTGGGGTTTAATAAATTGGATATAAAATTATTACAAATTCCTAAGTAAATATTCAATCTTCATAGAATCTCTCTCTAGTGATCCATGCAACTTGGTTGTCTAAGTTTGGAAATCATCGACTATTTAAAATAATATTTACACATATGAAAATGAAGGAAATAGTGGCACTGAATGAATAGAGATGATATCCAAGTTATTCCACCTATTTTGGAAAATATGAAACCAATTGGAGATACAGAAATACAAAACCACAGCTAAGGAAGTTGGCCCTAGAAACTAATAGATGCAGTCCTTGGTTTTGAGTAGGTAAAATAGTGACAAATTCCATGCACTAGGTGGATCAATGACAGATCATGTAGTGGACATTAAATCTAATGCTTATATGGTCGAGGGTTCTAATATTAGAATGAATCTTCATCCTTAAGGGCTATTGCATATATCATATGTAAAGGTTGTGTCCAAAAAATGGTTGGATTGTTGATTTATTGGTATTCTACAAAAAAAGGCATTTTCACAGATGTAAAATAGTTTAAATAATAATTAACACAAATATATCAAAGATTAATATACAAATGTATTATATGGTTAAAACTCTCAAGGATGGAAACAATCCAATTTATGACAATTAATCTTTATATATGGATTCCAGATGATCTTCGAAGTGTTTAGTTAATGTTTTGTGCTCAGATGAAATTTGGTGTAAAATTAGCTTCAGTTTGGTGAGCAGCCTCAAATCCTACTCCTGGATGGGAAAGGAAATCTGAAGGTTTTTTATTTTGGGCTATGTTTTGCACCAAGTGTCATATTTTATTAATACATTTAAATAGTCCCCAATTACTTAATGTTTCAAAATCATAGTTTTTAGCTATGAAACCCTATTCACCGATTGTAATTTGTAACAATAACTAATTTTACAGAAAATATATTCTTATCAGAAGGGACATAAGCAGTATCAGTTGATATGAAACTGAGGCAGTAATTTAGATTAAATTTTTTGGCCCAAGCATACAAGTTGAGAAAGTAAACACCAAATGAGCTCAAACTTGTTATTGGTATTTACCTTAGCTAAGAAGTTAAACACCAATAAAAAAACTTGATCCTTTCATGACAACTCTCACTTGGCTCCCAAGTACAACAAATCCATGATAATATCACTTGTCTTCAAGTTTATTGAGAAGGTAAACACTTTCTAGTAACAAACTTGATCCTTTCATGGCACTCTCACTTATCCCTAAGTCCAGCCAAACAAAGATACTCTGACTTTTCCCCAAGCCTAACCAAACCAAGATATATTAGGATAGTAAAAATTTAACAATCATCAATCCTTCTAGACTCATCTTCCAAAGACTCCCATGCATATAGCTACCAAATCTCGACTCCAAAAGCACAATGCATTGCAGAGCTACATACCACCATGCTTAGAAAGTGTTCAAATGTTAAAGTGGCTCCATAAGGCAAAATCATGACCCTGCATGACGCTGAGATCCTAAAAAATCTTTAGAGTATCATACCAAGACCAAATATCGCCAACATATTTAGTATGACTTTAATTCCTAACCTTGAATTTTCAAAACATCTTATTTCCTTAAATGTAGACCTTATTTAAAAAAATATTTATAGCATTTTCAACACCATCCTCAAAACAAATTATGTTTGCAATATCAACTACACGTCTTTCATTTCAGCAGCCATAGCCATATGGATTGATTCAAAAGGGGATTTGTAGCTTCCATAGTACTATATTCATTTTTATCTAGGATAAGATGTTGCTTCTTTAATGGTGGTGGTGCAACCCCTATCCAATTCATACATTCAACCCAATAAAATTGGTCTAGTATGAAAGGAAAAATTATCTAGGGTACTCCATCATGTGATGATGCTGCAGTTGTTCCACTGTCACTCTAGGGTACTCCAACATGTAATGATGTTGCAGTTTTTCCATTGTTACTGTGATGTATTGCTACATAACATTTGGGTAATGGCCAACTATACAACATGGAACAAGAATAGCAAATTAGCCTATTTTTAAAGAGTTGTACTCCATCTTTAACAAGGTCAGGATTGCTTTCATAGTAATTAGCAGATGCATCATGAAGTTTTTTGGCACCCAAAAATTCTCTAGAAAAATATTTATGGCCCCTTGCAATATTTATGGACTTCCCCTTGCACCATGAGTAGAGAGTTGCTTGTCAACTCTCCAACAATTCAACTCATCCCAAATAGGCTATACAAGAATGAAAATAGTGTTTGTACAATAGGCCTCCACCATGCCAGAGTGATAAATATCCACATCTTCCTTTTGAAATATCTAGACAAAGAAACCTTCAGAACAATCTAAGCAAGGAAATGATTGTTATGGCCTATGGACTAGTCATTCCAAATCCTGAACCAACTAATGATCAATGTGGTCTCACCCCTAAGGACCATAATCATCCCTCGCTAGTTGGGGGGCTTATCCCAGCCCCATTTAAAATAGAAAGCTCATTTGTACCCCAGACTATTAAGAATTGGAATATGACAACAAACCACTGGAAAAGAACTTGTAGTTCATCAGCCTGCCTTTTTTCTCAAAAGGATAAATAGAATGGTAAAGGAAATTTATCCCCTGAGAGAACAAATTAAATTGAAAGGCCACAACTTAAGGAAGACTTTCACCTAAAACATTTAGTTAAATTTACTTTTGAAAAATGACAAAAATCTTATTTCCATACTGTCTCTTCCAAGATCAGTATCAATCCTCTACATAATTGGTATAAGTATAGGGTGTGAAATAGTAAAAAAATCCTTTGTTAGGAATTGATGGGTACAAAATGGTTCAATGAGAAACCAACTTTAGATGCATCAATACAATTATAAATAAAGTTTTGGGACTTATAGAATTTATACTTGCTTATACAAGCCTTGAACAAAATTTGGAATGCCCCTCTAGATCCAAAGGTCATTTTTGTATGGTCTTTGTTGCATGGTAGCCTTTCTCTTGCCCAACACTTTTGATATCTAATAATAGCCTTTGCACATGGATTTCTATGGCTAGGTTGTAAGTACTATCTTTATTTATTTTCTAGGAAGGAGAAAGCTAAAAAGTGGCTTGGAATTGAGCCATGGATCTCTATTGTCACTTTTCAATAGGTCCACTTACTTGGAAGGCCACACTGTTGGGAAATAAAATAATATGCACTATTAAGTGTGGACAATTATTTTAGTCACTGTAAATATTGTAAAAATATTAAATTCAAGAGTTGAGATATTGATCAAATTTTTCTTGAGCTGATAATGAGGAAATCATGTATAATTTATGTCTGTAGAATGAGGAGTTGAGATATTTACCAAATTTTTTCTTGGGTTGATAAAATGGTTATCATGTATAATTTGTGTTTACAAATGGAGGCTCAAGTTCACTAGTTGACCATGGACTTAAACATCTTTGCCAAATGGATTCGACAAAAACTTGGGAAATAGTCACAATTACAAAATATAAAGTTATAAATATAATTTGACACATGCCTAGGAGAGGTCAAATGGAGTAAATCTAACTTGATCAAACTTGGTCAAACCGAGTTTGACTCAAGAATATGATGAAAAAATCATTTAGGATCTTATCAGAGTCAAACTCAATAACTCACAAGTTTGACTCACAATCCTAGTAACTATACTTCCATGCTCTTTAGTGGGTGGTATTCTCCTCATTCAACCCCCCCCTTTCAAGTACTCTTTAGATGCTCCAAATCAATTCCTACTATCTACAGGAAATATATCCAGCTCAGTTGAATCACGTCCCCTAAGTGTCTTATACCCAAGATGGCTTTCTATTTGAGCACTTCATGCAACTAAAAGAGATGAATGTAAAACCTAAATATACATGGAAAAACTTGTTGCAGACCTTCAAGATCCCTTTTGGAAATTTTTGAGTAGGCTCTCACTCAGTTTGGGTTGAAACCAATCACCAAATTCGATGCCTTGATGGGACTTTCCAGCTATAACACTTGGAAAACACAAGGTAAAAGGAGAATATCCTATCTAGATGTCCTATTTGTGAGAACTAGAATTTTAATATATTACCAAGAATTGGGTGGCTCCCTCTCTACTTTCTTCTATTTTCCCTACCAGCAAGTCATAACTACTATTCATGAGGAAAATTTTCAAGACTAGATCACCATCCCTACCGAGACCCCCAAACAGTCTCCTTTGATTGTGCTATAATTTCAAGGTGCCATGAAGTCCTGGAATAGCAATTCCTAAACTTCTTGGTGAGTAGTGTTCGGTCTTTGTACAAGCAGATGAAAGTTGCTACTGTTTTTCCAAATATTATCACATTGAATTTACCTATCAAAGCTACTCCATAGCTTTAGAAACCAAAGAAGTTAGTCTTTTTTGCAAAATGGGTTTGTAAGTATGCAGCTAAAATCCATATACCTTTAACTACATCATTCAAGGGTTGTGTGATAAAGGTAGGACAAAAGAAGCTTCAGATATTTATAAGGATATGCTCTACAAATGATTGTTTCCTAATAAGCACATTTATAATGAGTTTTTCAACAATATTTCACTCAAAAGAAGACTACAGGATGCTAGTAAAGCTCTTTAATACATGGTAGATCATGGATGGTGCCTAATTACATCACTTATAGGATTGATATGAATATCAATTGTAATAAAGGCAGGTGGTGGGAAGCCTCTAAACTTCTTTGTGACCTTCATGATAAGAGCCATTGCCTTGATGAGTTACCTTACAGGAGATTGGATATTGACTTCAATTTGTTGAGCATGAAAGGGTTGCATTTGATGATATTTGAGAGTTGCTCTGTTGAATTTTGTAGCTTGGGAGGTACTCCACATCCCTAGGTACCTGGCTTGTGTGAGTTGGCAACAAAAAATCTCTTTAAAGACGAAATACCCAAGCGGGGGGGTCTTTCACCCAAAACAAGCATGGTTACATGTGTGGCACCCTTAATTGAAAAAGGAGAAACTAATACAAGATGCAACTATGGGAGCATTGTTAAAATGAAGGGAAAGAATTTTGTATTTATATGAATGGGATAAATGACATAAAAGTTCAAGTCGGCTTGGTTTGTAGACATTCCATTTAAGGTTTGATTGTTGTGCCCAAGTATTATATAAATAGAAGAGGATTTTGACTTCATTTGGAACATCACAAGAGAAACACATCATAGGAGAATAATTTTTGAAGCAACCACATCCTTTAGGAGCCTTATCAAAGGACGAAGGAGCTGATTTTCTTGTGTCTTTTTCTGTGATTGGTACAGGCCAAGTTTGGGCAGTTGGTGGCTGAGGTTGAGGGTAGTTTTGTCCTCACTTTTATAATTTAATTCTCTATGAATTAGACTGAAAATTTATGTGCATGTTACAGGAGGATCAAAACCCTATATCAGATATGGACAGAGGTAGATAACCTTGGAATAAAATGTATTAGGCCGAGTTACAATGCAGTGATAGGAGACTTGAAGAGAAAGGGTTTCTTTTTGATGGAGATTTATAGGGTGAGATATGGGCTAGTGTATTGTTGAACAAGTGCCCTAACCAAAGGGCTAAAAACTAAAGATTTGGTGCATAATACGAGTAGAATTAAGGCAGTGGAAGTCATCCATTGCAGAGGTATGTTTGTTTTTCTTCCATGTTGATGTGTTTCTAGGTGGTGAGGTCTCTTGGAAAGTTTGTGTGGGCATCTTAAGTAGAGGTTGGAGGGCTATTCGAAGTTACCCTATTGTGCCTTAAGTTCAGTCCTTGAGAAGGACTACAAGGCTGAAAGGAGAGGTGGAGTTATTGGAGCTTAAAGGTTGATCCTTTGAAGGAGAAAAGGGCATCCAAGAGGGCTTATTGTAAAGCCCCAGTTCACTATATTTCAAAGGTCATATTCAGTGGAAATTAGGCAGCCTATATTTCCCTAAGACTTGTATTTTGTGGAGAAACAATGGAGAGAGTAGTGGGCAGAAGGAAAACCCTATCTGTTGACATCCTTGATGAACTAAGGAGCAGCTAGAGCGTAGAGTTGGTTGAAACTGTGTTTAGTGACCTAAAGGAGATGCGTTGACTGATAGAGGCAGATTGTTGAGCTGCAAATTGGGAAGAAAAAGGACCAGCATATGTGTTAGGAAGCAAAAAAACCAACGCTACATCAGCAAGTACGTTAGTTGTACTTTTCTCACCACAGATTGGTTATCATATATTGTTGATTGTCTTGTATCAAGTTGATTGTAAAGGGTCATGATCCTTGGTATGGGATCCCTAGACTATTGTATTAAAGATTGTTTATATAACAAAGTTGGGTTTGAAACAATTGTGTCTCGTGTATGTGTTGATTCACTGCTAATGTTTTCCACTGTGCAAAGTAGTATTGATGTGGCATTTGGGTGTGCTCGTGTCATTATATTTTAAGACACAAACCAGATTATTGAGTGCCATGGAAAATCAACAATTCCCAACTGGAGAGACCATCAATGGTATCATTCATAAGTTGGGAATATTTCTGAGGTTCAAGAATCATTTTCCAAATTTGGGAATGTTTCTAAGGTTCAAATGATCTATCATGTAATGTATTTGTTTTACCTTTTAATATATGTGTTTTTTTCTTGTGGTGAAAACATGCACATGTAAATGCATGCACCCACATGTGTGTGTGTTGTGAGAGAAAACTGATGGGCCAACTTGAATGGTTGGGTACTTTAATTTTCACACAAAATGTTGAGATTCATTTCTTGGGAGGTACTCCAAACCCTAGGGGACAGGGTTGTGGAGGAACTGACATCACAAAGTCACTTGTGGGATAAGAACCCAAGCTTGGGGGTTTTACATCCAAAGGATTGGGCACAAAACCAAGAATATATTTGATGGTTTGACCCTTGGAGATGGAATAGCACCGTTAGAGGAGAAAGGGGGATCTTCAAGCACCAACAAAGAAGCTCTAGAATTTGCGATAATATTTTTTAAATATTTTTTTTGGACTTGTAGCATAAAAAAAAAAATTCCTTAACTTAGGACATGCCCTTAAGGGAAAGATGTTTCCATGAGAAGATTCATATATATAAGAGTGAGAAGGAGCCTCATTCTCACCTAACCAAGTGTGAATCATCATAAGAGGAGAGAATTTGAAGTAGCCACAACTCAAGAGGACAAGGATGAAGTAATAAGGGGTTGGTTTTTGGATCTATTTGTGTCCATTGTAGGTTTGAGTTAGAGAAGAGGGCCAGCCGCTTGGGAAAGGTCTGATTTGTGCATGTTGGAAATTTGAACTCTTCAAGGAGTAGGGGTCAAGAGTTTTGTTGGATTGCAGGTAGGGCCGAAGCCCTACAGTGGTTTTTTTGGAGGTCAAAAGTTTTGTTTTGAGGGCACAAAACAACTTTGCAAAGTTTCATGGGAAGGTTGAGTATGATGGTAGATAAGGTAGTTAGTTAGGGAAGGTTTCCAGCACAGTTTTAGAAGATAATTGAGGGAAGATGGAGGGCTTCCAGACCAAAAGGGTTGGAGAACTCCAAGTTAGAGGAAAAAGAAACTTCACGCCGCACGCGCCAAAACCCTATTAATCCCTAGCACAACTTGCGACGTCGCGACCCCACGACCTAGTCGCAAGGTCGCAAGGTCGCATTTTCGCTATTTTTCCACAATTTGTGACCCAGCGACCCCGCGACCTAGTTGCAAGGTCGCAAGGTCGCATCCCCGTCGTTTTCTCACAACCCGTGACCCCGCGACCCCGCGACATAGTCGCAAGGTCGCAAGGTCACACCTTTTCCATTTTCTCTCAACTTGCGACCCCGCGACCCAGTAGGCCACTTAATCAGCTCGGCCTGTGTCCCCAGTTGAAATAATTGATAAGATGTAACTGGTATTGTACCATCATGGCATCTTTCTTATCCTGGGATTATTTCATGAATATGACAGGTGAATTTGAAGCAGACTTGGAGTGTATATCTGTCCCCTCAGATTCCAACGACATGGGACCTCCAGTATCTCGGAAAAAAGACAAGCACCTGGCAGTGGAGGATGTAGAGATGGACATGCCAATGTCCCCACCCCGATCTACAGAGATACCTTTTGCACATTTTCCAAAGGGGACAGCATGCGTTGGTACCAAGTGTACCAGGAGTTCGCTAGAACAGAATTCCCAGAAGACCTCCCTGATCGGGAGATATACTTACAGGTCAAAGGGTCTAAGCTACATCTTGCAGGTTCCCATCCAGCTATACTCCCATGCCCAGAGATGATAGATTGGATTATACAGAAAACCGACTCCAAGAAGTTCATAATCAGAGAAAGCGAAGACAAGGCTTTCGCAACACTCAAAGGCTCAGACGCTCATGTTTATTACTCTTTGCCTAAGCGAGAAGAAGACTTCACAGAAGAATGGGCTATCGTCCATGCAGTTCCTATAATTGACACTATAAAGCAGTGGTGGGAGGAGCCTGAGAAATTTAAGGTAAAAAAGGACCAGGAATATCCAGTGGCGAGCCTTAGGAAAGAATATAAATTAGTGGCTTCCATGCTTTGCAGATTGTACGGGCGCCCCGATGCCACCACCTTCAACGGCACATGGGCGACTCTCATGGAGTACGTCACAGTGCACAACACCCGTTTTAACTGGGCTAGCATATTGATGACCTCCATTCATACAAACTTATCCTCGGCATTGGTACCAGATGAAGGAATGCCTTTTGAATTCTATATGGCTTCTTAGTTGTTGGATGCCATCCGTTCAAGGTTGCACTTTGAGGGATGGGTGCATAACTGGGATCCAAAACAGACCCGTGCAATCCACTTACAAACCAAGGTGTTCTGGGATTCCAGGTATAAACAAGACATAGATCCGATCTCTCAAGTGTTCATCCCCACTCTGTATAGAAAATTGTTCGGCCAAGATGCTCCTTGCATGTCTTGGCGAGCCATGGAGACGCTAAGCAAGGTGGTGCATTGGTTCCCATTCGCCGAGTATACATTCATCCGAGTCTTTGGCTCGTTTAGGGCCCACATGCTATGCCTCATTTTGTCATAGACAGAATGCTCATGCAAGAGGTCTGTTTCCAAATGTCTTCTGGTTTCTCCAGGGTCCTGTCCAAGGGTAAGAAGAAGTCGTGGCCTACGCTACCCCTCACTATCAGCGCATACACATTCAAATACTTTAGAGACGTAGAGGCAGAGGCAGAAGAGATGAAAGGTTACTGCCTTGGGGCATTAGAATACCGAACATATGACCCGGAGAGGATAGTTCCTGATCATTGCAAGAGGGCTAAGTTCAAATGGAACTATCAGCACACGGAACACCCAGGAGAAGATGAAAGAAGGAACTGGTACAATGCAAATCGAAAAATTTCTCTAGGGGCGGACTCTAGCCAAGAAGACCCGAATGACTAAACCTTGGAAGACAGGAGCCGTGAATTAGGAGGCGCTTCTTCTTCTCTGGCTAAAAAGCCTCGAGCCAGTACAGGGCATAGTACTTCTACTCAACAGAAAGAAACAGAGGCCAAAGCCCAACAAGAGAGAGAGAAGAAAACGGAAGAGGATGAGGATAAGCGCAAGAAGAGCCTAAGGTCAGAACAGAAGAAAAAGTAGGCCGAGGAGGCCAAGAAGGAAAAGGAGAAACAAGAGGCGAATGCTGCAGTAGAACAGGAACTCAAGAAAGAGTTAGATAAAGTGGAAGCTGACCGCCAGAAGAAAGTAGAGCAAGCTGCAGTAGCTGAGCATAAAAGGAAAGCCGAATTAGAAGCAGCAGCAGAAGCAAAGCTCAAGCAGAAGAGAGAGAATGAAAAGGTAGAAGCCGAACGCCTACAAAGAGAAGAGGAAGAAAAGAAAAAGAAAGAGGAGGAGGATGAAATGCTAGAGAACATCGAGGTATCTCCCCTTGAGGTACCTCTAGTCAGTACACGAGCCACGCTCTCCGATGTCAGTTCCTCCCAGGGGCAAGAGGAGGAGGTATTCGACCTCACCAGGCGCACATTCGATCAATTCTCCTTCAAAATCTGACAGGAGAAAAGAATATGCCTGGCGCAAAATCCTTCCACCACATCCACAGTCACAACCGGAAAAGACATAGTCCTCGATACTAGGACTAATCCCGTGATGATAGCATCGGCTGGCACAGCCTTTGCTGCAGCCACAGAAGAGAATGTGACCAGAATGAGTAGAGAGATCATTTCTCTACAGAATAGGCTACATGAAGTAGAGCAGCAGTAGAAAAGGGCAGAATAGGAAAAGACGACATTGAGAGAGGAGGTTCAGCAACTCTGAAACAAAACTCCCCCTGTCAATGAATTTCTGCTTACCGTTAAAAGGGAGTTTGATATATTAGAGGCTTCCATGAGGCAAGTTTATGGGGAAATGTTTACCATAAAACAAACAGTCGCCCCATTGGTGAGAGCCCAAATGGAGACTAAGAAAAAGCACGAACAGCTGAAGGAGGCCTCAGCTGCCTTAGACAGAATGATGGACTGGACAGTGCGGTACCCTCAGGCTCCTAAAAATTTGCCAAAGAAGGATTAGATTCACACGCAAGATGCAAAATTCCAAATCCATATGAAAATGCAGTCCAAGGATAAGCTATCCAAGGAATTAGATAAGGTAATGGCTGCATACAAACACCTGATCAGCGGCATCAATTCGATGCACATCCTTCACCACATTCCTTCGCTGGGTGCATTGGATGAGGGGAAGACCTGGGAACAGGTGGATCAGGAGATCTAGTCATTTTTGCAGCCCATCAAGCAAGCTGATGCCACTCCCGATCTTGCAGCATCACGAGAGAACCTGGGCCAGTTTCTTGTCATGCCAGTCTGGATCTACACCAAGCTCGCCTCTCTTTCCAACCTGATTTCACAGAAGAAGGAAACTCTAGTCTCAAACGCTTTGGAGTGCATGCATCGGTTGAAAGAAGAGGTCCCTCTGGTTTCTCCCATAGTAGCAGAGTATCAGACCTGGCAAGACTTCCTCAAAGGACAATATATTGATGCCCCTGACCTCACAATTGTGTGCACATATTCATAACCCAGTGGCAGTAGATCGCTAGTAGCATTTGGAAATAGGTTGCAGGTTGCGCCACCCAGCCAGCTCGCAGGTCGCAGGTCGCAGTTCCCTTCCAGGTCGCAAGGCAACTCAACAGTCAGGTAGGCGAAGATTCAGGAAGCCCAAAGGGCAAGTTTTGATCTATAAAACTCCATCCAGGGAAAATGTAAATGACCTTTTTTTTGGGGACTCAA
Source organism: Pinus albicaulis (assembly GCA_034641835.2). Lineage (NCBI taxonomy): Eukaryota > Viridiplantae > Streptophyta > Pinopsida > Pinales > Pinaceae > Pinus > Pinus albicaulis. The sequence goes on along the minus strand of CM076571.1, from coordinate 968,746,400 downwards.
GAGCATACATCATTGTATTGAAAGATAACACTCTTTTGCATATGAATACAGATACTTGTTTAAACTCATTTTTGATCTGATGTGTTTTGCTGTGAGAACACTATGAGTATTTCTTATACAGTTTCGAAAATCTTTTGGTTAACGAAGCTACACCTTTAATGGCATCATTTACGCATTATGGTTCTCTGTACTTATGTTAATGATGTTTAGTTTACTTTTCTCTCTTAATGGATGTTAGTGACTTTGTTTATTAGCATTTGTTTTATCTTTCTAGAATGTAAAGGGGCATCTCACCATAAAGAATTGTTTCTTTTGTGGTTACAAGCATAACCCCAACGATGTGTTGTTGACAACACCTCCTTTAGTGTTTATGCTTCATTATTTGTCTCGCTACGCATAGTGTTATATACATGCTTAACGTATCCATCATGTATCTCGTATCATTTGAATAAGTGTGTGTCCACAAGGTCAATTGAGTTATTTTGAGACCAAAGGGAAGGTGACTTAAGCAGTAGCCGAACCCACACCCCGGACGGGATCCCTATTCCAAACGGTTCAAGGTCTAATTGGGACTTTCTATCGAGGAGATCCCCTACTATTGGCCGGACAGATTTCCCCGTTAACAGAATTGGTGCTAGAAGGAGAGCCTGAATGGCATCCTCCCAACATACAACCAACATTCCATCACAAACTCCCCATGGGGAGGTCATAAACGATGATACTACCCCTCCCCCGTTGGAAGATATTCCAGGGGAGGAGGTTCCATATTATGAAATTACCAAAGAGCAGTTGAGAGCCTTGCACCCAGTTGCCCGCAATCTCATCAGGGATTTGCGATATGCCCCAATCATGAATTTCTTGACCCATACTAGGACCTCTGTTGAAAACATCACTCATAATTGTGCCCTGGTGAGTTCCATACCCCAGTTGGTGAATCTCATGGTTGAAGACCTCGCCACCGTTGTTCAGGGTAACGAACCGATTCCCGAGCTCCAAGTGGGCGAAGAGGAGGAATTTGGCATGACTGAACCCTTCCCTAACCCTCAGCCTAACCAATCCCAACAGAACAACCACTAGGCACACCCCCCACCTGGGGAAGGCGATGGAGATAGAGGCTGAGGGAACAAAGGCAAGGGAAATAAAGCCCACAGGAACGAAGGTGAGGGAAATAGAGCCCACAGAAATGAAGGCGAGGGAAAAAGAGCCCACAGAAATGAAGGTGAGGGGAACAGAGCCGTGGCCAAGGACACCGTGCCAACCACCACCGCCCAAACCCAAACAGGCCGCCTATCTACAATTGGGGATATCTCAGAGACATGGCCAACCGTGAGGAATATCAAGATGAACACTCTCACCATGAGGGATAAGAATCGGTATCAGGTACGGCGAGTGAATCTGAGTCTGAGATCAGGCACCACGAGCATGCTAGAGGGTCCAACCACTTGCCTAGATGGCCCAGTCCCCATTATATCTTTTTGGCACCCTCCACGACATGCCTAGGCACCCTGAGAAGCATCTCCCAAAATTTGATCCCGAGAAAGGCACCTTGGCCAAGGATCATATAAGCAGTTTCTATCTCTCCCTGCAGATCATGAGGGTTCAAACGAATGACGTAGCTTTCTGCCTGTTCCCACATACTCTTGAAAACAAAGCTGCCACCTAGTACTGCTCCCTCCCAAGTGCCTCCATTACCTCATGGGATCAGTTCCGTCACGTGTTCTTGCAGAAATTCTTAGAGGAAAAAACCCCTTCCATGCTCCTCACGGAGTTAAGCACCATTAAGTGCCATAATAAAGAGAAGGTTAGAGACTTCAATCAGCGCTTTGCTACCATACTGCAAAATTTCCCCCCCAACCTGGCGTTGGATGACTCTATCACCATAGACTACTATACAAAAGCTCTCCCTAGGGATATTGTCGTATTCATGAAACGCGAAGCCCGCGCCACCCTTGCGGAAAATTACGCGACCGCCCTCACTGTACAAAAATACATGCTTTTTATAGGAGCAATCAATCACGAAGGAAGAGATGACCACAAACCAATCAAGAAGAAAGGTCAGTCCTCCGCACCCAAAACTGCGGATAAGGATAAGGATGCTTTTGACCTCGAGAGTATAGAAAAGACCCTCAAGCTATTGAAAAATGAAGTTTTCGACCTGAAGAGAAAGGGTATAGAATCCACGACTAGCACTAAGGAACCCAAACCCTTTTTCAGAAAAAGCAACCCCAACACCAGCCGACCTCCATCTAACCTGAACACTGTTCTCAACGTGGAAGAAATAGGAAAAGATAACTTCTGTTCTTTCCACCAGGCTACCCACTCTGAAAAAGCATGCCCACAATGGATTGGCAGCATGAATACAGTAGTAAACTAGTTTCTGGATGATCAAACCCCAGGGGATGTGGGGGAGGATGATGTTCCTGACCACGATGAAGATTTTCCCTCGGATGAAGAACCAGGGTCCTTTGTTCTTGCGTTTGACATAATCTGCAGGGAAAACAATCTTACTATCACTAATATCAACATGGAAAACAATCCCAAGGCCCAACCTGTGTGGAATTATAGCCTTAGGAGCAAAGGACCGGTCCCTGAACAGTCCTTTGAGGAGAAAAAAAGGGCTTTCTTAAGGAAGATCCTTCCCTCGGAAAACGAACAACAAGTTGTTCCTAAGAAGCCCACGAATAATACCACCTGAGAAAATCAAAAGAGCAAGCTCCCAGTGGGGTCCCCAAAAGCCACTACCGAGTCTAGTCCTCCATCTAATTCTGGTTATAACATTGTTGAGGACATGAAAAAAACCAGAGCCAATATCTCCCTCTACGAGCTTGCCCGCATCACAAATCAACGAGAAATCATTCTTAAAGCCTTCGCCAATACCTCAACTACTAATCCTATGAGCAATACGTCCGCGCAAGTTAGTCCGAGTGTTCAGTCTATTGTAAACGCCATCAATACAAATTCTAGGGGATATACTCCTCCTTTCCTCTTATCTTTTGAGATTTTTAACTTCACAGTCCATAAATGTCTAGTTGACTCCGGCGCGTCCATGAACGTCATGCCCCTATCTGTTTGTAAGAAGTTGAACATCCACCCGGAGAAAACTGATGCGAGGATCATCCAACTTAACAGATTGCAGGTGCCAGCTATAGGAGAACTAAATAACGTCATCATCCACCTTTTGTCCGACTCTAGAGTCCACCAATGTATTGACATTGTGGTTGTTGACATTCCAGAAGCCTACGGTCTATTACTTAGTAGAGACTGGTCCAGCAAGCTACAAGGGTATTTTCCCACCGACTGGTCCCACCTGTGGCTTCCTTACAAAGGCCGGAATAACCAAATCAGGGTCGAAAGCGAACCGTATATGAAATATACTGTGACTGATTTGGATGCTGCTAACAAACCCATCAGTTTTACGCAGGAGGAGCTTGGCATGTGCTTCTTGGAAGCCATTTTCGGATGCTACCATCCTCCTCAGTCTCCAGTAGACCTCGAGATCTAGTCTGAGCTAACACTCGTTGCAGAAGACCAAGCCACTCCCATCTCACACCAAACCTAAATCCTTCCCCAACCTACAACCCCGAAGGAGCCAGAAAACGACGTATGGACCCTATATTATGATGGTTCCAAGACCCATGACAGAGTTGGTGCAGGCTGCATCTTACTGGACCCTCAAAAGAACAAGTTCTTGATTTCGTGTCGGCTAGAGTTCTAGTGCACCAAAAATACTACTGAATATGAAGCTTTAATCCTCGGACTCAAGAAGGCACTGTATTTGAAGGTAAGATGCTTACATGTCATTGGAGACTCTGAGATCATCACTCAAGAGGTGCACAATACCATTCATTGTTTGTCTCCACACTTAAAAGCTTATCAACAAGAGGTATGGCGTCTTATTTTTGCTTTCGATGCATTTGGAATCAAATCTGTTCTTAGAATGTATAATGCAGCATTTGATACTCTGGATAATGCTGATGCTAGATTTACCCCTTTGAGGGATGGCTTTTCTATTGAAGTTATGTATAGACCCTCCATGCCAGATAATATTACTAATTTATGCATTTTTGATGATGATCAACAGATCTTGGAATTTATGTTCAACACTGAAGTATTCAAGGACGCGGAAATAGATGAGGCGGATCACGATCAAGATTTGCAGGAAGAGCATGATAAACGCAGGGAGAACCCCATGCCCAAGGGGATAGTGTCACTGGAAAAGCTCTTTGATCTGCAAAGCCAATTCCGCGAGCCCCCAAATACCAAAGTACAAAGTTCCACCTTGGCACATCAGCAGGTGAACTTGGGATCAGATGAGAACCCAAAGTTCTTCAACCTTGGGAAATACTGTACCGATCAAGAGATGCAGGCCTTCACCCAAATATTTTGGAAGTATCGAGACATATTTTCTTGAACGTATGATGATTTACATACATACGATACTCGGATTATTCAGCATGTGATACCCATGAAGGAAGGCGTGAAGCCGTTCCAACAGAAGCTCAGAAAAGTGCATCCTAATTTGGAACCAATGATTCTGAAAGAAATTAAGAAGCTTTTCGATGCACACATCATCTTCAAAGTTCGCCACTCCACATGGGTGTCAAATTTGGTCCCGGTATGGAAGAATTCTGGCGAGATCCGCTTATGCGTGGATTTCCGGAATTTAAATCGGGCCTCAAACAAAAACAATTACCCGGTTCCACCTATGGAACAAATATTGCAAGCTATGTCCGGATCTGAGATGTTCTCCTTATTGGATGGGTTCTCTGGTTACAACTAGGTGTTGGTAGCTAAGCCAGACAGATTGAAAACCACCTTTCAGACCAAATGGGGAGCGTTCGCTTTTAGGCGCATGCCTTTTGGATTAATAAATGTGGGGGCAACTTTCCAATGGGCCATGGATATAGCTTTCTGTGGTTTGATAGGGTGGAGTGTGGTAGTCTATTTAGACGATGTCAGCATGTTCTTGAAACACCGGGGTGATCATTTATGCCACCTCAAGAAAATTTTTGAAAGGTGCAGGAAGTACGGGATCTCACTCAACCCGAAGAAGAGTGTTTTCACCGTAGGAGAAGGGAATTTGTTGGGCCACATTATAACTAAGCGGGGCATTATTGTAGATCCCGAGCGGGCGAAAGCCATTGCCCAGATTCCACCCCCTAGCAGTAAAAAAGCTATGCAGTCTTTCCTGGGAAAAATCAATTTTGTGCGTAAATTCATATCAGATTTCACCCAGATAATCAGACCGTTGCAGGGGATGATCAAGAAGAATGCGACTTTAAAATGGAATCTGCCGGAGAAGGAGGCCTTCAACAAAATCAAGCAAGCTATAGCCAAAGCACCATCCCTCCAAAGTCTAGATTTTAACAGAAGCTTTACCCTGTATACTTTCACTTCAGACTCATCACTCGCAGCTGTCCTCACGCAAAAAGACAACAACAATGATGAATGACCTATATCCTTCATGAGTACTGGTTTGCAAGGAGCTAAATTGAACTACCTTGAAATCGAAAAGCAAGCCTATGCAGTCTACAAAGCAGTCAAGCATTTCAGGCCTTACATCTTAAAAAACCATGTCACGGTTTTCGTTCTCCACCTAGCTGTCCGTTCACTGTTCATGCAGCAGCAGCTAGGTGAGAGGCAAGGCAATTGGGTGGCGTGCTTGCAAGAGTATGACTTAGAGTTTAAACCAACACACACCGTTAAAGGACAAGGACTATGCCAAATGGCTGCGGAGGCTGCAAGTTCACATGGAGTTGAAGAAGAATGTTGGGAATAGGAAATCGACATGTATCAGAGTGACCACACACCTCAGCAGAGAAGCCCTTCTTGGTACTCTGACATTTCAGGATATTTAGCCCATGGCATCCTGGACCCTACTCTAACTGCCCAACAGAAACGTGCAATAAGACTCAAAGCTGCATCTTACCAGCTGATCCAGGGTAAGCTTTTCAAGAAACATTACGATGGAGTCTTGTTACGCTGCCTGGAGCATGATGAAGCACAAAAAATCTTGACCGAGCTGCATGACGGACCAGCTGGAGGTCATTTTGCAGGCGATACCACCGCCCACAAGATAATGCGCGCAGGATACTACTAGCCAACTTTTTTTAAAGATGCGCATGCATATGTCCGGAAATGCACTCAATGCTAGAAATTCGCAAACCGGGAAGTGCGGCCAGCCGCTCCCCTACTATCAATAGCAGTGGAGGAACCCTTTCAACAGTGGGGTTTGGATGTGATTGGTGAAATCATACCTCACTCTCCAAGCAACATCGATATATTCTTACTACTACCGATTATTTCACCAGGTGGGTTGAAGCAGCACCTTTACGCCAAATAAATGATCAAGAGGTAATAGAATTCGTCACTCATTCCATCATTACCAGGTTTGGCGTTCCAACTTCCTTGGTTTTTGATAATGCAACTTACTTTTCATCTTTTAAATTGTATGACTATGCTCTAGAAAACGGTATTGTTCTGAAACATTCTGCAAATTATTATCCCCAAGGGAATGGGTTAGTTGAGTCAACCAATAAAAATCTTATCTGCATCATTAAGAAGACCTTTCTGTCCCACCAGCGCAACTGGCACAACGCCCTTTGGGCCGACCGTGTCACGCCCAAATCCTCCCTAGGCACCTCCCCCTATTTTCTTGTGTATGGAAAAGAAGCATTTATTCCTCCCCATTTATCTCTCCCTACTCTTCAGTTGTCCCAATAATGTCATGGTACCCCATGCCCCACCTTGCAGACCCAGATCGACACCTTACTGAAGTTGTAGGAAGAAAGACAAAAAACCCGGGAAAAGTTTGCCATCCACCAAAGCCAGATCAGGAGATGGTTTGATAAAAAATCCGCAGGGAGTAAAAAAATTGAGGTAGGAGACCTAGTCCTGAAGTGGGATAAATCTCACGAAGAAAATGGAAAACATTCCAAGTTCCAAGCACTATGGACAGGTCCCTTCCAGGTTAAGGAGAAATTGGGTTCCCACATGTTTAGACTGCAAACCCTTGAGGGAAGAGTCGAGGTCCTCTCAGTAAATGGGCATGACCTCAAACATTACTTCACTTAGAAGCCTTCAAAGGGCTATCTTATTCTTGTACCATAGTTTCTGCTTTCGTTCCTTTCTGTCAAAGAAAAAAAAAACTTTCTGTCAAAAAAAATAAAAAAAAACCGGAAGGACTTGTCGGAGCCACACAATTGGCACACTGCAACAGGTTCTATGCTGATGGGGGGCCTTTCCTGAAATACACAAAGGTGGTAAAATATTGCTTGTAATTGGCACCCAAAGGTAGCACATGACCTAGCTCAAGCCACCAAGCCGAGGGAGCCCACCTAGCAAGTTTGAAAGGGTGTCTGCAAAAAGAAAGTGCGATATAGTGGCAACTAGATCGGAAGGGAACAGAGTTAACTCTGGGTGACGTCAGGACATCCAAGAAAAACCAAAGTCCTCATATCAGACCAGAAGCAACCTCTCTACAAGTAAAATAAGTCGGGATCCCTCATCTGCCCAAGCAAAATTGCCCATCTCAAATAAGTGCCATGAGCAAATTTAAATAAGTGCCTTGGACACATTCAAAATAAGTGCAATAGCACACCAATAAAGGGTAAAGGATTGAGAAAGGCTTCCTGCGTAGATAGGTGATGTAACGACTCCGCCGGGGTACTGACCAGGCTCACTGGCAGCGGAGCAACACAATGAGGACAAAATAATTGTACCGGACCCTGTAGCCGCCTGGAGTTCTCCAACCCTTTCGGTCTGGAAACCTGAAGAAATGAGGTTCAGTTAACCAGCACCCAAACAATCTAGCAAGCCAAGAAACCTTGCAAGGTGTCAAAGGCAAGGTAGTGTCGACCATAAGGTAAAAAGAACAGCTAGTGAAGGCCCCTCCCTCCCCCTCCAAGGCCAACCATCGGCAAAGACTCTGAGTTCGACCAGTGAATCTCCATTTGTTGTAGCCTCTACAACACCCTCCAAAAAACCCCACTTTAAAATTTTTGGAGCCCCTTGAGCACAAAGAAAAGTTAAGTAAAGATTCGGGAGGACTAAGTCGTTGAGTCACAAAACTTAAAATTTGTGGAAAACTGTGACCCTGCGACCTTGCAACCGCATGACCCTGAGGTCGCAAGGTCGCAAGGTCATGAGGTCGCATCCCTCTCACATCACCTTGCCATGCGACCTCTCAACCTCATTAATGGCCCACACGTGCGACCTTTTTATATATAGGAGGTCGCTAGGTCGCATTTTGCACATGCAGCAGATAGAAAAAACGCCTCTGACAGGTCGACTAGAGCGCGATTTTCCCGGGTAAGTTGCCGTTTTCCTCCTGCTATTTCATTTTTGGTTATTCTTGCCTAATCCCTTTATTCCTCAGCCTTTAAATTTCCCCTTGCCTTAGTCACTGTTTTCATTTGTCACTTAGGGATTTTCTTCTAATTCCAGCTTTCACCCTGCTTCCCCAACTCATCACAGTTTCTCATCTAGCCTCTCATGGCCTGTACCCTGCTCCAAAAACTATCCCCTGGTTCTATCTGGACCCTTTTAGCCTTTTGTTTTGCAAGTTAGAGGCAAAATCAACTTCACGCCGTGCGTGCCAAAACCTCGGCAAGCCCTAGCGCGACTTGCGACCCTGCGACCCCGCGACCTAGTCGCAAGGTCGCAAGGTCACATTTCCGCCATTTTCTTGCAAATTGCGACCCCGCGAAATAGTCACAAGGTCACATTTCCACTATTTTTCCGCAATTTGCGACCCAACGACCCCGCGACCTAGTCGCAAGGTCGCAAGGTCACATCCCCGTCGTTTTGTCACAACCCGCGACCCTGCGACCTAGTCGCAAGGTCGCAAGGTCGCACCTTTTCCATTTTCTCACAACTTGTGACCCTGCGACCCAGTAGGCCACTTATTCAGCTCGGCTTGTGTCCCCAGTTGAAATAATTGATAAGCTGTAACTGGTCTTTTACCATCATGGCATCTTTCTTATCCTGGGATTATTTCATGAATATGACAGGTGAATTTGAAGCAGACTTGGAGTGTATATCTTTCCCGTCAGATTACAGTGACATGGGACCTCCAGTATCTTGGAAAAAAGACAAGCACCTTGCAGTGGAGGATGTAGAGATGGGCATGCCAATGTCCCCACCCCCGATCTACATAGATACCCTTTGCACATTTTCCAAAGGGGACAACATGCGTTGGTACCAAGTGTACTAGGAGTTCGCTAGAACAGAATTCCCAGAAGACCTCCCTGATCGGGAGATATAATTACAGGTCAAAAGGTCTAAGCTACATCTTGCAGGTGCCCATCCAACTAGACTCCCATGCCCAGAGATGATAGATTGGATTATACAGAAAACTGACCCCAAGAAGTTCGTAATCAGAGACAGCGAAGGCAAGGCTTTCGCAACACTCAAAGGCTTAGACGCTCATGTTTATTAATCTTTTCCTAAGCAAGAAGAAGACTTCATAGAAGAATGGGCTATCGCCCATCCAATTCCTATAGTTGACACTATAAAGCAATAGTGGGAGGAGCTTGAGAAATTTAAGGTCAAAAAGGACCAGGAATATCTAGTGGCGAGCCTTAGGAAAGTATATACATTAGTGGATGCCATGCTTTGCAGATTGTACGGGTGCCCCGATGCCACCACCTTCAATGGCACATGGGCGACTCTCATGGAGTAGGTAACAGCGCACAACACCCGTTTTAACTGGGCTAGCATATTGATGACCTCCATTCATACAAACTTATCCTCGGCATTGGTACCAGATGAAGGAATGCCTTCTTAATTCTATATGGCTTCTTATTTGTTGGATGCCGTCTGTTCAAGGTTGCACTTTGAGGGATGGGTGCATAACTGGGATCCAAAACAGACCCGTGCAATCCACTTACAGACCAAGGTGTTCTGGGATTCTAGGTATAAACAAGACATAGAGCCGATCTCTCAAGTGTTCATCCCCACTCTATATAGAAAATTGTTTGGCCAAGACGCTCCTTGCATGTCTTGGCGATCCATGGAGATGCTAAGCAAGGTGGCGGATTGATTCCCATTCGCCGAGTATACATTCATCCGAGTCTTTGGCTCGTTCAAGGCCCCACATGCTATGCCTCGTTTTGTCACAGATAGAATGCTCATGCAAGAGGTTTGTTTCCAAATGTCTTCCGGTTTCTCCAGGGTCCTGTCCAAGGGTAAGAAGAAGTTGTGGCCTATGCTACCCCTCACTATTGGCGCATACACAATAAAATACTTCAGAGAGGTAGAGGTAGAGGTAGAAGAGCTGAAAGGTTACTGCCTTGGGGCATTAGAATACCGAACATATGACCCAGAGAGGATAGTTCCTGATCATTGCAAGAGGGCTAAGTTCAAATGGAACTATCAGCACACGGAATGCCCGGGAGAAGATGAAAGAAGGAACTGGTACAATACAGACTGACATCTTGCTCCGGGGGCGGACTCTGGGCAAGAAGACCCGGATGAACAAACCTTGGAAGACAGGAGGTGCTTCTTCTTCTCTGGCTAAAAAGCCTCAAACCAATACAGGGCATAGTACTTCTACCCAACAGAAAGAAATAGAGGCCAAAGCCCAGCAAGAGAGAGAGAAGAAAATGAAAGAGGATGAGGATAAGCGCAAGAAGAGCCTAAGGTCAGAACAGAAGAAAAATCAGGCTGAGGAGGCCAAGAAGGAAAAGGAGAAACAAGAGGCAAAGTCTGCAGCAGAACAGGAACTCAAGAAAGAGTTAGATTAAGTGGAAGCTGACCGCGAGAAGAAAGCAGAGCAAGGTGTAGCAACTGAGCGTAAAAGGAAAGCCGAATTAGAAGCAGCGGTAGAAGCAGAGCTTAGGCAGAAGAGAGAGCATGAAAAGGCAGAAGTCTAACACCTACGAAGAGAAGAGGAAGAAAAGAAAAAGAAAGAGGAAGAGGATGAAATGCTAGAGAACATCGAGGTATCTCCCCTTGAGGTACCTCTAGTCAGTACACAAGCCAGGCTCTCTGATGTAAGTTCCTCCCAGGGGCAAGAGGAGGAGGTATTCGACCTCACCAGGCTCATGTTCGATCAATTCTCCTTTAAAATCCGACAGGAGAAAAGAAGATGCCTGGCATAAAATCCTTCCACCACATCCACAGTCGCAACCGGAAAAGACATAGTCCTCGATACTAGGACTAATCCCATGATGATAGCATCGGCTGGCACAAACTTCACTACGACCACAGAAGAGAATGTGACCAGAATGAGTAGAGAGATCGTTTCTCTACAGAATAGGCTACATGAAGTAGAGCAACGGGAGAAAAGGGCAGAATAGGAAAATACGGCATTGAGAGAGGAGGTTCAGCAACTCCGAAACAAAACTTCCCCTGTTAATGAAGTTCCGCTTACCGTTCAAAGGGAGTTTGATATATTAGAGGCTACCATGAGGCAAGTTTATGGGGAAATGTTTACCATAAAACAAACAATCGCCCCATTGGTGAGAGCCTAAACGAAGACTAAGCAAAAGCACGAATAGCTGAAGGAGGCCTCAGCTGCCTTGGATAGAATGATGGACTAGACAGTGCAGTACCCTCAGGCTCCTGAACATTTTCCAAAGAAGGACTGGATTCACATGCAAGATGCCAAAGTCCAAATCCATATGAAAATGCAGTCCAAGGATAAGCTATCCAAGGAATTAGACAAGGTAATGGTTGCATACGAACACCTGATCAGTGGCATCGATTCGATGCACATCCTTCACCACATTCCTTCTCTCGGTGCATTGGACGAGGGGAAGACTTGGGAACAGGTGGATCAGGAGATCCAATCATTTTTGCAGCCCATCAAGCAAGCTGCTGCCACTCTCGATCTTGCAGTGTCAAGAGAGAACCTGGGCCAGTTTCTTGTCACGCCAGTCTAGATCTACACCAAGCTCGCCTCTCTTTCCAACTTGATTTTGCAGAAGAAGGAAACTCTAGTCCCAAACGCTTTGGAGTGCATGCATCGGTTGAAAGAAGAGGTCCCTCTGGATTCTCCCATAGCAGCAGAGTATTAGACCTAGCAAGACTTCCTCAAAGGACAGCAGATTGATGCCCCTGAACTCACAATTTCACGCACATCTTCATAACCTAGTGGCAGTAGATCGCTGGTAGCATTTGGAAATAGGTCGCAGGTCACGCCACCCAGCTAGGTCGCAGGTCGCACTGCCCAGCCAGGTCGCAAGTCACACTGCCCAGCCAGGTCACAGGTCGCAGTTCCCTTCCAGGTCACAAGGAAACTCAACAGTCAGGTAGGCGAAGAGTCAGGAAGCCCAAAGGGAAAGTTTTGATTTATAAAACTCCCTCCGGGGAAAATGTAAATGACCTTTTTTTTTTGGGACTCAAGAGCATACAACATTGTATTGAAAGATAACACTCTTTTGCATATGAATATAGATATTTGTTTAAACTCCTTTTGGATCTGATGTGTTTTGATGTGTGAACACTATGAGTATTTCTTATACAGTTTTGAAAATATTTTGGTTAATGAAGCTACACCTTTAATGGCATCATTTACGCATTATGGTTCTCTGTACTTGTGTTAATGATGTTTAGTTCACTTTTCTCTGTTAATGGATGTTAGTGACTTTTTTTATTAGCATTTTTTTTATCTTTCTGGAATGTAAATGGGCATCTCACCATAAACAATTGTTTCTTTTGTGGTTAGAATAGCCTACAAGCATAACCCCAACGATGTGTTGTTGACAACACCTTCTTCGGCGTTTATGCTTCATTATTTGTCTCGCTACACATAGTGTTATATACATGCTTAACGTATCCATCATGTATCTCGTATCATTTGAATAAGTGTGTGTCTGCAGGTTCAATTGAGTTCTTTTGAGACCAAAGGGAATGTGACTTAAGTGGTAGCCGGACCCACACCCCAGACGAGATCCCTATTCCAAACGGTTCAAGGTCTAATTGGGACTTTCTACTGGGGAGATCCCCTACTGTTGGCCGGACAGATTTCCCCGTCAGCACAGTGATAGAGGGAAGCCCTCCATGCCCTAAGTTTTCCTCATTGGAGTGGCATAGGAAGAAAATAGAGGGAATAATTCCCTAAGAGCTAAGGAGCGACAATGGGTAGTCTAGTAGTTGTTCACAAGTGGAGTTGTGAAAAAACCGAAAGAATACCCTATGTGTTGATTTGTTGATGGACTAATGATAAAATAGAGGGAAAATTGGAGAGTTGTGTTCAGTGAAATAAAGGATAAAGATCCATTAATAGAGGAAAATTTGCAGATTGGGAGCAGAAGGACCAGAAATTTTTTTCAGGGTACAACCAAAGGGAGTTGTGAAGTGCGTTACATCAGCTAGTTTATTAGTTGTATCTTGTTCAGAGTAGATTGGTTTTCATAGTTTTTGACACCAATTTTTGAAGATAACTAAGTACAATCCATCCACCAATACATGAAATTTCTATGAAAGTGTGTACCTCTCCCATGAGAATGTGGGTTTCTAATAAGCATAGAGTTTTAGTTAAGCCCTCAGCTTCACTAGCACAGAAAATAATAATTTAAAATGAAACAAAAAAACACATCACGACTGAAAATAAAATATAAAATGTAGTCTATGGCTGCTACTTGACACTCAGCCTACTACTCGATACTCAACCAATACTACATATTTTTATTATTTTTGGCTATTGTGCACAGATATAACTGGAAACAAAGGAGAAGAGCATTCTACTACTACTCTTCCTTTTCTTCATTTCTTCCATTTTTAAACTTGAGAACATTTAAGTGATGACAAAGCAGGTTGAGCGCATTAATAGCAATGAAATAAAGATACCCAAGCATGGAAATATTTACCAATGATGATTTCTTGATTAAATATTGAGATTATTGCATTGGAAATAGATGGGGAATGCACCCAACATTGTCTTATTAGGCATTTCTTCCATAAAATCAAGTGTAAGATCTACTATGTTGTCTCTTGTCATTTCGTCCACAAAAATAATTGTAAGCTCTATTATGGTGTCTCTTGTTAGCATGCAACCAAAATCCCATTACAAGGAGGCTTCATATCACAAAATAAAAAAATAAGAGGTGAAGGGAAAGTGAAAAATGACAAGTTGGCATCTTACCAGTCAAGAAGCTTGACCAGAATTCTAGATCAAAAAGACATTGGATGAGAGACAGAGTTCATTCATACCTTGAATTCTTTTGGGCCACCGTGACCAATTTCGTCCCCTCAACCAAACTATGGTGTTGATGTTGTAATCAAATGCTCCTTCACCATATATCCCTTCTCTTACCTTTGATGTTGTTGCTCACCCCATTGCTTCCAAACCCTAATAGACTCAATACCAGTTAATTGACAGAAATCTCGTAGAGAAAAAAAAATCGAGACTGCTTTGTTTTGATCCTCTCATGCAGGTATTTACTCACTCTGCCCATTTCTAACCTCCCACAAAAGTGAGTAGAAACCTATAATAACTCCACATAATCCAATCCTCCATAGCTAGAAATACCACATTCCATGTTGCATACTTGATAGAGCTAGTAATAGCACATGCCCATGTTGGGTACTTGACAGAGCTATGTGAAGAAGGGTTTCATTCGAATATCATCCACTCAATTCTAAAAGCTGAAGATTATGGAATTCCATTCAATATCTAAATCTTTAGTTTCTGGTTACATATATTCCTAAGCCATTTGATTTCAATTGCAGCAAGTGCGTTGGTGCCATAACGTGTAAATGAAATTTTTGTAGTGAAAAAAATTGGAAGGTTGTAGCAAGTGTGTCGGCGCCATACTGTTTAATGAATTTTTTGGAGTGAAAAAAAAAATGGAAGTTTGGGTTTTATTAGGAATCAACTAAGATGTAAATTTTAGGGAAAAAATTTATTTTAGAAATCAACTTGAATATTGGAATTTATTTTATATACATTAAGCCAAGATCAATCAATTTATTTGAATAATCTACATTAAGCCAAAATCAATCAATTTATTCGAATGTATAAAAAATAAAAAATTAGGATGAGATTTTGAAGTAGAATAGTTGGATCGTTTTTTAGTCCAACTCTCACTCATGAATAATGGAAAAATATTTTTTTATACCGTCTTCTCTTCCCTTTTGGATTACAAACCCATTGACCTAATCTGAAAGCTAAATGGAAACCCAGGACCCCCACCACTTCAGATGTAATCCTTTCTTGTTCTCAAAGAGGCTAGAGAACTTGATCATATTTGAAATTAAAGAAGTAGTTGGCTCACTCTTTTTTTTTTAGAAACAAATATTGGAACATGTAAACCTTAATTTAAAGAGTTACTCTAAGAAAATTTTGTAGCTCCAATAATAAAGAGGGAAAAATATGTTAGTGGAGATATATGAATAGAATGAAAAATAAAAATACCATTCTTTATGGCAATACAAGGCTTGGAAATGAATCAATTTGTCCTCACAACTAAAAAGGAAGAAAAATCTCGGTGTCTCAAATCCCTGAGTGTATGTATAAGCATAATAAATGATAATAATAAACTACTTAAATAATCAATCAATCACTCTCTGCCATACACCTTTCATAGGGTTTCTGGTTCTGCGTGGGGTGCTCGCCTGGATAGGGCTCGACCCAATGGTGGAATCTTAGGACCCTCCTCTGCCTCCACCTCCTCCTCCTCCTCCTCCTCCTGATGTCGAGGCGTTCAAGCTTCTGATTGCTTCCCAACCTAAGAAGAAGAAGCAACTCGCCTCCAAATTTGTCAAGTGACTGGATGAGATTCCCTCGGTGGCTCTCCTGCCTGAGGGTCAGATGAAAGTGGCCCTTTCCCTTACAGAATGCACTCTGGTCGGACAATTCACAGGCTTATGGCCCTCACCAAAAACTACGGAGGCCTGGATCACTCGAAACTGGAAATCCCTTATTGCAAACAGTGTTACCTCATACTTCCTAAGGGTGGGGGTTTTTTCTATTCGAATTCAACACCAAGGAGCATAAGGACTTGATTTTCAGAAACGAACCCTATTTCATGGGTCCTCAAGGGTTGTACCTAAATTGATAGACTCTGGACTTCGACCCCTCGAAGGATGTCCCATCTATCATTCCAGTCTGGGTCAGGCTCCCAAACTTGCTGGTGCACTGCTGGAACTAGGAATCCTTATAGCAAATTGGAAATGCCCTCGCGAAATTCACAGACAGAGCTAATAACAAAGACCAATATGAATGCGCCAGAATCTGCATGGAGGTGGACCTCGAATTTGGGCTGCCAGAAACCATCAAGCTAACGGTGGGAATGCTATGGGAATTTGAGCTGCCATAAGCCATCAAGTTGTCGCAGTCTCCTCTAGAGGCGGCTCAGGAGGGCTAGGAATGTTATGGGACAAGACATGGTTTGAGAAAATCTAGGTTAAACTTAACTCAAACTGGATTTTTTCTCCTCAAGAAGCAATAATTCTCCAGGACCTTTACCTAGCGCCTAGCATGGTCTCCCCAGATTCTTGGAAAGCTATCCATGACATAGGGGACACCATCAGGATCTTCAAACCTCCTCTAGAATTTTTCATCAAACTCAAATTTCATGGAGCCTCGAAAGGCAATCAGGGGCAAGCAGGGGTTGGAGGGATTTTTCGAGATCATCAAGGCACAACAAGATCCATATATGCTGACTCCTGTGGCTTTGCCAGCAACAATGAATCATAATTCATAGGAAAGAGCTTGGATAATACCAAACATTTGTTCAAATAGGAGGATTTAATAATTGGAAAGAGCTTGGAGAGAAGAATATGCAGGGATTTTTTGCATAAAAGACCAAAGAAAGAGAAAGATTTTGGGCCAATGATTACGCTTCCAGAGAGTGTTCCATTTGTTGTTTGTGGGGATGTGAGTGGATTTAGATAAGAGGCCATAGGCTTCTTTTATGTTGAAGTGGCCAGCCGCATTAGAGCCCCATCTTAGCTTTTCCGGATCATCGTCCCTTTGAATCTACCTTTTCCTTAGCTCATCAGCTAGGTTAGTCCAATCTTGAGGGTGATTTTGCTGGACCCATTCCGGGGCCTCGAGTCATTCCCTCCATTCAGTGTTTTCTTTGTTTTTCCAGAAATATTTGACAAGACTTTTGCTGTGGCTGTCCATATGAGTTCGGATTTGTTGGAATTGGTCTTGATTTAGATGAGGGTGTTTCTCCCATGCATCATCCCAAAAAAATGTTGTCCCACCATTTCGAAATTCCCAAAAGTAATGGTTTTGGACCATTCCTCTGTTCTCCCAAGCTTGGTTCCAGACCGAGGAACCTTTGAGGCTTCTAGAGAACCTAATTAGAGACTTCAGGTTGTGATATGGGGCATATTTTTCCTTCCAGAGTGTTTCCCAAGAGGTGTTGGGGCTGGTGATCCATCTCCACAAGGTTTTGGCGCCTAGAAATTTTCCCAACAAGTCTGGGTCTCTAAGACCAAGCCCCCCATATTTTTTAGGTCTGCAAATTTTTCCCTAGGCTACTAGGGCCCATTTTCCCTTGTTCTCTTTGTCTTTCCATAAGAAGTCTCTTTGAATGGTTTTGATTTGGTTTGAAATATATTTGGTAGTAGCAATGATCGAGTATTGGTATTGAGGAATGGCTTGTAGGACTGAGCGGACCAAGACTAAACTGCCAGGGATATTTAAGGACCTGAAAGTCCAATTGGAAATCTTTTTTGTTTTCAATTTGGTGACTAGAGATTCCTAGTTGGCTTTGGCCAGGGGTTTATCAATCAGGGGAACTCTGAGGTACTTGGAGGGGAAGGAGCTGAGCTGAAAGCCTATAATGCGAGCTATGTTGAGTTGAATGGTCTAGGAGGTATTGAGGAAGAAGATTTTTGAATTGGCTTTATTGATGGAGGTGCTAAAGACCTGGGCAAAATCAACAAGAATATTCTGGAAGGAAATGGCTTCTTTGACCGAGGGAGAGCCCATAAGAATACTATCATCCACATATTGTTGGTGGGTTGAAGGGGGGTTAGAGGGGTAGAGATTAAACTAGAGATACTTCCATAATAAGGTGTTTGCCTATAGTGGATTTAATAAATTACAAGTAAAGCTTGTGCTATTTGGAAGATCCATTTACAATTACAAGCATACATAAATTAACTAGTTGATTGAGAGGTAATGAGTAAACTTCTCAGCCCGATATGTCAAACAAGTATGGATTTATTATGAAGTGATCATCTACCACGGTTCAGGTTGTTGTTTGTATGGATGAAATACAGACATTTCCTAGAATTATCCTCCTTGAGCACACCCTCTCCAAGGGCTTAGGGCTTAGGGGATTTAGTGGTTAAGTATTTTAAGGGTTAGGGGTGAGGGGTTAATGGGTTATGGGTTAAGCGTTAACAGTTTAGGGGTTTATGGGTCAAGGGGTTAGGGGTTAAAGTGTTAGTGGTTTAGGGTTTTAGGGGGTTAAATGGGTTAGAGGTTGCGAATTAGGGTTTAAGGGGTTAGGGATTAAGGGTTCGAGGTTTAGGGTTTATGGGTTAAATGGGTTTAGGGTTTTAGAGGTTTATGGGGTTGGGGGATTTAGCAGTTAAGGATTTAGGGGTTAGGGGTTAAGGGGTTAGAGGTTTAGGGGGTTAAATGTGTTAAGGGTTTAGAGGTTTAGGGGGTTAGGGGATTTAGTAGTTAAGGATTTTATGGGTTAGGGTTTTAGGGGTATAGTGGGTTAAATGGGTTAGGGGTCGGTAATTAGGGTTTAAGGGGTTAAGGGTTAAGGGTTTAGAGGTTTAGGGTATAGGGGGTTAAATGGGTTAGGGGTTTAGGGGTTTAGGGGGTTAAATGGGTTAGGGATTATAGTCATTTATTAGGTGAACAAGGTACAATCTACTTGTAGTAACTGTAACTTGGTCAAGTTGTTATAGTCAAGGCAAGACTTGGTTGGGTTCCCAAGTCCCAAAAAACGTAAGGGTAATGTGAGGGCATGATAACTAAGGAGTTTCGGTGCATGCCAAGGATTGAAAAGGCATGCTAACACATGCTAGAAAGTGTCAATGGATGTTGAGGAGTATTAGGGAGTGCCAGGACATCGCAAGGGAGAACTAGGTCAAAATGCATGGAAAAGAGCGAATAAGAGTGTGTGCCAAGTAGTGTCAACAAATTCCAAGTGTCTCAAGTATAAATCGTGTTAGGAGAAGGAAAAAATAAGACTTGTAGGAGGTAAGCCTAAGGTTATATAAAGGGTTGGAAAAAGTAGTTTCAGACAAAGGGAAACTTTGGGTTGGGCACAACATTGATTTTCCAATGACTTGGTTGGGTTCCCAAGTCGTAAAAAAGTTAAGGCTTTCTATGACGGCATGAAAGTTAAGGAATACCAAGGTATGGCAGGAAATTCCTAGAAGTAATAACACATGCTAGGAAATTCCAAGGCATGATAGACATTCCAAGATCTGCCAGGTGCTAGGGTGTGGCATGAACACATGCTAGGGATTGTGAGGGCCAAGTGTCAAGGAAACACAAGGGAGCACTAGTTTCAAATGCATGGAAATGAAGTATCAGCCAGTTCCAGGTGTGATAAGAAGGGAGTGACATGGTATTCTAGGAATTTCAAAGGCATGTTAGAGTGTTAGGGAAACATACAACGATGTTCCAAGTCCCAAGGTCTACCAATGTGTGCTAAGGAGTGTTAGGGAGTGCCAGGAAAACATAACAGAGCACTAGGTCAAAATGCATAAATGAATGAATAAGAGTGTGTGACAGGGAGTGTTAGCAAGTTCTAGGTGTCTCGAGGAGGGAGTAACATGGTATGCTAGTCAATGATAAGTCATGTTATAGTGTCAGGAAGACATGCATCCAAGATGTGCCAAGTGCCAGGGTGTGCCAACATGTGCTAGGAAGTGTTAGGGACCGTCAGGGAAACATAGGGGAGAATTTACGTTGTAGCCATTGGAGAAGTATTTACGTTGTAGCCATTGTAGGACCCCAAGAATTTTTGTCCATGGAGAATTATTTACATTGTATCCATTGCATTAAAGCAAGAGGTCTGTCAATGCTTTTTTGTATGTGTTTATAAATTGGAAGAGAGAAATCAGAAACAAGAAGGACCTAAAAGAACTGAACAAAGAAATGGAGGTTACTGGGATAAATTTTATGGAATTGGATTTGGTAGTTTTATACTGTCACAAGGGCATCCAAGACAACCATGACCTGATTGAGAAGTGGAAAACAAGCTGGAAGTCCACATTGAGGAAGATATCAATCCATTTTCGACTAAACTAGATATATAACCATGGCTCTCTCTAATCACAGTATTTCTTTTAGATTGTGTTAGGTATTTGTTATTAACCTATGCATGTTTCTATTAAAATGGATACTATATTGATAGCCCAAAAATGAGGCATTTTGGATTGTCTATAGTTTGTACTAATTCTAAAAAAGAACTAGCAACAGTTAATCTCTTTGGCTGCAAAAAGTATTCTACTTGTTGTGTTGGGGAGTTTCTCTTAGGAGATTTATGGATAACCCAACATAATTTTTATATACGTACTGTGCAGAACCTTTATAAATCTACCTTTCAAATCAGGGTCAACCCAAATAAATCTGATTTGGGGGTTCCACTGCAACAAAATTTTCCCCACAACAAGCACAAGATCAAGCCAACATGTGTGTTGTGTGCATTTAAAGAGATGGATAGGTAGGTTTACCCTTACGAGAACATGGCACCTTAAAATTTGACCACAATTGGTGAGTGCAAGAATTTGCGAGATGGCATCATGAGTGGGGCCTTTTCCAAAAGAGATTATTCATTTACATTACAATATATACAACATGTAGTTAGCGTTCCATCCATGTTAGCGCACACACCTGATGGTATCAGTCCTTAAACTGGTACAAAAAAAATGATTTTATATATTCACATATGGGACAGTCACAATATGTCAACAAAATCACATACTTATCGAAATCCTCAACCAGGAATATGCTAAATTTCTTCAATATGTGCTTGCAACTAGGTAGGCATAAAAAACAATCATTGCAATGGGTTAAGGGGATCTAAGAGAGAATTATGTAGGGAGTTCCTTCTAGGTAAAGTACATTGGTATTACTATTGTTAAAGGGGGTGGCCTACAAGGATACATTGGTAGCTATTGATGCAAGAGAATAATTTCAACAATTTATTTCAAAATTTGTATTTTTCCTCCAGAAGGTCTTAGAGATTTATAGAAGAGGAAGTTGGTTCCTTGTTGCCCTATAATTTTGTAGCATTTCTAATTTCATATTTGGGATAGGAAATTTTAGTAATTTTAGGCATAAGTTAAGATGTTGTTTTATTTTTAAGGCCTCCTAGTCATTAGGAAAGTTGAGTCTTATGATTAGGATTACTTGTGGCATCCTATGCATTTTTCAAACTCCAATACACCAAGGAAAATATGTGGAAGACATTTGGGGGAAGTGTGATTGTCCATAAAATTTAGATTGGATTTGGGGAACTTGTATCTATTTTCCTTGGATCCTACTGGTTCTTAGAGGTTGTATTTGGAGCAGTTAGTAGGAAAAATCATAATATGCCCAAGAATATTAATGTTGGAGTACCTGTGGTTTGGGAGAAAGGATAAGGGGTTCTAAGAGTTAAGGGGTTTAAGGGTTTAGGAGAAAGGGGTTAAGGGTAAAGGGTAAAGGGTTAGGGATTACGGGATTTAGAGGTTAGGGGGTTGAGGTATATGGGGTTTAAGGGTTAGAGGTTAATGGCTTAGTGGTTAATGGATTCAGGGGTTAAATATTAATTATCAAGGGCTTACATGTTAGGGGATTTAGGGGTTAAGTGCCTAAGGGTTATGGTATTTAGGTGTCAGTGAGTTAAGGGGTTAGGGGTTAATGAGTTTAGGGGTTAGGGGTTAGGGGTTAAGGATCAAGGTTTAAGAGGATATGGGATTAGGGTTTATGGGGTTCAAGGATTCTAAGTTAGGGGTTAGGGGTTAAAGGGTTAGGGGCTTTGGGTTTAAGGGATCAAGGGGTTAGTTTGTTATGAGTTATGGGTGTAGGGGTTAAGGGATTGTGGCTTTGGGGTTAAAGGGATAGGTATTTTAGTGGTTATGGGTTAAGTGTGTATGGGTTGTGAAAATGTGGCCCCTAATCCCCTTGTCACAACTATTGGGGTTTCCCCTATCAATTTCTCTCATTTCCTTACCTATAGGTCCCCTAGCCCCTATGCCATAAGGCCCTAAGGCTCCTTCTCATTCTCTAATGTTAGGATTATAGATCTTAGTAAACCATGCTCGAACCTCTCACTTCTACCCATCCATGCTACCCTTATGTCCCCTTGCCCCGTTCAATACACCAAAAGATCCCCCTCCCCCAAAATTCATGACAATTTTACATTTGGAGGCGATAATTTAACAACTTCACAACTAGTCCATTTATAATGGTGTCTTGGAGCTATTAGATGTCATTTCGTTGAGCTATTGTGATAGGTGAGAGTTATGCATAGATCACTAAAGGTGTATCAAGAGGCTATTAGTCTATTGGCTATAGAATTTTACTCTTTTTAATTGTTAATTAGCGAAATGGAAAAGATGTGGAGACAATCTCCATTCTTCTTCTTTCACCGGGCCATGTAAAATAAATGAATCAAATAGTCTCAACCCCTTAGAGAAGGAAAGTTGAGAACAATAATTAGCATGAACAAACAAAGAATCCAATGAGTTAAGTTTAGAGGTGTCTCCCTTTGTAAACAAGCATCCATAAGCTTGTTATATTTAGTATGAATCTTTACTAGAGGTTGAGTAGTCTTCACATCACCAACCACATCCAATTGAAAGGTACCAACCCCTACAATAAAAATGATGTTTCCAAATAAGGTGTAGTTAATATCAATAATATCACCCTATGTATTTATTACAATATGATTTGGAAAGTACGTTTCCATACATGTGTGAAAGAAACAATCCATTTGGTTAGCAAAAGGAAGTCTTTTTGAAGACCTCAAGAAACCCCCTTGAAGGAGACAAGAAGGGTTTGAAACCATATAATACAAGTCGATCTATGAACCCTATTCTGATGTGTTATATGCATGTGTTTGTTCACTCAGTTTGACATGTGATAGACAATATATGAAGCCTTTTTTTCCACGTATCATCTTCATTAGATATCATGTTGCTAAGAATGAAGTGTCTGGATTAGAGTTAAAGTTCCTATTTTAGTTTGTTGTCTTTTTTTGTCTTTTAAGAGTACAAATATTTATGGTCTGCTGTGCTAAGGCAGTTTGGCTTTCAAATATTCAAGGAATATGTGAGCTAATATAAGACCATATTGTAATATTTGAAATAACATGATGAACTATTTAGCACAATTTATGGTGTTGGATTAATTGAGATGTTTATTTTTGGATGGATGGATGTACATGTCTTTAGCCAATAAACAAAACTCATTAAGCATTTTTGCAAGTATGTTATTGACATGTTGAAGTGCCATTGAGACTTAGAGGTAGAAGATTTAGACTTTTATGTTGTCACCTATCCGGGTGTGATGATACCTTGTGGAGGTAGGAAAATTTTCCATTTTCTTAACTCTTGGATTTATTCTATACGTTCTTTAGAGAATTTCAACCTTTTAAATAAAATTACAAACAAATGTACATTCATACAATAATTACTAATTGATTTTGGGGTGACTCAACAAATTGTAGCATGTTGGCTTGTTGAATTTGTTAGTAAGTTAATTAGGGCTTGATAAATTTGTAAGCTTCAATGGGATGTATTGCCGTTGTATGTGTTTTAGAGAAGCAAGTTTGGAGTGGTGGTTGTGCTTCCTTTATTGAATTTGATTTCTTTGGTTCTTCTTCTTGTGCATACCCACTGTGGTTTCTTCTCGTTTGCAAATATTTTCTTATTATGTACAGAAAAAGTTCTTGTTGCATCCTTGAAAAATTTGCACAATTGTCCTGATTTATCTCTGTAAGACCTTGAGTTTTCTCGCTTCTTTCAATTGGGATGGAATTTTCCACCTCAAGAGGGTTGTTAGTTGTTTTCTAACTAAATTTTTAGAACATTTTTTCTTGTTTTATTTATTTATTTTTTCTTCAAGGAGGTGTTTCCTTTAAACTCTAGAAGAAGCATTGCAAGTGGCCTGATTATAGTTGTCATCAGAAGTTGTTTGTGATCATGGGCAAGACAACCCTCAAAGGGTGAAAATTGGGTATGCTATACCTATGGAAAACTTTGGCTAACATCCAATTATATATGTTATACATAGTTCACAATTAGGAGATTGCAAACCATACAGTTGCACATAAAAATGCACTACTCCTCAAATATCAGGGTAAGTCCAAGATTATTTATTGAATATAATTTAATCAGATGATTCAACTATCCCACAACTCTATAATAGAGAGACCAACATGGAACAAAAAACTTAAAATCGATCAATGCACTCACTTTCATGGGAATTTCATGAACATTTTTATTTTCTTATATAATGCACTTTACCCACATCTTGAGATCACACGAAAATGGTATTCATAATAAAGTTTTCTGGGTGAAGTAATTCATTTTTCCTACAAGATCAAGTTACGTAGCTACAATGTCTCATGTTTTTTTCATACATCTGACCGAAAACATACCTTGTAGGAATTTTGAAGGAAATCTCACTCAAAATATCAGAGAATCTCCAAGTGATCTCATCAAAAAAGTATGTTTATCCTTATATGTTGATTATTCTTTCTCTTCATTGTGTTTTGTATATAAATTCATTTCAATTCATTCATATCAGATATACTCCGGCTCATGGTTCCAATTTAAAGGTCGAGTTATCAACATTGCTTGTTTTTCTTTATTTGGAAAATGCTTGTGGCAATTTGAAGAGCTTTCAAGAGACGAGAATCTCAAATAGTTGTTGACTGGGCTAATGCAAGCTTTATAAGTAAAATGTGCGGCTTCAATCCCTAATGTCTCAAATTTGGCCGCGCATTCAAGAGCTAGAATGGTCATCCTTCACCCACATTTATCATGAGCTCAATCAACTAGCAGATAAGCTCTCCGAGGAGGCATTCAATTAGTAGCCAGCTGATGAATTATCAGCAAGATCAAGGTTCTGGCACACCCAAAAAAAAGGCAACTCGCAAAATTTAAGCTAACAACAACCCCTACTCATGAAGCTGACAACTTGTCTCCCTAAAGGACCACTGCTTTCTCCTTCATCAGGCAATACTTCTTCAACAACTAAATCAACTGCATCATTTCTATACCCCCAACAATCTATTTATGTTATTGTTGCCATAACATTTTTCGAATAATCTGATGTTTCATAGGTGAATGTCAAATGTCAATTTACTATTTGAAAACCAAATTTTCATCTCTTGTACCTAATGAACCTTCTTCATTGAATATTTTTTTGAATGGTGTTTTGTTCACTAATTTTTTATCATTCAATGATTTCTTATATGTCAATATTCTTCTCTATTTCATGCCTTACAGTGTTTCCTTTGCAACATCTGGTGCAATTGCTAGTTTAAATTTTTGCACATATTTAAAAAAATAAACAATTTTAGTTCATGGAATGTAACTCAATTGACAATCACCTTGTTACGAAGTTATATTATGTTAAAACATGAGATTCAAAGTTCAAATCCCCTTGAGTGGCCAACCAAAAAATAATATTTTTTTTATCTATTTATTTATTATATTTTTAGAATGTGGTTTTAATGAAAAAAGAAAAATATAATATAAAAGAAATAAATATCATAACATGATCAAATTTCATGTGGTTTGAATATCTATTTTAAAAAATAAAAAATATAATTATCCACTATCCACTCATGGATATTTCAATGCAAAATTCTGAATGCTAATGATTTTGTCTTAATTGCTAACTATCTTAAATGGGTTTCACCTTAATTGTCATTGTCTTAAGTAGCTATTGTCTTAAACATAAAGTTTTGTCTTAAATATCTTTGTCTCAAAGTGCTTTTGTCTTAAATAAAAATTTTTGTCTTCAAATATTTTTGTCTCAAATTGCTTTTGTCTTAAATTTGTTTTGTCTCAAAGTGTTTTTGTCTTAAATATAAAGTTTTGTCTTAAATTTTTTTTGTCTCAAACTCTTTTTGTCTTAAATATAAAGTTTTGTCTTAATTTTTTTTTTCTCAAATTTTTTTTGTCTTAAATATTTTTGTCTCAAATCGTTTTTTTCTTAAATATAAAGTTTTGTCTCAAACTATTTTTGTCTTACACTATTTTTGTCTTAAATTTTATCTTTAAGACAATTCAATTGATATTAAATTTTAATATAAAATAACTAAAATAAAAAGTGAATTTTTAAGACAAAAGATTTCTTTTGTCTTAAAAACTGTCTTAAAGCACCCCACATGTAGTAGTGTGATTAATTATAATGGTTAATCAAATTTTTTAGGGTTAGAATGGTCGAATATGGTTAACTGAAGTTTTTATGATTGAACATGGTCAAACATATATTGGTACATCAAGGTCTCTATGATTAGAGTAGTCTTTTGTGTGACTTTTTGAAGGCTTTTCTTGTGGAATTTTCCGGTCTAATTTCTTTGAAATCCGGCAATAATTCATTGAAAACAAAAGTTTGATGAGTAACCTTGCACAATGAAAGTGCCCTAGAGGTTTTTTAGGGTGTTGAATCCATATATATAGTAAAAAAACCAGTTTAAATAACAAAACTTAAGAATCTACCTCAACTTTTTTCACCCGATTCAGACACTGGAAACTCCAAAAAGTAGCACTAAAGACAACTCCTCTATGGTTTACCATGGTCAACCATTGTCAATGAGAATATTCTAGCTTAAATTATTGTCAATCATGGTCAACCATTATCATTGAGAATATTCCGTCGTAAACCATTGTCAACCATGGTCAACCATTGTCAATCGTGGTTGAATATGGTCAAACATGGTCAATCATGATCAACTATGGTCAACCATGATCAAGGTCTTTATGGTTGAACATGGACAACCATGATCAACCATAGTCAAACAAGGTTAACATGATCCACCATGGCCAACCATAGTCAACCTTACATTATATGCTCTAGTGACTCTTGCCCACCATGGTCAACCATGGTTAGAGTGGTTGAACATGATTAACCAAGGTCACTATAGTTGAATACAGTCAACCATCATGGTCAATCATGATCTCTATGGTTGAATATGGTCAATAACGGTCAACCTTCTCCAATCATGGTCAACCGCATCCACCATCTCAATCATTAATGTAATCATTTTGTAACATTAAACATTAGAAATAAAATTAATGTAAACTTGATTATGGTCAACCTCATCAATCATGGTCAACCATGATCAATAAGTTCACCTCACAAAATGTAGGCCATAACTAACACAACCACATTTATTAATGTGATTGATATACACCAATCAATAACATTTTTCACCTATTATATACATCATTAACATATAAAAATAACAATATATATTAACCACATTTATAAATATAATTATGCTGCTAATAATAATAACCAAACTTATAAATAGTTTTCTTATTTTATCTGCAACTTATAAACTGTTTTCTTATTTTATCTATAAAGGCTGGTGCAGTTCTCCTGCTTATTTTCTTTAATCAACACAGGTCATTAATGATAAAAATCCCTGTTGATGAGGATTTCCACATTGACTAGGATACTGAAATAGAATCGCACGTTGATTAGGATTCTGAAATGTAATCTCTACTGAGCATCCTCAAACTGAAGACGTGTGTCACTGCCCATTATTTTAAATGTAATTTTTAATCACCAGATTGACAAAGACATGGTATGATATTTTAATGATACCTAAAATTAAATGTATTTTTTAATCACCAGATATAGACTTCTTATATAGTACTTCTGGTTTCATCACCAGACATAGACATAGTATAGCCTGTAATGTAACGTGTGGTTCATATATTAATTTTTTAAATCAATTATTACGTGTCAAATCATTCCAGTCTTAAACAAAGAGATTATTTGGGAGACAAGCAGAATATGAGAATTATCTAGAAATTTTGTATTAGGAATGTATCAGTGTGTCTTGGTTATGAGAGAGTTTTGGCTATGATATTGTTTGTATTTTAAATAAATTTTTAAGTAGAAAATGTGATTTTAATGATAGTTTGAATATATATATGTTTTTGTTTTTGTTTTCGTTTTCTTTATTTTTGAGTAGAAAATGTGATTTTAATGATAGTTTATATATATATATATATATATATATATATATATATATATATTATCTATTTTTGTTTTTGTTTTTTATTTATTTTATTTATTTTTGTTTTTGTTTTTGTTTGGGTATGGAAGGTTTTTTCTAAATTTTGTTAAATTAAAATGTAAAGCTGATTTGTTGTTAACTTGAAGTTGCAATGAGTATTGTCTTTGTTTTTAGTTAAAGATTTAAATTTTGCATGAACTTATTAAAATAAACAAATCAGTTTTGTGTGGATTAATAGTGTTCACATGTAATTGTGGATTGAGTTGTCTTTAATGCGATCTTTTTGAAGGTTTTTTAGGTGGAATTTTTTGGTCTAATTTTTCTAAAATTCTGCAAGAATTCATTGAAAACAGAAGTTTGATGGGTAACCTCGCACAATAAAGGTGTTTTGGGGTTTTTTTAGGGTGCTGAATCCATATATACAGTCAAAAAACTATTTTAAATAATAAAAACCAAGATTTAACCTCAAAATTTTTCACCCAATTTTTTTTTTAAATCTCACTAAATAAATTGTGTTTATTCTTTAATTTAAAAAAAAAAAAAACTTTTATAATAATGTAATTGTTTTGAAAGTCAATAATCCTTAAATAATTGATAGGAGAAGACAGTACAAAAGAAAAACCTTTTATTTACAATTCATCATCATTGTATCAAAGCAAATCCTTAAACAATTCATTTTTGTGTTTGGATTAATTGTGTTAATATGTACTTGTGAATTATGTTTGTTCTTCCATTGCTGTGTAAAATATCTGTTGTAATAATATAATTTGTTTGGGAGTCAATAATCCTTAAATTATTGAAGAAAACAGCACAAAAAAACCTTCTATCTACCAGTCGTCGTCATCATCATGGTATCAAAGCAAATCCTTAAGGAAACTTTAAAAAAATAAAACTAAAAGGGCATGATAGTGACCCTATTGATTAGTAATAGTTGTTAATGTTGAGGTTTTTTCTTTACATGATCCTATGTACTATTATTGGAAATCATATGGTTGGAGTTAGTGTTTTAATGTATTTTCCATTTTATCATGTTAATATTTCCTTAAGAAACCAAATGGTAGATTCAAGAGCATGTTTGTTCCACTAAGGTAATGTAACTATTAGAGTTTATGAGTTGTCAAATCAAATATATACACACTTTGTATAATGCATATCTTAAGGATGTTTAGTATAATTTTTTTTTAGTGTAAGTAGGCATATGTATATTAGTGAAAAGATATTCATGGAGTTTAAGAAAAACAATTCTTTAGATTTATTTATTTTGTGATGATTGATCTCATGATAAGGTGAAAGGAAGGAATAAGATTTTTTTTTTTTTGAAATGCCAAGTAGCGGTAAAACAATGATAAAAAAATGTTTTTGATGTTCTTATTCTAAAAAGGAATTTGTTTTAAGTGAATGTTAAATGAAAGGAGTAAGAACTATTCTTGTTCAAATGCCAAGTGGAGATCTAACAAAGATAAAAAGTTCTTTTGAAGTTCCCATCTTAGAAAAAAAATGATTTTAGTGAGTAGTGTTGTTATTGATAAAAAAATGAAGGTCAAGTTCACTGAAGGTATTTGTATAATCTTAGATTGTAAAAATGGAAGTTCTAGGGTGACAGAGATGGTGGCTTGTATGGATTGATTACAGGTGTTGCTAATCATATATCATTGCTAGATGGTAATGGAATGCTCATAGAGCTATGACATAAAATATTTCATCACCTGAATCTAGATAATATAATGGAAGTTCAAAAATGGTAAGATGTATTACATAGTTTGATGTGATGGAAGGAGGTGTGTGTGATGTATGTTCTATGGAAAGCACCATAGGGATCCCTTCTGTTTAAATGATGAGAAACATGTTAGGAATCTTCTTCACCTTCTTTAGTCTAAGGTGTGTGGACTAATGAGTACTCTTATTGCTAAACTCTATTACTTTTTTACTTCCATAGTAGATACTACAAGAAAATGTTGGATATATTTCATGAATCACAAGAATGGAGTGATTGATAGTTTTTGTGAATTTAAATATTTGTAGAAAAGCAAACAAGCCATAACATCAAAATCTTGAGAAGTTATAATGGCTAGGAGTATAATTCTAATAAATTTATATATGTTTGCAAGTGATATAGGATTAAGAGGGAGCATTTTGTCCATTATACTGTTTAATAAGGTGGGCTTATAAAAAGAAAAAATATGAGCAATCATCGAAATACATAATGTATGTTGGAATAGTTTGGCATGCCTGGTTTCCTTTGGGAGAAAACATGCAATATTACTATGCACATAATAAACGAGTGTCCCCATTAGCCACTGAGGGATGTTACACCTAACGAGATTTTTGGAGTAAAATGTTTTATTGATCACTTTAGAATTTTTGGTTCAAAAACATATTCTTACATACCTTTTGACAAGAGAAAAAAAACTTGAATTTACTATCAAAAGAAGCTTGTTGGATATAATAGTGAGTCTAAAGAATATATAGTTTTCATTTTTATTGAAAGAGGAACCATATTATGCAAAGATGTTACTTTTGATTCATCAGGTTTTATAATGACATCGAACATTTAGTATGAAAGACCAACCAGATGTGGTAGAAGCTAATGATGAGTTAGTTCCAAAATATAGTAACGATGTTGGGATTGGTTACATAAAATTGGAAGAATCAAATGAGATGAGAGGTAGATGCTACCAATATCATCATGAGGTGAGGAGGGGGAAACCAATGTTGATAAAGAAATTGGTAGATGATTCAAGTTTGAAACTTGATGATAATCCTAAATTGACTTCTTTTAGAGGATCTACTCAAACCAAAATATCTAATAGAAGGAATTCATCCAGTTGGATATTGGTGGCCACCCACCTATTCCATTTGGACCCCCAACAGTGGTTCTTTCAGTTTTTCAGTTTCAGCACAGCTTACTATTTTTAGCAGTTTTTCAGGTCCTAAAATTCTAGAGCCTTTTTGAGGCCCTAAATGGCATTTTTGGGGAATATTGGGAGCAACACGAAAGTTCCTTCAATGTTGCTCACGTCAAAAGTCGAAGTCCTCAGATAGATATTTCTAATGAGGTATTGAGCACGTCAAATGAAGACCATATGCTAAAGTTACATCCCCAGGAAGTTGATGTGCCAATTTACCCAAATGGGGCCCATAGTTTTGGCTATTCATCTCCTAGGGTTAGGTTTTTGGATGTTTAGGGTTTTCCATTATTTCTAAACAATAAATAGGCCTTTGAGCCTCATTGTAACACAGTTCAGAGACTTGTAGCCGCCACATCTCTTCTTAGAAATAATCCTACCAACGCCCTAGCTAGTTTATTTCCATTATGTATGTAAGCATATTTATGTTATTTGATATTAATGAAATGAAGTTTTATTTCCACGTCATCTTTCTATTTATGTTTATTTCTGTATATTATTGTGTTCCTGCATAAATCCGAATCAATGGTATCAGAGCGGTCTGCTCTTTCTCTATTTTTCTTTGCATGTCCCCAACAAGGTCAAGGTATCAGGAGTTAGGGCTCGATCTGGTTGAACCCTTGCAAGATTAGCCTCACAAACCCCGACGAGGTCCCATGTCTGAAGAATATAAATACGATGGATCAGGAGATCCTATCAAATTATTGCTTGAGGAGGCCCTCGAGAAAAAAAGTAACGTGATGATGGATAACTCTGCCCATATCCTTCAATGACTGCCCATCGGCGGTGCATCTACATCCAACAACCACTCTGGAGGCACCTCTTCTTTCAAGGTACAAGTAAACTTTGAAATTCTTGTATTTGAAGGACAGATAGATGCAGGCACCATAGATAGATGGTTGAATTTGCTGAAAGATTATTTCTCAGTCCATGTTTTCTTCGACCGAGAAAATATTACTTTTTCACTCCTCAAAGCTTCCCCCCATGTCAAAGACTAGTGGGAAACCTACTCTGAGCATAAGGACAAGAGGGAACCCTCTCTGTTCTTTGCCACACCCACTTGGAATTTTTTCCAAGATGACATCAAGGAACAATATTACCCTATGGGGAGCTATGAGGAAAATTACATCCAATGGACCACGTTGTGGCAACAAAGGGATCAAAATGTGCACAAACTGATAAATTTGTTCTATACCCTGTGCACAAATTTGGGTATTAAAGATTTAGAGGGACATTTGGTGCTCAAGTACCGTAGTTGTTTGAACAGATACATTAAGGAGGAAATGGAGTTCCTCGACATTACCTCGCTTGGCATGACATATCGTTATGCTACCAAGATCGAGCAGAAATTTAAGCAGAAGAAGCAAGACTTTGGATCCACGAATTAGAAGCCAAGGAGAGGCACCCTAGAAAGATAGAACAAGGGGAAAAGCCAAAGCGGGGTGACTCAGAAAAACACCACAAATATAAATAAGGACATGGGTAAGTGGTGTGAATTTCATAACATCCCCACTCATAACACAAACGAGTGTCGGGCCAAACAGTCACTGGTGGCCGAACTAAAGGCACCCGAATCAGATGCATGTTATGATCCTGAGTCAGAACCAGAAAAGGGAAATGACAAAGGGAAGCAAATCATTGATGCAGATCCCAGTGTCATTTTTGCCACCACCAAGCTCCAGAGGGAGGATCTAGAGGAGGGGGAGTGCCTCTTCCATTGACAGATGTGGGTGAAAGGTTCTCCACTGCAATTCCTTGTTAATAAAGAAAGCCAAAAGAACCTCAGCAGAGGTCGTGAAGCGGATTGACCTACCGACCATAGCACACCCGCAACCATATACCATTGGGTGGCTTCACCAAGGAAGAGATCTCTGTGTCTGTGAGCAGTACCGCCTTCCATACAAATTCAAGCCATTCACTGATGAGGTATTGTGTGATGTTGCTCCTCTTGATGTGTCTGATGTATTATTGGGCCAACCATACTTGTGGAAAAGAAATTTTGTGTATGATTCTAGGCCTTGTGTTGTTGTTATTATTTTGGGAAATAAATTGTACAGGATACCAGAGGTAGTATCGCCTCCTACCATCTCTTTAACTGCTACAAAACAACGCAGTAAGCTTGTTTCCCAAACCAGGAAATTTGTTTTCCTTACAATTCACCCATAGGGAAAGAAGAATATTGTGGTCACAACCTCCAAAAAGGGATTCGATGAACGAAAACAGTAGATGGACCAAGGCGTGGAGGAATAGGAGTACATTTTCTCCTCACCCACAGAGGCTCCTCTACACTATCAGGTCAAGAACTCCATTAATCTAACCGTAGGCGTGCCACCGCCTGATATTTCCATAACTCATGTGACCACACAGACAAAATCCACACATGTATTGTCTAAGGCTGATAAAGCAACCAAATTTATTGAACTCATCCAACACATATTCGAAAAATCCAATACCAAGTTCAGCAGAATTTTCCTCATCCCATGGAGGAACTCAACACAATGGGGACCATTTCTTCCTAAGGGGGGAGGAGTGATCTAGGTGGACATTGGTGTCCACCCACCTATTCCATTTTGATCCCCATGGTCGGTTCTTTCAGTTTTTCAGTTTCAGCACAACTTACTATTTTTAGCATTTTTTCGAGTCATGAACTTCTGGAGCCTTTTTGAGGCCATAAACGATGTTTTTTTGGGAAAACCGAGAGCAACATGAAAGTTCCTTGGATTTTTCTCACGTAAAAGGTTGAATTCCTTAGATAGATATTTTTAACGAGGTATTGAGCGTGTCAAACAGAGATCATATGCCAAAGTTACGTCCCTGGGAAGTTGATGTACCAATTTACCCAAACGGGGTCCATTGTTTTGGCGCTTCATCTCCTACGGTTGGGTTTTTGGATGTTTAGGGTTTTCCATTGTTTCTCAACAATAAATAGGCCTTCAATAGGCCTTCAAGCCTCATTATAAAAAAATTCATAGGCTTGTATCTGCCACATATATTCTCAGAGATAAGCCTACCAGCGCCCTAGCTAGTTTATTTCCATTATGTCTGTAAGCATATTTGTTTTATTTGATATTAATGAAATGAAGTTTTATTTCCACTACATCTCCATGTTTATGTTTATTTCTATATATTGTTTTGTTCCTTCATAAATACGGATCAGGCATGGATCTAATTTTGTTGATTTGATGAATATATTAGTTAATTCTAATCCCAATGAATTTAATGAGGCTTCGTGTTCTAGTGAGTAGGTTGAAAATGTGAAGGAATACTACGAAAGCATCATGAAATATGATGCATGGGAATTCATTCAACTTATTGAAGGAAAGAAAAATATAGGTATAAGATGGATATTCAATATAAATCATAATGTTTATGGATCCATTAAGGATCATAAGGTGAGGTTTGTTGAAAAGGGATTTAGTTAAACCCATGAAATTTACTATGATGATATCTCTGGTATTTCTTGATATACTACAATTAGGTGTGTACTTCCTTAGTTACTTATTATAAGTGGAGTCTTCACCTATTGGGCATGAAAAAAACCTTCCTGAATGGTGTTTTACGGGAAGATATCTACATACAACAACCATAGGGGTTTGAAATTGTTGGAAAAAGGGTCTTATGTGCAGGTTGAAGAAGGCTCTTTATGGTCTTAAATATGATCCTCATGCATGGTCTACCCAAATTATTGAGTAATTTCATGGTCCACCTTCCAATGTATCCTATATTTCCTATATTATGGTAATGGGATTATTATTTTTGTTTTGTATGTTTGATTATATCATTCTAATACTTAATGATGATGAATTAATCATTTGTTAAAGATTAAATTATTCAATAATTTGAAAAAAAAATGATTCCTTTTGATTATTGTATTGGTTTAGAGGTTTCAAACACAACCATGAAGAAGACAAGGGTGAAGGATATGCAGTGAATTATATTTACTATTAACATGATATACATTTATATTACATCCATATGACCCTTTGGTTTCATATTCCAAGTTCTCTTGGACTCCCTTATATTGTTCATATTCCATCACACCAACCCTTAGCAGATTATGTGTCCAACATTTCCCCCCCTTAATCCGATGGGGTATGTATGAGTCCAAGAAGAGAGTTGTAATACAAAATGTGAAAAAATGCATGGTAGAACCAGGTTGAATGTGCTCTCTGAAATGTTGGCATAAGGTGGTGGCTTAAGGATGACCACCAACACTGGAATTCTTAGTTCAATTCTTGAAACTCTTCCAAATCTAGCAAGAAGTTGAGGTCTTTTGCTAGAGGAAGTTCTCCTTAATGCTTTGAAGAGGGAGACCTTCAACCTGGAAAAGGGAGGTTTAGGACCTGCATAAAAAGGGAGAACCTCAACTTGAAAATGGATGTCTCAACCTACAATGGTTTAAGGATGACCACCAACTCTGGAATGCTTAATGAAATTCATAAAACTCTTCCAAAATTGGCTAGAAGATGAAGTATTTTGCTAGAGGAAGTGTCCCCAATTATTTGGAGAGGGAGAAGCTCAAAATTAAAAGGGAGGTCTCGACCTTGCATATATGGTTTAAGGTTGAACACCAACCAAAGGCATGCTCAGGCTACAACTCTAAATCTGGTATGGCAGGTTTTGGCTCAGCCTTTCTTGAACTTCTGTGTCTCTAGCTACAACATTGAATCTGGTATTACAGGTTGTGGCTCAAGATCACTTGATATGGTTTTGAATCTTGTAGATGACCATCACTTCCCCCCTATCATATACATGGTGATATGATGGTGAAAAATCAACTGCAATATTGTTCAATACTCTAGAACGCGTTCTGACATGACTGAAATATCTTCTTGGTTGTTGAAGCCCATTTCCAAGAAGTGATTCATACAATATGAATATTTTTTATTGAAAGAGGCTTGTTTCTGAAGCATATGTGTGAATAATGAGTGGTTTCATAAAAAATTTCACATGGATGAAGATCAAAACAATGATCTTCCATATGACCAACTATGTCACAATGTTGGCATTTAACAACCTGTTGTGGAAGAGCAGTATATTCTGGAACAATTGAAGGTGAACTGTGATGAAGGAATCCAACACTCTGAAACTGGATGGGCTTTGAGTAATCTGGAATATGAAATGACACATCCTTGTCATATCCAAGACCGGTTAAGTTCTCGTTTCTTACAAGCTCTTCCTAGGGTCTGACGATTGGCTTGGAATGTGTATAATGAACATCTACATTGGCATGCAAATCTTCTCCTAGAATGGGCACATGATGGGAGTCAACTTGAACCTCAACTTTGCTGATATTATTAGTTTCAGAACGACGACTTCATTGTTGTAGCTCCTCTTGCTGAAGTTGAGATTCAAGCTCCAAAAAATCTAACTTCTCCTGTGTATACTCCAAATTTTTTTTAACATCACATAGAATGTTCTTGCTGATTTTGAGTGTATCATGATCAGTGGAATGTATTTGAGTTTTAAAAATCTCTAATACTTCATAAAATTTGGCCATTTTCTCAGAAAATGATGAGAAAAAGAGAATACCTAATGCTAAATCCAAAATTAGTGCACAAAATATGTTTAGTTAATGAAGTAAATGGGCATGAAGAGACTCCAATAAGGCACCTTCCAACTAGGAAAAACACTATAGAATGACCCTGAAACTATTTTACTTCCAAAATAGAAAAAGAATATTATTATATAAGCCAACTCTCATGTAATTAAAGTGGCACATGAAGGACACTTGATTGGATTCTAATGCACCACATACCATATGATTGTGCTCTCCAAAATATAACATTCATATACCATGCAATATATTTGGCATACAATGTGGTCCTTTCAATGCACAATCAAAATGAATAAGGCCCATACGCACAAATTGTAGAAGTGATGGAATATAATACACAAATTTTTTTCTTCAACAAACTTTAGTTCAACAGAAAGAGAAACACACATCACACTATAATTTAGCATAACATGACCTCCTTACTAGATAAGAATTCAACCTTGATTCAATTCCCATCAACGCCTCTCACAATATCTGGAAATCATGTCCAGTGCAAGGTCAAGGACGATGCAAGTTTTGTCGATCTGTGCGCTAGAATATTAGAGTTCTATGATGATTTGTCCAAGGAAATTTATAAGCCATTGGGAAAAACTCTCGTAGCTTTACCATATAGAAATAAAAACAGGAACATATGCATCACGGATTCTACGAATTTGCCCCGCCCCAAAATCTCCTCGAACACATGGAGGCCCATATTAGAATGATAGAATAATATCTCTCATTTGTTTCCCTCACTGAGAAGGATTTTAAGAAACCAAGGTGTGTGAATGGCACCCTATTTTCGACGTGATTGAAGCCCTCATAGGAGTAACATTGTATGTATAAAATCCAACTCAAAGTGTTGGAAAATTAATCACAACCACCGCATTTAATTTTTTGACAGCAGCCATACCTCAATAAATTTTTTGCAGGTTGCAGATTGATTTTGCAGAGAAGGAAAAGTTAGTACATTTTACACATTCTGCAACATATTAAACTATTAAATTCAAATATAAATTTAATGCAAGGTTATTAAATGTGTATGGGAAAAAAATTAATCCGCAAGTGTTGTTTACTTCACACAAACTCTGCAAAATTCAGAAAGTCATGTTAGCCCATCCTTTGTATTAAATTATCTCTGTCATGAATTAAATTTAGTAGATATATATGTTTAGATTTTACATGTAAGTTGATGCATTATGTAATGTGGCGGATGTAAGTCTGGAAAGACAAGGGGAGAAAATCGTTGTGTTACTTGGCAACCTTGGTGAATGTAAATCTCAGTAAGAAGACTTGTTTTACTAATGAAGGAGCCACAGACTCTATATGAATGGGTATGTTGTGTTTTTGAGTTATAATCTAAAGTTTGGTTAGTTTCGATTTGGTTGTGAAAATTTCACGTATGAGTTCTACCGCAACAACTCTGTTTTACTCTGTTTCATCTTGAGTAAAATTATTTGATTTTATTTTCTCCTCTATAGTTGTGATTTTAATCTCCACCACTCTATATTAAAAGGAATACCTTCATAATTTTATTTTCCCAATTTTATGGTCTAAATTAAGTGAGTTCCGCAACTCTGTGTAAACTTGAGTAACTGTGTTGTCTTGGTTAAAGTCATTTTTGCAACTTTGTGTGAACTCCTTGTGTTGAGGGAAAATAATTTCCTCTATCTTTAAAATTTTTGACATGGTAGCAGAGCAGGTTTAAACCTTAATTACCACAAGTGGTTTTACTGAGGAGTTAAAAGTTGTTTTTAGGAGCGTATTCTCCAGTAGTGAGAAAATTTTCACGGAGAAAATTTTTACCTCGTAAGAAAGTTTATTTACACAATGAAAATGGAAGAAACAAACACAAGCTTGAATAATCCGAAAATACCTCAGTTTAATGGAAAAAATTATGACTATTTGGCTATAACAATGAAGGATTTTTTTTATTCTCAATACATTGGGAAGTGGTGGAGAATGGTTTCCAAGAACTAGCAGATGTAGTAGCATACAATGCATTAACACAAGCAGAAAAGGATTTATTGAGGGATAATAGAAAGAAGGACTCCAAAGCCCTCTTCTACATTTTTCAAGTAGTTCATGAAAGTATTTTCCCAAGGGTTGCAGCAGTAATGAAGTCCAAGCAAGCATGGGATACCCTCCATACATGCTACCAAGGCATGGCAAAGGTGAAGACATCAAAACTACAAATGTTGAGAAGAGATTTTGAGACAATTTGTAGGAACGAGTCTGAGAATATAGACTCACTTTTTACACATGTAACTGGGTTGGTTACCCAAATTAGGTCTCATGTTGAGGCACTTGAGGAAAGGATAATTTTTGAGAAATTTTTGAGAAGTCTGCCAGCAAGGTTTGATGTCATAGTTGTGGCCATAGAAGAGACAAAGGATCTCTCACAGTTTTCAGTGGATGAGATTCATGCATCACTGATGTCTTAATACCATAGGATGAACAGAGGAACGAACTCCTCATTGGAGCATGCCTTCAAGACACAAATTTCATTTGTTCAAGGTAGAGGTCGAGGAAGATCAAATTATAGAGGAAGAATAAGAAGCTCAGACAGAGGGGGAAGAAGCAACCCTTCAAGCTCAAGTGGAAGGGGAACCAATCAAAATCCAAGTCAAGGTACAAGCCAAAATCAAGCACAAGGAAAAAGGTATGATAAATCTCAAGTTCAATGTCATTATTGTAATAAGTATGGGGATTGTGAAAATGAATGTAGAAAGAAGCAATATGACACAAGTAACAAACCAAGTGAAAATTTCATAAAGGAAAACCAGAACCATGATAACATGTTTTTAGCTTGTAATGTAGCATAAGAAAAACAAGGGAATGTGTGGTTCTTAGATTTAGGGTGTAGCAATCACATGACTGGAAACATAGAAATGTTTTCCAATCTAGATGAAAGTGTGAAATATGAAGTGACATTGGGGACTGATAGCAAAGTCTCTGTCATGGGAAATGGAAGAGTAGGCATTCTAATAAAGAAGGTAGAGAATAAGTTCATGTTAGATGTTTACCTTTTTCCTAGTTTGAAGCAAAATCTCATAAGCATTGGACAACTCATGCAAAATGGATACAATGTATTTTTCAAGAATGATGTGTGCAAAATTTTGGATAAGCCTCCAAGTAGAAATCTGATTGCAAAATTAATTCATATGAAAAACAATAGGATGTTTCCTCTCAAGCTAAGATCATATTTTAAGGAAGAAGGTGCTCAAGCACAAATATCAATGAATTCACAAATGGATGAAAGAAATGTAGCAATTGTTACACAAGAAAAATTTCAAGAAAAAATCAAAGATGAGAATTGGTTATGAAATTTGAGATTTGGTCATCTCAACTTTGGAGGTTTGAATTTGTTGCATAGGAAATTCTTGGTGAAGGGATTGCCACTCATAGAAAAACTAGACAACCTATGTGAAATATGCATCTTGGGCAAAAAACATAGAGAAACATTTACAGCAAGAAAGTTTATAAGGGAAAAAGCACCTTTGGAAATTGTCCATTCATATT
Organism: Pinus albicaulis; assembly: GCA_034641835.2. Classification (NCBI taxonomy): domain Eukaryota; kingdom Viridiplantae; phylum Streptophyta; class Pinopsida; order Pinales; family Pinaceae; genus Pinus; species Pinus albicaulis. The sequence continues at coordinate 968,706,309 of CM076571.1, read as the reverse complement.
TATCTAGACCAATGCAAACACCATCAATTGGTGGGAGCCATCACATTTTTACCTTCATAGATGACTACACAAGGAAGACATGGGTTTATCTCCTAAAACAGAAAAGTGAAGTGTTTGACCACTTCTGCCACTACAAAGTTCTTGTTGAGAAGTAGAGTGGACACTACATAAAAGTGTTGAGGACTGATAGAGGTGGCTAATACATTACAAATGACTTCCTATGTTTTTTCATGGAGCATGGAATTCACAAGAAATTTACAACAAGGTATACACCTCAGAAAAATAGTGTTGCAAAAAGAAAGAATAGGACCATCATGGAAATAGCAAGGAGTATGTTGAAGGCAAAGAATTTGCGAAATTATTATTGGGCTGAAGTTGTCACTTGTGCATTGTATATTATTAATAGGTGTCCAGCCAAAAGTGTTATGAAAAGATTTCCAGAAGAGGCATGGAGTGGAAGAAAACAATATGTCACTCACATGAGAGTGTTTGGATGTGTGGCGTATGAAACTATCTCAGATGAGTTGAGGAAGAAGTTGGACAGCAAGGGGGAGAAATGTATATTTTTTGGATGTAAAATTGATGAATCCAAGGCATATAATCTCTACAATCCATCAACCAAGAAGGTAATAATCAACAAAGATGTTCAGTTCATAGAAGAGGAAGCACGGGATGGAAGTTTAGAGAAGGCGATCAATGTGAAAACATGTATGTCACATGAAGACAAAGAGGAATTGACCACAGCAAGTAGTTCCTCAATGGTGACTCCTCCTCCACCTACACAAGCTCAACAAAGAAGTCAACATATGACACCAAAAAATAATAATAAGAAAGTGTTGCAAGCAAGCACACCACAAAGATCTGCAACTCCATCTACTTCAAGCACAACACCAAGCTCATCTTCAACAACCATAAGAAGACCATAATTCATAAATTTAAATGAAATTTATGAGCAAGATGAATATGATAGCAGCGCTGGTATGAATTCTTTATTTGCATTGTTTTTTCATGTAGATGACCCAATACACTTTGAAAATGCAGTCAAAGAAGAGAAATGGTTTGCGGAAATGAATGAAGAGATAGGAGCAATAGAAAATAATGGCACATGGGAGTTAGTGGACCTTCCGCAAGGAAAATAAGTCATTGGAGTGAAGTGAGTCTATAAGACCAAGAGAAACATTGAAGGCAATATTGAAAGGCATAAAGCAAAGCTAGTTTTCAAAGGATACAAGTAGCAGCATGGAAGAGACTATGCGGAAACATTTTCGCCAGTCACGAGGATAGAGACAATGCGTACAGTGTTGTCAATTGTCGTGCAACATAAATGTAAGGTGTATCAAATGGACGTAAAGTCAACGTTCTTGAATGCAGTGCTAAAAGAGGAAGTGTATGTTGTGCAACCTCCTGGTTATGAGGTAGAAGGCCAAGAAGACAAGGTGTGTAGGTTTCAGAAATCTCTCTATGGGCTGAAGCAAGCACCACGTGCATGGTATAGTGGGATAGATTCTTACTTGATGGACAATGGGTTCAACGAATGTGATGGTGAACCTACTCTCTACATCAAAGAAAGTGACAGTAAGCTTCTTATTATCATTTTAGATGTATATTATTTGATTTTTACAAGGAATAATGATTTCCTCATCGTTGATTTCAAAGAAATCATGAAAAGTGAGTTTGAAATGACTGATTTAGGGTTGTTAAGATACTTTTTGGGCATAGAAGTGAAGCAAATAGAAAATGGAATTTTTATCTCTCAATCAAAGTATGTTGCAGACATTTTAGAGAGGTTTAATATGAAAAACATCAAGTCATCACCAACTCCAACTGTCATGGGGTTGAAGTTGAGCAAGGAAGATTGTAGCAAAAATGTCAATCCGACATTATATAAAAGCATAATGGGAAGCCTAATGTATTTGACTACAACTAGGCCTGATATAATGTATGTAGTGAGTTTGGTGTCAAGGTTCATGGAGACACCCAAAGAGACACAATGGCAAGTAGCAACAATAATTTTAACGTATGTCAATCGGACAAAGGAGTATGGCATTTTGTACTCCACAACAGACAATTTTAGGCTAGTTGGTTACACTGATAGTTATTTGGTAGGAAGTGTTGATGACAGAAATATCACGTCTGGATATGTTTTTCATTTGGGTTCGGGAGCCATTTCATGGGCTTCCAAGAAGCAGCTGATAGTGTCATTGTCAACAACAGAATATGAGTATGTCGTCGCAACAGAAGAAACGTGTCAAGAAGTTTGGATGAGAAGGATGTTGTGGGATTTATGTCATGAACAAGACGGAGGAACCACTATTTTCTGTGATAAAATTTCATCAATTTCACTATCAAATAATTCTATCTTTCACAAGAGTACAAAGCACATTGATGCTAAATATCATTTCATAAGAGAATTAGTTAACAACGATGAGATTGTGTTGCAACATTGTAGGTCAGAAGAACAATTTGCTGACATCTTCACAAAGCCATTGGCATGTGGAAATTTTGTTTATCTCATAAACTGTTTGGGAATGGTCAATGGAAGTAGTTGAGATTAAGGGGGAGTGTTGGAAAATTAATCACAACCACTGCGTTTAATTTTCTGACAGTAGCCATACCTCAGTAAATTTTTTGTAGGTTATGGATTGATTTTGCATAGAAGGAAAAGTTTAGAGCATAGTACATTTTACCCATTCCGCAACATAGTAAAATATTAAAGTCAAATATAAATTTAATGCATGGTTATTAAATGTGTATGGGAAAACAATTAATCCGCAAGTGTTGTTTACTTCACGAAAACTCTGTAAAATTCAGAAAGTCATGTTAGCCCATCCTGTGTATTAAATTATGTCTATCGTGAATTAAACGTCTTAGATATATATGTTTATATTTTACATGTAAGTTGATGAACTATGTAATGTGGTAGATTTAAGTCTAGAAAAACAAGGGGAGAAAATCGTGGAGAAAATTTTGGTGGGTACCTGAAAACTGGTTTTACTATGTGATACTTTGCAACCTTGGTGAATGTAAATCTCAGTAAGAAGTCTTGTTTTACTGATGAAGGAGCCGCAAACTCCATATGTAATATTCCAAAATTAGCATGCAACTAATTGGAATATTAATTTTTCTCTAAACACATAGTTAGATGAATAAATGGGTAGGGAGACTGATAAATATTTCTACCAGCAATAAAAACCCTGTTAATGGGGAAAGGATCATATTCACAACTAGATAAAAGCACCTTCATGTGTGAACAAGGCTTAATGCATGTAGACAAAGTCAAGTTTGACCAAGTCAACTAAGCTAGTATGGAGGATGTAGAAAATTAATGACGATCACTTAGTGGGAATATGAATCTGTTTAGATAGTTGGAATAAAGCCACCTTGAGTGTGGAAGAAGCCATTGCATGGAGATCCAGTCAAGATTGACCAAATCCATCAGCATTGTTATGAAGGAGTGGTATTGATGATGGGACAACGCAGTTTTGGAGGGAGATTGATTGCTTGAAGATGGAAACCCTAATGAGTGGGATCAAAGGTGAGAAGACTCACATTGTTTATAAGGAGGAGGATGGAAGCCATATGGGTTTAGCTTATGATTATGATTTTTTGATTATATGGTCTGTTTAGAAATATTTCTTTCTCTGGTTGTTTAGCTGAGATAGAGTGTTATTTACCACAAGGTCTTCCTATTTAGGAATTCCTTCTCTTTCCTTGAGGAGCTCTTGGAGGAGTCTTGCAACATATTGTCCACTATCTGGCTTGAGGCCAAGCTTCATCTTCCTTTGACAACGCAGATCCTATTGAAGGTTTGACTATTTCAGTAAGCTGCAGCAAGTGGAGGCTAGATCTTAAGATCTAGGCCATCTCAATACTTATTTTCAATGGAGAAGGGTTTTGATCCATTGGGAGGACAGTATTGAAGGTTTTGATCTACATTTTAATATCTTGGTTGTAGGCCAAAATTATTTGGTCCCCTACATCATAGAATAATTCCAGTTATACGTGATTTCTGAAGGAGCTGTTGCAGGGTGATTCAGTGCACCATTTGGAGAGCTGATTTTCTGAGTGTTGGGGATCTGCACTTCACTTTGGAGATATGTTGTAGGAGATTAGTTTCTTGTTTATATCATATCAGATCCACTTTCCAGATCTAAATATTTCCATAGATCTACAGTATTAGATCTCATATCTACACTTTGTATATGGTGTTTTGATGAAAACCCCAAGGGGGATTGATAAAAGAGCTTGTATAGTGCATGGAACTGCTATAGATCTAATTTTTTGTCCACATAATTGCTCTAGATATGATTTACAACCTACTGCTATTGCAGGGGTAATAAAATAACGCTTTCATGGTATTCCATCTTTTCCACATGGTTGCAGTCCCTATTTTTGCATGATTTTGAGCTATTTGTGGCATGGGAGGTCTGTTTAACTATGCAATAGTGATTTGTTTCTAATTTCCTTTCAGATATAGTTACTATAATATCATATCTAAGGGATCCATGAACTACATTTAACTTTCATTGCATACATTTATGAAAAATGCATTATTTTAGCATGTATTGTTGAGTTTTCCCATTTGGGAATATTACAGTGGTATCAGAGCATGATCTTTGGCTCAGCCTGTGAGTTCAAGCCAAGATGCTATAAGAAGGAGAAAGGGATCAGAATGATGGGAGGAATGAGTTTCATCTCATCTCTTTTCATATCTAAGAAGGACCTCACCAAGGAGGTCAAGCAAAGAAGATTGGAGAAATAAAGTGAAACCACCTTAGGGTTTCACGATGAGGAAGGTCCATGTACTTCCTATTAGCAAAAACAAGATCCGGTATTGTATAGAGCTCCAAAGAAACACTCTATGGCCTTTTCTTCTGAATATAGGAGGCATATAGATGGAGGAAAATTAGTTCATGAGATTCTAAGTGAATATCTTGCAGAATATAAGTCTCAACCTATAGCTATCAAGGAGAATTTAACTCTCCCACAGTTTATTCAGCTCAAAGAAGAAAGGAGACCTTGTAGCAATAGAATAATGAAGGGAAATAGATTTCTATTGTCTAGCTTTTATGGGTCATCCTCATGCAGAGCAAAGGCTTGGGCTAAGAGGATGGATGCATTTTTACCGCTACATCCAGCAGTAGAGAAAGAAGCTGTTGAGATTGTAGCACTTCACCTTCAAGGTGAAACACACAATTGGTGGTTCAACCATTTTATTCATGCAAAAGTGATTGCATATGCAGATTTTACTCAAAGGTTGATCAAGAATATTGACAAGAAGAAATTAGAGGGGAAGAAGCCTTCACCACTATCGACTGCAGGAGCACTTATTTTAGGAGGAATGCCACTTGCACCTTTGCAAGATGATCTTGATCTCTTGATATCTAGAGTCCCATGCACCATTTTGGAGATGCATGAAGAAGAAGAGACTTTTAATAGCGTTGATGAAGTTATAGAAGAGCACCCATCATCATCAGTATTTGGGGAAGCCATCATACCAGAAGGAGGGACCCTTGTAGCAGTACAAGATGTTCCCAAGTTGTACCAAGGTATGAAAATGTTTCCATTTCCTGTTATTTCAATGCACCATGTGGAGGATGATGGGAAGGTACTATTACATGACCAAGTGTCAAATGATATTGCTGATTTAGAGCAAAAAAATTTCACTGTGTTGAGAAACCTTGATTTATTTAAGGGAGAGACAAACAGTCATCCTATTGTATCATTGATAAGATACACACAACCCTTGAGGTTGGGATGTATATTCTTGGAGGATGGGATGAGTATTTTCTTAAAAAATACATTGCAAAACTATGTGTTCAGCATTGGACATGATCTTAAGGCAGCAGTTGCACCATCATGGAGATCAATAGCGCTGTTATTTAGCAACAGTGATGAGTTTGGGGCCCAGCCATTATTGGAACATTCCAATGACCTTCCCAGATATATAACAAAGAGGGAGTAGATAGATGATGGATGACATCTTAGGATGGATAACATCTGTAATACTCCTACTTATCCTAAGCTAAGAGGATTATACATTTTTGTTTCATTTCTTGTTTTTTGAATACATGAATAAAGGAGGACATGTAAAACTCATAAAAATAAATGAATAAATCAATGCCCATGTGAACAGGGATAAATCTGGGCCATGTAAAAAAAACACTTGCAGGTGTGAATGGGTTTGAGCTATAAGACTGGGTCAACCTTGACCAAATCTACATCATAGTCTAGATTCAATGCACCTCATGGATGGATAGTGCAGTTTTAGATGGAGGCTCCTCATGTGAAAGGATCTAATTCATTGAAGTGGTTTAGGGTTTGACAAGGCTTCCATCTTATAAAAGGAGGAGGAGAGAAGAAATAGAGGGTTGTTGATTGTGCATATTTCTGAGTATAGTGTCTGTTTAGACATATACCATTCTCTACTATTTAGCTGAGAATAATGTTGCTTAGCACTTGGGAGTTCCTATGAAGGGATCCCACCTCTTCCATTGAGGATTTATTGGAGGATTCTTGCTGATTTCATCCACTGTCAGGCATTTTTCCAAGCTCAACTTTCAACTACAACACTAATCATGTTCAATATTAGGTTTTCCTTGCAAGCTGCAGCAAGTGGAGGTCAGATCTGCTCAGATCTAGGCCATTTCAGGGTCTCTTTTCAATGGGAAAGTCTTATATCCCATGGGCAGGAGAGTTCTGAACCTTTGGAGTTGATATTCATATCTTGGCAACAAGCCAACTCAATGTTTCAAGCTACAACGTAGTTTCCCTTCCAGGACTGCATTATTTTCAGAGGAGGAATTGAAGGGTGTTTTGATCCCCTTTTTGAGAAGAGATCTCTGGTGCTGGGATTTTCCTTTCACTTTGGCGATCCATGGATTAGCTAGCTGATCCATGTTCTGTATAGATCTGATTTTCTTCTAATGTAAAACATCTTCAGAAATTTCTGAATAATATTGCAGATCTGCTAGTTTAAACTCAAATCTACTCTCTGTATTGCATGTTTTGATCAAAACCCCAAGGGGATATTGTAAAAGAGCCTTTCTAGTGTACAGATCTGAAATGGATCTGATATTTTGTACATAGATCTTCTCTAGATCTGAAGTGTAACATAGATTTGTTGCGGCTCTTATGTTAAGCCATTTTGCAGTAAATACATGTGTTGCAGCCTTCTTTTCCGAGGAGTTTTCTTCTATTTTGTCTTCTACATTCTGTTTTATACTATAAAGGCTTCATCATGGATCTGATTTGTTGTTGTTTATAATAAATCTGATCTTCATTATTAATCTCCTGCTCATGCTCTCAAAACTATGTTATTTTTGAAGCAGTTTGTTGAACATAGTTGCAGCCCCTCCCTTTGGGTGTTTTTTAGCTAGACTAGGAGGTGGGAGGTATGTTTACCTCACCTATTTTGATTTTTTTTTGCTCTCCTTTTGGATCTAGACCCCAAATACACTGATCTAAGGGATCCAGGAGCTGAAAACTCATTTTAGTGCACATATTTCCATGAAGTGCGTTATTTCAGTAGGCTTTGATGTGAATTCCCATTTTGGGATATTAAAGTGGTATTAAAGCTCCTTTCTTAGCACAGCCTATGATTTCATTGAAGATCCAAAGAAAAAATTATTTCATAAGAAGATGAGCCTCTTGCTGAGAGGGAGAAGAGGTATCAGAATAGAAGTCACAAGAAATTTTATTACACCACTGATGACCAAGACAAGGGTAAATCCCCTGAAATTGGGAGTGATAAAGAAAGAGAAGAGTTTGTAAGAACTCTTTTGGTAGCCATGCAAGATATTTATAGAGATATCAAAGAGATGATACTAGACAGGCTCAAGGAGTCTCCTAGAAGGCCTCATCCCAGGGAAAGCTCTGGCATGTCTCACCACTGGAATGATCAACCAATGAACCAGCCACAAGCTCCACAACGTTCTACTATGCCTACCTTTTTGGCTGTGGAGAATGAAGGGCTTCATGAGCAAGCATCCCTTGAAGACTATTTTGAAGAGTATGAGTCCAAGAATCAGAGATTCAAGGACCACCTGATTTTTCAAGAGCTTTGTCATCTCAAGGGCAAAAGAAGACCAAGGCATTAGTATAGAGATGGTGGATTCACTCAGAATCATGATTGACATCACTCTATGGGAAGATTATTTTTACCCAAGTTTGATGGGTCATCCACTAGTTCTGCCAAGGCATGGGTAGAAAACCTGGATATCTATTTCCAGTTGAACAAAGTCCCTAAGATGGAAGCTATCAATATTGCAGCGCTGCACTTTGAAGGTGAAGCACATAGCTGGCGGTTCCATGGGTTGTCTACATTGGGCCATGCCAATGTGATTGCCTATTCTGAATTTACTAGAAGACTGGTGGAGAGGTTTGATTGAAAGGATCCAGAAGCACCTTTCATGAGCCTTGCAAATTTGAAGTGGTCAGGTAATGCAGAATCTTATATCTCTGAGTTTCTAAGATTATCTATTATGGTTCCTGATCTATCTGCAGCAAGGAGGGTGTACATGTTCATCGATGGCTTGGATGAACCTTTTCACGGGTTGGTTAAATCTACCAAGCCTATCACATTGCATGATGCCATTGAGAGGGCTAGAGACCTTCAAGATGCCTTGCCAAAAGCAAAGGAAACTTTCCAGAACAAGCCCTCTTACCTTTCTAAGGGGAAGGAAGAGAAAGTTGCTCTTTCCAAGGAGAGCTCAGTCAAGAAGCCTCTTGATATTGAAGTCCAGAGGGAGCTAAGGAAGAAGAGGCTATGTTTCACTTGCCAAGAATCATGGGCACCAAGACATAGATGTGCTGTTGGGAAAGCACACTACATAGAGGTCTTCTTAGATGTTGAGGAGGAAGAAGAAGATGATGAACCAAGGAAAGGTCACAACGCTGACAATGTTGAGGAAGATCCATCACCATCACGAGATGGTAGTGGAGATTTTGCTCCTATTGGAGGAACTTTTTCATCTTTGGGGGGAGTACCTAAGTACTTGACCCTAATATTTCATCGTTCAATCATGAATCAGAGGGTATATGTTCTTATTGACAGTGGGGCCACCCACAACTTTATTGATGCTCATCTTGTGCAAAGGAGGGTTATACCCGCTGATACCTTTGAGGGATTTTCTATTCTAGTCCCAGGAGATAAAACAATGTAATGCATGCATTATGTTCCATCACTTACAGTCACCATGGGATCCTAAAATTTGGTGGATCACTTCTTTGTAGTTGACATACTAGACACCAATGTTATTTTGGGTGTTCAATGGCTAATTACATTAGGGAAATTCACCGGAGGCTTTGCAAATGGAATGGGTGGACAAGAAGAGTGGTACACCTCACATGATCAGAGGCATGCATTCTTACCCCTCACCTAACACTTCCACACAGAAAAAAGAGATGGATTTGCGCAGTGGAAGCAAGGATCTCATTATCCCTTCTCTCATGTTCATGAGATTCTTGTAGGGGACATTCTCATCTAGTGGCAAACCACTAGGGAGGCCACTAGATTCAGTTCTGGTGGGAGATATATCACTACTTGATGCTCCAAAATTAGATCCAAGAGGGAAGGGAGCATTAGGGGGCACAACTACAGTGTTGGAAGGCTTAAGCAAGCACTAGGAAGAGGGGAATTTTCCTCTCTCATCATCCTCATCATCCTACATTTCTAATTCTGCACTGTTGGAGGAGGAAAAGGGGAGGTATGTCCTTCCTACTTGTACCTTTAGCATAAGAGATGTCAAATGAGAGATCAAAAACAAGATAGGAAATCTTATTGATGCATCATCAGCACTGTCCTTGTTGGGGAGTGTAGATCTATATTAGAGATCCCAGCTGTTGGTGGATTACTCCAAGGATGGATCTCTACACTTGTATGATGCTTGATGACCAAGTGCATGGAGAGGGATATCTAATCCATGAGGGATTCATCTATCATTATGATAGGATCTTCTTGCCTAGAGCCTCCAAGCTCAAGGAGGAGATGCTACAAAGGGCCTTCAAGGATTTTTGTTTCAGCCCTACCTATTCTATGAAGATCTACAGAACTATCATGAAATGTTTTGAATGGTAAGGCTTTGGAGGAGAGATACATCAGCATTTTCTAGAATGAAAAAACTATGTGGAGTTTGGGTAGCCAAAGGAATCTTTGCAAGATTCATTTCAATCATTTCTTCCTTCTCTTAAAGAGGGAGAAAAATTTGTGCACAATTCCATGTTTAGAAGAAACATTGATGGTGAAAAATATGAACATGTAATGCAAGCTTTATTTTCTGATTTGATGTATTCTTTCACCATGTTGTTGCAAGCCATGGCTCCCAAGAGGAGTGTTGTACCATATGAATCTCATGGAAAAATTTGGGCCACTTCAAATTCTGAACTTGGCCACTCCCCTGTTATGCAAAGGGAGATTCCTTTTCATGATGGTTGCTTCCCAAAGGCACCAAACATATCTCACACTTGAAGCCATGGTGAGATAGCTTGTGCAGCAAGTGAGTGGAAGGGAAACCACTTACCATACCTTGATCTGATGCAGATAGGAGATACATTGCGCTGGCACCCTATGTGGGATTTTGAACCACCTCCTCATGCTCAAATTTATGATTATATATATGTCGTTATGCTTCCATACTTGGATGATATAGTTGTACTTTTCATTGGATTGTATGGAGAGAGGATAGGAAATTTTTATGTACCACATGGGATGGAAACTCTCTATGCACCTTATGCTACATGATTTAGAGAGAGTATAGGACCAAACATGTTTGTTTCTGTTGAGTTCTTGACTCCTTATGGGATGGATTTTGTTCATCTCATGATGATTTTGGAGGAATAGTTCATGGAGGCTTGGATTGGGGAACACTTGGCTCATGATGAAATCTTGATATATGATGGTGTCACCAATGGAGAAGGAGAAGTGTTGTAGCACTCACCCTATTAGTTTCTTGAGGATAAGAAACATTTTGGAGGGGAGGACTGTAATATTCCTACTTAGCCTAAGCTGAGCGGAATATACATTTTTGTTTAATTTCCTGTTGTTTGAATACATGAATAAAGGAGGACATGTAAAACTCTTGAAAATAAATGAATAAATCAATGCTTATGTGAACAGGGATAAATCTAGGCCATGTAAACAAAACAATTTCAGGTGTGAATGGGTTTGAGCTATAAGACTAGGTCAACCTTGACCAAATCTACAGCGTAGTCTAGATTCAATGCACCTCATGGATGGACAACGCAGTTTTAGATGGAGGCTCCTCATGTGAAAGGAGCTAATTCATTGAAGTGGTTTAGGGTTTGACAAGGCTTCCATCTTATAAAAGGAGGAGGAGAGAAGCAAGAGAGGGTTGTTGATTGTGCATATTTCTGAGTATAGTGTCTGTTTAGACATATACCATTCTCTACTGTTTAGCTGAGAAAAGTGCTTCTTATCACTTGGGAGTTCCTATGCAGGGATCCCACCTCTTCCATTAAGGATTTCTTGGAGGAGTATTGCTGATTTCATCCACTATCAGGAATTTTTCCAAGCTCACCTTTCAGCTACAATGCTAATCCTATTCGGGATAAGCTTTTCCTTACAAGCTGCAGCAAGTGGAGGTCATATTTGCTCAGATCTAGGCCATTTCAGGGTCTCTTTTCACTGGGAAAGTATTCTATCCCATGGGCAAGAGAGTTTTGAACCTTTGGAGATGAATTTCATATATTGGTAGTAGGCCAACTCAGTGTTTCAAGCTATTGCACAATTTCCCTTCCAGGACTGCGTTATTTTCAGAGGAGGAATTGCAGGGTGTTTTGATCCCCTTTTTGAGAAGAGATCTCGGGTGCTAGGATTTGCCTTTCACTTTGGTGATCCATGGATTAGCTTAGTGATCCATGTTCTATATATATCTGATTTGTTTCTAATGTAAAACATCTTCAGAAATTTCTGAATAATATTGTAGATCTCGTACTTTAAACTCAGATCTACTCTTTGTATTGCATGTTTTGATCAAAACCCCAAGGGGATCTTGTAAAAGAGCTTTTCTAATGTACAGATCTGAAATGGATCTGATATTTTGTACACGGATCTGCTCTAGATCTGAAGTGTAACATACAGTTTTTGCAGCTCTTATAAAAATGTTGTTAAGCCATTTTGCAGTAAATACATGTGTTGCAACCCTCTTTTATGAGGAGTTTTCTTCTATTTTATCTTCTACATTCTGTTGTATACTGTAAAGGATTCATCATTGATCTGATTTGTTGTTGTTTATAATAAATCTGATCTTCATTATTAATCTCCTGGTCATGCTCTCAAAACTGCGTTATTTCTGAAGCAATTTGTTGCACATAGCTGCAGCCCCTCTCTTTGGGTGTTTTTCAGCTAGACTAGGTGGTGGGAGGTCTGTTTACCTCACCTAGTTCGATTTGTTTTTTCTCTCCTTTTGGATATAGACCCCAGATCCACTGATATAAGGGATCCAAGAGCTACAAACTCATTTAAGTGCACATATTTCCAGGAAATGCATTATTTCAGCAGGATTTGCTGTGAATTCCCATTTTGGATAATTCTTGATGAGCCCTACACATCATGATGGGAGGTTTTTTCCTACCACCTATTTGGATCCTTATGGGATCAACTTGGTCATTGAGGATATTGCATTTCAATATCCCATGAAATGAAAAGACAAAAATGTGATTTGGGAGGATGGTATTCTCCATTGGAGGAATGCCACTTATGGACATGATGATAGATACTCACCATGGTTTGGATGGGTGATGTTTATGAGCAAGAGGTTGAGAAACCACTTGTAGGTTTATGACACTATATAGTGGGATGCAAGACTACGTTGGTTGCTCTTGAAAGATTTTGGTCATCCCATGACACATTCTATTTCAAAGGGTATGTGTATGGATGGATTGTGGGATGACGCTTACATCATATGGCAGCAAGGATTTTTGATGTATTAGGGTGGTGTGATATCTTTCATATCAACTATTATGATATTGCTCCATGATTTATATGATGATGGTGTGGGGAGGAAACTAGAGATGTTGTTGCTTTGGTTGTTATTGAGAGAGTATGGGTTGATCTTATCCCATACTTTGCATGATGTTGCAGGAGTAGGAGATGGCACTATCATGGTGCAAAGGGGCTACTCTTTAACCTTGGAAGATGAGGAGGTGCTTCCACTTTTGGAAGGATCTCTCACACATAGAAGCATTATTTTTTATGATGACTTTGACATGTGGACTGTCAAAGGATGGAGCTATGAGATGACAGGAGCCTTATTACAAATACCAACAACGCTATGGAGCTTGGGTTGTTTGATGGAGTGTTCCTAGGAATACTTCACATATGATGCACTAGGGAGGCATGCAGGAGATGAGTGTGATGGAGTAGTGGATGGAGATATCTATTACCATGATATGATCTTCTTGACTTGGATTTTCAAGCATAAGAAGAGAGATCTACATGTAGCACTTGTGGGCTTTCCTTCCATGCACCTTGATGCATATCATTACTTACTGGAGGATTTCACTTGGGAGGGAATCCAACAGGATGTATATCAGCATATGGGGATATGCATAGCCCAGATGATGATGGAGAGGTTGTCACAACCACTTCCCTACTCATTTGAAGTGAGGGAGAACTTTCAATTGAGCCATTTCAGCTCAATGACCAAAGTACATGATAGAGGATGTATATTTATGATTTATGATTTGTACTCCTTCATTTTTTATGAGCAGCATATTGTACCTAGGAGGGTATTTTATTTTTGTATTTTTTTTTTTGATGTACTTGAGGCCATTTGTAGCATTGATGTTGGTCATTCTATTTATGGTTTGTGGAGGATGCCACATGATTTTGGTGTGCACCATTGGCACCAAGTTTTACTTTCATGATTCATCTTGTAGGATGATTGTGGCAACAAACAAGTGGGTGAAAAGACACTTGTTGCACTTTTTTTTGAGGCAGGCCAAGGATGCACTGCGTTGGTTCCACATATGAAACTATGATCCACCTTCTAGTTGTCATATGGCAGCTTGTTTCTATCTATTTTTGCTTCCATGTATTGATGATGTTCTTATTCTTATGGGAAGCTTTATTGGGAGGATGACACAAGAGTTGGAGGTGCCCATTGGGAGTATGATTCTCCATACTTCACATGTTACATGTTTCAAAAAAATAGTGGGCAAACCATGATTTCCACACTACACCTCCTGTCTTCATGTGGGAGGAGCCATTTGGAGAACTTGAGTTCTTGGCAAAGGCATTTCATGGATGATTTCGTGGATGGGATGACTTGGGTCATTCTTGGAGGCCATGATATTTCATCCCAGGATCAGCAGCAGCCCCATACATATCATAAGTGGAGAGAGAAGTATCATGGGATGGACATTTTAGTCCCACATATTTAGCTATGCATCCCACCTTCTTTGCAAGAGCCTAAGGTGGAGGAGATTTTTCATGAGTTGCCATGCTGGAGGGTGACTCACTTTTTGTGGATGATAGCTTAGGGATGGAGGCTTCACATGGGGATGATGAATCCCAATATATTTTTGATTCCATGCCTCAAGAAGGCTGCTACACCACATTTTTGTTTCCATATATGTCCCACATTTTCATGTTCAGAGCCATTTGGAATTTTCACCAAAGGCATACCTTTACAATTGGGAGGAACAACTTAAGGGCATATTGTTGAGAAATCATGTTGTTCTTTGGATGAACTCTTCACTTTAGGATGCTACAGGAAGAAGAGGGGAGGCTCTTCAGTTCTATTCTTGTAGTTGCTTGAGGACAAGCAACATTTGGGAGGGGAGGACTGAAATATTCCAAATTAGCATGCAGCTAATTGGAATATTATTTTTTCTCTAAACACATTGTTAGATGAATAAATGGGTAGGGAGATCCATAAATATTTCTAGCAACAATAAAAACCCTCTTAATGGGGAAAGGATCATATTCGAAACTGGATAAAAACACCTTCATGTGTGAACAATGCTTAATGCATGTAGACAAAGTCAAGTTTGACCAAGTCAACTAAGAAAGTATGGAGGATGTAGAACATTAATAAAGATCACTTAGTGGGGATATGAATTTGTTTAGATAGTTGGAATAAAGCCACCTTGAGTGTGGAAGAAGACATTGCATGGAGATCCAGTCAAGGTTGACCAAATCCATTAACGCTGTTATGGAGGAGTGGTATTGATGATGGGACAACACAATTTTGGAGGGATATTCATTGCATGAAGATGGAAACCCTAATGAGTGGGATCAAAGGTGAGAAGAATCACATTGTTTATAAGGAGGAGGATGACAGCCATATGGGGTTGGCTTATGATTATTATTTTCTGATTATATGGTCTGTTTAGACATATTTCTTTCTCTAGTTGTTTAGCTTAGACAGACTATTGTTTAGCACAAGGTCTTCCTGTTTAGGAATTCCTTCTCATTCCTTGAGGAGCTCTTGGAGGAGTCTTGCACCATATTGTCCACTATCTAGCTTGAGGCCAAGCTTCATCTTCCTTTGATAGCATAGATCCTGTTGAGGGTTTGACTGTTTCAGTAAGCTGCAACAATTGGAGGCTAGATCTTCAGATCTAGGCCATCTCAATACTTATTTTCAGTTGAGAAGGGTTCTGATCCATTGGGAGGAAAATATTGAAAGTTTTGAGCTAAATTTTCATATCTTGGTTTTATTCTAATAGTATTTTGTCCCCTACATCATATAAGAATTCTAGATCTGCTTAATTTCTGAAGGAGCTACTGCAGGGTGATTTAGTGCACCATTTGGAGAACTGATTTTCTGAGTGTTTGGGATCTACCCTTTACTTTGGTGATCTGTTGGAGGATATCAGTTTATTGTTTATATCATATCATATCCAATTTATAGATATGAATATTTCCATATATATGTAGTCTTAGATCTCATATATACACTTTGTACATGGTGTTTTATTGAAAACCCCAAAGGGGATTGATAAAAGAGCTTGTATAGTGCATGGATCTGCTATAGATCTAAATTTTTGTCCACATAATTTCTCTAGATCTGATGTAAAACCTACTGCTGTTGTAGAGGTAATAAAATAACGCTTTCATGGTATTCTAACTTTTACACATGGTTGCAGTCCCTATTTTTGCATGATTTTGAGCTATTTGTGGCATGGGAGGCTTGTTTAGCTATGCAATAGTGATTTGTTTCTAATTTCCTTTCATATCTAGTTACTATAATATCAGATCTAAGGGATCCATGAACCGCGTTTAACTTTCATTGCATATATTTCTGAAAAATGCATTATTTTAGCATGTATTGCTGAGTTTTCCCATTTGAGAATATTACAGTGGTATCAGAGCATGATCTTTGGCTCAGCCTGTGAGTTTCAAGCCAAGATGTTATAAGAAGAAGAAAGAGATCAGAATGATGGGAGGAATGAGTTTCATCTCATCTATTTTTAGATCTAAGAAGGACCTCACCAAGAAGGTCAAGCAAAGAAGATTGGAGAAAGAAAGTGAAACCACCTTAGGGTTTCAAGATGAGGAAGGTACATGTACTTCCTATCAGCAAAAAGAAGATCTAGTATTACCTTAGAAACATTATATGGCCTTTTGTTCTGAAGATAAAAGGCATAAAGATGGAGGAAACTTAGATCATGATATTCTAAGTGAATATCTTGCAGAATATAAGTCTCAACCTAGAGCTATAAAGGATAATCTAACTCTCCCATAGTTCATTCAGCTCAAAGAAGAAAGGAGACCTTGCAGCAATAGAAGAATGAAGGGAAATATATTTCTATTGTCTGCTTTTGATGGGTCATCCTCATGCACAAAAAAGGCTTGGGGAAAGAGGTTGGATGCATTTTTCCTGCTACATCCAGTAGTAGAGAAATAAGTTGTTGAGATTGTGGCACTGCACCTTCAAGGTGAAGCACACAATTGGTGGTTCAGCCATTTGGGTCATGCAAAAGTGAATGCATATGCATATTTTGCTCAAAGGTTGATCAAGAAGTTTGATAAGAAGAAATCAGAGGAAAAGAAGCCTTGACCACTATTGACTACAAGAGCACTTATTTCAGGAGGAACGCCACTTGCACGTTTGCAAGATGATCTTGATCTCTTAATATCTAGAGTCCCATGCACCATTTTGGAGATGCATGAGGAAGAAGAGACTTGTACTAGCATTGATAAAGCTATAGAAGAGAAACCACCATCATCAGTAGTTGGGGAAGCCATCACACTAGAAGGAGGTACCCTTGTAGTAGTACAAGATGTTCCCATGTTGTACCAAGGTATGCAAATGTTTCCATTTCTGGTTATTTCAATGCACCATGTTGAGGATGATGGGAAGGTACTATTGCATGACCAAGGGTCAAATGATATTGCTGATTTGGAGAAACAAACTTTCATTGTGTTGAGCAGCCTTGATTTATTCAAGGGAGAGACAAACAACCATCCTAGTGTATCATTGATAAGCTGCACACAACCCTTGAGGTTGGGATGTAGATTCTTGGAGGATGGGATGAGTATTGTCTTGAACATTACATTGCAAAAATATGTGTTCAACGTTGGACATGATCTTGAGGCAGCAGCTCCACCATCATGGAGATCAACAACGTTATCATTTAGCAACAGTGATGATTTTGGGGCCCAACCATTGTTGGAACATTCCAATGAACTTCCCATATATATAACAAAGGGGGAGCAGATAGATGATGGAGGGCATCTTGGGATGGATAACATCTCTCATGTTTGTGTTGGATACTGCTTGATGAGCCCTACACATCATGATGGGAGGTTTTTGCCTACCACCTATTTGGATCCTTATGGGATCAACTTGGTAATTGAGGAGATTTCATTTCAATATCCCATGAAATGAAAAGACAGAAATCTGATTTGGGAGGATGATATTCTCCATTGGAGAAATTCCACTTATGGACATGATGATAGATACTCACCATGGGTTGGATGGGTGATGTTGATGAGCAAGAGGTTGAGAAATCACTTGTAGGTTTATGACACTGGACAACAGTATGCAAGACTACGTTGGTTACTCTTGAATGAGTTTGGTCATCCCATGACACATTCTATTTCAAAGGGTATGTGGATGGATGGATTGTGGCATGACACTTACATCATATGGAAGCAAGGAGTTTTGATGTATTGGGGTGGTGTGATATCTTTCATATCAACTATTATGATACTTCTCCATGATTTATATGATGATGGTGTGGAGAGGCAACTAGAGCTGTTGTTGCTTTGGTTGTTATTGAGAGATTATGGGCTAATCTTATCCCATAATTTGCATGATGTTGCAGGAGTAGGAGGTGGTACTATCATGGTGCAAAGGGGCTACTCTTTAACCTTGGAAGATGAGGAGATTCTTCCACTTTGGTAAGGATCTCTCACATATAGCAGCATTATGTTTGATGATGACTTTGATATGTGGAGTGTCAAATGGTGGAGCTATGAGATGACAAGAGCCTTATTACAAAGACCAACAATGTTGTCACTTGGGAGCTTGGGTTGTTAGATGGAGTGTTCCTAGGATCACTTCACATATGATGCACTAGGGAGGCATGTAGGAGATGAGTGTGATGGAGTAGTGGATGGAGATATCTATTACCATGATATGACCTTCTTGACTTGGATTTTCAAGCATAAGAAGAGAGATCTACATGCAACACTTGTGGACTTTCCTTCCATGCACCTTGATGCATATCATTCCTTACTGGAGGAGTTTACTTGGGAGGGCATCTAACAGGATGTATATCAGCATATGGGGAGGTGCATAGCCTAGATGATGATGGAGAGGTTGTCACAACCACTTTCCTACTCATTTGAAGTGAGGGAGAACTTTCAATTGATCCATTTCAGCTCAATGACCAAAGTACATGATAGAGGATGTATATTTATGCTTTATGATTTGCACTCCTTTATTTTTTATGAGCAGCATATTGTACCAAGGAGGGTCTTTCCTTATTGTATTTATTTTTTTGATGTACTTCAGGCCATTTGTAGCATTGATTTTGGCCATTATATTTGTGGTTTGTGGAGGATGCCACATCATTTTTGGTGTGCGCCATTGGCACCAAGTTTTACTTTCATGATTCATCTTGTAGGATGACTGTGGCAGCAAACAAGTGGCTGAAAAGACACTTGTTACACTTTTTTTTGAGGCAGGCCAAGGATGCACTACACTGGTTCCACATATGGAACTATGATCCAACACCTGGTTGTCATGTGACAACTTGTTCCAATCTGTTTTTTCTTCCATGTATTGATGATGTTCTCGTTCTTATGGGAAGCTTTGTTGGGAGGATGGCACAAGAGTTGGAGGTGCCCATTGGGAGTATGATTCTCCATAATTCATATGTTACATGTTTTAGGGGAAACAATGGGAAAACCATGATTTCCACACTACACCTCTTGTCTTCATGTGGGAGGAGCCATTTGGAGAACTTGAGTTCTTGGGAGAGGAATTTCATGGATGATTTGGTGGATGGGGTGACTTGGGTCATTCCTGGAGGCCGTGATATTTCAGCCCAGGATCAGCAGCAACCCCATACATATCATAAGTGGAGAGATAAGTACCGTGGGATGGAAATTTTAGTCCCACATATTCAGCTATGTAGCCCACCTTCTTTGTAGGAGCCTAAGGTGGAGGAGATGTTTCATGAGTTGACATGTTGGAGGGTGACTCACTTTTTATGGATGATATCTTGGGGATGGAGGCTTCACATGGGGATGATGAATCCCAATATATTTCTGATTCCATGCCTTAAGAAGGCCTCTAGACCACATATTGTTGTTTCCATATATGTCCCACTTTTTCATGTTGAGAGCCATTTGGAATTTTCACCAAATGCATACTTTTACACATTGGAGGAACAATTTAAGGGCATATTGTTGAGAAAGCATGTTGTTCTTTGGAGGAACTCATAACTTGAGGATGCTACAGGAGGAAGAGGGGAGGCTCTTCAGTTCTATCCTTGCAGTTTCTTGAGGACAAGAAACATTTGGGAGGGGAGGACTGTAATATTCCAAAATTAGCATGTAGCTAATTGGAATATTAATTTTTCTCTAAATGCATAGTTAGATGAATAAATGGGTAGGGAGACCCATAAATATTTCTAGAAGAGATAAAAACCCTCTTAATGGGGAAAGGATCATATTCACAGCTGGATAAAAACACCTTCATGTGTGAACAAGGCTTTATGCATGTAGACAAAGTCAAGTTTGACCAAGTCAACTAAGCTAGTATGGAGGATGTAGAACATTAATGAAGATCACTTAGTGGGAATATGAATCTTTTTAGATAGTTGGAATAAAGCCACCTTGAGTGTGGAAGAAGACATTGCATGGGGATCTAGTCAATATTGACCAAATCCATCAGCGTTGTTATGGAGGAGTGGTAATGATGATGGGACAACGTAGTTTTGGAGGGAGATTGATTGCATGAAGATGGAAACCCTAATGAGTGGGATCAAAGGTGAGAAGACTCACATTGTTTATAAGGAGGAGGATGGAAGCCATATGGGGTTAGATTATGATTATGATTTTATGATTATATGTTTTGTTTAGAAATATTTATTTCTCTAGCTTTTTAGTTGAGATAGAGTGTTGTTTAGCACAAGGTCTTCCTGTTTAGGAATTCCTTCTCTTTCCTTGAGGATATATTGGAGGAGTCTTGCACCATATTGTCCACTATCTGGCTTGAGGCAAACCTTCATATTCCTTTAACAGTGCAGATCCTGTTGAGGTTTTGACTGTGTCAGTAAGCTATAGCAAGTGGAGGCTAGATCTTCAGATCTAGGCCATCTCAATACTTATTTTCAGTGGAGAAGGGTTCTGATCCATTGGGAGGACAACATTGAAAGTTTTGAGCTAAATTTTCATATCTTGGCTGTAGGCCAATAGTATTTTGTCCCCTACAGTGAAAAATAATTCCAGATCTGTGTAATTTCTAGAGGAGTTGTTGCAGGGTGATTCAGTGCACCATTTGGAGAGCTGATTTTCTGAGTGTTGGGGATCTACCCTTCACTTTGGAGATCTGTTGGAGGAGATCAGTTTATTGTTTATATCAGATCAGATCCACTTTCCAAATATGAATATTTCCATAGATCTGAAGTCATATATCTCAGATCTACACTTTGTACATGGTGTTTCGCTGAAAACCCCAAGGGGGATTGATAAAAGAGCTTGTATAGTGCATGGATCTGCTATAGATCTAAATTTTTGTCCACATACTTGATCTAGATCTGATGTAGAACCTACTTCTGTTACAGAGGTAATAAAATAACACTGTCATGGTATTCCAGCTTTTACACATGGTTGCAGTCCCTATTTTTGCATGATTTTGAGCTAGTTTTGGCACAGGAGGCTTGTTTAACTATGCAATAGTGATTTGTTTATGATTTACTTTGAGATATAGTTACTATAATATCAAATCTAAGGGATCCATGAACTACATTTAACTTTCATTGCATACATTAATGAAAAATGCATTATTTTAGCATGTATTGCTGAGTTTTCCCATTTGGGAATATTACACCATATGAATGTGTATGTTGTGTTTTTGAGTTATAATCTAAATTTTGGTTAATTGTGATGTGGTTGTGAAAATTTCACGCATTAGTTTTACCACAATAACCCTGTTTTACTCTGTTTCACCTTGAGTAAAATTATTTTATTTTATTTTCTCCTCTATAGTTTCGATTTTAATCTCTGCCACCCTGTATTAAAAGGAATACATTCATAATTTGATGTTCGAAACTATATGTTCTGGATTAAGTAAGTTCCGCAACTCTGTGTAAACTTGAGTAACTATTTTGTCTTAGTTAAAGTCATTTCCGAAACTCTGTGTGAACTCCTTATGTTGAGGGAAAACAATTTCCTCTGTCTTTAAATTTTTTGACGCAAAGCAGGAAAAGAAATTTGCTATCGAGAAAACTCTAAATGGTACCCTGATAGGCAGCTAGAATCTAATCTAGGGTGAATGTGGGGTGTAAGTAGAGATATAACATGACCTTATTGATGGCACTTCAACATATTTTAAAATAATGAAATATGAATCTGATAAATAAAAAGAGGAGAAGGAGTAGGAAGAAGCGAAGGAGCTTCCAATGGAAAACAAGAAGTCAGAGTCGAATGTTGTAGAAGGTTATTCTTTATCGAAATTTATTCCAAATATAGGATATGGCAACACTATTCAAAGGCATGAGGTTTAAGTCTCTGCACAATAACTATGATAAAATTTCTCGGCATGCACAAGAAGGCACCAAAAAATCATAGGAATTAGTGATCCAGAAGCTTTGTTAGAAGGCAATAGTCTAACCAACAAGCTTCAACCAAAGATTACAAAACATATTACAAAGGGAAACTCGGAATAAACCATATGATTTCAAGGAATATGTATAGAATTTTCAAAATAGTTCAATGATGTTCAGTGAAGTTCATATTCCAGATTTGGTGGTATTAAAAAACAACGGTGGAGAAAGTTGAGGACATGGTGAATTATGTATGTTGTAACGCTACGTAGTGGAGAGGTGCTAATAGGAGGGGAGTTGAGGAATGCCGAAGAGATGCATAGTAGGGTGCTAGCATACTGTGGGAGAACATTCGAGGGACCAGAGTCAAAGGAATGTTAGGAGCATAGTGCCAACTATGGGTGGGTGAACGTGGTTCCGCTGCAGGAGGAGAGGCAGTGGCATAGTGATTAGAGTCACTCCAACCTCAACACTCCTAGAACTTTAAATTCTCAGTGAAATGAATTGATTTGGTGGGACCATTAATAGTTTTGACTATTCATAGGAGTCGAGGGTGTCTGAGTGTTGTCATGTGATGAGGAGGAGCATTGTATGAAGCAACTTGTGTGCAACATATTAGGCGTCAGGAGAAAATTAGAGTATTGCATGTGTCCTGTAACATAGAGACCAATGTTATTCAAGGAATATAAGAGTAGCCCTATGTTTAAAAACAATCTAATCTAGAATAAGGCCACACATCAGGCTTCGATACCATGTCAAACACAACCATGGTGAAGACAAGGATGAATGATAAGAAATGAATTATATTTACTATTAACATGATATAAATTTATACTACATTCATATGACCCTTGGTTTCAAATTCCAAGGTCTCTTAGACACCCTTAGACTATTCATATTCCATCACACCAACCCTTAGAGGATTGTGTGTCCAACAGGAGGTGTGGAAATATGTTTATTTCTCATCGATCAAGGTTAATGAGACAACCCGATTGTATTTGGATTATGCATGCCATGTAAATATTCTGTATTTGAATTTTAAAATTTAAATTGGGTTGAGTAAGGGACACAGATTGCAAGGGACTAAAGGAGGTCAATTGCTTGGTAAGTTCAACTTACTTGCTATAAGAAAACTGGATTGTTTGGAAAACCATTGAATATTGGTGGTTGTGTTCCTAATGGGGTGTGTGTGGTGTTTTAAATGGGACTGGTGTTGTGAATTTATGGACTACAAATGAAGGGACACAACCTATGATTTCTTTGGAACTGCACAAGAGAGTAAAAGGACGAAAAAAATTATGAAATTAGAGAAAATTTGAGGTATAAAATGGGCCTCCTAAGGAAAATTATAAAATAATAGTGGAAATAATAAAATAATATTAGATTACATCATCAAATTTTATAGGTAAAAAAGAAAAAACTACTTATTCAACTTATCTCCCTACTATTTTACTCAAAATTCGAGCGGGAACACTCGTTGGATGTAGAATTTAATTCCTCATCCAACGAGTACCCATGTTGCATTCTTTCGATGGATCCTGCTACATGAAAAATGAGAAATACATGAAAACATGATTGCATGTTTTCATGTATTTCTCATTTTTCATGTAGCAGGGTCCATCAAAAGTATGCAACATGGGTACTCCTTGGATGAGGAATTAAATTCCTCATACAACGAGTGCTCATGCTTGAAAATTTAGTAAAACCATAGGGATATAAGTTGAAAATACGAGTTGAAAAAATATTTTTATTTTTTATTTTTATTTTTTAATCATTTTACCTTTTTACTCCAAAAATGGTGAATCATCCCCCATGGTTGACATCATCATCTTGAATCCTATTGGTCCTTATAAAGCTAATTTTGGTTGTAAATTTTTGTTTTGAGGCCCATTTTAGACCCTAAAATTTCTCTAATGGAAGGAGTTGTGTATGCAATTGGAAAAGAAAGGAATTCAACCTAAGAAAAAATTACATGGAAAACACATGGTCATGAGCAAGGGGGCATGTGGAAAAAGGGAGAATGAAATCCTGGAAAAGAAGCAGAGCACGAGTGAGGAAGTGCACAATTATCATAGGAGTAACATGGAGGAGTTGGTAAGCACATGGAAGTGCAAATAATGCACACCCATAAAACCTTTGAGGTACATTGGGGTAGACAATGTACTTAGGAAAAGAGAGAGCGAAAGGAGGCTCACTGATGGTGTGACATGTGCACAGAAGAATACATAAGACATTATGTTGTGAACACTAAATAAAAAAAAGAGTACCTGATTCATAAAAAAAAATTGGTGATACCTACAGCGGTGAGGAGGATATTTGGCTCAGTCACCACTCTCAAAAGATATTCACACTTTTGGTTGAGAAATAGGAGCATAACTAGACTTCCTTCATGTAATTCTTAATCTTGGGATACCCTGTGGGGGGTTGGAGGGTGGATATGGTGTTCTTTATATTCCGTTGACAACCTGGGGTAGGGACTTAGGCCTTGAATTCTTGATTGGGGAATCTTTAGATTCTCCATTTATTTTTTTTCATTTGGTTCTGACGGTGAGTTATGGATTCCCTTATTTGGGTGGAACCAATGTGTTTCATGATTATAGGGTGGAGGTGAAGCTTCTGAAATACTTAGAAAGTGTATGTGGTTATTGGATAACTGAAGGGTCGAGGTAGGATTCCTATGGATTCCCTGTGTATTGGCTGACTATTGAGTAGCTAGCGGGTGGAGGTAGGGGGGCCTCTAGTGTCCCCATTTTAGTTGGAAAATGGTGTCTATTCCCTTGAGCAAGACCACCTCAGTATCTGGAATCTAGGTTGGGGGTGAAAAATGCAAGTAATCTTGGTTGCAACTTATCTATGGTTGGGTGGAGAGTTGTAGTCCCTACATCAATTTCCCATATTCAATACAAATCCAAGATAAGTCTTCCCATGTAGAATATTGTTATGAATCTATGATAAATTGTGAATGGATGTTGTATTACTTGTAATCATGTGTGTACATTTATAGCTACAATCAACATGAGGAAGTGAATGAATGATTTCATGATGAAAGGGCCCACACTAACATCCTAGATTCATGGATTATTCACTATGATGGTGCTGAGTTTCACTAGTTGAAGTGATTGCATAGTAGTGTCAATGGGCATTGTCGAATGATTTGTAATCTTGTGTTTGTTTCATGTTGATTTGTTGAACAAGTTTTAACATAGTTTTTTTTATTCCTATTGGTATATTGATCCGTAAAATGTTGTGGATACTTCATTGGACAGTTCATCACAATAGATCTAATAATATTATAGTTAAAATATGAAATTCTACATTATTACAATTATCTTAAATTTATAGATCAATAGATTTTACTGTAAATAGTGCATGCATGAAAATAAAAATTATGTAGAATAGACAATAGAAAATAAAAGCTTACACACACATAAAATACATGAATTTCTATGGGAAACCCTTTCGGGAGAAAAACCCAACTGGAAGGTGAGGTCACTCTACTCTCTTTCTTTTTCTAGAAATATGGCTGCGAGTACAAAAAAGTATGGCATGTGGCTCGTGGGATGCTATAGTGCACAAATACTCTCTGTTTTCTCTATCTCCTATCCCTTTTGGATATTTTTTTCTCAGGTATGGAACAAATTCACTTGAAATAATGGAATGCCTCTTCCTCCTAGTGGCTCGATTAGAACACGGCCCGATAGCCTACAATGGTTAATGTTGACTACCTCAAATCTTAACCAGAGTTACAATATATAATAATCTAGAGTCTTTTACGTCATAATCATGTGGATAGACCCTTTTACATAAATTATGGGGGCTGACATGGCATCCTCCCGAATTATGGGTGTGAAAACAAGAAGGTAAACTTCCAAGTGGTATAAATTGTGCGTATAGACTTTGATTCACACACTTATTGTGATATTGGAAATATCTTTGTGTGTAAAATATCATGAAAAGGTGAAGTTCTAAATTGAAAAAAATTTACCCCAAAAACATGTCGTTTGATGCATCAAAATGCTCCCAGAAGGTTTCAGGCCTTATTTTCCCAAAGTGAGTCATGCCTGTAAAAAAGGTCATGTGAGTTGATTCCTCCCCTTTTTTCTCTTTGAATGCATAAATATGGATGAAAAAAAATATAATCATATAATAAAAATCACACCTCCCCATTTTGGGAGGAGTTTGGTCCCCAAAAGCCTCTATTGAATCAGGTGAGGAAATTTTTCCTCCACCTTCTCTCTGGTGTACCATTTAGCTTTGTCTTAAATTTATCCTTTCAACCCAATCATGCCAAAGGTTTTGATGCCTCTATCTTGTACTTCTAGACCTCTTATGAAAAAATTTATCTTTTATCAACTCTGCCTGAGCATCTGGTGTGAAATAATCTATGGAAGGTAGGACCTCTTCCTCTTCCTGATCTAGAATGGAAGGCTCATAGAGTTTCAAACTATCTATATTCACAACTAAGGAAATGTGCATATATGGTGGAAATCTAAGTTGATAGGCATAATCATCCATCTTTTCTAGTATCTCAAAGGGACCATACCTCAAAGCCTTGATTTTCTTACCAGCCCCCTGCAACCTCTCCTTGTTCAACTGTAGCCATACTTTGTCTCCCACCTTGAAATATTTCTCTATTTTGTGTTGATCATGCCTGGCCTTATACTTCTCCCGCAAATTTTGCAGTGTTTCTTTTACCTGTAGATGGATCTGGTAAATATTCTCTACAAAAATTTCATCCCTCAAAGCATGTTTTGTAAGAACTTCCCTCACTCCTCCTTCATTCCCATATGCAATGTCCAAAGGTGAAGGTGTAAAATATCCAAAAACAAGTTTCAAATTCTCATACTTTCCTATAGAAGTGTGGATTTATTTGATGTAAGAAATTGATATCTATACTAGATTTTCATCCTAGGTATTTATTTGCTTATGGTTGTATCTCCTTATAAGTTTCACCAAAGTTCAATTGCCTACTTTCGTATGTCCATCTCTCTATGGATGGAATGTTGTAGATCTCTTCAACATTATGTCCATCTTCTCCCACAATGTAGTCTAGAATTCAATGAGAAATATTGCACCCCTTTCTGAAACAATGCTCCTTGGTATCCCAAAGAACAAGTTTGATGCTTCTTGCTCACTAATGGTATTTTTAAAGGGCATCCGAAAACACATATTCTTGCTGAATCGGTTAAATACCACGAATAGGTAGTCATGTCCCTTCCTGTTTTTTGGTAAACCTCCCATAATGTCCATGGAAAATTTTTCCCAAGGATGAGTTTCTATAGGTAAGGAATGATATAGACCATGTTTCATGTTTCTAGGCTTGATGGTACAACAAATCATGCATCCTCTTATGAACCTAGCTACCTACCCTTGCATCTTGGACCAACACACATAGCTTTGCAAGTTGGCCATGATCTTCCCTACACCAAAGTTTCCTACAACCTTGGAGGTGTGATCCTCTATAATCATATACAATCACTCACCTTTAGGAACACATAGCTTATCCATATTGTAGAGTAACCCATCCTGGAAATGGTAGGCATTGTTGTTGTCACCATCATGCACATGACTCTGACTCTACAACTGCTGAAACACCTTCTTGAAGTCATCATATTTTTAATATGCCTTTTTGTATGCATCATGGCTGAAAGGATCCATGTGCATAAGAGTTCCAAAAGTTGTGATATTTGGTGTGGGCAGCCTTGAAAGCATGTTAGACAACTTTTTTTTGTTTCCCTTCTTGCACTTGATCACCAAATGAAACTATTGTAGAAACCCCATCCACTTGTGATGTCTGATTTGTTGTAGCTTATTTTGGGCCTGAAAAAACAGTAGTGGCTAGTGATCTGTGTGGATTAATGTCTCACATAGTTATTCAACTTCTTCGCAACTTTCACTAAGGCATAAATATCCTTGTCGTAGGTAGGGCAGTTAAGAACTACCCAATGAAATATTTAATAATGGTAGCATACAAGACTTCCTCCCTACATGAAGACAACTCCCATAACATACCCACTCACATCTATCTTCATTTCAAAGGGTCACTACAAGTTTGGTAATTCCATAACTAATGCTTGATTTATCTTATTCTTTAGCTCCTTGAAATCTCTCTATTTACCTTTTCCCCATTGGACACTCTTTCCATTTCTTGTTATGGTGTGGAGAGGTGTTACTACCACTGAAAATGAGGCTATGAATTTCCTCAGGTATTTTTTTTCCCCAATGAAACTTCTGACCTCATAAACATTAATGGGCACCGACCATTTCATGATGGCCTCTATCATGGAAGGATCTATCTTCAACTCTCCTCCACCTATCACGTACCCCAAATACACCAAAGGTTGCTACACAAACTCACACTTATCGATATTTTTTAGAAGTAAGTGCTTCTTTAATGTCTCCAATGCTTACATCAAATGTGAGATGTGATTCTCCCAGGTAGCATTGTATACCAATATATCTTCCAAATAGAAAATAATAAATGAATATATAAAAGGGTGTATTACATCATTCATTAATCTCATAAACTTAGTGGGTGCATTGCATCGAAAAAATGGAATGAACTATTCATACAAACCTTGCCTGGTTTTGAAGGTGTTATTCTAAGTATCTTCTTCTTTGACTCGAACCTAGTGATATCCAAACTTTAAGTCTAGCTTGGTGAAGTATTTTCCTTACTACAACCGATCCAACAGATCATCTATCCTAGGTATGGGGTATCTGTTCTTGAGTGTGATTTTGTTCAATGCCTTGTAATCTATACACATCTGCCAAGTCTCATCCTTCTTTGAAAAAATTATGATTTGTGACCCACATGGTGATGTACTTGGTCGAATGACACCTTGTTCCAGTAGTTGTTGCAATTGTTTCATCACCTCACTTGCTTCTATAACAAATTCCTGTATATCCAATTTTTGGCAATGGGGAGTCCTGAAATAGTTGGATCTCATGCTCCACTTCCCTCTTAGGTGGTAACCCTTTATAATCTTAGAAAAAATCCATGTATGCATGTGAAAACTCCTCCATTTGTTTTTTTTGTTTATTAGTACACCCTTCCAGGTATGCCTTGCCTCTTATTAAATCCTCTATAGACTGAATTTCACTTAAAAACAATAAAACATACTTCTTGTTGGAACTGATAAATTTCTTGGCTTGGTTGACACTTCCGAGGGAAATATTTGACTTTCCTTTGTTCACTTTGATGATAAATGATTTCCATCCTTGAAGATTCAGTATTTATTAACTCTCTGAATGAAAATTGCATCTCACATGTACATGTAAGGACTTCCAAACACGACTCCACATACATCAAGGGGAACCACATCTAGCTCCACTTCATCAATAAAATCGAAACTGATAGCAAATATAATTTTGCACTATTTTGTTACCTTTATCTCTGCATCCTTATTTACACATCCCAATGGATATGGGTTTGGATGGTCACAAAATTCTAGCCCCAACTTCTTGACCAAATATGCTGCAATGAGATTCCCCTGTGATCCTGAGACAAATAGGGCATCAATCTTTTTCTTCTTGACATGTATCTTTATATGGAAGAGTTTGGTCATTTATTTCTATTTATGTTGTTGAAGACTACTCAGATTCGCCTCCTTCCACCTTGATATAGAGACAATCTTCTCATCCGTGTATGAGTTTCTTTCAACTTGGTTGCTCGAATCGATGGCCATGGGATTCTTCTTATTATATATATATTTTTCTTCGGGTTCAACTCTATATGCAACTTCTAGCACTTCTTCTCAGTGTGGCCATCAAGGTTGTATAAATTAATATAAATGTGCTACTACTAATCAAATCGAACTGAAATCAATAGATTACAAATTTCCTCTACAATATTGTGGGATGGAAATCACAATTCAGAAACACATGTAATGACATATAACCATCAAAACCACAGGAACACATTGATTTCACATGGGAACCCAATTGGGAATATCCCCTTTTCTTATTTTCATTAATCAGATGAGAATGAGAAACTATTACAATGTCTTGCTTCAATCTTGAAGTACACCTTGCATTGTAAACCTATTCTCTTGTTGATTTTCCAACTCTGGGAACCACTTAGCCAATTAAAGGCCCCAACTTCCTCCCATTTCCTTTTATTTTCTTGCGAAATTCCCCAGGAATGATTCATTTTCTTAACTGCCAAGCTTGTGCACTTATCTAGAATATAATTGATGCTTACAACATGCATTTCCCTCCAGTCCATCTAAAAAATTTGAATTCCATGCATGCCTAGGATATTTTTATCTGATTGACTAGTTTAACTAAGAAATCACTAAGTTAAAAAAAGTTCTACTACTCAAATGACCTTCAACTGACTCAATTAATTACTCGAGCTCAGTTAACTGAATTCAACTGAAAACAACTGAACTAGATTGATAAATTTTAGCAATCACTACATGCACAATGATACTTCTATTCTATAAATCGAATTTACTGGCTAACTAGTAGACAAGCCATGTGAGATAAGTTAACTATCATACAAGTCATCCTGCTTATGTGGAAGATAGAATTACTAATTTTGACTAAGACACAAGTCAAATTTAGCCTTTCTTGCGACAATTTTTAAGAAATGTTGTAGTGGTTGCTGGTATTTTTGCACTAGTGTGTTGGGTTGTTTCATTTTTATCTTGTCCCCATTTTTTCTTCTTCTTTCCCTCCTCAAAAGCATATTTTTTCTCCTTATGCTTTGATCCGATTGATTTTTCTCTCTTCAGGCCTATGTTCTCTAGTTATTTTTCCTGTAGACAAGCATCGTCCATCGATTTGGGTTTGAACAACATTGCTCGCTCATGCAAATGGAGGTTCAAACCCCCCAAATACTTGAGGCGTAAATCTGGGTTCTTTGGAGAGATACCCAACATTATTCCCATCTTTCTGAATGTTGTGGTGTACTCCTACATGCTTTAGCCAAAATGTTTCCGAAAGAAGTGCCACTGGATCCATTGGTCTTCTACGTAGCCAATGGGATAAAAATATGAATTAATGAGTGTTTTTATGTCCTCCCACTTAGTCTCTAGAGGCTCTCCCTCCAACCTCAGGGTCTCTATGTGGCTATCCCGCCAAGTTAGTGCATGGCCCTCTAAGTTCAGTCACACAAATGAAATTTGGTTTCCTCCTCAACTTGACGAATGTTGAAATAAACTTCCAGTTGTTACAACCAATGATTCAGCTTCAGAGTATCAATATCATCATGGTATGGCTTGATATCAACTTTTTCTTACATTTTAAATAGGTAATTCGATTTATTAACAACACTTGAACTAACTTTTGTATTTTTTGGTTTCTTTCTCTAGCTAGTTCTCCATTTCTTCCCAATCTCCCGACCCCCCTTATGATTTATCCTCTACATTTGAACCCCCATCTTCTTCAAATATCCCAATAGTATTTCTTAGGGTTTCCATGAGGAGGTTTATGTTGTGATTTATATATGTGACTTGTTGTTCTGGCTATGAAAACCTCACCTATGTAGGATAACGAGGGTCATTCAAAAATTTGTCAGCCATAATTAGGTTTTTACAATTTTCGGCCCCTCTGATCTAGATCCCCTGCATATATCCACAAAATTCCCAAAGAGACCTTCTATGATATCAATATGATCCATAAACTATTGTGGATATTCTAGTGGAAATTTCTTCACAACATATATGATAATATTATATTTAAAATATGAAATTCTACACTATTACAATTTTCTTAAATTTCTAGATATGTATATTTAATTATTGTAAATAGTGCATACATGAAAATAAAACTTGTGAAAAAAATAGAGAATGGAAAAATAAAAGATAACACACACATAATACATGATTTTATCTTGGAAACCCTTTCAAGAGAAAAATCTAGTTGGAAGGTGAGGCCACTTCGCTCTCTTTCTTTATCTAGAAATATTGTGAGTACAAATAAATATTGAATGTGGCTTGTGGGCTGCTATAGTGCCCAAATACTCTCAGTGTTCTATACCTCCTATCCATATTAGCTATTTTTTTCCCAGCTATGGAAAAAATGCACTCGAAATAATGGAATGCATCTTCCTCCTCGTGGCTCGGTTATAACACATCCCAATAACCTACTAGTGGTTACGTTTGACTACCGCAACTCTTAACCAAAGTTACAATATAGAATATTCTAGAGTATTTTACATCATAATCACGTGGATATCCAATTTTCCATGAATAATGTGGGTTTACACGACATCCTCTCGAATTATGGGTGTGAAAATAGGAATGTCAACTTCTAAGTGTCATACTTTTTGCATACATACTCTGATTGACGTGCTTCTTATGTCGTTAGAAAGATATTTTTGTGTAAAATAGCAAGATAAAGGTGCAGAACTAAAGAAAATAAAACTACCCCCAAATAACGTTATTTGATGCATCAAAATTCCTCTAGAAGGTTTAAGACCCTATTTGTCCAATCTAGGTCTCATCGGTAAAAACGGTCATGTGAGATGATTCGTCCACTTTTTCCACTCTAAATGCATCAAGATGGATGAAAAAAAATATAATGATCCAATATGGATCATACATTTAGGATTGAAGGTAAGGAGGCTCATTTCCAACCCATGTGATTGCATTATTTTATTTGAATATATATGTATGCATGAGATGCTAAAATTTGTTCACTTATTTTCTCATCTGATAGGGTTCTTGAGCCAAGGAAAGTATGTTTCTTGCCCTATTAATGAGTTTTTATAGCTCTCTATAAATTTGGGAAGAAATGAACTTGAAGGTGCTATTGAATTAGTGTCATGCTTATGATTTGTTTTTTCCCAAGTTGTTTATTAAATTATGTGTATTTATTGGTCGTCAAGTGTTGGGAGGAGTGCTTGAAAAATTTAGAGAAATCATGAAAAATTTAATGCACTGGAATCAGATAAAAAAGAAGTCAATTTTTTTTTTGGGTTAGCATGTCAGCTAGGTGAGAGTTTGGGAGGTTGGCCAAAAAGGTCAGACATCTGGCAGGATTCACCTAACCTACGACAGGTGGACAACGCAGTCAACAACCCATTGGTTGACTAAATCGGTGTTTTGGGTCAGTCTTGACCCAAAGTTTTACACTTCTTAAGAGAGTTCAATCTAATCGCTAGGTCATGGGTTGGGGTTCATACCCTGCGTTGAACTAACATGTTGCAGTTTGGCATGGGGGCAACCTTGACCTTCCTAAGGTTGAGTGCCTACCACGTGGCTTTTGTTAAAAATATGCAACTATGGTCAAATTCCACTTTGGATAGCTCACTTGATGGAGATAATTATTTCATTGAATTCATATTTTTTATAGGACCAAAATATACCTAAATATCACTCAAATTAGATAAGGGAAAGTGTATTTATGAAGAAAATGCCACATGTGCATATTTGATAAGGTTGGCCCTAAAGTAAAGTGGACTCCTTTGGAAGGCTATAATAAAAGTGACCTTTACCTAATTCGGACATCATTATAAGACACTCTTATATCTTGTTTTTTTGTCTTGCACAGGTATGAGGCTCGTCCGTGGAGGAATAATTTTTCTATGAGGTGAAATTGTAGAGTCTGAAGCTCGCATTTCAAATGTATGGTTTTGGGCCATATTATTATTAGCTCTTAATAATAATCCGACAATAAACAACAACTTATTCTCTTGGAGCACTTAGTTTCAGTGCACAGATTTGGAAAATCAGTGGGCTGAAGGAATTACGCAATTCCTAGAGTTTACTAATGGTCCATGCATGGAGGACTCAGTTAGAACTGAAGTGGAAAGGTTATGACAGAGTTGGAAGAGTAGTTCATGGATTTGTATTCAGTTTAACTCAATTAGACTTAGTTGAGCTAGTTGTATCTATTCTAAATGAATGATACACTAGTGATAGTGGAGTGAATTAATTAGTTAATTAATTCACAAATAATAACTCATTAATCAATTGAAAAATACAATAGTTAACTACAGTACATGTCAGTTCCAGTGGAGACCCAGTGGAGAGATAGGTGAAAGGGCAAGATGGACTATCTGTTATGACTATAGTGATGCATTGATTGCACCACACACACATTATAGTTTCCAAAGAGGATTGCATAGTCAAGGCAAGGGTAATTTGAATTCATTCATAGCTATTCTTCAACAGGGATTTTGCAGTGGAGGTAGGCTAGCAGGAGGGCAGAGATCGGTGAATGGATTTGTAGATTTCTTCTATGTTAGTGTGTGACGATTGATTGTACTGAGAGCTTGATGTAATAAGCTTTGTATGAGGATTGTTACATGATCTCCATGATACATAATATATGATATTTGGGGTTTTCAGCTTCAGGCTTTCTCATTAAACAACTTTGTTATGTGCGGTTTTTTTTATTTATGCTTCACATGTGTTTGCAATTAATTTTCCGCAAAAGATTAACAGTGGAATGATTCTGTATTTTGCAAGAAGTTAAATATTGTGGGATCAGGGGAATCTGGATGTATGCATGATTTTTTTATACTAATTTCTACATGGTATCAGAGTAGTATTAATTCTTTAATATTTCAATTGTGAAGAATTGTTGAGTTTGTGCTGGTGGACAATTTGAATTTTCTACAGAAAAATCTTGGTGCAGAAGTTGAGTATGCATTGAAATATCTTTCAATGGGTTGCGATTGGAGTATGCCCTTGATGGGAGCTTTAATTACATAGCCTGGAAGGATAGGATGGATGTGGTGCTGGACGATAATGGACTGAAGGAGTTCATCGATAGCAATGTTCCTAAGACGGGATCTAGCGATGTTGCATTACTTGTCACATGGAAAAAAAAGATAGCAAAGACAAGAAGAATTTTGTTGGAAGGTGTGAAGGACCATATTGTGTCCAGCCTTCACAGAAAATCCACTCCGTTCTTAATGTGGAATTCTTTGACATATTTTTTCCAAAGCAGAAGCAACCAAAGGAAGTTGGTGCTTAAAGACAAGCTCAGAAAAATAAAAATGGAGAAGGGCAACAATATTCCAAAATACCTCACGAAGTTTGTCCACTGCAAGGATGAATTGGGAAGTGTGGGGGTTACCTTTGATGATGAAGAATTGGTGAGCTTGGCTCTCCTTGGGCTTCCAAAGAGTTGGCATAGCTATGAAGACTCTGTCAATGGACGGGAGAAACTGTCGAGATGGGAGCGACTTTGGTCAGATCTTGTGCAAGAGGAGATAAGGTGGGGTACCAGGGATGGCTCTTCATCGAAGAATGAAGATGAAGAGAATTGCGCTTTGGCTGCCAAAGCAAGGAAAGGGAAGGGGAAGAAATTTCTTTCAAAATCCAAAGCTAAAGGCAAGAAGCAGGATTTGTCCAAAGTGAAGTGTTTTCACTGTCACGAACATGGGAATTTTGCCATTAAATTCCCACAAAAGAAGAAGAACAAGAAGGCTGTTGGAGCTACAGTTGGAGAGGCCTTAGCCTCGCAATTTTAGCTTGATTTCTCTTTGATCGCATGCTTGGTTTCAAGCTATATGGGATCGGTGTGGTATCTTGATAGTGGTGCATATTTCCATATGACGGGAGACAAGGAGTTATTTAGTGACTTGGAGGAGAAGGACCTCCAGATTCATATAGAGATGGGCGACGATGGTCAATACAGTGCGACCAAAATTGGGACCATTACCTTTGAGAGGGAGTCTGGTAATCCATTCTTGTTGAAGGATGTTATGCATGTTCCAGGTCTGAAGAAGAACTTGGTCTCGGTTGCAATGTTGGAAGACAAAGGTTATGATGTTGTTTTCAGTGAGGGAAAATCCTTCCTTTGACATAAAGCAATGGGTTGAACCAAGAAGATAGGGATTTGAGTTAAGAATATCTACAAGCTAGAGGTAGATGGCTGCACTATAATGGTGGGCAAATCAGAAGAAGTGGTGAGCCGGGATGAGGGTGAATTATGGCACAGGAGATTGGGCCATCTTCACCATGGCGCTTTGAATATTTTGCAGCAGATTTCTACTAGACCTCCCAAGGGTACTCTTGCGCAGTCAAATTAGTGCAAGGGATGTACTATGGGTAAGTTTGTGAAGAGCACCTTTCATGAGAAGGAGAATCATGCTTTGGTGATCCTGGAGAGAATTCACACATACGTGTGTGGACCTTTCTTGGTTGCTTCAACAACAAAACACAAGTATTATGTTATATTTTTTGATGAATATTATCATAGATGATGGATATTTTTCATGCAGAAGAAGAGTGAAACATTCTCAAAGTTATGTGAGTTTAAAGCATTGGTGGAGAAGGAGTTGAGGAAGCAAGTGAAAGCTCTACGGAGCAATAATGGCGGTGAATACATCTTGGGCGAATTCAAAGACTTCTATAGCAAAGAAGGAATTCGAAGAGAACTCATAGTGCCTCATAACCCAGAGTAGAATGGGGTTGTGGAGAGGAAGAACAGAACAATTGTGGGTGTTGCACGAGCTATGCTGCATGACCAGGGCCTACCGATGCACTTATGGGCATAATCATGCAACACTGTGGTTTATGTGCAAAACCATTGTCCTCATAGAGTACTTGTCATGAGTACACCCGAAGAAGCTTTTACTGGTAAGAAGCCTGATATTTCTCATTTGAATACTTTTGGCTCAACTGTTTACATTCACGTGACAAAGGACGCCAGGAAGAAGCTAGAGCCAACTGTAGAAGTTGGGATATTTGTGGGGTACACAGAAACACCCCATAATTGTCGTGTGTATTTTCCAAATAGTTAGATGACTGTGGTGTGACGGGATATAAAATTCAATGAGGTGAAAGCCATGAAGTTTTCACTTGAGAGAGAGCTACACTTGCATGCAAAGGAGGAACTTATTGTTCCCAAAGATGAGCCTCTAGATGTGGATCAGCCACAAGATGAGATTCATGGAGTGGAGGAGTCCACTCATGCAAAACCAAACATCAGACAAGGTAGAAAGCTTACCACAGAAGTTGAGAGACTGAATCTTGATGCGGCACAGAATGTAGGAGTCCCTACATCATAGCACAAACAAAGACAATCACCTGACCAATTTACTAGATACATGGCTCTTATGAGCAAGTGTATCGTGACAGAGCCATCTTCTTTTGAAGAAGCAATGCAGGAGCCCACATGGGTAGATGCCATGGTGGAGGAGTATTATTCCATTGTTAGAAATAGTGCTTGGGAGATTGTTCCAAGGCCAGTGGGAAAATCAGCTGTAGGATCAAGATGGATCTACAAAGTAAAGCAAGCTGCTGATGGGAGCAATGAGAAGTATAAGGCAAGATTTGTTGCCTGAGGCTTCTCACAGATCGAGGGGATTGATTATGAGGAAACCTTTGCACCTGTTGCACGATATTCTTCCATAAGGACCATCCTTTCTCTCTCAATGCAGATGGGTTGGCACATTCATCAGATGGATGTGAAGACTGTGTTCCTTAATGGGATCATTGAGGAAGAGGTGTACATTGAGCAACATGAAGGATTTGAGATCTTCAGCAACGAGTCACATGTGTGTAGGCTCAAAAGAGCGTTGTATGGGTAGAAACAAGCACCTCGTGCTTGGTACATTCAGATCGACAGCTATTTCACTGGACTTGGCTTCACCAAGAGTGAGGCAGATACAAACTTGTACCAAATTGTGGTGGAGGGTAAGCTTTTAATCATTGTTCTTTATGTTGATGATTTAATACTAACGGGTGATGAAAATTTGATACACTCATGCAAGGCAGATCTTTCAAATGATTTTGAGATGAAGTATTTGGGCCTCCTTCATTATTTCCTTGGATTGGAAATATGGCAGTGGGAAGGTGAACTATTTGTGTCTCAAGGCAAGTATGCCCGGGAGATATTGGAGAAGTTTTAAATGCAAGGCTGCAAGCCTATCGACACTCCTCTTCCAGGAAATTGGAGGAAAGAGGATGATACATAGGCAGAGGTAGTGGATGCCACTATTTATCGACATTTGGTGGGTTCACTCATGTATTTAGTTGTAATATACCTTTTTAGGAATTTCTGCAATATATTTAATGAGGATGTTGTATAAGGAAAACCATGTAATAAAAATTCACAACAGGACTTGAATCTTATTATATATGTTTTATGTAGCTTAAATATGAAATGGAATCAGAAACAAATCATTCTAGCTACACTAAACATATATCCCCAGCTCATATATACTCAGAAACACCCCAATCCCACAACTTCACAAAATAGAATTGTTGAAGACTACAACATCATAATTTTCATTAGGGAATCTATAGAAAAAGATGATTTAATAGATATCTAGAGCTTTCATTAATCATAGAATCATAAATGAGAGTTTTGACCTCTTTTACAAGCACATCGGAACATCCTGGCAAGGGTTTCTGGCAAAATAGCAATATAAAATGCAGCACTGCAGAAAATAATGTTTTACCTTGCAACTCTGTATTAGAAAATACTAAATATGATCTGAAATAGATGAATAATATAGAAATTGGCCCAAGGCCTTCTTCAATAGACCTCCCGGAGTGAAATAGACACCTCCTCCTCTGAAACAAGCACAAAATATGAGGGTTTAACCCAACAGTTGCTGCTACTGCAGAAATGACACAGTTACTGGAAGTGACTATGCTGTATATGATGCAAAATGGATATCCTCAAGATAGATGATGAAAAATAAGCTCAAGACCTTCTTCTTAAATCTCACAATCAATTAGACCAAAGGTGAAGATGGAATTCCCGCATGATAATTCTTTGCACTAAACAGTGCTGCAACTACAACTAAACAACTGGAGCTTGCAATCAATCAAAAGACCAAACAAAGATGATTAATGAATGCCTTCCTTGCTGCTATCTCCTCCTTCTTATCCTTGGTGAGCTTCCTCACCCCGGACCCCACTCATTGATGATGTGACTTCCTTGAGAAGATTCCCATTTCAAAATTGCGTTGCCCTAGTTGGTTTCCCTCCCCTTGTAGCAGCACTGTTGACTTGGTCAAATAGATATAGCTCATTGCTTTGCCCCTCTTTCACACCAAAGTGGCTTTATTTTTCCTCCTAATCCAATCCCTTTTCACACTGGGATATTTTTTATTGTCCTTCCTACTCTTCTATTTCAAAAATGGAGCAGTTATAATATTCCAAGTAGCAGTGGCTAATTGGGAATATTACAGTCCTCCCCACTCAAAATTTTCTTTCCCATAAGAAATAGTAAAGAAGGATGCTACATTATTTTCTCTCCCTCCCAAGTGGCATCCTCATCTGGTAGATTCCTCCATCGAATTAGATATTCCTTGATGACTCTGTTTCTTAGCTACCTCTCCCTTGTGTCTAAGATTGCTTCTGGCTACAAAATTTGGTGGCCCTCATCATAAATAGGGGGGAGATCCATGTTGGCAACTACATTCCTCCCAATGGCCTTCTTGAGGCAAGAGACATGGAAGATATTTGATGCAGGGGTAAGCCTGCCATACCCAGAATCTTTGAAACCATGCATATAAACAAATGCCAAATCAAAATATCAATCACTGGCAAATTCACACTTTCCCATTTACATGTGGAAGCTATCTTCAGCATATGGTTCAAAATCATTCACCATTAATTCCATGCCTTAATTAAATGCCATCACATATGGAATTATATCAATTCCAATATCTACTCATCTTCAGGAAAATTCATAAACTTTCCATCAAACCCACTGACTCAACATTCGCATGCTCATATATATCAAACCCAATAAGTATCATGACTATAATCAAAATTCAATGAAACAATGTGCCCCTGGTTTAACATTCGATTTAACATTATTTTAATCAAACCAACCACTACTTTCGTTGCTTGCTTTCCAGATTTTTATAATTAAACCTCAATGCTACCACATAACACCATCCATATAATTCTTTCTCAAACAAACTCGACTTCAAATGGTGCCAGCGACCCAATCTACCTTAAATTGAATCACGATTATTCAAATCTCACTAAATTGGCCATCATTCCTTCAACAGAAATCGAACCATTCGATTCATGAGAGTTATCTTATTTCAAAAGACGGTTGTTATTCCATCAAAATAAAACATACCTGTGTTATCAAAATGCTGTCCATTCTCCTGCACAACTCTGAGAATCGATTGGCAAATAAATCGATTGGTATATAAATTTGCATCCTTCGAAATGGTTTGTTCCGCCTTTACACTGCACAAACTCAAGCAGATGAAAAAACCCCTTTATGGTTACTGCTCTTTACGCAACTACCTCAACGCTGCACTTCAACGAATTTTCCAGACTTGTATTTCCACAATTCTCCAGCGCTTACTTTCAACGATCTGCATTAAATTTCCAGCGCTGACACAGTGCTTCGACTGCTGCTTCCAAACTGGAATTCGATTTCTTCTGAATCTGAATTACACGGATTTTTAAATTAATTCAACCCAGGACTTTTAAATCGACTTAAATTGTATCAAACTCATCAAAAGCATTTGTAATCGAACAAAATTCCTCAATCGATGCCACACAAGCTCCATCTACGACTTGATTTCACAGTTTTCTGCGTTCATTCTTCTGCAAATGATTTGGACTTTTGACAATGTGAATTCAATACATTCGTTCAATCATCGATATAACTGAACCATCCAACGCATTACTGTTCATTAGCATTTGACAGCCAGACATCAATGAAAATGTGTTCACACTGCAAGCATCTCTGTAAAAAGATCGCACCTCATCACTCCTTGTACTCTGACATAAGAATCATATCGATTTATATAAATCAAATTCCTTCGTTTCTACTCAGGTTTTCTTCAATCCAGAACTATAATTTAATCCGAAACTCTTGGACGCTGCAATTTAACTCATGTCACACACCTGTGGTTAAACTCACAAAACCCAATTTCAAATATTGATTTGCAACCTTATACAACATTCTAATCGGATTTTCCTTAAAACGATGGCGCCTTCCATGTAATTGATTCACCAAGCCGATGTGTTAACACTAATTCGAATTGAATTTTCGATTCAACTTTTTTTCCACAAGGATCGATTTATATGCAGATTGGACTCAATTCAAAGCACAAATTAATTGAAATCAATTCCTTTGCTTCATACACTTATTCCACAGCATTCAAACATAATTCAATTTAGTTTCGCCATATGATAAATTTCAATCAACCTCATCAATTTTCTGCTCTAGGCTTCAATACAAAATAGTTATCGATTTCTATAAATCGAATACTAGCAAGTTCTTAACACGGATTCACCATTTCACTCTTAATGTTGGATTTCAACCATACATAATCAATTAGATAAGGCACAAAATTCAAACCCAATACTTTTTATATATAAAAATGCACTTACTTACAACAATATTTCTCCTTGGCCTAATCTTCAGTCATTGGCCCTCTACAATTTCCAAAGGCTCCCAAGAGGAAACCCTCTCACTACTCACACTCACACTCTCTTTGCAACTCTTCAAGTGTATTTTCTTCTCAAAAACCACTCATATTTATACATAGATAATGCATTTAATTCACTCAAAATATCTCTCCACCTAATCCTCAACTAAATCTATATTTTAAGTGTGGACTCAACAAAGTCCCATACATAGAATTCCTAATCCCAAATTTTGCTCCTCATCTATTTCTCTCATATCCTTTTAATTAATAAAAGAATATTTACATAATCCTCACTTTTCATAATTATCTCCTATTTTATTAAAAATAACAAATTAATTAATAAAATATTAAAAATGTCACACCCCCCTTTTATCACATATTTACAAATGAAAAATGGCCTTGATGCTCCTGCATCAGACTCCCAACGTTAAAATTTAATCATGATCGCCTGATCATGTGTTCGGATCTGTGTATGCCTGGATCCCATATCTTGTGCTGCAACTTTCCACTTGTCGCTGCTTCTATCTGATGTTCTTCTCCAGGTCTCCACACTTTATGCTGCATTGCCCCACTGACTAGGCTTTCACAATATTCTGTTGTCTTTCTTCTGCTGCTTTCCCTTTGTTTTACTGCTGCTGGCCTCTTCCAGGATAATTTCATCATCAGTATTCTGATGGTTTCAATCTCTATGTCCAACCTACTACTGCTGTCTCCAATTCCTGTTAATTCAGCTGCTGTAGCTGCTTCTGCTACCACCATAAATGTCACTTCCTCCCAAACTTCTTGTCCCTCTGCAACATTATTTTTCTCATCACCTGCAATTTCATCTGCAACT
Organism: Pinus albicaulis; assembly: GCA_034641835.2. NCBI lineage: Eukaryota > Viridiplantae > Streptophyta > Pinopsida > Pinales > Pinaceae > Pinus > Pinus albicaulis. Next base: position 968,663,908 of record CM076571.1, on the reverse strand, counting down.
TCTTTCTCTGGTTCAAATGTATCCAGCAAACATTTCAACATTTCATCAACATGCTGCAAATTAACTCCAACATAACCTCCATCTTCCCCTTCGACAATCTTCAGTAATTTTCCATCATCATCTTGATTGATTCTGGTAATCAGATCAAGTTCTTCAACCACTGTAGCCTCATCCTCTATCACTATAGCAGTTCCAAAATTTTGTCCACCAGTCTTCTGTTGGCTATTCAGACAAGCCAAATACTCCCTGTCACTTATGGTAACAAGCCTCTCCTTATGAGACATGCTTGTCTCATCTTCTTTCTGCAACAGTTCTTCTTCTTCCAAGACAATTCCAAGTGATGGACTGTCTTTTGTATCACCTGTAAACACAATCAAATTGTCAGTTTTAAAATCACAAGACCCAATGGTCTCACTTGTTGATTTAGTCATCCGCAACTCCAAGTCTTCTTCAGGACTCAGACAATCTTTACTGGCTTTCTCCTCAGCTTCCTCTAGCAACACTTCAGTATGCTGCTCTGAGTTCCTTCCCAACTTCTTTGTCAGCACATCAGTATGCTGATTTGCATTCACCATGAGACTGTCAACTAGTCTCTCCTTCTTACCATCATCTGCTTCATAACTGTCATTCATGAAGACCTTCTTTCCTTGCTTCCTCAATAAATTATCCTGTACATAAGTCCTCTGTCTCTCCAATTCTCTTCTCTGAAGATCTAGTTTCCTATACAATTCAACAATTTCATTAGGAGTAGAACTCGGAAACTTCACACAATTTTCCATACCTTCACCAGCTCTTGACCAATCATCAGCTAGTCCTCCTCTCTCTGCACCAACATTCTGATTAGACTCCTTCATCTTCATTTCCTCCTGAGATCTTGCTCTCTCAGCATCGATCTGAACAGCCTTCAGATTCAACTCTTCTTGAACAAACTCTAAAGCTTGCTCATCTCCCTGTACTGTACCTGCAAACATACACAACTCATTAGTTTTAAAACCACAAGACTTTTCAGTCTTGACTGCTTCATCCAACACTTTCCTTTGAACAAATCTGCGTATGGAATCTTCAAATTCCATCTCTGGCTCAAGAAATATAAGCTCCTTCTTCAATAAGGCAATCATGCTTTGCCTCAACTTCATCTGCAATGGTTGCCAAATCACTCTCTTTCCCTTCAGTGGAAAGATCCATCCTCTATTCTGATTTTTCTGCTCTTGTAGCCATTCCTCTAATACCTGCAATTGTACCTTCATTACTGCAATCTCTCTTTCTCTGACGTTATCAGTCATCATATCTCTATGGCATTCCTCTGAACCTCTTCTATGATCCTCCATGATCATCTTCTCCATGAGTTCCTCTCTCATCATGAGTTGCACTAGCCTCTGCAACAGCAATCTCTCCTGCTGCCCCTTACCTCACCAAGCTCTCCTCACTTAGTCTTTTGGTAAGTACTGGTTCATTGCCTCTGGAACCTCTTGAGCATTCTCCTCTGCTTTCTCTTCAACTCACTTCCTTCTTCAGGACACTGCAATTGTCCTCCCTATCCAGCCTTTAGCTGAATGTAAGGTTCACTGCCATCATCTTGTCTGCAACCATAAACTTCAATCACAAATTTCAAATCAGAAAATCATCTCACCTTTAAGATCCTGCATGATCTTGTCCTCCTTTCACTTCTGCAATCCTGTTCACTGCAATTGTGTAGCTTGCATATCAGATTTAAAAATCTGATCTTCCTTTCAATATTCATCACATATTCAAATAAAACACATTTCAGTTCTCAACAGAACCTTCCTGCACTCATTCAGAAAACAAACATCTTCAATTTCAACAGAGCCAGGCTCTGATACCAAAATGATGTAGGGGTAAGCCTGTCATACCCAAAATCTTTGAAACCATGCATATAAACAAATTCCAAATCAAAATCTCAATCACTGGAAAATTCACACTTTCCCATTTACATGCGGAAGCTATCTTCAGCATATGGTTCAAAATCATTCACCATTAATTCCACGCCTTAATTAAATGCCATCACATATGGAATTATATCAATTCCAATATCTACTCATCTTCAGGCAAATTCATAAACTTTCCATCAAACCCACTGACTCAACATTCACATGCTCATATATATCAAACCCAATAAGTATCATGACTATAATCAAAATTCAATGAAACAATGTTCCCCTGGTTTAACATTTGATTTAACATTATTTTAATCAACCCAACCACTACTTTCGTTGCTTGCTTTCCAGGTTTTTATAATTAAACCTCAATGCTACCACATAACACCATCCATATAATTATTTCTCAAACAAACTCGGCTTCAAATGGTGCCAGCGACCCAGTCTACCTTAAATTGAATCACGATTATTCAAATCTCACTAAATTGGCCATCATTCCTTCAACAGCAATCGAACCATTTGATTCATGAGAGTTATCTTATTTCAAAAGACGGTTGTTATTCCATAAAAATAAAGCATACCTGTGTTATCAAAACGATGTCCATTCTCCTGCACAGCTCTGAGAATCGATTGCCAAATAAATTGATTGGTATATAAATTTGCATCCTTCGAAATGGTTTGTTCCGCCTTTACACTGCACAAACTCAACCAGATGAAAAAACCCCTTTATGGTTACTGCTCTTTACGCAACTACCTCAACACTGCACTTCAACGAATTTGCCAGACTTGTATTTCCACAGTTCTCCAGCGCTTACTTTCAACGATCTGCATTAAATTTCCAGCACTGACACAGTTCTTCGACTGCTACTTCCAAACTGGAATTCGATTTCTTCTGAATCTGAATTACATGGATTTTTAAATTAATTAAACCCAGGACTTTTAAATCGAATTCAATTGTATCAAACTCATCAACAGCATTTGTAATCGAACAAAATTCCTCAATCGATGCCACACAAGCTCCATTTATGACTTGATTTCACAGTTTTCTGCTTTCATTCTTCTGTAAACGATTTGGAATTTTAACAATGTGAATTCAATACATTCGTTCAATCATTGATATAAATGAACCATCCAACGCATTACTGTTCATTAGCATTTGACAGCCAGACATCAATGCAAATGTGTTCACACTGCAGGCATCTCTGTAAAAAGATCGCACCTCATCACTCCTTGTACTCTGACATAAGAATCATATCGATTTATATAAATCGAATTCCTTCGTTTCTACTCAGGTTTTCTTCAATCCAGAACTATAATTTAATCTGAAACTCTTGGATGCTGCAATTTAACTCATGTCACACACCTGTGGTTAAATTCACAAAACCCAATTTCAAATATTGATTTGCAACCTTATACAACAGTCTAAACGAATTTTCCTTAAAACGATGGCGTCTTCCATGTAATCGATTCACCAAGCCGATGTGTTAACACTAATTCGAATTGAATTTTCGATTCAACTTTTTTTCCACAAGGATCGATACATATGCAGATTGGACTCAATTCAATGCACAAATTAATTGAAATCAATTCCTTTGCTTAATACACTTATTCCACGGCATTCAAATAGAATTCAATTTAGTTTTTCCATATGATAAATTTCAATCAACCTCATCGATTTTCTGCTCTAGGCTTCAATACAAAATAGTTATCGATTTCTATAAATCGAATACTAGCAAGTTCTTAACACAGATTCACCATTTCACTCTTAATGTTGGATTTCAACCATACATAATCAATTAGATAAGGTGTATAATTCAAACCCAATACTTTTTATATATAAAAATGCACTTACTTACAACAATATTTTTCCTTGGCCTGATCTTCAGTCATTGGCCCTCTACAATTGCCAAAGGCTCCCAAGAGGAAACCCTCTCACTACTCACACTCACACTCTCTTTGCAACTCTTCAAGTGTATTTTCTTCTCAAAAACCACTCATATTTATACATAGATAATGCATTTAATTCACTCAAAATATCTCTCCACCTAATCCTCAACTAAATCTATATTTTAGGTGTGGACTCAACAAAGTCCCATACATAGAATTCCTAATCCCAATTTTGCTCCTCATCTATTTCTCTCATATCCTTTTAATTAATAAAAGAATATTTACATAATCCTCACTTTTCATAATTATGTCCTATTTTATTAAAAATAACAAATTAATTAATAAAATATTAAAAATGTCACACCCCCCTTTTATCACATATTTACAAATGAAAAATGGCCTTGATGCTCCTGCATCAATATTGTGGATCTTGCTCCCCTTAGGAAGCTCCAACTCATATGCTACCTTACCGATACATTTTATCACCCTGTGTGGCCCATAGAAACGTGGTTTGAGCCTCTCAGCTCCCTTATCCTTGAGTGTGGAATTTTTATAAGGTTGAAGACGCAGATAGACAAGATCTCCCACCTCAAACTATCTTTCTATCCGACCACGGTCTACATACATCTTCTGTTGGTTCTGGGCAGTAGCAATGTTGTCCTTGAGTGCCCTCAGTATGTCTTGGTTCTGCTAAATCCATTCCTTTTCCCTTGGAGCCTTACTTTCCCCAAACTTAACATCAGAAAATGAGAGTGCCTCATACCCATATAAGGCCCGGAATGGAGTCATGCCAATAGAAATATGGTGAGTAGTTTTGTAACAATACTCTCCCAAGTGGAGCCAACACAGCCAAGCTCTCTGCTGCCCTGCTACATAGTTCCTCAAGTAGCCTTCCAGCCACTTGTTCACTATGTCGATCTGTCCATCAGTTTGGGGGTGATTGTTAGTATGAATCTTTCGTCGTAAAATATCCCTTTAGCTACGCATAAAAAATAGCCCTAACATCGATTATGGTTGCAAAATATCTTTAAGTCTGCAATGAGATGATCCAAATAGTGCTGCAAAAATCCAGATCTAAGCACAAAATACATTAAGCAGATAAAATACAATATGGCTCCATGCATCCAATAGATAAGACAAGAACAATGTATTTAAAAGAATTTTATATTATAGTAAAAAATGGGGCACCTGATAGGAAAACAAGAAAGGTGTTTTCCGATTCTCCTCAATGGGATGGGTTCTTGAAATTCCTCAGTGTTTCAGATCTAAAATTCCTCTCTCTTATTGGTGTAGAAAACCCAGACAAACATAGAACTCAATAGGAGCTCACAAAGCAAAAATGGAAAATGGTGACCAAGAGTAGATCCAGAGTGATCTAATGCAATGGAGGTGACTAATGAATGGGGAAAACCCTTCTATTTATAACAAAATATTGGGGTGTTCTAGAACTCGGTGCATGAATAAAATATTATTAATCAAATTATAGAATCACCCTTTAGGAATATTTTATTATATTTGTTGGAGGGAAAAGGTCTTTTGACTTGGGTCAATTCATTTATTTATAAACAATAAATAAATAAATGATTTATTTATTATTTTAGGGAGATGGTGGGAATATAATTAAATAAATAATGATTTATTTAATTATTTAAAAATGATTTAGTCAAATTTAACTAGGAATATTATTTAAATAATTTATTCCTAGGAAATAATTAAATAAATAATGATTTATTTAATTAATTTCCTTGTTTTGGGTTAAATATGACCGGGAAATATAGAAAAATGTTATTTCATATGGTGAAAGAAATTTTACTTAGGGTAAAATTGGTCTTACATGGTGTACTTGGGTTCATCTAATGATAATAGGTTAGATGACCAAAAAAATGGTGTAACAGATTGCCCCCCAACGTACGAGTGTTAGGAGAAAATCGTATGACTGAAGTACGTTGTAAGAACTCAATCACTAAGCATCAAGAGGGGAGTGAGAGAGATAAATGTAAGGTAGTCTACTGTGCTAAAGGACTAAACCCTGAGGAGACGAGACTTACAGGTGCAACAAGTCTCTAGTTGATGAAGTGGTACTTGTGTTAAAGGTGGCGGGGGAGGCATACCTAGGCCCGCTGAGACAATAGTACAAATAATAAGGCGCCCGGAAAACCACGGAATGCAATAATGAAACATGCGCTAGCCTAAACATGAGCCAGATAAATAAAATGATGAATCCCACATACATGCGATGCCTGGAATAACCGTCAGGACTTATACAATAATATTTTAGTACATGAGATACAAATACACCCAAATTCCCCCTACACACGGGGAAGGGCTCACAAAATTTTACTGATACATGGAAATCGAAGAGTCGCTACAAGCGGCTGCGGCTGATATCATCAAATGAGAGGAGCTGCATCAAGGGCTGAAATGAAGAAAGCATTCAGGCATGTGGGGGGACACCTGCAGAGCCACGCCCTCATGAGGGTTGAGACATCTCACACACACCCAGGAATCACCAATAGTTGTTGCTGCATCACTGGACTATCAAGTGCATAGATCACGATCATGCTGAAAAGAGCTCGAACCAAGGTACACTACCCCCTAGACCTGGATTTTGGAGTGAATGAGCTGATGTCGACAGAAGTAGGTCCACCAGAGGTGAGGAAATAAGGGAACCCCAACTATGGCATGGGAGAAAATAGTAGAGCAACGAACAGACGGACATTAATGATGATAATGAAATGAGGGATACTGAGTAGCGGATGGACGACTTCCCTTGTTAGAGCATAAAGTGCATGAATGGCTTGGCAGTGACTGATACAATTAAGGGATAGGGGACAATGGTATTGAAGGCCATAATGTGTGACACAAGAGAGGGACCAAGCAATGAAGGATGGAGGACTATAGCGGGGTACAAAGGAACTCGGGATAGACTCCATGAATGCGATGATGACTCAACTTGGATGTTCTAAACAAGGGCGACTCGATGGTGCTGCCACACAGTAAAGGTCCAATGGGGAACCATGAAAAAATGAGTACAGGATGGTAACTCATAACGAAAATCAACACGAACAAAGACAAGTAAGGAGGCAAAGTGGTGCCCCAAGTACAAGTGTTGTAAGTGGAGAAATTTGATTTGTAGGAGAGGTGAATAGACTCTTCGTGGAAAAAATGTGTCTTGGTGAAGGATCAAGGTACTAAAAATGAAAAGGTACCCAGAGCTCATGAACAGGCCAGGTCGCACTTTTTGGGGTCTGTTCTACGACCTGGGTAGCAGGTACTGGGCAGAAAACTGCGACCTGTCCCAGGAAATGACTTGAAAAGTGCGACCTGTCAGAGAAAGAGGGTTTCAGTGATGTTTTTGGCTAAGATCTGGGATTTTTATGGTTGAGGGGCCTAGGTGCCCCCAAGCATGTTGTGGTCATGCCAAAATGTATTTAAGAAAAGGGGAATCTAAACATATTTGAATTATGTGGTGCGCCATTTTCTTTCGTTATGGTTATGCAGTTTGAGAAAGGGAATGGAGGATTACCAATCTCTTGTTAGTACTTCATATATGAATCAAATGGACTTTAAGTTTTTGGGTTGGCATACTTGGTGCCACTATCCCAAAGAGAGGATTTGGAGATAATGAATTGATGCTCTCCTAGAAAACCTATAGGTTGGTCAACAACAATGTCTAAGAGGCTGGGCTGTTGATGTAAAATGAAGGAACGATAAGGGGTATCATCCCGAGAGTGATCTGAAGTGGTATGGGACTCTAGAGGTTTTCCTAAATGTGGAAGAATAATGGTACTAGAGTCGACATGACCAGATACACTAGGAGAGTTGTGGAGAATTACTTCTCCTGGTCTCTCAAATATGGGTGCCCCCTTACCCAAAAATTGGGTTGCAATGTAATGGCCATAAGGTGTATGTGGTGTGAATGCATGGTTCCGATGTAAGGGGGAATAGAGAAAGTAAAGGGAGATGATTCCTTCCATAATGTCATCATTGTGATAGGAGATGGGCTGACTGGTGGAAGAAAGACCGTTGGACGCGGTGAAGCTACCTGACTCATCATCATGAGAAGAGAGGTTCACATGCGCATCGTCACAAGGGGTGAAAAAAGAGTAAGCTGATAAAGGATCTACCGATCATGAGCCCAAGGTGATCCCTGAAGGAAGGGAAAGCAAAACAACAGGGGAGGATTCAGAGGGAATGTTCCCCGAGGGTCTCATGGATGATGATAGGTAGTAAATGGTGAATGAAGGCTTCGTCATCTCGACATCAGGAGGGGGAATGTCAATGGGAGAAGTCATGTCCGGTAGTTTTTCCAAAGCAAAACATGCAAATAGGAGAGAGGTGGACTCATTGTGCTTGGCCTCGAATTAGCGGACTGCATCTAGAGAGGTGCAGAATTCCTCGAGGCAGGGACAGAGGTGGGTGTAATGGCCATGGAGATCCGACAAAGCACAGGGGTGGTTGGTGTGAATAGTCTTGGGGTTCTTGGCCACGTTCGTGGGAGGAACAGAGGTGTCTAGGACCATGGACTTAGGGAACGCGACATTAACCATGGGCTTGAGGTGAGGCAATTCAGGACAGGTATGGGTGGCGTGACCGACAACATCACACAAAGCACACTGGATGGTATGCTTTGAGGGCCGAGGAGGGGCAGGGTTCGTCGGGGCAGCCTTGTCCTTTGATGCCCCCTTGCGAGCTTTGCCCTTCTTCCCCAAAGCAATCGCAATAGGAGGTGGTCCTATTGAGGTGATTGAGGCACTGTTGCAGCGGGGGAAGTGATGGGGACCGGTTGAATCGGGGTCAAAGCAAGAGAAGGTGTGGGTTGACCAGGCAGGATTGCGGCTAGAGGATTAAAGTACAAGACGGGAATCCCAAGTTTCAGGTTAGGAAGAGGGAGGGTGGCTATGACAGGTACTGTGTACACTCCTTATGGGGGAGCGAGGAATAGTATCTGACTAGAGGGGTAATGGCCAGGTGGGACGGCTCCTAAATGGCTAAGGCTAGGAGGGTAAAGAGGCTCATGAGTACTAGCTGGATGGGAAGGTCCAGGTGGAAGAGGTTCGGGCAGCTGAGGTGAAGGGCTAGGAGTGGGTTGTTGCAAGCGAGGTTGAGGTTGCTGACTAGCCGAAGCGGGTTGTTTAAGGTCAGCCCGAGACGATTGCATCATGCAAACATTCGCTAAGCTGGGATCAGAGATAGGAGGAGGAGGAATACCAAGGAGGGTTCCAAGTAAGGAGGAGTCTTTTTAGACGTCGGGGGAAACACTGGTCAAAGAATCAACGGTTTGCTTATTGGTGACAGCAGAGATGGTGGACTTAGGGGAAGTCGAAGATTTTGGTTCATGATATGTCAACTGGTCGATGGTGACAATCTTTCCATTATGTGGGAAAAACATCTTGTGGTGGACTGCGGATGGGACAGCAGACATGGCATAGCTGTAACTACGCCCTAAAATAATGTTATAGTCAAGAGGGGCATCGATAAATTCAACGTCGACACAAACAGTCTTGCCCGCAAGGGTGATAGGACAGTTACAAAAGAGGCCAATGTACTGGGAGGCATGGCCATCCCACGCACGAAGGGTGATTGTGGAAGGGGCCAGCTCAGGAGATCCAAGTTGTTTCCAAATCGAAGCGGACATTACATAAGTGGATGCCCCCTCGTCAATGATGCACCGAGAAATGTTAGCGTTCCAGATTTTGATGGAGATTTGGAAAGCTACAGAAGTAGGAAGAGGAGGAGACTCTGGCTGATGGGCATCGAAAACAATCAAGTGGTCATCTGCTGGATCTACAGTGCCCAGGGAAGATAGTAGAGCTTTTCTTTGGGAGGGGCACGACTGGAGGAGTTCTAGCATTGAAATGGCAACAGGAGATTGGGCCAGCTCATCTACGATGCTAAACGAATGGGCAGCTCGGTCAAAAACAACATTTCGGCATAATGGTCCCTTAGGAATCTTGGTATGAACCTCGGCGTTGGGCGGAGGGATGTGCAAGGGACCATTAGTTGTCGAAAGAGGCTCTGTAGAACTGGAAGAAAGTTACTCAGGGATAGATGGAGCAGGAGGCTGGGGGTGCAGACAGGACTGAGTGTGAAGGTTAAGGTCGACGGTTATAGGTTGGTCAGAGTTCATGATGAGGATCTGGTAATCATAGGTACCAGATGGAGGAGGTTGAGTAGTTACCGGTCCGTGATGTGGTTGGGTAGCCACGAAGCGTTATTGCTGGAAAGGATTGGTCGCGCTCTACTATGCATACACCTGCCCCTGAGGGGGTGGTGGCTGCTGTTTCGAGGGTTGAGAAGACAAGGGAGGCGGGGGTGCTAATGCTGGAGGAGTTGGAGCACTAGGTTGTGGATATGGATGATAATGAGGTTGGATAACAGGGGGTTGGGCAAGAAGAGGAGGCATGCCGGATCCTGGATGCGTGCTACCGAGAGGGGGAGAAGGGCAGGAAGTGGTGCCCCCTCCCCCAGGAAAACCATAGCTCATGGGAGGTTGAGTGGATGGATGAGAGATAGCTCTAATGATACTGTCAGCGGCATGAGGTGCCCTCGGTGCATGGGCATTATCGGGTCTGGGGAGATCAGGTAGAACAGTGTAAACATAACCCATCTGAGCGTAGATCAGGTCATATTTTAACACCATTTGGAGGGCAGCTTCTTCGGTTTGAGGAAAATGCGATGCGACATCTTTCTCGATAGGTGGCAAGAGAGATCTAAGGAACCAGTCCATGTAGACACGGTCTTCGAAGGTAGGAGATTGACATAGGCTCTTTCTTCTCCGCCATTCCTGGACATGATCGGATAGGTGGGTTGCAGATGATTGACGGAAAGAAGTCAAAAGTTCGATACCAATGTCATAACGAAGGGGAAGCTAGAAGTAAGATAAAAAAGCCCGTGCAAGAGTCGAAAAGGTGGTATGAGAGGAGCAGTGTCAAGTGATTTTAAAATTTTTGCCAAGAGGTGTTAACCAGGCTCTTCTTCTCTTAGGGTCAGTGTGTGGCGTGTGTTAATTTTAATTGTTTAAACCCAGACAGTTTGAGAGTAAAAGAAAAAGTGTGGTGTGGAACTGAAAATAAATATCAAGTAAATAAGACTGAAAGAATAGAAAATTAACAACTAATAATGCAACAATCTAACCCAAGAAGGTGGGTCTCTCAAAACTAGTCTATAAGAATGAAAAAATATAATCAAAGCATGCTAAAAGAGGCCAATATATCTAAGTTCGGGAGGGACAGGGATCTAAAGGAGAAATCTGCTGAAAAGAGGTGCAGAGAACATCAAAGAGGCAAAGGCAAGGTTGCTACTAAAAAGGAGGAGATCAGCTAAAAATAGAAGGGACAAGGAGGCAGCCCTAGAAATGAACCCAAAAAAAACTATATGAGGTGATTTGAAAGGGAGAAGAGCTGAACTAAAGGGATCTGAAAATGAGGTATCAGATCTGGAAGCAAAAGGGCTGAAACCCTGGAAATTCAGACTTCTGAAACAGCAAAACTCTCCCACAAAAAGTGGAGGGTACTAGAGCCCTAAGGGGAAAGATTCCCACTTAGTTGAGTGAAACAGATCAGAAACAGGTCTAAACGGGCGGAGACAGAGGCTGGAAAACCCTGACAGAAGCTTCAGACAAACCCAGAAAAAGTGCTGGAAAATTGCAGAAAAAAGTGCAGGTCGCAGGTTCTGACTTGTGTGCAGTCCGGGTCGCATATTTGGGGTAGAAAAGTGTGACCTCAAGGCTAGGTCGCACTTTTTGGGCTGATAAGTGCGACCTGCAGATCCGGCTCTCTCGACAGCAGATTTCAGAAAAAGTTGTCATCTCAACTGTGGCTGATGTTTGTCACCTGCGTAATAAGACCAGAAACACACGGAAGTTAAAAATTTGATTGTTTGAGATTTTTAGAGGTGGAAAGCACCATAAAAATAGGAAAAATAGAAAATGGAAGAGAAACCCTAGGGTCTGAAACAGTTGGATATGCAGGAATATATGAAACGACAGCGGTCGCAAAAGAAAACCCGTGTGGAGTCGCCAATTGTTAGTATGAATATTTCGTCGTAAAAGATCACTTTAGCTACGCATAACAAATAGCCCTAACATCGATTATGGCTGCAAAATATCTTTAAGTCTACAATGAGATGATCCAAATAGTGTTGCACAAATCCAGCTCTAAGCACAAAAGACATTAAGCAGATAAAATACAATATGGCTCCATGCATCCAATATATAAGACAAGAACAATGTATTTAAAAGAATTTTATATTATATTAAAAAATGGGGCACCTGACAAGAAAACAAGAAAGGTGTTTTCCGGTTCTCCTCAATGGGATGGGTTCTTGAAAGTCCTCAGTGTTTCAGATCTAAAATTCCTCTCTCTTATTGGTGTAGAAAACCCAGACAAACATAGAACTCAATGGGAGCTCACAAAGCAAAAATGGAAAATGGTGACCAAGAGTAGATCCAGAGTGATCTAATGCAATGGAGGTGACTAATGAATGGGGAAAACCCTTCTATTTATAAAAAAATATTGGGGTGTTCTAGAACTCGGTGCATGAATAAAATATTATTAATCAAATTCTAGAATCACCCTTTAGGAATATTTTATTATATTTGTTGGAGGGAAAAGGTCTTTTGACTTGGGTCAATTTCTTTATTTATAAACAATAAATAAATAAATGATTTATTTATTATTTTAGGGAGATGGTGGGAATATAATTAAATAAATAATGATTTATTTAATTATTTAAAAATGATTTAGTCAAATTTAACTAGGAATATTATTTAAATAATGATTTAAATAACTTATTCCTAGGAAATAATTAAATAAATAATTATTTATTTAATTAATTTCCTTTTTTTGGGTTAAATATGACCGGGAAATATAGACAAATGTTATTTCATATGGTGAAAGAAATTTTACTTAGGGTAAAATTGGTCTTACATGGTGTGCTTGGGTTCATCTAATGATAATAGGTTAGATGACCAAAAAAATGGTGTAACAGTGATAGCTAGTGCTTGGAGTCAAATCAGTCCCCACCAACCAGAAAATTTCTTGCCAAAAGCCACCCATGAAGTGGTTATTCCGATCACTCACTATGGTCCTTGGGAGACCATGGAGTCTAAATACATCTCTGAAGAAGAGCTCAACTACCTGTGAAGCAGTATAATGTGCAGAAATGGCAAAGAAATGAGAGTACTTTGTTAGTCTATCAACAACTACAAAGATACAATCCTTACCCTGTATTGTCGATAGGCCGGTGATGAATTCCATAGAGATACTTTCCCACTTCCCATCTGGAATAGGTAGTGGCTGCAATAACCTAGTAGGGTGGGTGTGTTCTCCCTTATTTTGCTAAAAAATGGTGCACTCTCGTCGGAGCACATCCTCCTTGAGACCCTTCCATGAGAATCTCTCTCTTATGGCCCTATAAGTCTTTATGAAACTTTGATGCCCGAAAAGTGGGGAATCATGTGATGCCAATAAGATCTTCTCCTTGAGCTTGGAATTCTTAGCCAAGAAGATCCAGTCCCGATAATAGATGACCTCATCCATTACTCTAAACCTCTCATATGATACCACCCCATCAAGTATCTCACATGCAAAGTCATCTTTGGAATACTCAACTAAAAGTTGAGCTTTCCAATCTACGTCCATTCCCCTCAAAGACAGCGTTGTAGGCCTCCTGAATAGTGCATCAGCTACTACATTACTCTTCCCCTTGACATACTCTATGTCAAAATCATAAGCTTGAATTTCGCTCACCCACTTCTGTTGTCTTTCCTGGAGTTGTTTCTATTCAAGGAAGAATCTAAGACTGTTATGGTCAATATTTACCTTGAACTTATTCCCCACCAAGTATTGCCAAAATTTCGCTAATGTATGCATGATAGCCAACATCTCTTTATCATATATGGGGTATAAAGGGAGAAGCTTCCTACTCTCAAAGGCTATAGGATCCCCACCTTGCATCAGACTGCCCCAATACCTTCACCTGATGCATCACATTCTATAACAAAAGGTTGATAAAATTCAGGCAAAACCAAAACATGACAACTACTCATCACCTCTTTGAGATTATCAAAAGCCCTCTTTGATCTATGTGTCACTAGAAATCTCCCTTATTTTTCAAGTCTATGAGTGGTGCCGCTAGTTGTGAAAACCCTTTCACAAACTTCTGGTAATAATTGCATATGCCCAAACCCCCCTGAGCTCTGTGACATTCCTGGGCTTAGGCCAATCTTTGATAGCCTGGATCTTCTCCTCATGTACCCTCACTCCATCTAATCCTATGATGTGCCCCACACACAACATCTATGTGAGGCCAAATTCACATTTGGAGAGCTTGGCATAGAATTGCTGCTCCTTGAGGATATGTAAAACTGTCTCAATATGCTGCAAGTGCTCCTCCCAAGTGCGGCTGTAGATAAGAATATCATCAAAGAAGACCAATACAAAATTTCTCAAATGATCATGGAAGATGTGGTTCATGCAAGATTAGAAATTTTCTGGGGCATTTGTCAATCCAAAGGGCATTACCAGAAATTCAAAATGCCCATAGTGACATCTGAACGCTATCTTGGGGATATCTTACTCCCTCACCTTGATTTGATGATACCCGGATCTCAAATCAATCTTGGAGAAGTATTTAGATCCCATCAACTCATCCATGAGTTCATCGATCCTGGGTATAAGGTACCTATTCTTCATGGTCTTCTTGTTCAAGGCCATATAATCAATGCACATCCTCAATGTGCCATCTTTCTTCTTTACCAAGACCACTGAAGAAGCAAAAGGACTAGTACTAGGTGAGATGTGTCCTAGAGCTAACAGCTCTTGGATAACCCTCTCAATCTCATGCCTCTAAGCCTTGGGGTGCCTATAAGGAGTGGTGATTACTGCTTGGACCCCTTGTTCCAACTCAATAGTGTGTTCAAACCCTCGTTCAAGAGGTCTCCCTGATGGGAAATCTCCAAATACTGTAGAATACCGGTCCAAGAGAGATTGGACATCTGGATGCACTGGTGAATCCTTGCCCCTTACCTCTACTATATGCAGCTCCACTGCCCATTCAACATCCCCTCTGTGTAGATCTGCCTCCATCCTGTGTGTTGAAACAACCTGAGGGGGGTATGTGTTTATACCCTTTATTTTTTTTACTGGCCATCCTTCCCTCCTGTCCATTCCATCTCCAAAGTTCTCCAATTAGTGGTAACTCTCCCAAGAGTGATTAACCACTAGACTCCCAATATTAAATTGGTGTTTGGAATGTCTACCACAAAGAAATGGTTTGTCAAGGTTTAGGTCCCCATGGTAATGGTTAGTGCCGGAACATACTTAGCACACTGCTGGGTCATAGCTCCTGGGACCAAAACTGAGAATCCCTCTAACTCCTCCATGTGGATTCCTCTCCTTTGTACCAGCTGTGAATCAATAAAATTATGAGTATCCCCATTATCTATCAACACAGAGACTCTTTGCCCCATAATAGTACCTCTCACCCTCAGAGTCAGATACTTTGGGACCCCTCTTAACGCTGCAACAGCTCCCCCTCTTGGAGAAAAGTCTTCTATGGATGGTACAACGCTAACATCCTTCTTGGAGAAGGTCTTGACATGATGTGTCCTTCTTGCAACACATTCTCCCTCCAAATTACGAACATGGATTGTCTTACTTGGTCCTGAGTAGGCCTCCTGCTGCAATAATGTTCTTGCCCTAGGAAAGATGTGTTGTAGGTCTCTAGCTTTCTCCACCCAAGCCTTGGCTGTACACTTAGGTGTCCCATAAAATGTGGGAAAGAAGAACCCTACCATACTGCGTTGTAGGGCTGATCCCTGCATCAAGCTCTCCTCCTTTTGATGAGGATTGATCTTCCTTCCATCCTTCATCCTGCAAAACTCCTGAAAGCTCAAGTTCTCTTTCAACATTTGATATTGGAGTTCATATTCTTCAAAATACTCTCCCAGGGTTTCCTCCTTATCTCCTACAGTTAGAAATGAAGGCATGGTATGTCGTTGTGGTGCAACTGAATGCCTCATGCCATATGAAGTGTTGGTGCTTGCCTCATGGAAAAACCCTATAGAATCCCCTTCATGTCTCATCTCCTTGAGGTCCCTTGCAATTTTCTGCAGGGTTTAAAGTAATATATTCAAAATATCTTCCTCCTCCATGCTGAAGATAAATTCCCCCCACAAACTGAGCCAAGAGTAGAGCTTTGATACCACTGTAATATTCCTTTTTGGGAATTTCTGCAATATCTTTAATGAGGATGTTGTATAAGGAAAACCATGCAATAAAAACACACAACAGGACTTGAATCCTATTATATATGTTTTATTTAGCTTGAATATGAAATGGCATCAGAAAAAAAACATTATAGCTACACTAAACAGATCTCCCTAGCTCATATATGCTCAGAAACACCCCAATCCCACAACTTCACAAAATAGAATTGCTGAAGACAACAACAACATAATTTTTATTAGGGAATCTATAGAAAAATATGATTTAATACAGATCTGGAGCTTTCATTAATCGTATAATCATAAATGAGAGGTTTGACCTCTTTTACAAGCACATTGGAACATCCCGGCAAGGGTTCCCAACAAAATAGCAATATAAAATGTAGCACTACAGAAAATAACACTGTACCCTGCAACTTTGTATTATAAAAGACTGAATATGATCTGAAATAGATGAATAATATAAAAATTGGAACAAGGCATTCTTCAATAGACCTCCCGGAGTGAAATAGACACCTCCTCCTCCGAAACAAACACAAAATAGGAGGGTTTAACCAAGCAGCTGCTGCTACTGCAGAAATGATGCAGTTACTAGAAGTTTCTGTGTTTTATATGATGCAGAATGGATATACTCAAGATATATGATGAAAAATAAGCTTAGGACCTTCCCCTTAGATCTCACAATCAGCTAGACCAAAGGTGAAGATGGAATTCCCGCATGAGAATTCTTTGCACTAAACAGTGTTGCAACTACAGCTAAATAGTTGGAGCTTGCAATCAGTCAAAAGACCAAAAAAATATGATTAATAAATGCCTTCCTTCCTACTGTCTCCTCCTTCTTATCCTTGGTGAGCTTCCTCACTCCGGACCCCACTCATTGATGATGTGACTTCCTTGAGAAGATTCCCCTTTCAAAACTACGCTACCCTAGTTGGTTTCCCTCCTCTTGTAGCAGCACTGTTGACTTGGTCAACTGGATCTAGCTCATTTCTTTTCCCCTCTTTCACACCGAAGTGGCTTTATTTTTCCTCCTAATCCAATCCCTTTTCACACTGGGATATGTTTTAATGTCCTTCCTACTCTTCTATTTAAAAAATGAAGTAGTTTTAATATTCCAAGTAACAGTGGCTAATTGGGAATATTATATTAGTTAATACTAGACCGGACATATGCTATGTGGTGAACCAACTTTAACAAGCAATGGTTAAGCCTACCAAGCTCTTTTGGAAGGTAGGAAAGCATGTCCTGAGATATCTCAGGGGCACATCTGAGTATGGTTTATGGTACAGACAGATGAATGAGGTGAAGTTCCATGGCTTCACAGATGCAGATTGGGTAGGTAGCCCAACAGATAGAAAGAGCACATCAGGAGGGATTTTCAGTATCGGATCTATGGTAGTTTCTTTGTAAAGCAGGAAACAAATATCTGTGGCACTCAGTTCTATTAGCTCCCCGTAATTTCAGCAGATTGGTGAGACTAAAACTGCGGAGAGGACATTTGAACCACTTTGGGATTCTAGGATCTGGCCCTCCCGAATCCAGAGAGGGATCTCTCTATAAGTGCAAAGATTGATTTATCTTTAAGGCTTGAAATGTGATATTAGGCTAGTTATGAAGAACAAGGTTTTTTTTTGTTTTGGTTGGGAAAAGATATGTGAAGGTGAAGGAAGTATAAATGAAGGGTGAAGGTGAATGAAAGTGAAAATCGACTCAACTAAGAAGATAGGCAAGAAACAGCTTCAATCCATTGGGCTATGGAGTCATAGTAGGATTTAATTGAAACAACAAGGTTCAAGAGTGCGCTATGGGGAAAGTCATCTATGTCATAGGATCTCTTTAAGTTGATTTTATGGAATGGAATGAAACAATAAGAAGGGGAAATCAAACAAATGAAGAACAAAGAGCAGCCTAAGATCAAGTAAGTACTTTGAAACTATCCTGCTTTTGGCATACACTTAATAAAGACATAAAAGTAATCTAAGATCAGGTAAGTACTTTGAAACTAGCCTACTTTTGATGCACTTTCAATAGAAAACATTTAAAACACAAAAAGAATAGCTTAAGATCAAGTAAGCACTTTGAACCTATCTTGCTTTCAGTATATTCTACGGGAAACTTTTTAAAGCAACTGTTGGAGAAGAAACTAGAGGACAAGGCTCACCATAGACTTACCTAGCTCTACTTTACTTGGAAAACTTATCAAGACAGTACATAAGATAACAAAGAATAGTCTAAGATCAGGTAAGGACTTTGAACCTAGCCTGCTTTCAACATACTCTTAGGGAAACTTTCAGACAACCTTTGGAGATAAAACTAGAGGACAGGGCTCACCATAGACTTCCTTAGGTTAACTTTACTTGGTAGAAACTGAAAATAACATTCAAGAACAATGTTTAGTTTAGACAGTAGGATGAGGGAATGCCATCATTCCTAACTGTTTGGATTGTATTAAATCATTCTTAAATACATAATTTGGGAAGAAAACATGTAGATGAATCTTATCATTAAGAGCAGGGTACCTTTGACAGTAAATCCTAACTCTATAATTGCTATTCTTTATCAGAGAAGATGGACATAATGGAAAAAGAAATAAAATAAAAATTTACAATAAGAAAAACATCACCGTTGACATAGACCAAGATCCCATAAATCAGCTTGTATTTGATGCTTCAAACCAGTTACAATCTTCAAGTCCAGTGTTTCTCTACAGCTTCAAACTTCTCATCTCAACTAAGGTATCTTCAATTACAAACAGAGCTTACAGCAGCTTCAGTAAACTATTTACAAGCAATAGATATGCAGTGACCAACATTATCTCATCTTCTACAGAAGTATTTATAGAAGAAATGAGGAGGTGGGATGGGATAAAAGATCTTGCAGGTTCAATTAATACAGTTTAATTCTTCTTGGCCTTTGAGGGGCTCAATGGAGAAACTTTATGATATTTCCTCTGTATTAATTGGTTTACATTTAAGTATTAAGCTTGCTGGGAAGATTTTTTTGACTTTAAGACTCTTTGTTATCCTTGTAATAACTTTGCTGACAGTTTACAATAAGTTCCTTTGGTTGAATTAACCATTCAGCTGTATTGTGGAAAATATCTTCTATTCTGTTCATAACTAGGCCTTCTTTGATTGCTTTGAGGCTGCAGGTGTCTTTTGGCAGCTGAGAGGATTCAATTAGCCTATGATGTGGCAGTGGAGGCTTTCTCGAAATGATAGATCTGATTGTCCATCTTTAATCATTGTTGATTTGCTTTAACTCTGTGTGTTAAGCTTAATTAGGCCTAATTTATATATTTTGTTCTTCAAACTGTCTTCAATTGAGTGGATTAGGATTTAGATAATAGATTTTAGGTCGTAATCCCTCAAAAATGCGTAAACAATCTTCAATTCTTCATCTCTGCTGTGACTAGATCCTTTAACACTAATACTCTTTTCTTGATTAAATTTTGTTGTGTCTTGTTGATGTGCAGGCATTACAGAGGTTTTATAATGGCATCAATGCTCATGAGGCACTGATAAAACATAATTCAGAACCCTGCGAGAAGATATTTTTCATGAATAAAGGCCTGGGGGATCGTCATCCCTGGCCTTTAATTTTCTTTTAAAACAATTTAAAAACCTTTAAAACCTACACACACAAAGAAAAATTAAGAAAAATCCTGCGGGGATGGGTTCAGACTGCATCAGAGTTTAGGTTAGTTTTGTGACCATTGGATGAAAGCATTCAATGGCGAGGATTCCCTGCAGAGGCGAGAAGGAGAGGCAGTTGGATGAATGGTGGGGAAATTAAGTCCGAGCCATTGATCTGCAAAGATCAACGGTCGAGATTGACTAGGAAAAGTTAATGTAGAAGGGCCACATTATCGCGAAATGGGAGAATATACAAAGGAAATGGTGAAAAAACTTTGGCGGAGGGAAAAAGGGTTAAAAATGAAATTGGGGTTTCGGAAACATTCTGGGCCATCGGATTGATTTAGAAAACAGAGATCAATGATGGAGAATGATTTAAGAAGTCCTTTGGAGGATGGGTGGAGGGCGATGAACTAAAAGGCGAGATTAAACGTGAGCCATTAGATCTCAGAGATCAATGGCGAAGATTAAACATGAGAAAATGCAGTGTAAACGGGAAAAGTGGTTTCGGCCAAAGAAATCACTGGTTTCACATAATGAAAAGGAGGGAAAGGCAGTATTGCCTTTTTGAACGCGATATGCGTTAGCAATCGACACGTGGCTTTTTAAAACCACCCACATCGTGTAATTTTAAGACATTCACCTCCAAACTCAAAATTATGCGAAACCGCACGCTGGCCGTCAGATCTGGGGCCTTAGAGCGGACGGTGACGAGGAGAGCGTGATGGAGAATAGATGCACGTGCGATAAAAGGTGGGGCAGGGTCAAGGCGGTTTTAATCTTGACCGTCAGATCAGGGAATGAACGGTTAGGATTGATCAATGGGGGCAGTAGGATCCAAAGGAGTTGGGCCTATCGGGTTGAATATGGACTGTTGGATTAGAACAATGGATGGCCCTGATCCAATCTTGGGGCTAATGAGATGGAATACGAGGCAGGGGTTGGGCAGAGAATGGGTCATTGTGGGCCGTTGATCTGCAGAGATCAATGACTCGTATTCACCAAAAAATTTATACAGCAGGGTTTTATGAATTTAACAAAGGGTGTCAAGCTTCAATCTGGACTGTCGGATGTATGAAAAGGATGCCCTAGATCTAATCGCGGGATCTCCAATCGGTGGGGGAGAGAGGAAAGGTGCAAAGAAAATTTGCGATGCGATTGAATGCGAACTGTCGGATCTTTAGAGAGATCAACGGTCAGGAATAACTCTGTGGTTTTTAATGTCGGAGGCTGTGGTGGAGGGCGATCAATCTGGACCGTCGGTTCTTGTGGATTCGATGGTCTAGATTGAATCGCAATGATCACAATCAGAAGAGGAGAGAAGAAAGGCGCAATGGTTTTCGGGATGTGATTGAACAAGGACTTTTGATCTCAGGACCAGATCGATGGCGGAGATTAATTTGTAAATGACAAAGGCAGAAAAATGGGCTTTGGGAAAGAGCAGTGTGGGCTATCAGATCTGGGTTTGGTGGGGAAAATCTATGGCTGGGAAACCATCGCAAGGTGGCCAATCGGAGGGGGGCAATAACTATTAAAATATGTTCAACGAAAAAACTCCTATGCGATTAGGGCTCGAGACTTAATCACTAGGTCCTAGGCGTGGGTTATATGGTGGGGAAGTGGTTGAGGGTTTTTAACCAAATGGGGCTTATCGGAATCAGAAAAAAGGAAGGACCTTTGAAATGCCCCCAATGAATACTTGCGATGCGAGATTCCGTGGAACGTTGATCAGGGAGTAGATCAACGGTTGGTTTTCATTAAAACAATGAACCGGCAAGACTTTATAAAAACATAGGAAAGTGAGATTTTAACGAAATACAAAGGAAATTTTGTATCGGTGAAAGGTTTTTATATAAAAAAGGTTTAATTGCAATCGGGGATTTTAAAAGCGAGAGGTAACACAACTCAATGGAACGCCCGATTGCGATTACACGATTGGGCCCCAACTCTTGGCTTTAACGCTGGTTTTATGCGGAAATAAAGGGGCTGGAGGCTAGGGCCAAAAGGGCTTAAGGCCTGGGCACAAAAAAGGCTGTTTTTTATGATTTTTCAAGGATTTCAAAGGGTTTTGAAATTTTCCGACAAGGTTAAATAGGAGTTTTAAACCTTATCTAAGGGTTTTATGGAGGAAAAGAAAGGAAATGAGGGAAATGGAGGAATTTTATGAGAAAAAAGAGGCTAAAAATGAAGGTTAATAATGAGTGAAAAGAGGGGTAAAATGAAAGGGAAAAAATGGGTTTTTAGCAGTCTTTTCCTTCAGGAAAACAACAAAATTTTCAGAATTAAGAGGGAAACAACAGTGAAGATTAACTCAAGGATAAGTTATCTTTATAAAACTTCAAGAACTAACAATTTGGTAATAAAATTGTTTCTTGAAGATTTAAAAAAAAAAAATGATTTAGCCACCATTTGATATGAAATTTTTTTATAGGTGGCTAACAGTGGCTCCACATGGGGGTGGCACTTTCTTGAAGGTGTCAAGAACTTCAGACTTGAATCCTTTGGGAGCTGATCAATGCCTCATCCATTGGGCTGCAACTTTCTTTGCTTTGCTTGCTTTCTTCTGCTTTGATAATGTTAGCAGCCATGAAATACAATGGAACTTTATCAAAACAAGCTTTCTACCTACCCAATCCTATTGATCTAACATTTTTTCTTCTTTGAGAGTGCATTTGGATTGGAAAACTCTTTTACAAACATTTTATTCTTTTTGAAAACATAAAACTAATCTAAGTCTACTTCTTATTTCTCCATGAACTCAGATTAAACAGTTGAGTTCATAAGCTTCTCTACCTAACTACTATGTGGTAGGATTAGACTGTCTAACAGATTTTCATTCTCTAACTTCTAAAACAAGAAATTTAAAAATCAGCCAAGTCAGGATTGAACAGTCTAACTTGTTTCTGATCTATGACATGAAAACAAGCTACACATAGATTATTATTTGCAAAAAATTAAATCAAAATGTTGAAGGCTTAAGATCTGAAAGTTTTAGGAACATCCTTCTCTTTTCTTCAGCTCTGTTTTTAAATTTGCTTGAGCTGTTCTCTGTTTGTTGTCTGGTTCAAGTTTTGGGCTTATTAGAACCAGTTTACTTCTATCTTTGACTCAAAATTTCAACAGATTAGAGTCATTCTTTCTTTTTGAATCTTAGATTCGGATTTTGAGCTTGTTTGAACCTTTATTTTTCTATCCTAATCTACCTAACTGATAAGCCAAGATTAAGCTGTTTGGCAAATCTAATTTCACTAACCTATCAGCAGTAAATTTAAAACTAATTAGTCATGATTAGGCTGTATGACTAACCAGAAGTGTGTTTATTTAGGAGTGGCATTTGAGCTTGCACACTTTCATATTTTTTTCCTCTTTTTTGGTATGGGGTTGTACCTTTCTTGTTTTTATAATCTGTCCTCTTTTCTATCCTTACTGTTTTTGTATTTTTTATTTTTCTAACTTTGAATGCAATGATGGATGAAATATTTATAATGAGAAAAAATATAAAAAGGCTTCCAAACATGATAGGATCAAGAGAAATAATGTTTGAGCATCCTGCCATTGACAGGACCCCAAAATAGTTCACCTCCACTCAATTCCTGCAAGAAATAAGAATTGTTACCAGTAGAAGAATGAATGAGATAAGGGCTAAGCCATAAGTTATCAAATTTCCCATGCTTCCCTTATCTTCTCTCCTTGAGTCCCACTTTAACACTTTGTCACCAATATTAAAATTACTAGCTTTTTTCCTTCTGTCAAAAATATTATTGATCCTCTCTTGCTTTTGTACTGCTTTGTTGTAAACCTCCTCTCTAGTTTGCTGAAGATGTATGCTCTGATTTATTCTTCTTACCATGTCATCGTCTTCAGACTATACCTCTTGGATCAGCTTCATGACTGGCACACCAAGGCTGGTTGTAAAAATTGCATATGTACCATACACAAGCTGATAGGGTGACATCCTAATAGATTTCTTAAGTGTTAATCTATCAGCCCATAGTGCATGCACTAGCTTTGTGTGCCAAGAATTCTTTTTTTCCTCTAGCAACTTCTTGATTATGTTCACCAAAATCTTGTTTGAGGATTCTACTAGCCCATTACCTTGAGGGTAATAAGCAGCAGAATGGCCCAATGTAATCTGATATTTGTGACAGAATTCAACCATCCTCTTGGATCCAAATGTTGCAGCATTATCAGTGATGATATTTCTAGGACAGCCAAATCTAGAGAGGATATGTGTCTCAATAAATCTAATGATGACAGAGTCATTGGCTTGCCTGGAAGGGATGGATTCTATCCATTTGGTAAAGTAGTCTCTTTCAGTGAGAATCCATCTATGTTGGGCAGATGAGGGTGGATGGATTTCTCCTATGAAGTCTAAACCCCACTGTTGAAAAGGAGCTTTAACAGTGATTGGATTCAAAGGTAAGGGAAGCAATTTTCTTTTTCCTTCAAAAAGTTGGCATTTATGACAGGAAATTATCATCTTGTGTACATCTAGAGAGAGGGTGGGCCAATAGTAACCAACTCTAAGGATTTTGTTAGCTATAGTCTTCCAGTAGAGGTGGCCTCCACATTCTCCTTCTTGGAACTCATGCTTAACCTTCTCTGCATCATTCTCAGGCAAACATTTAAGCAATAACCCACTTGCATTTTTCCAATAAAGACATTTATCTATAATGTTGTAGTTTACAGCCTTTAACTTTAAGAACCTTGCCTTTTTTTTTTATAAACCAGGAGGTGTATTTAAATTAAGCAAAACATATGTAATATCAGCATACCAAGAGGAATTCATAAAATGGTTTTCAACAATGGGAGTTGACAGTTCCTCTTGTTCATCTAAAGCATTTATCATATTTATATCAAGAGCATCAAAATTTGATTCAACCATTAATCTAGCTAGTCCTTGGCCTTTAATGAGTTTAGTGGGCTTGATATCTAAATCATATTCAAGTATCACAGCTATCCACTTACCTCTCTTACCATCTGGGTCCTATGTTAGAATGCCTTTCACAACTGAATTTGGGACAAAGGCAATGATGTGGGAGTGCAAAATGTAAACTCTGAAGTATTTTAAGGCTTTGAATAAGCCAAAGGCCTGTTTTTCCATAATGTTGTACTTCAGAGGAGCATCTCTCAATGCCTTGCTAAAGAATGCAATGGGTTGCTCTTGTCCCTGTGGATTTTTCTACAATAGGACAGCAGCTATTGTATGTTTTGATGCAAATGAAAAATTTAAAAATCTTTTGAAAATTCAGGACTTATTAGAACTGGTGTTTTGGTTAATGATTGTTTCACCAGCTCAAAAAATTTCTTTTCTTCCAAGGTCCATTTAACTCCTTGTTCCTTTTTCAGCATGTTTGTGATGTTTCTAAGGAGTTCAGCCAAGTTGGGTATGAACCTTCTTAAGAAATTAATCTTCCCAATGAAAGATTAAAGTTCCTTGATGTTTTGAGGATGAGTGATTTGCAATATAGCCTCGATCCTTTTTGGGTCTATTTTTATCCCATCTTCTGATATTATGTGTCCAAGCAGTTTACCTTCTTGGAGACTAAACAATGTTTTCTTAGGATTTAAAGATAACCCAAACTTTCTACATTTCTCAAAGACTATTCTTAAGTGTGTTAGGTGTTCTTCATCTGTTTTGGAAAAAAAAAATGATATCATCAAGGTAAATAATGATGAAGTAGCCTAATTCTTCCAATAATTCAATGTCCATGGCTCTCTGAAAAATAGCACCAACATTCATTAAACCAAAGGGAATTTTCACATACATGAAAGTGCCCCAAGGTGTAGTAAAAGTTGTCTTTACTTGATCATCAGGATGTACTAATATCTGATTGTATCTTGAGAAGCTATCTAGCAAAGAAATTATTTTAGAACCAACTACCCTTTGTAAAATATGATCCATCTTGGGTAAAGGGTAGTTGTCCTTCAATGAGGGTTTGTTTAAGTCTCTAAAGTCAATACAAAGCCTAATCTCTCCTGTTTTCTTCCTAACTGATACTAAATTAGACACCCATTCTGAATATCTAATAGGAACAATAATACCAGCTTCATACATTTTCTTGATTTCCTTCTCAACCAAAGGTAACTGCACAAGGTTTATTCTGCGCAGTTTTTGTTTAAATGGCTTTTGGTTTTCCTTGAGAGGTATCTTGTGCTGAATTATTTATGTGTCATAAGACTTTAAATCCTCATAACTCCACGCAAAAACTATTGAAAATGGCAACAAGAAACAGTGAAGGAGGCCTCCTGAAACATCTTTCCTGATCCTAGTTGGAAAGTGATCACCTAAACTAGGTGGGGACCACACATGTGATTTTTGTCGTATTTTTAGACTATGTCTATTTTTAGACATATGGATCATGGACCGGGAGCTGCAGTATTCTATTCTTGGAGGATTGGTCATGTTGGTAAAAATAGATGGATCTCTATTTTTAGCATTTAGGTCGAAGTCTATTTTTAGACTGGCGGGCTAAAAATAGAACAGTCAAATATTATTTACCCTTAATAATAATTGAACTCTAAGTCGGTTTAATCTTGGAGCACTTAAATTTGACCCCCGAGTGGGGCATTGCAGGTTGCCAGAAGAAATACTTTTCCTATAGGTTAGGTAAATATGCATGGTTAATTCAATTAGAAGCTCAAGTGGCGAAGTTACATTGGAATTGATGCGTGAGTTAATGGAGCTTGTGTTCTGGTTAACTAGTTGAACTAGTTGTATTTAGTTTAGCTGGCTAATACACTAGAGATGAGTTGTGTGAATTAAATATTATTTAATTCACAAATTATTAACTCATTATTCAACTAAAGAACACATCAGTTTAACTCAGTGCATGGATAGTTCAGTGGCGACAAGTGAAAGAGGTAGATGAAAGGGTTGAGTTAGCTATCAGTTGCGACATTAGTTGTGCATGAGATTTGCACTACACTTGGAGGAAATTACCAATGACAATTGCGCAGTTGGAGCCAGTGAGATTCGAACTTGGATCTCTATTTAGACCAGCCTTGATTGCGCAATAGAGGCAGGGAAATTAGTGGTTGAGTTTTGAACTTGTGACTTGTTCAAAACCAAGCTAGTTTTTGTGTAGCTTTGGGAGATAGTACTGAGTACTTGTGAGGAGTTTGTACTATGTATTTGCTGCATGTTCTCTCCATATAATATACAGAATAGTTGAGGGGTTTTCAGCTATAAGCTTTCCCCATACATACTGTGTTAATGTGTGTGATGATTTGATGTGCTATCGCTTCTATTCTTTCCGCATGTGACAATTAATTGTAGAAGAGATTATGTGTTATGCATGCAATTCGAAATTGATGTGTGATCAAGTTAATCTCCATTGAATAAGTGATTTATTTAGCAAATTTCTACATGGTATCGGAGCGATATTAATTGTCGAGATCTATTACGGTGATTGCAAACTTATTTCCTCGGACAGAGTCTGCATACGGGCCAGGTAGCCTCTGGATTCATCTTTCTTCGGAAAGTGAAAGGTCTGGTAAAAGCCCCTTGCAATCAATCTCTGATTTGGAAATAATTTGTTCTCAAGTGTAGATCGGAAGTGATTGAGTTATCAGCTGGTGGTGAAATTCGAATTTGCAGATTTGTGTTCTTGGTGCCACAGCGAAAATGTCTTTCAATGGTTTGCGACTCGAATATGCCTTGGAAGGAAGTTTGAATTATGTTGCATGGAAGGACCGCATGGAGGCTGTATTAGATGATAATGGGCTGTTGGAATTCGTGGAGAAAGAGATTCCAAAGCCTACTTCTAATGATGCTGCAGTTGTGGAAGCCTGGCGAAAGAAACAAGCAAAATGACGAAGGATCCTGTTGGACGGCGTAAAGGATCACATTGTATCCAGCCTGCATGGAAAGGCTTCTCCATATTTAATGTGGAAAGCTTTGACGGATCTGTACCAAAGCAAGAGTGACCAAAGGAAGCTAGCGCTCAAAGATAGACTCAGGAACATCAAGATGGAGAAAGGCGACAGTAACGCCGAATACCTCACGAAGTTCACTCAATGCAGAGATGAGCTGGGAAGTGTGGGGGTGACTGTCGAAGATGAGGACTTGGTTGACCTGGCTCTCCTTGGTCTTCCGAAGGCTTGGCATTCCTATCAAGATAGTTTCAATGGTCGGGAGAAGTTGCCGGGATGGGAACGACTGTGGTCGGATCTCATGCAAGAGGAGATCAGGAGGACTACCAGGGACGGATCTTCATCAAAGGTAACTGATGAAGAAGACTGCGCTTTGGCTGCCAAAGCAAGGAAGGGGAAGGGCAAGGAGAAGGATTCTCAATCCAGTGCAGATGGTAAAGAGCGTGACATGTCCAAAGTGAAGTGTTTTCACTGTCACGATCATGGACATTACGCCACGAATTTCCCAAAGAAGAAGAAGAACAAGCAGGTTGCTGGAGCTGCAGCTGGTGAGGCTCTTGCCTCGCAATTTGAGCTGGACTTCTCATTGATCACATGCATGTTGTCTATTGCATTGGGATCGGGGTGGTATTTTGATAGTGGCGCTTCCTTTCACATGACGAGAGATGCAAATCTTTTCAGTGACTTGGTGGAGAAAGGTCTCCAGATGCATGTTGAGTTGGGCGACGGTGGACGATACAATGCGACCGGACGTGGTACCATAACCTTTAGGGGGAGTCGGGTAAACTCATTCTTTTACAAGATATGTGCCATTTACCCGAGTCAAGAAGAACTAAATCTCAGTCGCAATGTTAGAGGATAAAGGGTATGAAGTTGTCTTTAGAGAAGGAAAAGTTTTCCTTCGACACAAGGCAACGGGAAAAGTCAAAAAGGTTGGAATTCGAGCAAAGAATCTCTACAGACTTGAAGTATATGGGATGTCTATGGAGCTTCCTAATGTTGGGAAGCAGAAGGAAGACATGCAACTGAAGCTTGAGAGGGAGCAATTTTTGCATGCAGGCGAGAAAGACATGCAACTGAAGCTTGAGAGGGAGCAAGTGTTGCATGCATGCGAGAAAGACATGCAATTGAAGCTTGAGAGGGAGCGGGTTTTGCATGCAGGTGAAAGTGAACCTCGGGATGTGGAGCAGCCACAAGAGGATCATGGAGTGGGAGAAACCACTCATGCAAAGAAATTTCGTGCCAGAGGGGCAAAGGGAGTGCATGCAGCTATACCACCAGGTGAGAGGTGGGGCGACATGCATGATTAATCCCATGAGGAGATTTCTGGGAAAGATTCATGAGATGGTGTGGATCTCATGGATTGAACACAACTACGAAATTGCCATGACAGTGATATCAAGATCGATTCAAGAGTGATAACAGAAGCAAATCAAAGTGACGATGTGGGATACGGAAGCGCGAAGATCGAGTTGACAAATACAAGGATGCATGGTGCAAAAAGTTCAACAGTGGCAATTGATTCACAGTAACATGTGCAGTTGGCCAAAGAAGAAATCGAAAGATTTTACCAATGAGAACTGAATACATCCAAGACTGAATTCAGTTTTGGAGCCTATTCGATTTCGAGTTGAACGGATACATGGAAGTTATGGCGCTTGTGAAAGGATCGAGCGTCATTTCAACCATATCGCATGCTAAAAATAAATATTTCTTGTTGAGAGGGTGTTGAAGATTGCAACAAGAAACAGTGAAGGAGGCATCCTGAAACATCATTCCTGATCCTAGTTGGAAAGTGATCACCTAAACTAAGTGGGGACCACACATGTGATTTTTGTCGAAAAGTCTATTTTTAGACTATGTCTATTTTTAGACATATGGATCATGGACCGGGAGCTGCAGTATGCTATTCTTGGAGGATTGGTCATGTTGGTAAAAATAGATGGATCTCTATTTTTAGCATTTAGGTCGAAGTCTATTTTTAGACTGGCGGGCTAAAAATAGAACAATCAAATATTATTTACCCTTAATAATATTTGGACTCTAAAATTCAGTTTACTCTCTTGGAGCACTTCAGTTTGACCCCCGGAGGTGGGGCATGCAGCTGCCAGAAGGAAATACGCTTTTCCTATGGGTTAGGTGAGCTAATGCATGGTTGACTTTAGTTAGAGCTCAAGTGGCGGAGTTCGGTGGAGTTGATGTGACAGTTAATGGAGATGGTGTTCTCGTTAACTAGTTGAACTAGTTGTATTTAGTTTAACTGGATAATACACTAGAGATGAGTTGTGTGAATTAAATATTATTTAATTCACACATTATTAACTCATTATTCAACTAAATAAAACATCATTTTAACTCAGTGTATGGACAGTTCAGTGGCGACAAGTGAAAGAGGTAGATGAAAGGGTTGAGTTAGCTATCAGTTGCGACATTAGTTGTGCATGAGATTTGCACTACACTTGGAGGAAATTACCAATGACAATTGCGCAGTTGGAGCCAGTGAGATTCGAACTTGAATCTCTATTTAGACCAGCCTTGATTGCGCAATAGAGGTAGAGAAGTAGTGGGTGTGTTTTGAACCTGTGACTTGTTCAAAACCAAGCTAGTTTTGACAACATTAGGAGATAGTCTTGAGTGGGGAGAGTTTGTACTGTCTGTTTTTATTTATTTTTATGTTCTCTCCATTTAATATACACAATAGCTGGGGTTTTTCAGCTATAGGCTTTCCCCATACATACTGAGTTAATGTGTGATTGATTTGATGTGCGATTGCTTCTATATTATTTCCGCATGTGACAATTAATTGTGGAAGAAGGTTATGTGTTATGCATGCAATTCGAAATTGATGTATGATGGGGTTAATCTTCATTGAATAAGTGATTTATTCAGCTAATTCTAAACATGGAAAATTCTTTAAGCAGCTTTCTGTGTATTTGATTTGATGTGAGGTGGTTTTGGTAGATTTTGAAGCAGTTTGATCATATTTGGTTCAGTTCTTTTTTATATTGCACTCTTGACATGATTTCTGACTCTGACTTTGGCTTCTTGTCCCATCATTGAAATCTGAAACAACTCTTCTTTGAGGACAGTTAACAACTTGAAGCTTTGATTGTTAGACTGCAGAGTTTCTAAGTCTTCTTTTCCTAAATATGAACTAATTTCTGTTGTGTTTTCAAGTTTGTTAGACAACAGATTTACATTAGCCATCTCTGGAGACTCTTCTTCTTCATCAAGTAGATTTTATTCACTAGGACAGACGGTTTCATAGTCTGAATCTTAACTTGGTAGTTCAAATTCATTTCTGGACTGCCGGAAGTCTTCTATTTGTTTGTCTCCATCAAACACTTGCCAATATTTCTCGTTATCCGAGATAGCTGGTCTAAATTTGATTTGAGTTGTACATTGTTTGGTTTCATAAGGAGTTAGACACGTCCTAGTAGCAAAAGCCAAACCATGAGCTTGGATATTTTGGTTTCTTGGGACAAAAATTAGTTTAAATTCCTCAAATGTTTTCAATAAATCCATGACATCATTTCGATAGGCTCTAATTCTAGGATTTTTTGCGGTATATTCCCCATTCATTTTCCTAATTATTAATTCTGAATCACCATGCACCTTTATTCTTTTGGCCCCTAATTTCTTCAATAAATGTAGGCCTAAAAGAAGGGCTTCATACTCGGCTATGTTATTGGTGCATTGAAAGTTTAATTTGTACGAATGCCCTTCAATATGATTGTTCATTGTATTGTGAAGCCACACTCCCACACCTACATCACTCTTAGTACAAGATCCATCAAAGTTCATACTCCAAAGAGGACGAGTTTCAGATTCACTAGTTTGGTTACTATCCTCTTCATCTAGTGCGCTTTTGGATTGTTCTTGAATATCAACACTATATTGAATTTGTTTTATTCCCTCATGTCTTTTATTTTGTTGAGGACTGCTCTCTTGACTCTCAAGGTTAAAAAGAAATGGATGATTGATCTGCAGCTATAGACCTGTAATTTGTTTTCTATGATTTTCGGATTTAGCAAACTATTTTGACACTTTTGTCTTGTCCTCCTCTTTTTCTCTATTTGCCGCTAATTCAGTTAAAGTTTCTTGTTCGTTGAATGTTTCATCATTGAACAGGATAAATGAATCAAGGCCTGTATGTACAGAATAAAGAGGAGAGTTCTGTGGTCTCTCTTGGCTGGTAACCATGTATTGCATATGAGATTCCCTGTAAAGTCTTCTAGTTTGATTAAGAACAGGGATGGTTGCATATGTCATATCCATCTACATAGTTCCTTGTAACTTAGCTCCCCAAGATCTAGATAACAACATACCATATTTTGGGGGTACATCAGCCACAACGATATCCATTACTAAACACTTGGCTGGAATTTGTGCTAAGTTTACACATAGGTATTTGATTAAGCCTAAACATTTCACTCTTATTGAGTCAAAGGAGTAAAGATCTTTGTATGGTCTAGTGATTTCAAGACCTAGGCTCTCCATTACATCTTTGGGCATTAAATTGTGGGAGGCCCCTGAGTCATGCATGGTGTTGTGCAAAATTTTTTCATGAACATTTAAACTAACATAAAAAGGAGGAACTGGTCCCTCTTGATATCTACCCTCAATCTTAGGACTGAATATGAGCTCTGGCTAGTCATCATTAAGATTGACAGTGTCATTATCTTCTTCTATGTTAAAAGCCTTTAAAATTTGGGATCTATATACATCTTGGGCAGCTAATTCAGTGAGAGGAACAAAGATTTTGATTCTGGCAATTTCCTGCTCCAAACTAAAAGGCATCTAATTCTTTGAAGTGCTTGTTTCATCTTTATTAACTGCCATTCTATCAGCAAAATTAGTTTGTTGATTTCCTTTATTTACATTTGTCAGAGTTGTTTTAACAGGAGCACTAGATGAGGTGCTAACACTACTAAGGTCTGCACTCTGTTTTTCAGTACTTTGAGTGCCTTTTTCTTTGTTTTTATCAAAATTTCCAGCCACTATTTTATCTTTCTGTTTTGTAGTCTTGGGTTTATTCACAGGGTTGTTTTTTGCAGAAATTTCAAAGGTCTTAGTCTTGGGAGTTTCCTGATTGATTTTACTCCTAAGGTCATACTCATTTTGAGTCTCTATGATGACATTTTCCATTTCTTGATAATAACTTTCATCCTCAGCTCTTTTATCATCATAGGGTGTGTATAGACCTTGTTTTCTAGTGTAATGAACTTCAAAATCATAATTGTCTACTCCCAGCATGTTGATGTCATATTACTCTATTTTTTCACTTGTTTCTTCAACCTCACTTACATAGTTTTAATGAAAAGGAGGAGTGATCTGTTGATCATCCTCCCTTGGTCTGTTTTGAGGTTGGTTTCTCCTAAAATTCTAATTTTGGTTTTGATTTATGTTTTGAGGAGCTGATTGGTTTTGAATAGCTTGTGCTCTCTCAAGGATGCTCATATTTTTCATCATCTCCTCCATCTTTCTTTCCATATTTGAGCTAGATGTGGAAGGTGTAGATTCCTCTCTAAAGGACACTTTCTTCTCATTCCTCATTCTTGATCTTTTCTCCATTAAGTTAACTTCCACAGCAAGAGCTCCTTTTTGCATATATTCAAGAGTCGGAGGATCTCTCTCTCTCAGCTGATAGGCCATTTCAAGATCAAATCCTTCAGGAAAATTGTTTAAAGTTGAACCTTGTGCAGGTTTTAAGTCTGGGGGAAGGGCATTGTAAACACTGTTGAACCTAGTACAATAAGCTTGCACACTCTCCCCAGTGTTTCTTTGGAGATTCTTGTAATAAAAAAGTATTTGGAGAGGGTTTTTCCTGACTTCCCATTTCTTTAAGAATAACTGATGGAAGGCTTGGAGATCATTAATATTGTGAGGGGTTAAGCCTTTAAACCATTTTCTTATTTCTCCCCCT
This sequence comes from Pinus albicaulis, assembly GCA_034641835.2. Taxonomy (NCBI): domain Eukaryota; kingdom Viridiplantae; phylum Streptophyta; class Pinopsida; order Pinales; family Pinaceae; genus Pinus; species Pinus albicaulis. Next base: position 968,630,461 of record CM076571.1, on the reverse strand, counting down.
AAACTTTGAGCAAATAGTCTAATTTTGACAGTTTCATCATCAATCTCGCTTCTGTCAAAGTATTTATTCATCTTGTCCACATTTTGTGAAGCAGTAGTAGCACCACTAGCATCATAAAAAATTATCTTGGACTGATAGTCCTGTGGAAGATTGACTATGGGTAAAGGAAGGACCAACAGGGCATACCATGTTGCCATGATAGGAGGTTGTGAAAATAGTGGGGGGTTTACAAGTGGTGGATTGAAAAGAGGGAAAGTAGGCTGCAATGGAGTGGTTTGGACAGTGGAGGTATGAAGAAAAAATGTGGATGGACCAGCAATAGATTGTTGAGCAGATCTAGGATGAGAGAAACCAAAATTATGAATGAAATGTAAATCCGGTGCTGTAGTTTCTCTACTACTAGGATGTTCACTTCTATTTGGGGATGAAAGTGAAGACTCTAAATCTAGCTGATCTAAATCATCAAGTGACCTAGTTCTAAACGGATTTCTTAAGTCAACTTGTGATTCTTGTAGAGCTGCAAGGTTTTCAGGATCAGAACCAGCTCTATGGGGTGATCTGAAAACAGTTGAAGATTTGGCCTTAGGAGACTTCCTAAGTATTCTTTCAGGGTTATCAACTATCTCAGGAGGGTTTGGGTTAGGGTAGGCTCTAGTATGAATCTTTCTAGGAGCCACTATGCTACTTTTTTAGACCCAATATTGATAAGAAAAGTTTAGCCAACTAGACAGTCTTTAAGAGGCTAACTGATCTTATAACAAGAAAACTTTAATCCTAAAGTCCTTTTAACTGAGTTTCTATGATGTTATGATGATAATGGGTCTTCCCAATGGAATCTTAAGGTCTTTTTAGGATTGTGGAGTCACCAGGTGGAAATTTTTAGCTCTTTTGGAGATAAAATGAATTATGGTCCACCACCATGTTTATTTGAATACCAATCTTGAAATATTTTTGGGTTTTCTGAGTTCTTTCAGTCCTATCGGTTCTAAGAGTGTCCTAAATATATTTCAACACTTAGCTACGGTGATGAGATAGAGAAATTCTACTCTTATGGCTAAGCTAGCTGATCCTTCAAGGTTTGAAAAGCTTCTCATGAGAATCCTAAGGTTTCCGTAGTTTGTCACTGACTCAAATAAGTTTTATCATGATTACCATTTGCTTGGTAGTGCTTGAAGAGGGCTACTTGTACTAAACTGAACAATGTTCTTGAATCAAAGGTTTTTCTTGAGCTCTTATGAATGTATAGGTGTAATTTCACTCAGAACTCCCTAGTATGGTCACTAGAAATGTTAGCTCCCCGTAATTTCAGCAGATTTGTGAGACTAAAACTGCAGAGAGGACATTTGAACAACTTTGGGATTCTAGGATCTAGCCCTCCTAAATCTAAAGAGTGGTCTCTCGATAATTTCAAATATTGATTTATCTTTAAGGCTTGAAATGTGATATTAGGCTAGTTATGAATAACAAGGTTTTTGTTTGTTTTGGTTGGGCAAAGATATGTGAAGGTGAAGGAAGTCTAAATGAAGGGTGAAGGTGAATGAAAGTGAAAATTGACTCAGCTAAGAAGATAGGAAAGAAACAACTTCAATCCATTGGGCTATCGAGTCATAGTAGGATTTAATTGAAACAAAAAGGTTCAAGAGTGGTCTATGGGGCAAGTCATCTATGTCATAGGATCTCTTTAAGTTGATTTTATGGAATGGAATGAAACAATAAGAAGGGGAAATCAAACAAATGAAGAACAAAGAGCAACCTAAGATCAAGTAAGTACTTTGAAACTATCCTGCTTTTGGCATACACTTAAGAAAGACATAAAAGTAATCTAAGATCAGGTAAGTACTTTGAAACTAGCCTGCTTTTGATGCACTTTCAATAGAAAAAATTTAAAACACAAAAGGAATAGCTTGAGATCAAGTAAGGACTTTGAACCTATCCTGCTTTTAGCATATTCTAAGGGAAACTTTTCAAAGCAACTATTGGAGAAGAAACTAGAGGAAATGGCTCACCATAGACTTCCCTAGCTCTGCTTTACTTGGCAAACTTATCAAGACAGTACATAAGATAACAAAGAATATTCTAAGATCAGGTAAGGACTTTGAACCTAGCCTGCTTTTAACATAATCTTAGGGAAACTTTCAAACAACGTTTAGAGATAAAACTAGAGAACAGGGCTCACCATAGACTTCCCTAGTTTAACTTTACCTGGCAGAAACTGAAAATAACATTCAAGAACAATGTTTAGTTTAGACAGTAGGACGAGGGAACACTAGAATTCCTAACTGTTTGGACTGTATTAAATCATTCTTAAATACACAATTTGGGAAGAAAACATGTAGATAAAGCTTATCAGTAAGAGCAGGGTACCTTTGACAGTAAATCCTAACTCTATAATTGTTGTTCTTTATCAGAGAAGATGGACAGAATTGAAACAAAAATAAAATAACAATTTACAATAAGAAAAACATCACCGTTGACATAGACCAGGATCCCATAAATCAGCTTGTATTTGATGCTTCAAACCAGTTACAATCTTCAAGTCTAGTGTTTCTCTACAGCTTCAAACTTCTCATCTCAACTTAGGTATCTTCAATTACAAACAGAGCTTACAGCAGCTTCAATAAACTATTTACAGTCAACAGATATGCAGTGACCAACATTATCTCATCTTCTACAAAAGTATCAATAGAAGAAATGAGGAGGTGGGATGGGATAAAAGATCTTGCAGGTTCAATTAATACAGTTTAATGCTTCTCGGCCTTTGAGGGGCTCAATGGAGAAACTTTCTGATATTTCCTCTGTATTAATTGGTTTACATTTAAGTATTAAGCTTGCTGGGAAGATTTTGTTAACTTTAAGGCTCTTTGTTATCCTTGTAATAACTCTGTTGACAGTTTACAATAAGTTCCTTTGGTTGAATTAACCGTTCAGCTGTATTGAGGCAAATATCTTCTATTCTGGTCATAACTAGGCCTTCTTTGATTTCTTTGAGGCTGCAGGTGTCTTTTGGCAGCTGAGAGGATTCAATTAGCCTCTAATGTGGTGGTGGAGGATTTCTCATAATGATAGATATGATTGTCCTTCTTTAATCATTGTTAATTTTCTTTAACTCTATGTGTTAGGCTTAATTAGGCCTAATTTCTGTCTTTTATTCTTCAAACTGTCTTCAATTGAGTGGATTAGGCTTTAGATAATATATTTTAGGCCGTAATCCCTCAAAACTACGTAAACAATCTTCAATTCTTCATCTCTACTGTGACTAGATCCTTTAACACTAATACTCTTTGCTTGATTAAGTTTTGCTATGTCTTGTTGATGTGCAGACGTTACAGAGGTTTTATAATGGCGTCAATGCTCATGAGGCACTAATAAAACATAATTCAAAACCCTGTGGGAAGATCTCTTTCATGAATAAAGGCCTGGGGGATCGTCATCCTTGGCCTTCAATTTTCTTTTAAAACAATTGAAAAACCTTTAAAACCCTCACAAACAAAGAAAAATTAAGAAAAATCCTGCGAGGATGGGTTAAGAATGCATTGGATTTTAGGTTAGTTTTGTGACCGTTGGATGAAAGCATTCAACAGTGAGGATTGCCTGCAGAGGTGAGAAGGAGAGGCGGTTGGATGAATGGTGGGGAAATTAATTCTGAGCCGTTGATCTAAAAATATCAACGGTCAAGATTGACTAGGAAAAAATAATGTAGAATGGCCACATTATCGCGAAATGGGAGAATATACAAAGGAAATGGTGAAAAAAATTTGGCAGAGGGAAAAAGGGTTAAAAATGAAATTGGGGTTTCAAAGAGATTCTGCGTTGTTGGATTGATTTAGACAACAGATATCAATGGCGAAGAATGATTTAAGAATTCCTTTGGAGGATGGGTGGAGGGCGATGAACTAAAAGGCGAGATTAAACGTAAGCCGTTAGATCTCTGAGATCAATGGCGGAGATTAAACATGAGAAAATTCAGTGTAAATGGGGAAAGTGGTTTCGGCTAAAGAAACCACTGGTTTTGCACGATGAAAAGGAGGGCAGACGGTATTGCCTTTTTGAATGCGATATGCGTTAGCGATCGACACGTGGCCTTTTAAAACCACCCACATCGCGTAATTTTAAAACATTAACCTCCGGACTCAAAATTACGCGAAACCACATGCTGGCCATCAGATCTAGGGCCTTAGATCGAACGCTCCCGAGGAGAGCGCAATGGAGAATAGATGCACAGGTGATAAAAGGTGGGGTAGGGTCAAGGCAGTTTTAATCTTGACCGTCGGATCAAGGAATGAATGGCTAGGATTGATCAATGGGGGCGGTAGGACCCAAAGGAGTTGGGCCTATCGGGTTGAATCTAGACCGTTGGATTAGAAAAATGTATGACCCAGATCCAATCTTGGGGCTAATGAGATGGAATACGAGGCAGGGGTCGGGCGGAGAATGAGTCATTGTGGGCCATTGATTTGAAGAGATCGACGGCTGGTATTCACTGAAAAATTTATACAACGGGGTTTTATGAATTTAACAAAGGGTGTCAAGCTTCAATATGGATCATCAGATGTATGAAAAGGACAGCCCAAATCTAATCGCGGGATCACCAATCGGCGGGGGAGAGAGGAAAGGTGCAAAGAAAATTTGCGATGTGATTGAATGCGGACCATCGGATCTTTAGAGAGATCAACGGTTGGGAATAAATCTATGGTTTTTAATGTTGGAGGCTGTGGTAGAGGGCGATCAATCTGGACCATCGGTTCTTGTGGATTCGATGGTCCAGATTGAATTGCAATGATTAGAATCGGAAGAGGAGAGAAGAAAGGCGCAATGGTTTTTTGGATGCGATTGAACAAGGACCGTTGATCTCAAGACCAGATCGACGACAGAGATTAATTTGTAAATGCCAAAGGCAGAAAAACGGGCTTTTGGAAAGAGCAATGTGGGCCATCGGATCTGGGTCTGGCGGCAAAAATCTACGGCTGGGAAACCATTGCAAGGTGGCCATTGGGGGGGGGCAATAACTATTAAAATATGTTCAACGAAAAAAATCTGATGCGATTAGCGCTCAGGACTTAATCGCTTGGTCGTGGGTGCAGGTTATATGGTGGGGAAGTGGTTGAGGGGTTTTAACCAAATGGGTCTTATCGGAATCGGAAAAAAGGAAGGACCTTTCAAATATGCCCAATGAATACTTGCGATGCAAGATTCTGTCGACCGTTGATCGGGGAGTAGATCAACGGTTGGTTTTCGTTAAAACAATGAACCGGCAGGACGTTATAAAAACATAGGAAAGTGAGATTTTAACGAAATATAAAGGAAAGTTTGTATCGGGGAAGGGATTTTATATACAAAAGGTTTAATCACAATCAGGGATTTTAAAAGCGAGAGGTAACACAACTCAATGGAATGCTCGATTACGATTGCGCGATTGGGCCCCAACTCTTGGCTTTAACGCCAATATTATGCAGAAATAAAGGGGCTGTGGGCTAGGGCCAAAAGGGCTTAAGGCCTTAGCACAAAAAAGGCTATTTTTTATGATTTTTCAAGGATTTCAAAGGGTTTTGAAAGTTTCTGATAAGGTTAAATAAGAGTTTTAAACCTTATCTAAGGGTTTTTATGGAGGAAAAGAAAGGAAATAAGGGAAATGGAGGAATTTTATGAGGAAAAAGAGGCTAGAAATGAAGGTTAATAATGAGTGAAAAGACGGGTAAAATGAAAGGGAAAAAATGGGTTTTTAGCAGTCTTTTCCTTCAGAAAAACAACAGATTTTTCAGAATTAAGAGGGAAACAGCAGTGAAGATTAACTCAAGTATAATTTATCTTTATAAAACTTCAATAACTAACAATTTGGCACTAAAATTGTTTCTTGAAGGTTTAAAAAAAAAAAATTTATTTAGCCACCATTTGATATGACAATTTTTTATAGGTGGCTAACAAGTTCAACGGAAGCAGAATACATGGCAGCAAGTCAAGTTGCATGTGAGGCTATCTAGATGAGGAAGATCCTGGTTGGTTTGTTCGGTTCACATTTAGATCGTACAATGATACATTGTGATATTCATAGTTGCATTAAACTCTCAATTAATCTTGTGTTTCATGATAGATCTAAAAATATTGATATATGGTATCATCATATCAGAGATTGTGTGCAGCAAAAGATCATGTTGCTTCAGTACATTCCTACGGAGGATCAGGATGTAGATATTCTGACGAAGGCGCTCACTAGGAGCAAATTTGAATACCATAGAGGCAGGATCGGGGTGAAAGATAATCCCTATCTTTTTGAGAGGGAGTGTTTAGATTCAACAAGATGATGAGATTAGTGAAAAGAGTTGCCTTCACTAAGTGGGCCCGCAAGCTATTTTTGGCGCAAGTCTATTTTTAGACATGGTGATCATATTTCATAATTTGCAAGATGTTATTTGTGGATGGTTGATCAAGTTGGAAAAATAGATGAAATTCTATTTTTAGAATAGTGGGCAAAGTCTATTTATAGATTGTCGATCTAAAAGTAGAAGTGTCAATTATTATTAGCTCTTAATAATAATCCGACAATAAACAATAACTTATTCTCTTGGAGCACTTAGTTTCAGTGCACAGATTTGGAAAATCAGTGGGCTGAAGGAATTACACAATTCCTAGGGTTTACTAATGGTTCATGCATGGAGGACTCAGTTAGAACTGAAGTGGAAAAGTTATGACAAAGTTGGAAGAGTATTTCATTGAGTTGTATTCAGTTTAACTCAGTTAGACTCAGTTGAGCTAGTTGTATCTAGTCTAACTGAATGATACACTAGTGAGAGTGGAGTGAGTTAATTAGTTAATTAATTCACAAATAATAACTCATTAATCAACTGAACAATACAACGATTCGCCTAATTCATGTCTGATTTCTAGTGAGTGTTGGAGAGAATAGGTGAGAAGACAATATGGATTGTCTATTGTGACTATAGCGGTATGACAATTGCACACACATTCAGGTTCAATGATTGAAAAGCGATCAAGGAAAGAAGTAATTCGAGTTACGATTTCGAGGAGCTATTCTTCGGCGAAGTTATGATGGGCGAGCTAGAGGCAAGGTAAGTTCCTTAGATTTATATTTCTTATTGGGCACCTCTACCGTTGATTGTACTGAGAGCTTGATGTACTAATATTTGTATGAGGATTGTTACATTATCTCCATGATACATAATATATGATAGTTGGGGTTTTCAGCTTTAGGCTTTCCCGTTAAACAACTTTTTTATGTGTGATTATTTTTATTTATGCTTCACATGTGTTTGCAATTAATTTTCCGCAAAATATTAACAGTGGAATGATTATGTATTTTGCAAGAAGTTAAATAATGTGAGATCAGGGGAATTTGGATGTATGCATGCTTAGTGTATACTAATTTCTACAACCTAAAATAATCATAGGGCCTGAAGAAAAAATTAAGAAATTTTTTTATTGGGGTTAGACGGATATTAAGAGGTTAAGGTTTGAGAGAAACCCTAGTTTATGGAAAATATTTGAGATATGAAAGCTAGAAACCTTGGCCTAGTCAAAGTAAAGATGCTCAAACACATGTGACAAATTTGATGAAGCCCTAGATGAGATAGTATCTATTAGGTATGATTTCTTATTGAAATAGTGAAGGTTGCTTTATTATGGAAAGTGATGGATCTTGAAGTTTGGCTCAAGAGGGAGATGATCACCTCTCATTGAAGATAAGTACTTTTCAACTTATGATGCTTCTCTATGTATTTACTTTTGTTTAGACTTATAGATCTTATTATTGTTTTGTTGATTCCTACATATATATTTGAATATTTGTATGTTTTAACCTCTTGATGAGATATTATAAGTGTATCCTTCTTGAGGATCATACTAGAGAAGAACTGACATTGGAAAAGGTTAAGAGGTATATGACGAAAAGGTGACAATGTGCTACAAGTTGCGTATGTAAAATTTGAAGGTGAACAAGTATTTTAAGACTATAAGGTATGTGTGGTATATTGTTTCAATATGGCAAGGTAAGTCCTAAGGTCTGATGAGAATGTCTCCTTCACAAATTATCATGCTTGTGAAAGTGATTTGTATTCATGTTTCTTATGATGAAATGATGCACTTGGTATTGAATAAGTATCTTACCTTTTAGACATAATGAAATTATTGATTATATGAAGTTACTTAATATTGGTCTTTGATATAGTGGTATACTTGATGTTCGACTACCATCTATCATTTTGGATATTTTGATCCCATAAAGAAAGTTAACACCTTGATTCTAGTAGATGTTCACTTGACACTATTGATATTGTCTATGGAAAGTATTATAGCCATGATGATAGAAGCATAAAAATGAGATCGATATACATAATATTTTGTTGACCATGTTTATATTTTGATGTGATTAGTAACTATGGTTGAATTCCTTGACTTGATTGAGCTATCAATAATGTTGTAGTATAGTCCTATTAAGCTATGTCACACTAACCCTAGACAACAAATTGATGTCATGACATGGTGATAAAGTTGTTGATGTTAACATGATATGATCATAATGAATATATGATATAGTATAACTTTATGATAGCATTATAGACAGGTTGATGGCATGAATGAAGATGGTTGAAGTGGATTCACATTCAAAGGGCGTATCTCTACATAAGATCATTAATCCTATTACCATTGGAATTATATGTGTATTCTTTACTATTGAAGTATGATTTATGGGCATGAATAGAAAAATATCTGACATTGTTGATCTGTAGCAATGTTCTGATCTGAGGAGAAACACTTTTCCCTTACTCTAAGCCTCAATCTCATGGAAGCATTATTACAGGTGTGGTTGTGGCCTCTCAGTCACATGAAATTAAGGTACGAATGTATTCTCCCAACATCATAGAGTAAGGCCTATGTGTGCGACTATGCCTACAGGACACATAAATGAAGTTTTGTGAATAAAATCATATGTTCACTTGAAGGATGTCAGTCCTACAGAAATGAATTGTAAAACACAAATTTTTATGAGCAGGGAAGTCTGAATGTTTACTATAATAAGACTGGAATTTAGGTTACAGGTGACCGAGATATGTATATGTTATTATGATTTAACTGTTGAATTATGTGCTGCAAGAGTTTGACTAGATTTGATTGATTGATATAGATGAGAAGTGTTTGGAGTTTTGACATGATAATGACTTAGAACTTTGACTTGATTATTGAGATATGTTCTAGACTATAGATCTCACTTTGATAGAAAATTTTGGATTTGACCTGATGAATAATGATTTGATTTGACGATTGGTGACTTGATAACAATGTTATATGGGCATAGTGAACTTCAGTGACTAATATTAGTATTTGATAATGGTTTTGTATTGGCCTCCTTATTATTAGCACAATGGTTGAATTATTTATAGTTGTCATTCAATATGATGTAATCTCACAATAAATGGATGAAACCTATTCTTAGTATATGCATTTTCATCTAGTAACTTATATTATGATCATGAGGATGACTTGATGTTGTTTAGGAAATAACAACTTGTTGGCATAGATAAAGTCATAAGGATGAAGTTTGGTTTAATATCTCTTATCACAACTTGTGTTAGGTCTCTGTAATTTGCAATATTGGAAAATACAAACTGCAAAGCCTGCATATGAACCACTTTGGGATTCTAGGATCTAGCCCTTCTGAGTCCAGAGAGGGATCTCTCTATAAGTGCAAAGATTGATTCATCTTTAAGGTCTTTTAGGTGTGATATTAGGCTAGCTATGAAGAACAAGGGTTTTGTTTGGTTTTTGTTGGGCAAGGACATGATGAAGGTGAAGGAAGTCTATATGAAGGGTGAAGGTGTAAATAAGTGGGAGAATGGTTTAGCTAATAAGATAGGCAAGGAGCAGCTTCAATCCATTGGGCTATGAAGTCATAAGAGGATTTAATTGAAACAGCAAGGTTCAAGAGTGGTCCATGGGGCAAGTCATCTATGTCAAAGGATCTCTTTAAGTTGATTTTATGGAATGGAGCAATAAGAAATGGAGTGGGGGAATCAAACAGATGAAGAACAAAGAGCAGCCTAAGGTCAAATAAGTACTTGGAAACTATCCTGCTTTTGGTATGCACTTAAGAAGGACACAAAATTAAACTAAGATCAGGTAAGTACCTTGATACTATCATGCTTTTGATACACTTTCAATAGAAAACATTAAAATACTTAGAATAGCTTAAGATCAAGTAAAGGTTTTAAATTAGCCCGCTTTCAGCATATTCCATAGGGAAACATAGAGATAAACATAAAGAGTAGTATAAGGACAGGTAATTACTTGGAAACTAGCCTGCTTTCAACCTACTCTTAAGGGAAACTTTCAAACAACCTTTGGAGAAGAAACTAGAAGACAGGGCAAACCATAAACTTTCCTAGTCCAACTCTACTTAGCAAGTAATGAAAATAAAATTAAAGAACAATGTTTACAGTTCAGACAGTAAGACATAGGCTCACCAACATTCCTTAACTGCTTGGATTGTATTAAATCATTCTTAAATACACAAAGGAGTAAAACATAAAGATAAAGCTTATCAGTGAGAGTAGGGTACTTGTGAGAGTAAATCCTAGCTCTATATTTGCTATTATTTATCAGAGAAAAGTGAACAGAATGAAAACATAAATAGAAATAACAATTACAATAAGAAACACATCACCATTGACATAGACCAGGATCCCATAAATCAGCTTGTATTTGATGTTCAAACCAGTTACAATCATCAAGTCCAGTGAGTCTCTACTGCTTCAAACTTCTCATCTCAGCCTATGTATCTTCAATTACAAACAGGGCTTTAGCAGCTTCATAAAACTATTTACATGCAACAGATATCCAGAGACCAACCTTTATCTCATCTTCTATAGAAGTATTTATAGAAGAAATGAGGAGGTGAGATGAGAGAAAAGATCTCTAGGCTCAATTAATACAAGTTAATGCTTCTCGGCCTTTGAGGGGCTCAATGGAGAATTTTTTTCTGATATTTGTCTGTATTAATTGGCTTTCATTAATTTATGAGCTACTTGGGAGAGTTTTTTGACTTTAAAGCTATTTAAGCAGGTTAGAAATAACTATGGATAAAATATCACTGATTAGGCAATAACTTTGCCTACTTATTGAAAGTTGCAGGTGGCACTTTGGTAGATGGAGAGGATTCAATTAGCCTCTTCTATGGTAGTGGAGGCTTTTCAGACTGATAAATTTCCTTTTTTTTACCTAAAACACCTTTAATGTTCTTTTGATCTATGTTTTAGGCCTAATTAGGCTTTGATCTTCTTTTCTGGTATTCATGTTGTCTTTATCTCAGGATTAGGCCTTTGGTTTACTGAGTTTGTGCCTTAATCCCTCAAACTGTGTTGAAAACCTTTAATTCTTCATTTTTTCTTTAATCCCATTCTTTGACACTGATACTCTTTGTATGATTAAGGTTTACTGTGTTTTGTTGCTTCGCAGGCACACAAAGGGTTTTATAACATTACCAGTGTTCATGAGACATGGGTAAAATTGGGATTTGAACCCTGTAGATTCCTTGTCTTCATGGATAAATGCCTGGTTATTTTTCAAACTGTGGAGAAACATTCATAACCTGCAAAAATACACAAAAGTTATGAAAAATCCAGTGAAAATATAGGTTAGGCTGCTTTGGAGGGAAGGTTTAATCGTGGTCGCCAATGGGTTTGACGGGGAGGCGGTTGGGTAAGTGGAGGTAAGATTAAGTCTGGGTCGTTGATCTAGGTTGATCAATGGCTGATATCAATTGGGATTTTTGTAATGCGGAGGGGAAATGTTATAGTGAAATGGAGGAAAATATCATAAAAAGGGAGAAAACCTTTGAAGGAAGCGAAATGGGCATAAATGCATTTTGGGTGTAAGGATGAATAAGAGTCGTTGATCTATAATGATCAACGGTCAAGATTTCCTGATGAAATCACTTTGGGAGGTTAGACGGAGGCAGATGCATTGAGACAGGGATATGATCTGAGCCATCAAATGAGAAAAACATACGGTTAAGATCTCGCGATGGAGATTTCAGGAGAAAAGGAGAAAGGGTGAATGACTTGGGGTTGTGAAACAAACTGAGTCGTTGGATCAGTATGATGGATGGCAGAGATCAAAAGTTGAAAAGTTAATGCATTGGAGAAGGTGGTTTAGTGGAAAACCAGAATGGTTTTCGCATTATTTTTGGGTGGTAAACGGTTTCGCCAGGAAAAATGCGATATGGTTCATTAGCTGAGATGGGTCCTTTTGTATACCAGCGGTTTCGAAATTTTTTTGGACGTTAACGTGCAGTCGGAAAAGTTTTGCGAAACGTGTTTTGAGCCATCAGATGGGAGGTCAGAGATCCGACAGTGCAGATCGCATGCGACGGGGAAAGCTGCGAGGGATAGATCTTGACCGTCGGATCTACAGGAATGGACGACAGAGATTTGTCGACGGGGGAGAATGAGAAGGGTAGGGTTCGAAAGAGGAGTTAATGTGGACCATTGGATTTGAGGAAATCAATGGCATGGATTTTATTGGAGGTTGGGATGGTGGAGGGTTACGTGATGGGCAAGCTTGATGCGATTAAGCGTTGGCCGTTGGATATTTCTGAATGAATGGCTGGGATCTCATCGAAGCATCGCATCGGCGGAGGCCAAGGGCAAGGGATTAAGATTTTATGATTGTGCGATTATGCGAGGCCGTCGGATTAGAGGGGAGATAAATGGCCCATACTCAATCAGAGGGGTAATGAAGAGAGGTGATGGGAGGAGTGCGAAGAGATCTTAGCTGTCTGTTCTTGTGGATTCAACGGTTAAGATCCAATTGGGGAGATTGGCGTTAGAGGAGCAAAAAGAAAAGGCATGCGATCAGGTTTAATCCTGACCATTGGATCTTTAGAAATGGACGATCAGGATTTCATGATGGAGCGGGAGTTAAATGAACAGAGGAAAAAGGTGATAGAGGGGATCAGGCACGACAACGACCATTGATCTGAAAAGATTAGCGGTGGATATTCACCGAAAACTCAAACCATTGGGTTTATGAAATAACAAAGAAAATAAAGGAAATGAAGGTTCTGATAGGGGTTTAATATCCTTTTAAGCCCTTAGCGCCCGGTTACAGGGCTGTAGGTCTTATGAGAAGTGGGGGTTATAGAAGTTAAGCCCTTGGGGGCTAAAGTTCTATATAATGTAATGTGAGTGTTTTTAGGCTAAAAAACAGGGTTTTAAGCCAATTTGAGGGTTTTGGTAGAAGGAAAAGGAGTTTTTTAAACCAAATGGAAGGGGATCAAATGGTTTTAAAAGGTTCTTGGAGTGAATTTGAAGGTTAAATGAGGCTTATGGAGGGGTTTTTATGGAGGAAAAGGGGATGAAAATGGAGGTCAATTATGAGTGAAAGGAGTGGTAAAAATGATGGGAAAATGGGGTTTTGAGCAATCTTCTTTAGGAAAACAGCAGATTTTTTAGGATTATGAAGGAAACAGTAGTGAATATTATATTAAAGGATAAATATCATCATGAGACTTCAAGAACTCACAATTTTGAACATGAATTGTTTCTTGAAGGCTACAAAAAATTTTAGCCACCATTTGATATGACAAATTTTATAGGTGGCTAATAGCAGCTCCAACTTGGGATGGCAGCTTCTTGGAGGTGTCAAGAACCTCAGAAAAGTCTTCTATGGAAGTATATCAATGCCTCATCCATTCACAACCTTTCCTTCTTCTTTGATCAACTGCTTATAAGATGATTAGAGCATTTGATATCAGTAGAAAAATTCATCCCCAAACAACTACCTACACAAGCTACTTCCTAGAATTTTTTCTTCTAAAGGTGCATTTGGACTTGCATACTGTTAGCCACCTATAATTTTTTGTTGTTATACCCAAAGGTGGCTAAATATGTTTTGAGCCTTCAAAGAACAAATTTCGTCACCAAAAATTGTTGGCTTTTGAAGACTCCTTGAAGGCCTTCTACCTTTGTCCAAAATCCTCATTGCTGTTCCCATCTCATACTCTGAAATTTCTGCTGAAATACAAAGAAGAAACTGCTGCAAAGCCATCCTTTTTCCCTTTCTCCCACTTGAAATTAACCTTCTTTTCCTTTCCCTTTTTTCCCATATTTTTCCTCTATTATTCATCTTTTCCTTTCTTCCCTTCATAAATCACCCTTCCCATGGTTAAAAACTCACTTTTTAACCCTTTCGGCACCCTTTGTTTCCATTAAAAAACCGTGAAAAATCATAAAAATACAAGTCTTTTTATGGACCTAAGCCCCTTGAGCTAAGCCCTAAACCACTTCCCCACCATACGTTTTTGGTCTGGAACCACTTGCTAATACGATAAGTGCTACTCGCATCGAAAAGAATCAAAGGCGCAAGTCTTTGCCATACTCCAAAAGTTTCGATTGCGATTAGCCTTGCTGCTTAAGACCCCCGATCATATTATTTACATATAACCCTGAGCCCGCCCCCGGCGCTTAAAACATTGTAAATTTTCATTACTTTTTTGCTTTTTCCTTTATAAAACCCAAGAACCCGCTTATCCAAAGTTTCAACTTAAAAGCTTGAAGTCGCGTGCTAAATATAAAATGGGTTGATCAAAAAGACCGATCGCGCAATCGCGATCGGAGAATTCACAATGGGTTGATTGAAAGACCGGGCCCGAATGTTTCGATTACGATTGGCCCTAGTTATATAAAGCCCGGGCCCATGGTACTCCATACACCCAGTGGCCCCGCAATCGGGCGCCAGCCTATCATATATATATTCCCCCTATTTCACTCAAAACCTTGGTTTTTATTGAAATTTATGGGTTTCTTACGAAGTACAAGGGTCCCGCCGGTGCAAGAAAACAAAGGATCTAGACCGTCGATCTAGACCCAATCGAACGGTTATCGCCCAATCGAAATGTTCCAATCGGAATGTTCCAATCAGAATGTTTCAATCGGAATGTTTCAATCGCACTGAAATTTTCAATCGCATCCCATTTTCTGCCACCTCCGATTGAGACCCTTCGATTGAATCTGGACCGTCCACGTGTCCAGATCGGACGGTCCAAAACTACTCCGACTTGTTCTTCTCCCCGCTCTCCTTTTCGCCTCGTCTACGCAAATCTCCACCGTTGGTTGCCTTCATCCGACGGCTTCGCTCCTCCCCCACCATCTAAAGCAATTTAAACCTATTTCTGCAGGATTTCTTAACTATTTTTGTGTTTTGCAGGCGTTTTAATGGTTTTCAATTGTTTAATGAAAGAAAGCCGAGGGTTGGGAAAGACGTTTCCTGCGCCTTCGAGCTGTTAAAGAGAACCATCTGCGGGGTTTTGCTCCATTGTTTTCTCAATGCTTCATGGGCATTGATGCCTTTAAAAAGCCCAGTGCGGCCTGCACATCGACAAGACACTGTTTTAATTCAAAAACAGTTAAAGAGTATCAGTTTGAAGACAGAGCACAACAGATGAAGATTGAAGACGGTTTTTATGGGGATTACGGCTAAGACCGTTATCAAAAGCCTAATCCCCAATCTAAAACACAGTTTAAAGGAAAAACCTAAAGTGTTTCATCAGACAGAAAGCCTCCACTGCCACATCTGAGGCAAATTGATTCCTCAGCTACCACCGAGCCACCTGTCACCTCAAACCTTTCAAACAGAGGCCGAAGTTATTGAAGAAAATCAGATATTCGCCTCCAGCGCAGCCAGGGAGTTACTTCTGCAAGGAAATCAATGTAGAAAATATCTACAGAGTTACTCCAAACATTACATATGAGCCTCAAAGTCAAATAAAACTCACTTCGAGTTTTAAATCATAAATGTAAAAGTTAATGCAGCACATCCACCTGTAATTTCTCCATCGATGCCTCTTAAGGGGCCGAGAAATCATTTAACGTTGTATTAAATGTGTTTTAGATATTTTCTCAGATCACCTCCTCATTCTTCTATAAATACCTCAGAAGAAGATGAGAAATTGTTGGTCACTGCATGTCTGTAGCATGTAAATAGTTTTCTGAAGCTGCTGTAAGCTCTGTTTGTAAGAGAAAATATCTATGTTGAGCTGAGAAGCCTGAAGCTGTAAAGAACCATTGGACTTAAAGATTGTAACTGGTTTGGAACATCAATACAAGCTGATTTATGGGATCCTGGTCTATGTTGACGGTGATGTTATTCTCATTTGTAACTTGTTATTTTATTTCTGTTTTCATGTTGTTTCATTTTCCACTGTAAAGAAAAGTTTAAATAGGGTTAGGACCTACTGTATATCAGTAACCTTCTCTGGCTGAGAAATCTTTATTTGAATGTTTTCTTCCAATCTGTGTTATTTAGGAATGACTTAATTCAGTTTAGGCATGAGAATGCTGGCGTTCCCTCGTCTTATTGTTTTAGCTGAATATTATTTATGAATGTTTACTTTCAATATATGTTGTGTGAAGATGAACTGAAGGAAGATATGGTTAGCCCCAGTCCCAGACTTGTTTTCATAACTAACTGATTGTTTCCCTTGGAATGTGTTAAAAGCTGGCTAGTTTAGAAGCACTTACCAGATCTTAGACCATTCTGTGTTATCTTTGTGTTTCCCCTTGTTTTGTATGTTTTCTATTGGAAGTGTGTCAAAGGCTGGTTGGTTTAAAAGTACTTACCAGATCCTAGTCTGATTTCGTGTCCTTCTTAAGTGTTTGTCAAAGTCTGATTGGTTTAAAAGTACTTATCAGATCCTAGGCTGCTCTTCGTTCTGCATCTGTTTAATTCCCCTTCTTGATGTATCACTCCATTCCATAAATCAAACTTTAAAGAGATCCTTAGACATAGATGACTTTCCCCATGGACCACTCTTGCCTCTTGTTACTCCAATTAAAACCCTACTATGACTCCATAGCCCAATGGATTGAAGTTGTTTCTTGCCTATCTTCTTAGCTGAATCATTTTTCCCTTTCATTCATCTTCGCCCTTCATTTAGACTTCCTTCACCTGCATTTATCTTTGTCCAACCAAAACAAAACAAAAACCTTGGTCTTCATAACTAGCCTAATATCATTACCTTAAGCTTTCAAAGACAATATCCATCTTTGTACATATTGGAGAGATCCCTCTCCGGATTCAGGAGGGCTAGATCCTAGAATCCCAAATTTGGTTGAAATGATGTTAACTCTGTGATTGGACTCTCCCAATCTTGCCAAATAATTACAGAGACCTAACACATACCTTAAACATCAACATTTTATTATTTTATTGAAAACATAAAACTATTCTAAGTATACCCTTATTTCTCCATGAACTCAGATTAAATAGCTGAGTTCATAAGCTTCTCTACCTAACTACTTATCTGTCAGGATTAGACTGTCTGACAGATTTTATTCTCTAAATTCTAAAACAGAAATTTAAAAGCAAACAAGCTAGGATTGAATAGTCTAACTTGTTGCTGGTCTATGTCATAAAAACAAGCTGCACATAGACTAAATTTTGCAAAAAATTAAATCAAAATCATGAAGGCTTAAGATCTGAAAGTTTTAAGAACATCCTTCACTTTTCTTCAGCTATGTTTTTAGGCTTGTTTGAGCTGCTTCTTCTTTCTTCCCTAGTTCAAGTTTTGGGTTTTTTAGAAGCAGTTCTTCTATCTTTGGCTCAAGATTTAAACATATTATAGCCATTGTTTATTTTTGAAACTCATAGGTTCAGATTTTGAGCTTGTTAGAACCTTTATTTTTCTATCCTAATATACCTTACTAATAAGTCAAGATTAAGCTGTTTGAAAAATCTAATTCACTAACCTATCAGCAGTAAATTGAAAACTAATTAGTCATGATTAGGCTATATGACTAACTAGAAGTGTGTTTCTTAGGAGTGGCATTTGAGCTTGCACACTTTCAGACTTTGTTTCTCTTTTTGGTATGGGGTTGTACCTTTCTTGTTTTCACTCTACCCTCTTTTCTATCTTCTATTGTTTTTCTATTTTTATTTTTTTCTTCAAGAGAAAAATCAACAACTGACTAAATGCTCAGAAGCTGAGCTTTATTGCTTTCCTATCTAACCTAATATAAATTTTTAAATATTTACATTTTAACTTACAAACTCTCTTTTCCAATACATCCAGTCAATCAAATGATCCCATGACCGGTCTTTTCTGCTCATCTCTTTGAGCATGCTGGATAGGCAGGGCCACTCCCATTCTCTTTGTTTTTTAACAACAGCTTTGGAATATTTTGTTGTACTTGGTGATATGCTACTGTTTGTAACCTTTATCCCTTCTTCAGATGTCTTCAGAAAATGAGCATAGGGATCTTGAAATAATGCCTGGTTAAGAGTACTTGGAAGATATGGTTCTACCAGGATTATCTCTTCCTTTTCCACTGGATCAAGGCAAAGATTCTTTTGAGGAAGATAGTAATCCTCATCTTCATTGTCATCTGAACTGGAGGACTCATCATATTTGGCAGTGTTGTCCTCTTGTAGCCCTGAGATATTCTGATCTGGTGGGTTGTACTCTATGAAGAGGTTATTATATTCTTGAGCAAGGGTATGTTCACTTGCTTCCTCTTTTTCAAGAGAAAGTTCCTTGGTTTCAACTTGCTCAAAAATTTCTTCATTGTTCTCCTCTTCATCCTCCTTTGAGTTGAAATACTGTTGATTCCCAATTATGTGAAAGCTATTTGTGATGGATTGGATTGGTTGATTGCTGCTTTCAAGCTGATGATAATAAAACTCATAGCACCAATCAAATGTTGGTTTCCCTGCATGATTAGTTTCTACTTGAAGCTCATCATCATTATCAGACTGATCAAAATTTGGAAAATCATTAGAAAAAACTATTTCACCAATCAAGCATATTGGGTTATTAGTTGGATTTTCTTTGAGCTGATCTACAAGTTTATTTTTTGTTTCAAGACAACAAGATTCAATAGGTAGATGAGTAGAGGTATTTTTTTTTAATGAATATTTGAGGGCTGACTATCTGTCAAATATTAGATCAATCTGTTCCTCTATTAAGAGAGAAGGAGTTTTCTTTTTGCTTAGGACAGAGGTACATCAGTCCTCTTTCTCTTGTGTTGGCTGATTTAAAGGCCTGATGTCTTCTTGAGCCTCCTCTAGGGGATCTTCACTTGTGCTTGAAGGGAAAATTTGAGGATTTTCTATTGTTTCCTAATCTTCTTCTATTTCAAATAATTCCTCATGATTATTATGACACTCAGTTTTCATATAAGGTTCATGACTTGTTTCTTTTACATTATCAAGATGCCACTCTTCTTGTGTAATCTGATATGGGTTATAATCTAGAGTGGGAGTTCCTATATGTGCTGGTTCTCCTTCCACATTAGATTCTGTGTTTTCTAAGTGGCTACTTGTTTCCTCAAAGCACTGCTCACTATAAGTTTTTGCAATTTGGTCATGAAGTTCTCTTATTATCATAGTACAAGATATAGGTAGGCAATCAGAAGTTTCTTAACAACCTTCTTCATTTCTTTCTTTATAACCTTGCTCATCCTCTTCTATAAATTCTTGATCATCATACATATATTGGTCACTGTCTAAGTCTTGAGGTGATTGGGCTTGTGTTTGATCAGGGAAAAGCATAAGTTTCTCTAGATCACCAATATTCATATTAGCCTCACACATTTCTATTATCTTTCCAAGCACGTACATCATCTTTTCCACCATGATTAGAAATTTTTCTTCATTGTTTTCTCTATAATATTGTTCATCATATGTGTCTTGTAGTGGTTGAGTTTGTTCTTGGTCTGAAACAAGCATGGGATGCTCTAGATCATCAATATTTAAATTAGCCTCATACCTTTCTATTCTCTTTCCAAGCATGTACATCAATTTCTCCATCATGACCACATGTTTGTCTTCTGGGTATATATCTAAATCCATGTTTGTAAATAAGAAAAGAGGTCACTGTATCTTTTCAACCAATTTAGAGTCTTCTACCAGTGGAGTCATTTGGTCCTTTGGGAGTTATAGAGTGTGGAGTCGCCAGGTGGAAAATTTTTAGCTCTTACGGAGGTAAAATTTTTTATGGTTCCACCACAATGTTTATTATGAATACCAATCTAAAGAGATTATGGGTCTTCTGAGGTCTTAAGGGTATATCAGGTATAACCTACTCAAAGTCCCCAGCAGAGTCGCCAGAATGTTAGGTCTCTATAATTTTCAAGATTGGAAAATACAAACTGCAAAGCCTACATATGAACCACTTTGGGATTCTAGGATCTAGCCCTCCTGAATCCAGAGAGGGATCTCTCTATAAGTGCAAAGATTGATCTATCTTTAAGGTCTTTTAGGTGTGATATTAGGCTAGTTATGAAGAACAAGGGTTTTTTTTTGTTTTGGTTGGGCAAGGGCATGATGAAGGTGAAGGAAGTCTATATGAAGGGTGAAGGTGTAAATAAGTGGGAGAATGGTTCAGCTAATAAGATAGGTAAGGAGCAACTTCAATCCATTGGGCTATGGAGTCATAAGAGGATTTAATTGAAACAGTAAGGTTCAAGAGTGGTCCATGGGGCAAGTCATCTATGTCAAAGGATCTCTTTAAGTTGATTTTATGGAATGAAAAAATAAGAAATGGAGTGGGGGAATCAAACAAATGAAGAACAAAGAGCAGCCTAAGGTCAAGTAAGTACCTGGAAACTATCTTGCTTTTGGTATGCACTTAAGAAGGGCACAAAAGTAATCTAAGATCAGGTAAGTACCTTGATACTATCCTACTTTTGATACACTTTCAATAGAAAACATTAAAATACTTAGAATAGCTTAAGATCAAGTAAAGGTTTTAACTTAGCCTGCTTTCAGCATATTCCATAGGGAAACATAGAGATAAACATAAAGAGTAGTCTAAGGATAGGTAAGTACTTGGAAACTAGCCTGCTTTCAACATACTCTTAACGGAAACTTTCAAACAACCTTTGGAGAAGAAACTAGAAGACAGGGCAAACCATAAACTTTCCTAGTCCAACTCTACTTAGCAAGTAATGAAAATAACATTCAAGAAAAATGTTTAAAGTTCAGACAGTAAGACATGGGCTCACCAACATTCCTTAACTTCTTGGACTGTATTAAATCATTCTTAAATACATGAAGGAGGAAAACATAGATATAAATCTTATTAGTGAGAGTAGGGTACTTGTGAGAGTAAATCCTAGCTCTATATTTGCTGTTCTTTATCAGAGAAAAGTGAAAAGAATGAAAACATAAATAGAAATAAAAATTACGATAAGAAATACATCACCATTGACATAGAACAAGATCCCATAAATCAACTTGTATTTGATGTTAAAACCAGTTACAATCATCAAGTCTAGTGAGTCTCTACTGCTTCAAACTTCTCATCTCAGCCTATGTATCTTAAATTACAAACATGGCTTCAGCAGCTTCATAAAAATATTTACATGCAACAGATATCCAGAGACCAACCTTTATCTCATCTTCTATAGAAGTATTTATAGAAGACATAAGGAGGTGGGATGACAGAAAAGATCTTTAGGCTCAATTAATACAAGCTAATGCTTCTCAACCTTTGAGGGGCTCAATGGAGAATTTTTTTCTGATATTTTTCTGTATTAATTGGCTTTCATTAAGTTATTAGCTACTTGGGAGAGTTTGTTGACTTTAAAGCTCTTTAGGTAGGTTATAAATAACTCTGGCAAAAATAAAATTGATTAGGCAATAACTCTGCGTACTTTTGATTTATTGAAAGTTGCAGGTGGCACTTTGGTAGATGGAGATGATTCAATTAGCCTTTGATGTGGCAGTGGAGGCTTCTCGGACTGATAAATTTCCTTGTTTTCACCTAAAATAGCTTTAATGTGCATTTGATCTGTGTTTTAGGCCTAATTAGGCTTTGATCTTATTTTCTGGTCTTCATGCTGTCTTTATCTCAGGATTAGGCCTTTGGTTCACTGAGTTTGTGCCTTAATCCCTCAAACTATGTTGAAAACCTTTAATTCTTCATTTCTACTTTAATCCCATTCTTTGACACTGATACTCTTTGTCTGATTAAGGTTTACTATGTTTTTTTGCTTCGCAGGCGCGCAGAGGGTTTTATAACATTACCAATGTTCATGAGACATGGGTAAAATTGAGATTTGAACCTTGTAGATTCCTTGTCTTCATGGATAAAGGCCTAGGGGATCGTCATCCCTGGCCCCTGATTTATTTTCCAAACTGTGGAGAAACCTTAATAACCTGCAAAAATACACAAAAATTATGAAAAAATCGGTGAAAATATAGGTTAGGCTGCTTTGGAGGCGAGGTTTAATCGTGGCCGTCGATCCAGATTGATCGACGATCGAGATTGCTCGATGGGTTTGATGGGGAGGCGGTTGGGTAAGTGGAGGTAATATTAAGTATGGGCCATTGATCTAGGTTGATCAATGGCTGAGATCAATTGGGAGTTTTGTAATGCGGATGTGAAATGTTATAATGAAATGGAGGAAAATATAATAAAAAGGGAGAAAACCTTTGGAGGAAGCGAAATGGGCGTAAATGCATTTTAGGTGTAAGGATGAATAAGAGCCGTTGGTATAGAATGATCAACAGTTGAGATTTCCTGATGAAATCGCTTTGGGAGGTTAGACGGAGGCAGATGCATTGAGACGGGGATATGATCTGAGCTGTCAAATGAGAAAAACGGATGGTTAAGATCTCGCGATGGAGCATTCGGGAGCAAAGGGGAAAGGGTGAATGACATGGGGTTCCAAAAAAAACTGAGCCATTGGATTAGTATGATGGATGGCAGAGATGAAAAGGTGAAAATTTAATGCAGTGGAGAAGGTGGTTTAGCAGAAAACCAGAATGGTTTTCGCATTATTTTTGGGTGGTAAACGGTTTCGGTAGAAAAAATGAGATATGGTTCATTAGCTGATACGCGTCCTTTTGGATACCAGTGTTTTCGGACTTTTTTTAGACATTAACGTGCAATAGAAATTTTTTTGCGAAATGTGTTTTGAGCCATCAGATGGTAGGTCAGAGATCCGACAGTGCATATTTCACGCGATGGGGAAAGCTGCGTGGGATAGATCTTGACTGTCGGATCTATAGGAATGGACAACAAAGATTTGTTGACGGGGGAGAATGAGAAGGGCAGGGTTCGAAAGCGGAGTTAATGTGGACCGTTGGATTTGAGGAAATCAGCGGCGGGGATTTGATCAGAGGTTGGGATGGTGGAGGGTTACACGATAGGCGAACGCAATGTGATTAATCGCTAGCCATTGGATCTTTCTGAATGAACGGCTGGGATCTCATCGGAGCATCGCATCGGCGGAGGCCAAAGGCAAGGGATTAAGCTTTTTCGATTGTGCGATTATGCAAGGGCCGTCGGATTAGAGGGGAGATCAACGGTCCATACTCAATCGGACGGGTAATGGAGAGAGGTGATGGGCAGAGTGTGACGAGATCTTAGCTTCCGGTTCTTGTGGATTCAACGGCTAAGATCTAATTGGGGAGATCAGCGTCAGCGGTGCAAAAAGAAAAGGCATGCGATTGGGTTTAATATTGACCATTAGATCTTTAGAAATGGACGATCAGATTTCATGATGGAGCAGGAGTTAAATGAACAAAGGAAAAAGGTGATAAAAGGGATCGAGCACGACAACGACCGTTGATTTACAAAGATCAGCGGTGGATATTCACTGAAAACTCAAACCATCGGGTTTATGAAATAACAAAGAAAATAAAGGAAATGAAGGTTCCAATGGGGGTTTAAGATCCTTTTAAGCCCTTAGCGCCCGGTTGTGGGGCTATAGGTCTTATGAGAAGCGGGGTTTATAGAAGTTAAGCCCTCGCAGGCTAAAGTTCTATATAATGTAATATGAGTGTTTTTAGGCTAAAAAACAAGGTTTTTAAGCCAATTTGAGGGTTTCGGTAGAAGGAAAAGGAGTTTTTTAAACCAAATGGAAGGGGATCAAATGGTTTTAAAAGGGTCTTGGAGTGAATTTTAAGGTTAAATGAGGCTTATGGAGGGGTTTTTATGGAGGAAAAGTGGATGAAAATGGAGGTCAATTACGAGTGAAAGGAGGGGTAAAAATGATGGGAAAATGGGGTTTTGAGCAGTCTTCTTTAGGAAAACAGCATATTTTTCAGGATTATGAAGGAAACAATAGTGAAGATTATCTTAAGGGATAAAGATCATCATGAGACTTCAAGAACTCACAATTTTGAACATGAATTGTTTCTTGAAGGCTACAAAAAAATTTAGCCACCATTTGATATGAAAAGTTTTATAAGTGGCTAACAACTTGTTCGAATGACAATAGAAGAATTAGTGACTTGATGAGCTCTCTACATGTCACTTGGTATAAAGAATTTGATACTATGATAGTGATGATTTTGATATTAGTTTTGATCTGGCCTCTAAACTTTGATAAGCTGACTTAGTTGATTTTATTACACAATATTTATTTATGTAAGACTGAACATATTGGTTTTATAAAGTATTATGATGGTAGAGAAAATTTTATATTTCCACATTGACAGGATGATGTGTCAATCCATAACTCTACTTCAAAAGTGTTCCAAGGTATGATTTCAATTTTGGTTAGGGTTTTATATGCCGGCGATATACTATTGACAGGTAATGAGACTCAGATGATATAATTAAGAGGGAGATGGATTATGAAGATCGAAATAATGAATCATGATATGGTGAACCAATTTATGAAATTGGGAAAATAAAATATATGTTGCGAAGCTATTGAAGAAGTGTTGGAAATTAGAAATTCAAATCCTTGGACACTCCAATTGAATTTCAAGAAGTTGTGAAGAGATATTTTTGAACTCATCTTGGAAACCAATAGTTGATTGAAGAAATGATGTTCCAATTGAACACATGTCTATATATGTTATACATCTAAGTTGATTCATGATTGAGTTTCTTCATACACATAGAGTTGATATATTTTCATAGGATGATCTATCTTTGACATTATTTTTGTGATATGTGACTAATTGGATGTACTGATGATGATTGGGATCATTATTGATGAGATTAACACATATGAGTATTTCCTTAGTATGATATCTACCATGATTTTTTGGATGAGAAGTTCATAGATTTAAGCATAACCGAGTTTGAGTGTGATGATTGTTAGCATGACTAGCTATGAGGCAAGATGAAGAATATTTTTGGAAATATGTTTGAGAAAGTTATAGATATGACATGGATACCTTGCGATGACAAAGAGTGAGATCTTATTGGTAGAGAATTCCATATATATATCTTGGATTCAAATACCTTCATATATTGAGATGGTGTTGATGTACAAGACAAGCTTAGGATTGTGGTTGGCACATCCTTGAGAGGGAGGATAATTATGGTATACCTTTTGTGATATATATGTATATTTTATTCTAACATGATATTTAATTTAATTTCATGTATGAACAAGAAACAACTGATATTGAGACATGATGATTACCATATATAATTACGATGATATGTTGTTGATATACAAAAATAATCGCTAATCAAGGACACTAAGCCAACTATTCCTCCCCTATTTGAACTCCCATGGTGTGGAATTGAAATATAGGGCTCCTAAGGTTGAGGGATCTCTGGAAAATAGGGTATAACCCCTATTTTTTACCCATAGTGTTGGATATGTTGCTCCCCTATCTACCCATAGGGTTGGAGATGTTGCTCCCCTATCTAACCATAGGGTTGGCGATGTTGCTCCCCTATCTGGTCTATGCAGAGTATACCCCATTTGGAATCATACCCATAAGTAGGGCTTGCTGGGAATATCGCTCCCCGTCCAGCCAACGGGTTGAGAGTATACTTGGGGGTGTACAACCTAAGTCGATTATGATGCAGGTGTTCTACCACATGACTACTTAGAGTCGTCGATGGGAAGATCAATAGTCAATAGGATTGGGTTGCAATTTTCTCCCCTATGATGTTACAGGTTGATATTGAGATCCCCGATGAGATTATCAGGTTGATATTCACTCTCGTATGTGTTTGGATATCTTATTTAGTGATATGGGGTCATAGTGGTAGCTCCCACATGAGATTATGGGTTGAGATATGCTCCCCGATATGATTCCTGGTTGAGATGATCCTCCTAATGATATTCTCTTCGATAATGATGCAAATTGACTCTCCATTTATTTGATTCTGGGCAGTAGCATGCTAGCAGAGATTCCAAGTAGTATCCTGATGGAAAGAGGGTGGTATATTGACCTCCGAGATGATGCAAAATTCATCTTCTTTTATATTCGAGAATGTTCAACATATGAGAAAGGAAAATCATGAGATAAGTAGGAATAAGAAATATATGAATTAATATGATTAGTGATGATAAATGATGATACTTGAGACTCGATAGGATATAATGACAGGATGAAATGTTGATTGATGGTCAGATATTGGAAGGTGGAATTATCCTTAGTTGAGAGGGAGTGATAAAGATATGAAAATGCAATCAAAGTCCACTTTGGATAGCTCACTTGATGTAGATAATTATTTCATTTAATTCCTATTTTTGAGAGGAAAAAATTTAACCTAAATATTACTCAAATTGGATAAGGGAAAGTGTATTTATGAATAAAATCCCACATGTTCATATTTGATAAGGTCATCCCTAAAGTAAAGTGAACTCCTTTGGAAGGCTATAAATACAAGTGACCTCTACCTCATTTAGACATCATAATAAGAGAATATTCTATCTTGGTTTTTGGCTCGCATAGGTCTGAGGCTCGTGCAATGATATGTATATGTAAACTTGAGAGTTTATGGTGAAAATTGCAAGTGAAATATTTATGTTTTTTAGGAAATTATTTCAATTACATTAACACATAAACATGCTTTTAAAATTCGTTTTACATAAAATAAAGAATACATCAGTACCACAAAAACATACATAAGAAAATAAATGATGAAGGAGTTCACCCCTCTATGGCTACATCTCTTGGTCTATCTTCCAATGTTGGGCCTCTTTCATTATGCTCAAAAATATGTGTTTACATCAAGTTACAGTGCTAAAAATGAAAAACAATGTATCCAATGGCTCCAGAACAGCCAAAAACAACTATTTGGGCTCTCTCTGCACTCAAAAAGGTCGAAAATTGATTGAGTTATGCTCCATATAGTTTTTCCTGCTAACTGTTCTAAAAAATCGACCTTTTGCAGCCACGTGGAGTGACAATTTTTCCCCATGTTGGCAAGATTCCCACCGGTATAGGTGCAATTTTTCAAACCTTTAAATGCACTATGTCGCCCATGAACCAAATAAAAAGGCACCACATTGTGCATTATGAGCCATTGGATGTGGGGTTGGTTTGAATGAACTCCCACTAGTGATTTAACCTCCGCTCATACCATGGTTGCATTGAGTTTTGGTTGGGTTTCGTTGTGGTTGAACTAACTGCCAACTCAAAACCATAACATTAACCATGACCAAAATGTTGAATTTCTTGATGCGTATAGAATGTCAGTGGTTTAACAATCGTTAACCCATCATAACATAAAACTTAAGTGTCATAACTGTTCACATGCAATGTGACTTTGAAACTGCAGGTGGTTGGCTAGTGCCACTAAATTAACCATAACAATACACTTAACCTCCCAAAATCATCCACATGTGTTGACCTCTGGTTTAACTTACCATTGGGTTTAAATGTTGAACCCCATGCCAATTGTGCATACCATAACCATATCTTCCAATAAATTGGGGCATGTGATGAAACGTATAGACCATCGGTTAGCTGGTGGAGAGACTTCGTTTTGACTGTAAAATATTTTTTATCTTGAAATCATATGGTGTGCACATTACATGTGGTTCGGTGGTATGACATAACCTCCACCCAAAATTTAGTTAAACAATATATGTGATTTTTCATATATAATATTGGTTGCGGCATACGTTATAACATATGGTGGTGGGGCATATAATACAAAGTTTGGGGTTTAATATATCGTGTCATATGGTATTGGGGTTGGGATTAACTTAAGACCTTTTCTGCCTGTCACGTAGCGTGGTTGGGTGGACCAAGGTCCAAGGTTAACCCCAATCCTAAACCCCAAACAATTTACAATGAAATCTTAAATATGGGTGAAGAAGTATAGTTTACAAGGAACATGTGCAATAGGATGGTAGAGCTTGGCGCTGTTAGATGGGAGGTCATGCATTTGAATCCATCAGAGTTTGGTTAGCCTAATACCAAAATTTTACATGATGAAGAGAAGGTCACATGGCAGCCACTGATTAGCCCACATGGATCTCCCTAATTGGGCCACCACATCGACCCTTGAACCAATAAAATCACACCATCCTCGACCAACCATAGAAGGAAAATTTTAAAATAATGATAGGTTCACATAATACATAGTCACCTACACAGTCAGATGCCCACTCAGCATATAGACTATTGACTAGGTGTACCTACAACCCAAAACCAAAAAAAATTAGTTGTTTTCTAATTCATTCAGAACATGGTATCAAGAGCATACAATATTGGTTTTTGAGTGTGTTGTGGCTCATTTGCAATATCCTTTATTTTAAACTTTTCAAAAATACAAAAAAAAATAGAAAAACATGAAAATGTATGTTAAAGTACAAAGTTTGTCATACTTTAGCATAAAAGATGTAATATTTTTGTATAAGTTTTAAAGTTTAATACTTTAATTTTTTCATGAAAGCAGGTCCCAAAACTCATATTAATTAACGAGCAATTTGATGAGTGTGATCCGATGATTCGTCTGTCAGGCAATAAAAGTGGCAACCCATGGGCACATTTAGCACGCCGGTTAACAAGGAGGGTGCCTCCACAGTTTACCTAGTTGACTGTGGGGCCAATAAAGATCTACGACCACGATTAACTGCGGGGGCATGACCCTCATAAGCTATTCATACCTTCAAGGCTCCCACAATGACATAATAAACTGGTGACAACTAGTAGCCACGTCTTAGTACTGTTTAACAATATTTTGGCGCTTCAACTCAGCATTTAATTTACAAACCCATGCCACCTATTTAAAATTGGTTCCTATTTCACAAGGTTATTGTTATTCCTTTACACTTGTCGAGTTGTCTGTGTCTGTGCCTAATTTCATTGTTATTCGCCACCTTGTCAGTGTTTTCCATCCGAATCTAAATTATGGCCAAGCATCCGTCTCTGTCAGGTTCATCCAGTCATATTCCTCTCACGGACACTGAGAGGGATATTC
This sequence comes from Pinus albicaulis, assembly GCA_034641835.2. NCBI lineage: Eukaryota > Viridiplantae > Streptophyta > Pinopsida > Pinales > Pinaceae > Pinus > Pinus albicaulis. The sequence continues at coordinate 968,601,318 of CM076571.1, read as the reverse complement.
AAGATGTTGTTTTTTCTTTAGATCATCTCCAGTTCTATCAACAATTCTATCTGAATGACAAAGCATCCCCAATTTTCACCGCCATGGTCAAAGAAGGTGTATCGTCTGCATGCATTCCAACATGGAAAATTTTAAGGATGGAAATTTATCTTAAAGATTAGAAACCTTGGTGAATATTACTAATCCATAATATGCAAAGTATAAAATTCTTGGTGATATTTTAGATAAAATATTCAAAATTCTAATGATTTTATATAGTCCCTATAAAATTTTTGCAATTTTTAAGGTAAAATAATTTTTTCATATAAAATTTGGGCGAATCATTTTTAAGAAAAAATGGGAATTGACGAATATTTTTTTTGGAAAAATCATATAAAATTAGCCCATCTGCGAATATTAGCCCCTAAAATTTTCCTTTCATTCCAAGAACACACAGTTTTACTGAGTTTGTTTATTGGCTAGTGTATGTCATGTACCTGGGTAAGTGTTTCATAATGAATTGTCAAGAAGAAAATGTCTTGCAAGTCTCAGTCCTATTAATTCGTCAAGCTCTATGTTACCCTGAGTCAAAATCCTATGTCCATTTCGCTGATGATTCATTGATAACACATTATGATAGTATTGCAGGTCAAGAATTCAATCAATTTGTCTTTTTCCTGAAGCCAAATACAGAGTAGTTTGTACCTAATAGCAAAGAATTCTCCATGGAGTTTTTTGACGAAGAACTCCAACCGGTGCTAAGGTTCATTTCAAATATATTGGGAAAAGAAGATGATAGCACAATTGACAAACTAGTTCTAGGAATGTTTGCTTTGATGATGAAGCCAGGGGTAGTGCTGGATATTCCTTCATATTGGCAAGGAGTTTTCAATACTCATCTCATGAGCTTATCACTGACTGGGTCATTTAGGTTCCCCTCTCTTATTATTTATCTCTTTTTATATCAAAATGTAGAAGAATTCTTGCATCTGGGGTTAAATATCATGGATATAAATAAGAAGAGGCAGTCAGTAGTGTTTTGGACTAACATAATGAGAAAGTAATAGAATGAGGAGGGTTTGTTTGATTTTGTAAACCATTTTATGTCTACTGCATATAAAACTCTAAATGGGGTTCTGTTGTGACCAGCAACAACCCCCTTTTTTAATATTAGTAATAATACTAAATAAATGGGGACCCTTAGTTACAAAATCCAAAAAATCAATTAGGATTTGTTTTCCTTTTCAAATAAAACTTTCTATCATAAACTTAGAGAAATCCCTTAGAAAGAACATTAAGAAACACTTAAGTTTATGATAGATTACAATAAAGTTGTTCTTTAAACAAAATAGCGCATCCATCACAAGATGATATATATCTTTTATAAAACTGAAAATGCGATTTTGCGCTTTTGCGATAATGCGATCCCAAAAAGCGTATACAATAAACATATTGGTCGCAGATCGCATAGCGTAGAAAACAGAAATGTTAAACGAATATCTTTTGCGCTGTTTACCATTTTGCGCTTTTGCGAGATTTGCGATATGCGCTTTTGCGCTATTTTACATAACTGCGATGGCTTCATTTTGCGATATTGCGATATTGCGACATTGCGATATTGCGATATTGCGCAGAAAATCGCAGATCGCAATGTCGCAGATTCATGTAGGCGTGTTGTCCAAAGGCAATCTTCCCATATATCAAATCTGTTATGCGCCTTAATGATTTAATTAAATGATTGGATTGACAATTAATGGTAAATGAGATTTTGTTTTGATTGAAAGTCGTTTCACGATTAAAATATTATATTTCATCCGCCTTCACATTTAAAACAGTCTCATCACCTTTCTTATGCCATTACTCTCATTTACTCGTAAAACGCAGGCACGAAGGAGCAAACGTCTATACAAATCTTTCACTAAACACTATGGGTAAGAAGGAAAAGAGCTCGAATTCTGAAAACAGAGAAATGGCTTCGCTGTATGCAGACACTGCTTGTAATAAGGATGCCAGTATATCCACTTGGGAAGGAATGTATAATCTGTTAGAAGAAGAAAATCCTGTGGTGATGAAGGTTGTGGCTACAGCAGGTTCTAGTAATACATCTGAAGCAACCCTCAAAGAACTAGCTTGTTCATTTCTCCATAGGATAGCGGCAAGGCCGAGGATTCTCCCGTATACGGACATGGTGAAATGGGTGCTGGACAGCACCGATATTTCAGACAGGCAATTTAGAACTCCATCTGAAGAGCTAATAGGGTCATTCACCACGGAAGACGTGAAGCTGATGTATAAATTGTCGGAACCTCATGCGCCTTATAATAAGCAGTTTATGGAAGAATTTGCCAGAGAACATGCGAATTTGTCAGAATGCACACAGGAATGGACCAAAAGAGATGAACCATTGAAGAAAATCAAACACGAGTGGACAGTACCAAAAAAAGGATGTTTTAGACGCTGTTCACAAGTTCAAATATCCAAATGGGAAAATTGACACAGTTTCTACCACAAGATAAGGTATGTAAGTTTGCCAAAATTAGCCTCTATAGAGCTTTTAGAAGTTACTGAAGAAGTTGTTGGAGTTCAGGAGTTCTCAGAGAAACATAAAGCTCTTCTTGAGAAAAGTCGGGAGTCAAAGAGACTTGAAATAACTATAAGACAAAATGAGGAAACATTGACCAAATTCAAGGCACTTAATGCTGAACAAGGAAAAAGATGTGGAGCGTGTTCGGCACAGAGAAAAACTACTGTGGAAGGACAAATCGATAAAAAGAAACTACTTTGGCTAAAAGTATGATATGAGAAAATGGTGAAGCAAAACCAAGATGAAATTGCAAAATTGATAACAGAACAAAAAACTCCAATAAAAGGAAATGCACAAAGAAAAGGCAGCAGAGGAGGCGGCTACAGCGGCAAACACTCTTACTGATTTTGTAAATGACAATTTACACAAAGCTAATTTGATTCCAGAAACTGTTCCAGGATATCTCCCACAGGCACATCAACTGCAAACAGAATGGAGGCAAAAGGCATAAAAAAGAGCAAAATCTATCCAAGGGCTGACAAGATTGAATTGGGACTCATACTGGATGTACTTGGTGAAGCCACACAGTCAGCACAGTGCACTTAATTGTATCATCAATGCAACAGAGAAGATTGCTCCTACGCTTGCCGACTCTGTCTTTTTAGGACAGTTGAATTCTGAAGTCGGTCAACCGCGTCTTCTCAAAACTATGCTAGATGCCTGCAAGTTTAAAGATCAAATTCATAGATAGTTATATTTAGTTTTAATTTTACTGTATTTTAGCCTAGGAAAAGGACGGTCATTGAACTGAATCCATAATTTTTGTAATAAGACTATTTTTAGATTTAGCTAAGTATTATTTAAACCCTTCTCATGCATTTAGAGAGGGGTCCTGGATCTTAATATTTTTTGACTTGGAGATTGCATTTCTGTACTCCATTGTCTTATATATTTTTAAAAAGGATCACATCTGGTGATTTTCATGCGGAATTATCTTTGAAGTGTTGCATTTCTGTACCTTGGAATCTGATTTTTCATTAGAATTACTGGATTAGAGTATCACATTGCATTTGAAAGTATTTAGGATGAATGAGGTATTTATATCCTTTCACTGCTGATTTCTTTTGTCTTATGATATTCGCTTTAAAATTGCTATCATTTATATATATTTGTTTTCACAATGCTTCCTTTTATATATCATTTCTGAGTATAATTGAAACGTTATCTTTCATAAGTATATATAGATGGTATACAATGATGAATGCAATATGCTAATACAACTCTGTTTAATTTCTTAAACAGAGTTATCTTTATTTGTTTCTGCATACTTCAATTTAAATAATAATACATTTTCATGGTTATTGTTAAATTAGAACAATCTTAAGTTGTATTCACATATAATTACCCGGGTTAGTGTTAGAATTTCTTTACCAGTATTTAGTTTAAATTAGATAGTTTTATTTCAGTTAATTTAGTCCCATTTCCACCCATCCAAACCAATCCATTTAGTTATAAGGAAACTGGTCCTTTAAATCCAGTCGGAGCCACCATACCAAACAGAAAAGGAGTTGTCTTAAGGTCCCGACCGGGTGGTTTTCCCCGATGTTTGAAGCAGAGATTTTCTAGGCTTCAACATTTTTGGCGCTAGAAGGAGGGCATGAGCTATGAATGGCAAGTAAATCTTTATCCACAAGCCATTCCGAGAGCAAAACACCCTCATTAACTTCTTCAATTTCTTCTGAAATTCAAAATCCTAGAGAAGAAATTGCAGAAAATATTCAGACACCCACTACCAAAATCTCAAAACATTCAGACAATCAACATCCCGAGTCTCCCGAAGTTCAAGATTTAATTCATAAATTGAAAGGATTCTCATTATCTCTAGAAGAGTCTGAAATATCTGAAGGTAGTGTAACTTCAAAATTTGTTTCTTCCAAACCTCTTACTAGGCTTCAAAGTGAAAAACTTGGTATTTCTCCGAAATAATTCCCTTTACCTAGTAGAAGTAAGACAAGAAAAACTCAATCGGAATCAGTAAGTGATATAAGTTCAACATCTAATATTCAAATACCTGTTTCCGAAATCCTAACTCAACGAAGTACAGTTGTTTCCATATCATCTCCTCAATCATCATCCGCTCAATCCTCATCAATCTCAACATCATCTATTCCAACAACTTCTATTCAAACACCACCAGTTTCTATTACCCCTCCAATAGTTGTTCCAATAATGGCTAGACCATGGGCTACTCCAGGGGTAGTCAACATGGCTGCACCTTTACATGATTTACCAGACAATCCTGGAAAATGGCTTCCAAAGTTTAGCCTAGATCTTAACATTCAAGCTGAAGAACATATCAATAACTTTATGCTGGCTATTAATTTGAATGGAGTCACACATGAAGATGTTGTAGTTAGAATATTCCCTTATAATCTTCAAGGAATAGCAGGATCATGGTACTTTTCATTACCATCAGGATCCATAACAAGTTGGGACATTTTTGCAGATCATTTTTTAACCAAATTTGGAGATGATCAATCAATAGCAACTTTACTCAATGACCTCTCAAATTTGAAGATAGAACCCAAGTAACCCATTAAATAAGTCAATGCTAGATTCAACAAACTCTTAAATAAAATTCACACAGATTCACAGCCTAGTGAACAAGTCAGAATTGAATGGTACATAATTGCCTTACCCTCAAACATAGCAATTTTCGTAGACAGAGCTGCAAAGCCTACGTTAGCTGAGAATATAAAAGAAGCTATTGCAGTGGAAAAACAAATTACTTCTCTGGAAAAGAAAAATGCTATCGAGGAAAGGAAATCAAAGAAAGTCAGCTTCAAAGATGATTTAAAGAAAAAGGCCAAAGATCCATACGACATGGAAGGTTTACAGAAAGTTCTTAAAACCATGTCAAATGAAATGGTTGAAATTAAAAAACAAGTAGCTGAAACCTCTACCAAGAAACCATTCCGAAATTTCAGAAGAAACCAAGTTGAATCTAAACCTCCTAATGCAATCACTAATGCAGAATCAGAGGAAGAGGAAGAAGAAGAAGATACATCTCTAGTATCAGATGAGGAAAATGAGAATGAAGAAATAGCTGAATTAAATGGAATGTGGGATTTTATTCTCCCTAATTCTGATAGTGAAGAAGTTATGCATGTAAGTACTAGGAGTAAATCTATATCGGAACCAGTGCAAACAGTTGCTAAAAATGAAATTACAACTCCAAGTACCAAAGCCAAATCCCCTGTAAAGAAAACTTCTCCATTACCTACTCAAAATCAGCCATCCTCTTCTAATCCTCCTACATCAACAACAAAGACTTTAGTAGTGTCAGATTCTATGGAATACAACATTGTCGAGGACATGAAAAAGATCAAAGCTAACATTTCCTTACATGAACTCAGCAAACTAAAACACCAGCAAAAGTTGTTATTGAAAGAATTAAACGCTACACCAATTGCTCCTTTACCAAGCGGTGTAGTTGCAAAAGCAGCGAGAGGAACCGGTAAGCCACCAGATAAGGTAGATGCTACTGATACTGTGCTCATTGGGGAAAAGTCAAATTCTCAAACTCCTCCTTTTCTTTTGACTTATGAGATGTACAATAAAAATCTGCACAATTGTTTGATTGATTCTGGAGCTTCCTCAAATATAATGCCTGCTTCTGTCTGTGCTAAATTGAATATCGAACCACAGAAATCAGCAGTTCATATCGTTCAATTGGATCGCTCTAAAGTTCAAGTTGTGGGAGAAATCAATTCAATTACTATCAGATTAGCTTCTGATCCTAGGATTGTCCAAAGAATTGATATTTTCATTGCTGATATTCCTGAATTCTATGGATTAATCTTGAGCAGGGACTGGTCTGCGAAACTTAATGGTTATATCTCAACTGATTATTCACATATGTGGCTTCCCTACAAAGGGAAACCAAATCAAATTAAAATTGAACGAGAAAAACATATGACGCACACTGTCACTAAATTCGAACAACCTAATGAGCCCGTGGCATTCAACAACAATATTCTTGGAGGTTATTCTGCTGAATCATTTCTTGGAAACTTCGAAGCTCCTCAATCACCTTTTTCTGTAAATACTTTTGTTTCTCAAATAGAAAATTTTTCACAATCTGATTCTTCCAGAATTGTAAATATTTCTCATGTAATTGTAGATAAGCCAATAGACAAATCTTTATTTTGGTCGTTATATTTTGATGGATCAAAGTCTAGTGATGGAGCTAGAGCTGGATGCATCTTAATTGATTCAGATGGAGAAAAAACCATGCTGTCATGTAGGTTAGAATTTGAGTGTACTAACAATACCGCAGAATATGAAGCCTTGGTTCAAGGACTTTATAAAGCTATAGGGTTAAATGTTAAATACTTGAAAGTCTTTGGTGATTCCGAAATTGTCATAAAACAAGTTAGGAATACTATTCATTGCCTTTCAGGACATCTTAAACACTATCAAACCCTAGTACAAGATATCACCACTCATTTTTTAGCATTCAATATTTCTCCTATTCCTAGGAATCAAAATACATCAGCTGACTTGTTAGCTAATGTTGCATCTAAACTCCTACCTATTGAAGATTGTAGTCCTGATAGGTTTTTTGTAGAATTGATTTTTCGTCCATCTGTCCCAGATAATGTTACAAATTGGAGAGTATTCTATCATGATAAAGATATTCTAAATTTCATGACTTCAGAGAAATCATATGATGAAAAAATTATTGACGAAGATGATCATGATTTACAAATTACTTCAAAAGGTAATGAAAATCCCATTCCGAAATCTGCTGTTAAATTAGAAGATTTATATGACATTAAATACAGATTCAAGAAAGTCACTAATGCTAAACTTCAAAGCTCTACTTTGAAGTTTGAATTAGTAAATCTTGGTTATGATTCTAAACCTCAAAATATTAACTTAGGACTCAATTTAACACCAGAGGAAAGGAATGCGTTCATTAAACTGCTGAACAAGTATAAAAACGTTTTTGCTTGGAATTATGATGATCTAAAAACGTATGATACTTCGGTTATTCAACACACGATTCCAATGCTTCCTGATATTAAACCTGTTCAACAAAAGTTGAGAAAGATCCATCCAAATCTCAAAATTCAAATCAAATCAAAACTTAATAAACTTTTAAAATCCAAAATCATTTTTCCAGTCAGGCACTCCAATTGGGTTTCCAATATGGTACCTGTAAGGAAGAAGAATGGTGATATAAGAATCTGTATTGATTTCAGAAATTTAAACAAGGCATGTTTAAAAGACAATTTTCCATTGCCAACCATGGAACAGATACTTCAAAAGGTAGCTGGTTCTGAACTTATGTCCTTTCTTGATGGATTTTCGGGCTATAATCAAGTTTTAGTTCATCCAGATGACAGATTGAAAACAACTTTCAGAACAAAATGGGGAACTTATGCTTATCAAAAAATGCCTTTTGGTCTAATAAATGCAGGAGCAACTTTCCAAAGAGCCATGGACATAGCATTTAAAGGTCTGATCAATAAATCAGTTGTTGTTTATCTTGATGACATAACAGTATTTTCAAAAAGAGAGCCAATCATCTACATGATTTAAAGCAAATATTTGAAAGATGTAGAAGGTTTGGTATTTCCTTAAATCCAAAGAAATCTTTCTTTGCTTTAGATGAAGGAAAACTCTTAGGATTTATTGTGTCAAAAGATGGTATATATATTGATCCAGATAGAGTGAAAGAAATTTCTGATATTTCTTTACCACATAACAAAAAATCCATGCAATCATTTCTTGGACAGATCAATTTTGTTAAAAGATTTATTCCCGATTTTTCTTTAATTGTTTTACCTATGCAAAATATGATCAAGAAGAATTCAATATTCAAATGGACGCATAAAGAAAAAGAAGCTTTTGATTCAATCAAACAAGCGATCATTAATGCACCAGCATTGAATACCCCGGATTTTTCTAAAGATTTTGTTTTGTATACTTTGGCCACTGAAACATCCTATGCAGCCGTTTTGACACAACTCAATGATCAAGAAATTGAAGCACCTATTTCTTTCTTTAGCTCAAATCTGCAAGGAGCTGAGCTTAATTATTCCGATGTTGAAAAACAAGCCTTTGCTGTGTTTAAATCAATCAAACATTTCAGACCTTTTTTCTTGAAAACACATACAAAAATCATTGTCCCATTCTCTGCAGTGAGGCAATTATTAATTCAAAAAGAAGTAGGAGAAAAGAGAGTTAACTGGGTAACAGCCTTGCAAGAATATGATATTGATATTAAACCAGCTAAGATTGTTAGAGGACAAGGTTTTTGCAGATTATTGGCAGGAGCTCATAACATACCATAAAATCAAGATTCAAATCAAGATATTCAAGTAAGTCAGATAAGTGTTACAGATTCTGAATCTCAGTATGCTGATCTCATCTATTACTTGAAAAATGGGTATGCTCCTTCTAATCTCAGCTATAAGAGAAAACGTGCTTTAAGGTTAAAGGCTGTTAAATATGAGATCATTGATAATGTGTTATTTAGGAAAAATTATGATTCAATTTTATTAAGATGTCTTGAAAAGACTGAAGCTGAAAAGGTTTTGCAGGAGTTGCATGATGGACCAGTAGGAGGTCATTTTGGAGGTGATACCACAGCTCACAAAATAATTCGTGCTGGTTATTACTGGCCTACCCTTTTTAAAGATACGCATGATTACGTAAGGAAGTGCCGAATTTGTCAAACTGCAAGTGGAAGACAAAAGAAACCAGCTTTTCCTTTACAACCAGTGACTATTGAGCAACCATTTGAACAATGGGGGCTTGACATTATTGGTGAGATAGTACCTCATTCTTCCAAACAGTACAAGTACATCCTTACTGCAACTGATTAATTTACAAAATGGGTAGAGGCAATCCCGTTGAAGGTAGCCAATTCTGATGCAATTATTGATTTCATAGATCAATTCATCATAACCAGGTTTGGTGTACCTAATGCTCTAGTCTTTGATAACGCATCTTACTTCTCTGGAAATAGTTTAATAGAATTTGCAGTCAAAAGAGGTTTTAAATTAAAATATTTAGAAAATTATTATCCACAAGGTAATGGTTTGGCTGAATCTACTAACAAAAACCTTATCAAAATCATTAAAAGGACAATTGATCAAAATCAAAAGAATTGGCACAAGTCTTTAATCTTTGCATTATGGGCTAGTCGTATCACTGAAAAAGCTTCAATAGGGACTTCACCTTTCAATCTGGTTTATGGAAAAGAAGCTGTGATACCATCAAATTTAACTCTTCCATCATTAGCCCTAGTGCAATTTATTGAAGAAAATCCTTCTTCATCCATTCAATTGAGATATGATCAAATCCTTAAATTAGAAGAAGATAGGGATAAAGAAAAAATTACTCATGAAAAACATCAACAACTTGTAAAATCTTCTTTTGATGCAAGTTCTACCGGCTCAAAAATTTTGTCAATTGGTGATCTTGTTCTGAAATGGGATAAAGCACACGAAGAGAAAGGTAAACATACCAAGTTTCAGAAAATGTGGCTTGGACCATTTCAGATCGTTGAGAAGATAAGCTCAAATACATTCATACTCCAAGATCTAACAGGTAAGAGAGAATCTCTTCCTGTAAATGGGCTTATCTTGAAGAAATTCTTTTCATAAGGAGGTAACCCCTTCTTAAATTGTACATATTCCTTTCTGCAAAATTTTGATTGTTTTTGTTTTTGCAAATAAAGGTTGTTTATGAGTCTCTGATTGACTGTTTACTATTTAAGAAAATTTCTTCGGAAGAATATTCTAAATATTTATTTTGTGTAAATAAGAATTTTTAAAGTAATGATCACAGTTTTTGAATAGTTTAAAATAAGATGTTAAACCTTGAAAGATTATTCCAATCATTTGCATGATCTTTTGAAAACTTGAGAAGAATGTAAATCATCATAGGTTTATTGAGCAGAGAAAGGTTATCTGTAAAAGTAAAGATTTTTCAAAAGTTTTGGAACTCAAAAAAAAACTCTGAAAATTGTCATCCATTGATTCTTAAGGATAAAACTATTTCACCCCATCCATTTAAGTTGTGATTTTTTAGAATGTAATTCTAAGAAATTTGAAAATTTAAGAGATAAGAGGTCTCATTATGAGCCGACTTACCATGTTCATAAGAAGTAATAAAACTGACATTACCAATACTGCATACCAAAACAGGGTAATGGCTTATAAATGTAAGACAAGGGGTCTCATCACGAGCCAGCTTGTTCAGTTTAATTATAACTAGTGAATGACATTGTTATTAACTGGCTACCAAACCAGAACAATGGCTCTTAAAACAAAAAATAAGTAAAAGACAAAAACATGAGATAATAGGTCTTATGAATTTATCTTTCAAAAAGTCATAATTTTAGTTGGATGGGACAATGAATGGTTAATGGTTTAAAGGTAACCCTGTCGAGACTATGAATGTTTGCTGGCAACAGAGGCAATACCTATGGCAATAGAGTATATTATAAAACCAAAACTTGGAGAAATCCACTTACTTCATTATTAACACCAATCAAAGCTTGAGATAACCCAAAATGTTTTTATTCTTAAGGAATTAGAAAGAAATTATGAAATGATTTTTATTTCTTTTTCATAGTTACATTTTATTTGAATTATCCTAAGATAGTTTTCATTATCTTTAAAAATCTTTACTTACTAAAGATATAGTGTTCATTTTATTTTTTCAGAGATAATTGTTTCTTTCAGTGAATCGCCAATTGTTGTGACCAGCAACAACTCCCCTTTTTTAATATTAGTAATAATACTAAATAAATGGGGACCCTTAGTTAAAAAATCCAAAAGATCAATTAGGATTTGTTTTCCTTTTCAAATAAAACTTTCTATCATAAACTTAGAGAAATCCCTTAGAAAGAACATTAAGAAACACTTAAGTTTATGATAGATTACAATAAAGTTGTTTTTTAAACAAAATAGCGCATCCATCGCAAGATGATATATATCTTTTATAAAACTGAAAATGCGATTTTGCGCTTTTGCGATAATGCGATCCCAAAAAGCCTATACAATAAACATATTGGTCGCAGATCGCATAGCGCAGAAAACAGAAATGTTAAACGAATATCTTTTGCGCTGTTTCCCATTTTGCGCTTTTGCGAGATTTGCGATATGCGCTTTTGCGCTATTGCGCAATTTCCGCTTTTGCGCAATTTTACATAACTGCGATGGCTTCATTTTGCGATATTGCGATATTGAGACATTGTGATATTGCGATATTGCGCAGCAAATCGCAGATCACAATGTCGCAGATTCATGTAGGCGCATTGTCCAAAGGCAATATTCCCATATATCAAATCTGTTATGCGCCTTAATGATTTAATTAAATGATTGAATTGACAATTAATGGTAAATGAGATTTTGTTTTGATTGAAAGTCGTTTCACGATTAAAATATTATATTTCATCCGCCTTCACATTTAAAACAGTCTCATCACCTTTCTTATGCCATTACTCTCATTTACTCGTAAAACGCAGGCACGAAGGAGCAAACGTCTATAAAAAGCTTTCACTAAACACTATGGGTAAAAAGGAGAAGAGCTCGAATTCTGAAAACAGAGAAATGGCTTCGCTGTATGCAGACACCGCTTGTAATAAGGATGCCGGTATATCCACTTGGGAAGGAATGTATAATCTGCTAGAAGAAGAAAACCCTGTGGTGTTGAAATTTGTGGCTATAGCAGGTTCTAGTAATACATCCGAGGCTCATTTATGCATAGAATAGCGGCAAGGCCAAGGATTCTCCCATATACAGACATAGTGAGATGGGTGCTGGACAGCACCGATATTTCAGATAGGAAATTTAGAACTCTATCTGAAGAGCTAATCGGATCGTTCACCACGGAAGACGTGAAGCTGATATATAAATTGCCGAAACTTCAGGCGACTTATAATAAGCAATTTATGGAAGAATTTGCGAGAGAACATGTGAATTTGTCAGAATGCACACAGGAATGGACCAAAAGAGATGAACCATTGAAGAAAATCAAACACGAGTGGACAGTACCAAAAAAGGATGTTTCAGACGCTGTTCACAAGTTCAAATGTCCAAGTGGACAAATTGACACAGTTTCTACCACAAGATAAGGTATGTAAGTTTTCCAAAATTAGCCTCTATAGAGCTTTTAAAAAATTACTGAAGAAGCTGTTGGAGGTCAGGAATTCTCAGAGAAACATAAAGCTCTTCTTGAGAAAAGACGGGAGTCGAAGAGACTTGAAATAACTATAAGACAAAATAAGGAAACATTGACCAAATTCAAGGCACTTAATGCTGAGCAAAGAAAAAGATGAGGAGCGTGTTCGGCACAGAGGAAAACTACTGCAAAAGGAAAAATCGATAAAAAGAAACTACTTTGGCTAGATGTATGATATGAGAAAATGGTGAAGCAAAATCAAGATGAAATTGCAAAATTGATAATAGAGCAAAAAACTCCAATAACTGGGATGCACAAATTAGAAGGGCAAAAAAAGCAGCAGAGGAGGCGGCTACAGCGGAAAACATTCTTACTGATTGTGTAAATGACAATTTACACAAAGCTAATTTGATTCCTGAAATTGTTCCAGGATATCTCCGACAGGCAAATCAACTGCAAACAGAATGGAGGCAAAAGGCAGAAGAAAGAGAAAAATATATCCAAGGGCTGACGATATTGAATTGGGACTCATACTGGATGTACTTGGTGAAGCCACACAGTCAGCACAGTGCGCTTAATTGTATAATCAATGCTACAGAGAAGATTGCTCCTACGCTTGCCGACTTTGTCTTTTCAGGACAGTTGAATTCTGAAGTCGGTCAACCTCATCCTCTCAAAACTATGCTAGATGCCTGCAAGTTTAAAGAACAAGTTCATAGATAGTTAGATTAGTTTTAATTTTACTGTATTTTAGCCTAGGAAAAGGACAGTCATTGAACCGAATCCTTAATTTTTTTAATAAGACTATTTTTAGATTTAGTTAAGTAGTATTTAAACCCTTCTCATGCATTTAGAGAGGGGTCCTGGATCTTAATATTTTTGACTTGGAGATTGCATTTCTGTACTCCATTGTCTTATATATTTTTAAAAAGGATCACATCTGGTGATTTTCATGCGGAATTATCTTTTAAGTGTTGCATTTATGTACCTTGGAATTTGATTTTGCATTAGAGTTACTGGATTAGAATATCACATTGCATTTTAAAGTCTTCGAGATGAATGAGGTATTTCTATCCTTTCACTGTTGATTTCTTTTGTCTTATGATATTCGCTTTAAAATTGCTATCATTTATATATTTGTTTTCACAACGCTTCCTTTTATATATCATTTCTGAGTATAATTGAAACGTTATCTTTCATAAGTATATATAGATGGTATACAATGATGAATGCAATATGCTAATACAACTCTGTTTAATTTCTTAAACAGAGTTATCTTTATTTGTTTCTGCATACTTCAATTTAAATAATAATACATTTTCATGGTTATTGTTAAATTGGAACAATCTTAAGTTGTATTCACATATAATTACCCGGGTTAGTGTTAGAATTTCTTTACCAGTATTTAGTTTGAATTAGATAGTTTTATTTCAGTTAATTTAGTCCCATTTCCACCCATCCAAACCAATCCATTTAGTTATAAGGAAACTGGTCCTTTAAATCCAGTTGGAGCCACCATACCAAATGGAAAAGGAGCTGTCTTAAGGTCCCAACCAGGTGGTTTTCCCCGATGTTTGAAGCAGATATTTTCTAGGCTTCAATAGGTTCCTCCCCCATTCTTCCTGCCAAAGGCTCAAGATTTCTTGAAACTGGGAATGAAGTGTAAGTTTGGTGATTGGTATGTTTTTGAAGACCATTCAGAAATTAGACTTTATGGGGCTGAGGCAGAACCATATAGAATTCTAGTATGTGTGCCTATGATATTATTCACTTTGGAGTTCATTAGGCATAGTTTAAATGTGGAGAAAGTACATTTTGTGCCTATGAAAAAGGGTCATATGTTTAAGCTACCTATGTTTGTGGGTCCGTTTATAGTAAATATGAGACAGGCAGATGATGAAGTCACTATGCTGTTAGATAGAATGCATTTTCTGTTAGGAGATAAGTGGGCTTATGACCCCCATAAAGTGATTTCAAATAGGAGAATAGAAAATGGATATTCAAAATTTATTCATGAAAGAAGACCTAATATAGAGAAGCTAGAAAATAAAGGTTTTGCAGGTTCTGTGGGCTCAACTATACAAACTCCTGTCATATCTAAGAAATCAAAAAAGAGAGGTAAAGAAGCAATTATTGATTTAGAAGATGAAGAGTAGAGAACTGAAAAGAGAGAAAATCTTAGTGAAGACTCAGTAGATGCTTAACCATGTTTCTCACTACAATTGGGAGATGAGAAAAATGTCCCCACCTTCACCAAGAAGACATTAAGATGCTCAGGAGCAAGTACCCTTGATTAAAAAAGTATTTTCTCAGATTGCTGAAAGAAATTAGAAGATGAAAGCTAGCACGGAGGCATAGGTTGAGTATCAAATAAATCCAAATCAAACAAGATTGTTGACTGCCATGGATCTTGAAAAAGATCATTTTAAGATTACTCTTTCTCATCCATATTATATGACTATAGGGTCATCCAATAATTTTAATACTTTAAATGTAACTGTTGATGTAAGAAATATTCCTCGTCTTGATAAAGTGAATTTACATATGCAAATAGGTCAACTAATAGTAAATGATTTGACTAAAACCAATGCAATGACTCTTAAAGCTGAGAAAATATTAGGGAAGGTCAAACAACAGCTAAAATTGGAAAAATCCAACTCTAGGGCTTTGAATACACAAAATGAAGAACTTAAGAAGATAATTGTAAAGATTGGAGTAGATCCAAATGAAAAGTGTGCTGTGCAGAAGAAGTTACATAGTGCAGAATTAGAAATTTATGTGTTGAAGAAAAAACTGAAGTTGCCCATAGGGGAGAATTATATGGCAGCAGAGGTAGAAGAAGTGGCAAATGAGAAAGAGAACCTTCTTCAGTAGCTTTTATAGAAAGAAGAAGAAATTACAAATTTGAAGGAAACTGTGCTAACATTACAGAATCATATTGATTCTCATACATGTACTTTTATTTTTCCATCTATAAATGAGGATCCAAAATCAAAGATAGCTCAGCTGAATACTAAACTGAAGATGGCAGAGAGAGATCTCAAGAGGGCACAAAATTATCTAGAGACAATAACAAATATTATGAAATCCAAAGATGGGGAAATCAATAAATATAGGACAGATTACCAAAAAGCTGATGCTGAGATCAAAATTCTGAAGGAAAAGCTTAAGGGAAATATATCTCTAAGGATATGAAGACAATTTGGTGTTTTCTGACTATTATATCAGAAGAAATAAGCATTATCAGAGATTTCAAGGAGCAGGTTATGACAGACAAGCAGAAGACAATTAACAGAGCTATTTAGGTAAGGAAATTTATTGATTCCAAGACTGACCAAGAGCTGGAGGAGAATGAGATTAAGGATAGGATTTTATATGATGTAGAGATTAATAAATTGATTGTTAAAAATTATTGCAAGAAGACTATAGAGAAAAATTTGATAGAGATTAAGGAAGCAGTTAGCAAGTTTGACAATTTATATGATAAAAGAGCCAGGGTAGGTTTTCCATCATGCTAGGGCCTTGGAGGCAGTCTTTTATCATGGGATTCCTATGAACCACTATTGGTATTGACAAAGAGAAAAGTAGACAACACTCATGAAAAGACTCAGATTCTGAAAGGAGAAACAATGATTGATTTTCTTCAACGACATTTTCAACTATTATGGTTGGTGAAAACCATGTTTATAGAAAGGCCAACATTCAATAGGATCACTGCTTTTAGATTGGAATATCACAGGTTGATTAATTCACCTAAGACAAACATTGAGGTTTGGAAGAAATGCAAAGCCTGGATGACTGTTATACCTAAAGATCCTTCAACTTCAAAGAAAGACAAGTCAGCAAATCAAGAAGACACAACAAAAGCGGGACCAATTCATATTCAACAAATATATTAGGATTTAAGGTTTATTTTATCTTTTTTAAGAGAATGTAATTGTAATAATACTTTTCGATGATATGTAATAGGTATTTTGAGAATTTTTAGGTAGTTTGAGAAGTTAGGAAGTAGTTTCAGTATTTATAGACTACTTTTCATTGAATTTAAAGAAAAATAATTGAGAAGGAAAGGTTCCGAGTTTTGGATCTTCAGACTACTGCAAATTTTGTACTCAACTTTCAAATGATTAATGAATGAAGATCAAGATTCTAGATTTTGTTGATATTGATATGTTTTCCAATTTACATTTTGTATTTTCTGTCTATGAATAAAATGAAGTAATGAAGATGCATGTCTCTTTTTACATATGTGAATAAGAGTTAAAAATCCTTAATGGGCGCTCCTTCATTTTAACTATTCCTCTATCTTAAAATTATTCTGAAGTTTAAAGTAATAGATATTTTTTATCATCATATCAGTTTGGGATTCCTTCCTTCATTTTCTTCTAATCATTCCATTCAATATCAACATATAATGGCATTGTGAAGCATTTATTGCATTTGATTCTTGAGGGTTTAATAAATAATCTCTAAAGGTGATTAAGCAAACACCATTTGACATTATATTTATGTGACACACACACACACGTATATATATATATATATATATATATACATATATATATATATATATATATATATATATATATATATATATATATATATATATATATATATGTCTTGAGCACTGATTCCTTACCACAGCCAAGGGATTGTTTCTTAAGATACAACATTTCTTGGCGCCATTGCCGAGGACGAAGAAGCGAAGTTCATTCCCTGGGATTTTATCATATTTCCTCTGGTTGTTCAGAGAGGAGGAAATATCAGGTTGTGTTTTATTTCATAATTTTGGCGTATAAAAGGCCACATACAAGGTCGAACACCTTGCAACAGAAAGCACCTATTCTATCAGATCCTGAGAAATCGGTTTCTAGAAAATCTCAGAAGCCAAAGAATTTTTCTATGCCTGATGCTACACTACACCTGGAAACAGTTCATATAACCCCCCATTCAAGGATATTTCCCATAAACTCATTTTCTCAAAACAAGAATCCTTTTCCCCACCAGATCATTTTCAAGAACCAAAGTTAGAAGAACAATCTTTTGAGTCTGTTTCATTCACATTTACAGAAACTCAACCAAACACAATTTCTGGTTCTTATGCTATTGTTTATCAACCCCTTCATATATCAGTTGTTTCACCCCATTCATCCATACCCACGACTGGTTCTCAAACTCCACCCACTCAAGGAGTAGTTAACGAAGGCACAAACATGGCAGACCCTATTTTTTTGATGAACAGATATGCACCGCTAAATATTCCACAACCTATGAATGGCATGCCCCAAGAATACCTCAATTTACTTTCTCGTTTTACTGATGAAGATGAAGTGGCTGGAGAACAACACTTACCATTGTTTTTCACTTTTTCAAAGAATCTGAATGTTGAACATCTTGATGCAGTGATGAGACTTTGTGTACGGTCTCTGAAAGGAGAGGCAAGAAAATGGTTTAAAAGTTTTCCAAATGGATCAATTAATAATTGGGAAGAATTAGAGACACAATTCACCCAAATATGGGGTGAAAAAAGAGATCATGGCTATTCATTAAATGAATTTAATTCAATCAAGAAAAATTCTAATGAAAACATGAATGATTTTATTAAAAGATTCAGCAAATTGTATAATAGTTTACCCACAGAAATGAAACCTCCTCCTGTTGGAGAAAGTGTTGTTTTTGCTGGAGCTTTTGAGTCAAAATTTAGTTTCTCTTTAAGAAAGAGGAGATCTCACACTCTTGAAAAAATCCAAACTGATGCTTTGGAGATTGACGAAAATATGGTTGATGCTAGGAAGAAACAAGAAAAGCAATCAGTTCAAGAGAAAGGTAAGGCCAAAGAGGAATCATCACAGGATCAAAGGATTGATGACATGATAAAGGTTATCAAGAATTTTTCAAATAAATTAGTGAATATGGAACTAGACAGTAAAGATCTTGCACAACAAAATAGAGGAGTTTTCAATCCTCAATTTAGAAAACAACCCCTACAAATTTTGTAGAGGGAAAGAAGAGATTAGGATCAAGTTCAGGCACCATTGTATATAGAAGCAACACCTTCACAGTCTGTTGTGGATGATCAAAAAGAAGTTGAAGATTATATATATGCTATTTACATGGAATATGATGAGGAAGAAGAAGAATGTGAAGAATAATACCGAAGCTAAGGTGTCATTTGATCAAGAAGAGATGGATGAGTATTGTAAGCAATTCCCATATTTTATGCAAGCGGAGTTGCATAAAAAGTATGATTTAAGATCAAGGACTCAGGATGATGAGGAAAAATATCCAGAGTCATTCCCTTCTCTCCAATGGTGACTCCACAACTAAATAAATCAGTAAAACAATTAGATAAGGGGAAACAACCTATGAATCTAGTGAGTGGAAATGAAAAACAACTGGCTGAGAATTCCTAAAATAAGTCTATTGATACTAATAATTTGGAGAAGTTTGTTACTGTGCATGAACAAATTGTTAATCCAAATAGAAATCAAGAAGAACCTGAGAATATTGTCAAACAAAATCAAACCTTCAGTCTATCTAAAAAGCTAGAAAAGATCAAAATTCAAGTACCTCTACTTGAGCTAGCAAAGACACCAGGTTACAAGAAGGAAATTGCAGAATTCATTAATCTTTCTTAATCTGATGATATTGGTGATACTGTAAATTTGCAAGAGGAAAAACTAGTGGTCACTTTTGGTCCACATGTGGAGGAGGTAGATTCTTCTGTTCCCCCATTTTAGATATCACTGCTTCTTCATGATTTTATTCTTCATATTTGTATGTTGGATTTTGGTGCCTCACATAATCTCATGCCATTATCTATAATGAAATAATTGAATTTAAAAATTACTAAGCCCTATAGAGACCTATATTCATTTGATTCAAAAGGGTGAAGTGTGTTGGGCTAATCAAAGACATGGTGGTATCCCTGGCCCAAATTCCTGCCAAAAGTATCATGATGGATGTAGTAGTTGCGGAAATTCCAGATAGATTTGGTATGATTTTGTCCAGATCTTGGGGAGCGAATCTTGGAGGTGTTTTAAAATTGGACTTCACATATGCTATTATTCATATATTCAATGGGGAAGAAAGGAGGTTATACAGAGAAACAATATTTGTAAAAACTACCACAAAGAAGGATGCAAGAAATTCCCCTATATATGGTCAAGAGAAGGAAGGTATTTCTTGTTTTATGTTGCATGAAGATTTAGAGTTTACTAAAGACTCAGAGAAGCAGCTCACTTCAACAATTGTACATAATGATTTGGGTTAAAACAAAATTTGGAAGTGTTATTTTGATGGTTCATATTCAAAAGATGGCACGGGAGCTGGTTTTTTACTGATATCTCCAGAAGGTAATCTTTTGCCTTTTTATTTTAAACTGGAATTTGAATCAAAAAATAATGTAGCTGAGTATGAAGCAGTAATTTTGAGTCTTAAAACTGCTAAAAAAATGGGAATCCATTGTATTTCCATTTTTGGTTATTTTGAGTTGATTATAAGACAGATTAAAAATATTTGTCAAAACAAACATCCAAGGATGAGATAATATAGGAACGAAATATGGGACCTAATTGAAAATTATTTTGAAGCTTTGAATCTTCAATTCATTCCAAGAGAAGAAAACAGAATGGAATATTCACTGGCAGTTGCAGCTAGTACCTTCAAGCCACCTATTAATCTGAAACTGAGGTATGAGATTGAGTTGAGACATAGACCCTCAATCCCTGACAATGTTAAACACTGGTAGTTCTTTGAATATGATGAGCAGATCAATAATTTCCTAATAATGATTGAAAACTTTGAATATAGTGAAATAGATCAGGAAAGTGAACAAACTAATTAGAATGAAGACTTGAAAAAACTTAAGCAATCCATAGGTGATCAAAAGATAATTCAGGTTAAAGACAATATATTTCCCTGAGGATTAGTTCCTCTTGAAATATTGTTCGATTCAAATGATGTAGCACTAGATCAAAAGAAGGTATCTCAAGAGGGTGAGATGGAATATTGTAATCTAGGAACATAGCAGGAGCCCAAGTTTGTCAAGTTATTCAAAGGAGTTCCTAAGAATGATAAAGAAATATACATTGATATTTTCAATAAATATATGGATGTATTTGCATGGTCCTATGAGGATTTGAAGACATATTATCTAGATATTATTCAGCATAAAATACCATTGAAGTATGGGGTCAAGCCTCACAGGCAGAAACTTAGGCAGATTAATCCATTTCTCCTTGTTCCAATTGAGAAGGAAGTCAAGAAATTGCTACAGGAAAAAATCATAGTCCCACTTAGATATTCAGACTGGGTTTCTAACTTGGTTCCTGTGAGGAAAAAGAATGGAGAGATAAGGCTATGTGTTGATTTCAGAAATTTGAATAAAGCCTCACTCAAAGACAATTATCCTTTTCCTAAGATGGACTACGTTTTACAGAAAGTAACAGGAGCATATAGATTGTCTATGGTTGAAGGTTTCTCCGCGTACAACCAAGTAGATATTGAAAAGGATATCGAAAGAAAAATACTTTTACCACACCTTGGGGAACGTTCATGTATGCCAAGATGCCATTCGGTATTATGAACTCAGGTGCCACTTTTGAAAGGGAAATGGACATAACATTTGTGGGTGATAATTTTTTAGTAATATATTTGGATGATGTGACTATTTTTTCAGGTTCTGATGATGAACACTTGGAGAATTTGCAGAAATATTTCCTGAAATGCAGAAAGTTTTGGTTGTCACTGAATCCAAAAAAATCCTTGTTTTATTTGGAGGAAGGAAAGTTGTTAGGGCATATAGTTTCAAATCAAGGGTTGAAGATTGATCCAGAAAGAGTTGAGGCTATACAGACAACTCCTTTTCCTATGAGTAAAAAGGATATTCAGAGGTTTCTAGGAAAAATAAATTTCCTGAGAAGATTTGTTCCAAATTATGTTGAAATTGTCAGGAATATAATAGATATGCTGAAGAAGAATGCTGAAGTAAAGTGTGAAAAGGATGTTATAGAATCCTTTGCTAGAATTAATGAAGCTCTTCAGGAAGCTCCTATTCTGATTAGTCTAGATTATCAAAAGCCTTTTCAAATATTTTCATTTGCCTCACCTTCTACCATTGCTACTGTGTTGGTGCAAAACAATGAAGAGGGAAAAGAACAACCTGTGGCATTTTTTAGTAAAGTTCTCAGGGATGTTGAACTCAAATATAACATCTTGGAAAAATAGGTATATCCCTTAGTTAAAGCATTAAAATCCTTCAAAACTTATGTGTTGCAGTCTCAAATAGTTTCCTATTTTCCTAACTAAGATGCAAGGGATGTGTTAGTTCAAAGTGACGCTGAAGGAAAAAGAGGCAAGTGGATAGCTAAAATCCAAGAATATGACTTATATATCAAGCCCACAAAATTGGTAAAGGGATAGGGCTTGGCAAAGTTGCGGCACCCTTGGAGGAAACTGTTGATGAGAGGAGTCAAAGCAGCACATAGACAACAATTAAATAAAAATTTCTTTGCTCTAATTGGTATAAGGATATTTTTCATTAATTTTTTTTTTCTCTTGCCCACCCTCAATAAATAGAACAAAGTACATAGATCTTAAACTCAAATCTCATCCATATGTTATAATTGATGCTAAGTTATATTGGAAGGATCCTGTAGGCATTTTGTTGTTGTGTTTGACAGAAAGTGAATCAATCGATGTCATAAAAGAATATCATGAGAATCTATGTGGAGGCCATTATCGCTGGAAGGTTATTGCTCATAAGATACTCAAATCAGATTTTTATTGGCCCTCCTTGTTTTTTTATGTATACAAACTGGTTAGAAGCTGCCATAAATGTCAATTATTTGCATAGAAGAAAAGGTTGGCTCCTCTACCTCTTCTCCTTATGTTTATTAAAGAACCCTTTAGACAATGGGGATTAGATTTTATTGGGGAAATCAATCCACCATCAAGTGGGAAGTTTAAATGGATTATAACTGCCACTGACTATTTCACAATGTGGGTGGAGGCAATACCTACTAAAAAGGAAAATGATCAGGTAGTAATGAAGTTTTTGGAAGAAAACATCTTTAGCAGGTTTGGATGGCCAATCAAGATTTTATTTGACAATGCCCAAGTATTTAATTCAATCAGATTCATTAATTTTTTTCAAACATATAATGTCATTTTGTCTCATTCTACAACATATCATCCTAAAGGGAATGAGCTAGTAGATTCTTCTAACAATACATTGGTTAAGATCTTGAAGAAAACAATTAGTGAAAATCAGAAGAATTGGGATTCAAAATTTACATTTGATCTTTGGGCAGTAAGAGTGACTACTAGAAGATCTATAGGTAAGTCTCCTTAATAACTGGTTTATGGCACTCAAGCTTTATTTCCTATTGTTAGCCACCTATAAAATTTGTTATACCAAAAGGTGGCTAAATCATTTTTTGGAGCCTTCAAGGAACAAATTTTATTGCAAAAAAGTGTTGCCTCTTGAAGACTCTTTAAGGCCTCATGCCTCTGTCCAAAATATTCCCTACTGTGCCCATTTTATACTCTGGAATTCTTTTGATTTCATGAGGAAAAACTGCTGCAAAATCATCCATTTCCCCTACTTCTCTATTGAAAAACTAACCTTCATTCTGCTCCCCTTTTTCTCCATAAAACTCCTCTATTTTCATGATTCCCCTTCTTCCATTCATGAAAATCATCTTTTACCACCCCACCATTGGTTGATGCCATCCAACGGCCACGCTCCTCCCCACACCCTCTAAAGTAGTAAAACCAAATAACGCAGGATTTTGTAATGTTGTTTTGTATTGTGCAGGTGTTTGAATGAAATTCCATTTTATGAGGTGAATTCTATACTTCATGATCAGCTATCGATCACTGGAAGGATCGATAGCGCTCCAGTATTGTACTGTAATGTTGTTGCCCTTAGGAGCTGCAAACCTTGTCCAAAGGAAGAAACCCGCTTATAGAAGAAATAAATCGGGAATGAGTTATGGAGCTACAGTTCCGAGAGTTGAACCTGAGTTTAGTGAACCAGAGTGAATAGGAAGAAGGGGGTTAACCCCAAGGTCAATCACTGTACAAAACCGGAGCAGTTTTGATCGCACCGCCTTTGTGGGGTAAGTGGTATTTCCAATTCGAGTGTGACACATGCCATAGGCTGACACGTGACCTCGAGCGGTTTGGAGATACCGCCCTCCCCGGGCATTAAAGGTCGACTGTGGGCTCAACACGATATTGACGTGTGCCGTCCGATCTGAGGCCGACTCATCAGACGATGATCGCGCTCAAAAGAAGCTCAGGGGATAAACTAAGGTATGGCATGACCCATGGCCCACAATCAAACACCCTGGTCCCCACAGCCACGACAGTAGTCAACGGTCCCACAGAACCGGTGGTCCCAATGCCTAGTCAGCATCCAAGCGGCAGCAACGTATTGGAGCGGGTCTTGTTCGGTTGCTCGCATGGTCGTGAAATCCGGACCCAGGGAGCTTTATAGGGTAGAATTCATAAATATTGCGGGTCACACTCACCCTGACATCAGTAGGCCCAAAAACGGACCCAGGGAACTTTATATGGTAGATTTCATAAGGATTTCGGGTCACAAACACCCTGACGTCAGAAAACACCTTTTGTGACCCGAAATGGTTGTGCAGCTTGGTTTTATTGAGAGTTTTGAAGTCCGGGTATGTTATTTGATAAGGGTAATTAAATGGTTTTTCTATTATGCCAAAGAAAAAAGCCGAAGGCTGGGTTTCATTTCTCACGCCTTCGATTCTTTAAAAGGAAGCCACCCATGGGTTGAATATTCCACGTCTCGTCAATGATTCAAAGGCATTGATGCCTCACAAGCCCTGCGCAACACTGCACACCGATAGAGCACAGTAAATGAATAAAAAATCGAAGAGTATCAGTGTCGAAGACAAAACGCACCAGAATGGAAGATTGAAGACAAATTTATGGGGGATTATGGCTAAGATTGATTATCAAAAGCCTAATCCTCCCAAATTAAGACACAGTTAAAGAAAATCATAAGTGTTTATCAGACAGAAGGCCTCCACTGCCACATCCGAGGAAAATTGATTCCTCCTAGCTACCACAGTGCCACCTGTGCCTCAAAGCATGCAAACAGAGGCCAAAGTTATTGATCAAGATCAGATATTTTCCTCAGCACAGCCAGAGAGTTAATTTTGCAAATAAACTTAATGACAAAATATCAGCAGAGTTACTTCAACATAACACAGAGCCTCAAAAGTCAATAAGGGCTCCCATCGAGCCTAATCTTAAATGTAAAAAATTAATACAGACAGAAACCATATGTTAGCTTTTCTATTGAGCCCCATAAAGGCTAAGAATTCATTAATCTGTATTAATTATCTTGGGAGATCTTTTATCAAATCTCACCTCCTCATTCTTCTATAAATACTACTGGAGAAGATGAGAGAGGGGTTGGTTGAGTTGGTTGCTGAACTTTGAAATGTAATTGAACTTGAGACTTCTACTTGTAAATAGTGTTCACTGGCTCTTGGAGCTCTGCTTGTGATAGATAAGTTAGTATGGGAAGTGTAGATGATTTCTAAGCTAAAGCATTGGACTTAGAGCTGTAACTGGTTTGGAGCATCAATACAAGCTGATTTATGGGATCCTGGTCTATGTCGACGGTGATGTTATTTCCTATTGTAAATTGTTATTTTATTTCTATTTTCACTGTGTTCATTTTCTCTTATAAAGAACAACATGCATAGAGTTAGGACCTACTATATATCAATACCCTTCTGTGACTGAAAATCTTTATCTTCATGTTTTCTTCCAAATCTATGTTATTTAGGAATGATTTAATTTAGTTTAAGCATAGTAATGTTGGCGTTCCCTCGTCCTATTGCCTTAGCTAAATATTTTTCTTGGATGTTATTTTCATTTCATGTTAAGTAAAGATGAACTAAGAAAGATATGGTGAGCCCTGGTCCTAGTTTTATCCAAAAAGACTGTCTGAAATTTTCCCTTGGAATGTGTCAAAAGCTAGCTAGTTTCAAAGTACTTACCAAATCTTAGGCCATTTTGTGTTATCTTTGTGTTTTTCTTGAAAGTAACCAAGTAAAGCAGAGCTAGGAGAGGATTTGTGGTGAGATCGGCCCGCTAGTTTCTACTCCAACAGTTACCTTCAAGTTTCCCTCTGTTTTTAT
The DNA here is from genome assembly GCA_034641835.2 of Pinus albicaulis. Classification (NCBI taxonomy): domain Eukaryota; kingdom Viridiplantae; phylum Streptophyta; class Pinopsida; order Pinales; family Pinaceae; genus Pinus; species Pinus albicaulis. Next base: position 968,575,425 of record CM076571.1, on the reverse strand, counting down.
AAGTTTTTTATGGAAATTATATCAAAGGCTTGCTAGTTTCAAAGTACTTACCAGATCCTGGATTTCTTTTATGTTTTTCTTAAGTGTTTGCCAAAGGCTGGCTAGTTTCAAAGTACTTACCAGATCCTGGGCTACTCTTTGTTCTTCATTTGTTTAATTCCCCTTCTTTTTGTATCATTTCATTCCATAAATCCAACTTAAAAGAGATCCTTAGACATAGATGACTTTCCCCATGGACCACTCTTGAACCTGATTGTTTCAATTAAAACCTATTATGACTCCATAGCCCAATGGACTAAAACCTGCAATTATCTATCTTTTTGGCCAAAAATTGTTCTATTTTCTTGCAACTTCACACCTTTGAAACTCTTTGCATTTAGAACTTTCCCCTCAAACAATAGTAATGCTCAACCATCCAAAAACAAACAAAGCCCTTGGCCTTCATAACTAGCCTAATATCATTACCCAAGACTTCAAAGACAAATCCATCTTTGCACTTATTGGAGAGATCCCTCTCCGGATTCAGGAGGGCTAGATCCTAGAATCCCAAAGTGGTTGAAACGATGTTCTCCCTGCAATTAGACTTTTGCCAATATTGCTAATTACAGGGTGCCAACACCTACTCAATTGGCTAGACCGATGATTTCTTTTCTTCAAGAAGAACAAGAAGAACCTAATGCATTGGTGAGAAGGTTTAACAAGGTTATAGAATCAAGTGAGAGCAGGAACAAAATTAGAGAAAATTTGATCACCTACCAAGAAAAGATGAAGTCCATTTTTTATAGAAAAGAAAAATAAATTATTTTTCAAACTAGAGATTTGGTATTAAGATGTGATACCAGAAGAGAAGATAAGGGAAAGCATGGTAAGTTTAATCCACTCTGGTATGGCCCATACAAGATTGTTGAGGCTAGATCAAATAACACATTCATGTTGGAAGATCTTGATGGAGAAATAGTGGAGCTGCCTGTGAATTGGTAGTACCTAAAAAATTATTTCCAACATTGAAATTTTATGGTTCACCATTGTGCATATTAGGTTTGTTCATTCTTCATATTTCATCAAACAAAATTTGACTCCATGCCTGAAGTGAAGGCACTAATCTACAGTTCTTAGTGTTTCATGGCAAAAAACACTATCCCCAGGTGGAGCCAAATGTTGTGGCTCATTTGCAATATCATTTACTTTGAAATTTTCAAAGATACAAAAAAATAGAAAAATATGAAAATGTATGTTAATTTACAAAGTTTCTCATAGTTTAGCATAAAAGATGTAATATTTTTGTATAAGTTTTAAAGTTTAATACTTTAAAATTTTCATGAAAGCAGGTCCCAACGCTCAGATTAATTAACGAGCAAGTTGATGAGCGAGATCCGATGATTCGTCTGGTAGGCAATAAAAGTGGCAACCCGCGAACACATTCAGCACGCCGGTTAACATGGAGGGTAACTCCACAGTTGACCTAATTGACTGCGGGACCGATCAAAATCTACGGCCACAATTAACTGCAGGGGCATGACCCTCATAAGCTCTTTGTACCTTTGAGTCTCCTGCAATGAATTAAGCAACTGGAAATAGCTAGTAGCTACGTCATAGTACTGTTTAATGGTATTTTGGTGCTTCAACTCAGCATTTAATTTGCGAACCCGTGCCACCTATTTAAAATTGGTTCCTATTTCACAAGGTTGTTGTTATTCCTATGCACTTGTCGAGTTGTCTGTGTTTGTGCCTTTCATTGTTATTCCCCACCTTGTCAGCGTTCGCCACCCCAATCAGAATTATGGCCAAGTGTCTATCTCTGTCAGGTTCATCCAGTCATATTCCTCTCATGGACACTGAGAGGGATATTCAAGATATTGTTTGTTCTTTATATCATCTCTAGTTCTATAAACAAGTCTTTCTGAATGACAAAGCCTCCCCAATTTTCACCGTAATGGTCAAAGAAAGTGTATTGTGTGCATGCATTCCAAGAACACACCTTTTTCCTAAGTTTGTGTATTGGCTAGTGTCTGTCATGTACTCGGGCAAGTGTTTCGTAATGAATTGTCAAGGAGAAAATGTCTTGCAAGTCTCAACCCTATTAATTCGTCAAGCTCTGTGTTACCCTGAGTCAAAATCCTATGTCCAACTCACTGATGATTCATTGATAGCACATTATGATAGTCTTGCAGGTCAAGAATTCAATCTATTTGTCTTTTTCCTAAAGCCAGATACAAAGCAGTTTGTATCTGATAGCAAAGAATTCTTCATGGGGGTTTTTGACGAAGAATTCTGACTAGTGCTCAGGTGCATTTCAAAGATATTGGGAAAAGAATATGACAACAAAATTGACAAATATGTACTGGGAATGTTTTCTTTGATGATGAAGCTAGGGGTAGTGTTGGATATTCCTTCATATTGGCAAGAAGTTTTCAATACTCAGCTCATGAGCTTATCAATGACTGGGTCATTCAGGTTCCCTTCTCTTATTATTTATCTCTTTTTATATCAAAATGTAGAATAATTCTTGCATCTGGAGTTAAATATCATGGATATAAATAAAAAGAGGCAATCAATAGTGTTTTGGACTAACATAGTGAGAAAAGAACAGAATTAGGAGGGTTTGTTTGATTTTGTAAACCATTTTATATCTACTGCATATAAAATTCTGAATGGGGTTCCTCCCCCATGCTTCCTGCCAAAGGCTCAAGAGTTCTTGTAGTTGTGAACAAATTGTAAGTTTGGTGATTGGTACGTTTTTTAAGACCATTTAGAAATTAGACTTTATGGGGCTGGGGAAGAACTGGATAGGCTTCCAGTATTTGTGCCTAGGAGATTATTCGCTTTGGAGTTCATTAGGCAGAGTTTAAATGTGGACAAAGTACATTTTTTGTCTATGAAAAAGGGTCATATGTTTAAGCTACCTATGTCTGTGGGTCCGTTTATGGTAAATATGAGATAGGCAGTTGATGAATTCACTATGATATTAGATAGAATGCATTTTTTGTTAGGAGATAAGTGGGCTTATGACCCCCATAAAGTGATTTCAAATAAGAGAATAGAAAATGGATATTCAACATTTATTCATGAAAGAAAACCTAATACAGGCTAGAAAATAAGGGTTTTGCAGGTTCTGTGGGATCAAATATAAAAACTTCTGTCATATCTGAAAAATAAAACAAGAGAGGTAAATAAGTAGTGATTGATTCAGAAGATGAAGAGTAGAGAACTGAAAGAGAACAAAGCTCAATGAAGACTTAGTAGGTGCTCAACCTGGTTTCTCACTACAATTATGAGATGAGAAAAATGTCCTAGCTTCACTAAGAAGACATGAAGATGCTCAGGAGCAAGTACCCTTGATTAAGCAAGTACTTTCTCAGATTGCTGAAAGAAATCAAAAGATGAAAGATAGCATGGAGGCACAGGATGAGTATCAAATAACTCCAATCAAACAAGATTGATGACTGCCATGGATCTTGAAAAAGATCAGTTTAAGATTTCTCTTTCTCATCCATAAGATATGACTATAGGTTCATCCATTAATTTTAATACTTTAAATCTACCTGTTGATGTAAGAAAGATTCCCCAGCTTGATAAAGTGAATTTACATATGCAAATAGTTCAACTGATAGTAAATGATTTGACTAAAATTGATGCATTGGCTCTTAAAGCTGAGAACATGTTAGGGAAGGTCATCAAGCAACGAAAATTGGAAAAAGCCAACTCCGAGGCTTTGAATACACAGAATGAATAACTTAATAAGATAATTGTAAAGATCAGAGTAGATCCAAATGACAAGTCTGCTATGTAGAAGTTGCTACAGAGTGAAGAATAAAACAAATTTTTTGTTGAAGAAAAAATTGAAATTGCCCACAGGGGAGCATTCTATGGCAACAGAGGTAGCAAAAGTGGAAAATGATAAAGAGAACCTTCTTCAGCAACTTTTGCAGAAAGAATAATAAATTACAAAGTGGAAGGAAACTATGCTATCATTACGAAATCATATTGATTCTCATACATGTATTGTTATTTTTCCATCTAGCAATGAGGATCCAGCATCACAGATAGCTCAGATGAATACTGAACTGAAGATGGCAGAGAGAGATATCAAGCGGGCACAGAATGACCAGGAAATCGTAACGAATATTATGAAAGCCAAATATGGGGAAATCAATAAATACAGGATAGACTACCAAACAGTTGATGCTGAGATTAAAACTCTGAAGGAAAAGCTGGAGGGAAATATATCTCTGATATAGGCTAAAGATATTATATGGAAGGATATTATTAAGGAGATGAAAGTAATTTTGGGTTTTCTGACTATTATATTAGAAGAAAGAAGCATTATTAGAGATTTTGAGGAGTAGGTTATGATAAACAAGTAGAAGACAATTAATAGAGCTATCTGCGCAAGGAAATTTATTGATTTTATTGATTCCAAGGCTAACCAAGAGCTGGAGGAGAATGAGATTAAGGATAGGATTTTATATGTTGTGGAGATTAATAAATTGATTGTTAAAAATGATTGCAAGAATACTACAGATAAAATGTTGACAGAGATTAAGGAAGTAGTCAGCAAGTTTGACAATTTATATGATAAAAGAGCTAGGGCAGGTTTGCCATCATGCTAGGGACTTGGAGGCAGTCTTTTATCATGGGGTTCCTACGAACCACTACTAGTATTGGCAAAGAGAAAAGTAGACAACACTCATGAAAAGAATGAGATTATAAAAGGAGAAACAATGATTAATTTTCTTCAAAGGCATTTTCAACTGTTATGGTTGGTGAAAACCATGTTTACAGAAAGGCCAAAATTCAATAGGATCATTGCTTTTAGATTGGAATATCACAAGCTGATTAATTCACCTAAGACAAACATTGAGGTTTGGAAGAAATGCAGAGCCTGGATGAATATTCTACCTAAATATCCTTCAACTTCAAATAAAGACAAGTCAGCAGACCAAGAGGACACAACAAAAGCGGGACCAATTCATATTCAACAAATAGATTAGGATTTAAGTTTTATTTTATCTCTTTTAAGAGAGTGTAATTGTAATAAGACTTTTCGATGATATGTAATAGGTAGTTTGAGAAGTTTCAAGTAGCTTGAGTAGCTAGGAATTAGTTTCAGTAGTTATAAACTACTTTACATTGAATTTAAAGAAAAATAATTGAGAAGGAAAGGTTTTGAGTTTCGGACCTTCAGACTACTACAAATTTTGTACTCAACTTTCAAATGATTAATGAATGGAGATCAAGGTTTTGGCATTTGTTGATATTGATATATTTTCCAGTTTACATTCTGTATTTTCTGTCTATGAATAAAATGAAGTAATGAAGTTCTAGGTCTCTGTTTACATATGTAAATAAGAGTTAAAAATCCTTAATGGACGTTCCTTCATTTTAACTATTCTTTTGTATTTAAATTATTCTGAAGTTTTCCGGATGTGGATGTTTAATAGATTTGATGGGACCTCTGTCCCGGGCCAGCTCCCAAGGCATTTCGCATGGGGTGGCCATATGGCTCCTAGCGATGCCATTAAATCTGAATTCAATTCGCAAGTGCACAATGCATTAACTCTCCAATGCCGGCGCTTCTTCCTCCTTGGTCTTCTCAGTTGGCACATTATGGACTCTGTCTCAGGTTCTCCTGATCGTTTCGGCTCTAATTTCAGTTCTTTGAAGCCCATTTGCAGTGCTTGTCCTGCAGCCTCTGCAGTGCCCAGTGCCTGCACTCACACTGGCCGTCGCTGCTCGCTGCTCAGTTGTATAGAAACAGTGCCTGGGTATCATTTTTCACATAGCGCTCTCTGTCAGTCCAATTTCAACTTGCAGATATCTCTTGGCTCTCTCCGTGGTCTCGCTCCTGTTCAAGCCTTTTCCCCTTGGCTTTGGTCAGTTCCCACCACTGAGACTGAAATGCCAAGGCTTAGGCAATGCATGACGTGCCGTTGTGGTGCCTCTCGTGGCAGGTCGACAAGCGATCGTCCGTCTTCCAGTCTCGATGGAGCTCACCTCCCCGAGCATTCTGATAGGTAGCTTTCTCAGGTTTCCTCCCATCATTGGAACCTCGATAGCCTTCCTGGCTTGGCCCGCGATCATCCTCCCTCCTCTCCTCATATTGGCGTGCCTCCCTCAGATTTGACTGTGCCTTCAATCGCCCGACCATCACCGCTTACATTATTGTTACCCTACGAGAAGATTCAACTCCTCTCGCTCCCCTGGCGCATGACCCTCCCCCCATTCCTTTCGTCCCCCACCCCAACCCTGCTGCAACGCCTCCTGCTGGTCTGAGCGATACTCTTGTTCCTACCTCGCCCTCCCTGGGTCATCTTTCTATGCAGGTGGATGCAAACCTCTTAGATCATGACGAAGCTCCGAGCGCAGCTGCTGAAGATGCTGAGGAGCATTACGGGTGTCGCATTGAGGAGGAGCCACCATCTCCAGACCACACACATTAATTCTGCTATGAACTGGCTCAATATGGTTTCTATACATGTCTATTTAGCTAGAAATACTGGTTTTTTTGTTTTTTTTGTCTACAGCAGTAGAAGATGCATATCAATGATGTATTTTTGTAGTTATCTTTTGCTGAACATAATGGACCTCTCACCGGTTTCCCTTTTCAAGGGCGGTGCAACTGCTTTTAAAAGAACTGGTTTCCCACTCTGGGAAGTTCGTAATATTGATAGAGCTTGGACTTCAAGCCCGATTTTAGGCTCCCACTGCTGAACCGAGGTATTTTTGTAACATTGTGATTACTTAATAGAACTAGCACAATTTAGAAAAAAAAAAAAATTATTCTGAAGTTTAAAGTGATAGATATTATTTATCATCATATCAGTTTGGGCTTCCCTCCTTCATGTTCTTCTAATCATTCCATTTAATATCAACAGATAATGGCATTGTGAAGAATTTATTGCATTTGATTCTTGAGGTTTTAATAAAAAAATCTTTGAAGGTGATTAAGAAAAGACCATTTGACATTATATCTCTATGACATATATATATAAATGTCTTGAGCACTGATTCCTTACCAGAGCTAATGGATTGTTTCTTAAGATACAACATTCCTTGGCGTCGTTGTTGGGGATGAAGAAGCGAAGTTCATTCCCTGGGTTTTTATCATATTTCCTCAGTTGTTCAGAGAGGAGGAAATAGCAGGCTATGTTTTATTTCATAATTCTATCATATAAAAGGCCACATACAAGGTCGAACACCTCACAGCAGAAAGTAACTATTCTGTCAGATCCTAAGAAATCAGTTTCTGGAAAAGCTCAAAAGCCAAAGAATTTTTCTACACCTAATGCCACACTGCCTGCACCTGGCAGCAATTCACATAACCCCTCATCCAAGGATATTTCCCAGAAACTTATTTTCTTGGAACAAGAATCCTTTTCCCCACTAGATCATTTTCAAGAAAAAAAATTAGAATAACAATATATTGAGTTTGTTTCATTCACATTTACAGAAACTCAACCAAACACAGTTTTTGGTTCTTCTTCTATTGTTCATCAACCCCTTCCCATATCATTTGTTTCACCCCTTTCATCCATACCCACAACTGGTTCTCAAACTCCACCCACTCAAGGAGTAGTTAACTAAGGCACAAACATGGCAACCCCTGCTTTTTTAACGAACATATATGCAACACTAAATCTTCCACAACCTATGAATGCCATGCCCTAATAATACCTCAAGTTACTTCCTCGTTTTACTGGTGAATATGAAGTGACTGCAGAACAACACTTGCGATTGTTTTGCACTTTTGCTGAGAATCTAAATGTTGAATATCTTGATGTAGTGATGAGACTTTTTGTACAGTCTCTGAATGGAGAGGAAAGAAAATGGTTTAAAGGTTTTCCAAATGGCTCAATTAATAATTGGGAAGAATTAGAGACACAATTCACCCAAATATGGGGTGAAAAAAGAGATCATGGCTATTCATAAACATAATTTAATGCAACCAAGAAAAAGTATAATGAAAACATGAATGATTTTATCAAAATATTCAACAAATTATATAATAGTTTACCCAGAGAAATGAAACCTCCTCCTGTTGGAGCAAGGGTTGTTTTTTCTAGAGCTTTTGAGTTAGATTTTAGTTTCATTTTAAGAGGGAGGAGATCTCCCACTCTTGAACAATTCCAAACTGATGCTTTGGAGATTGAATCCAATATGACTACTGCTGGGAAGACATAAGAAAAGAAGTAAATTTTTTTAAAATAAATTAGTGAAGATGGAGCTAGACAGTAAAAATCCTGCACAAAAAAACATAGGAGTTTTCAATCCTCAATTTAGAAAACAACCCCTGCAAATTTTTTAGAGGGAAAGAAGAGATCGGGATCAAGTTCAAGCACCATTGTATATAGAAGCAATACCCCCACAGTCTGTTGAGGATGATCAAAACGAATTTGAAGATCAGATATCTACTATTTGCATGGAATATGATGAGGATGAAGAAGAATGTGAAGAAGAATGTACTGAAGCTGAGGTGTCATTTGATCAAGAAGAGATGGGTGAGTATTGTAAGCAATTCACAGATTTTATGCAAGCAGAGCTGCATAAAAAGTATGATTTAAGATCAAGAAAGAGATCAAGGACTCTGGATGATGAGGAAAATGATCCGGAGTCAGTCCCTTCTCCAATGGTGAATCCACAACCAAAGAACTCAGTAAAACAATCAGATAAGGGGAAACAACCTATGAATCCAGTGAGTGGAAATGAAAAACAACAGGCTAAGACTGCCCAAAATAAGTCTATTGATAATAATAATTTGGAGAAGGTTGTTACTGTGCCCGAATAGATTGTTAATCCAAATAGAAATCAAGAAGAACCTGAGAATATTTTCAAACAAAATCAAACCTTCAGTCTATCTAAAGCACTAGAAAAGATCTCAAAATTCAAGTACCTCTACTTGAGCTAGTAAAGACACTAGGTTACAAGAAGGAAATTACAGAATTCATTAATATTTCTTAGTCTTATGATATTGGTGATACTATAAATTTTCAAGAGGAAAAACTAGTGGTGACTTTTGGTCCACATGTGGAGGAGGTACATTCTTCTATTTCCCCATTTTATATATCACTACTTCTTCATATTTGTATGTTGGATTCTGGTGCCTTCCATAATCTCATGCCATTATCTATAATGAAAGAATTGAATTTACAAATTAATAAGCCCTATAGAGACCTATATTCATTTGATTCAAAAAGGGTGAAGTGTGTTGGGCTAATCAAAGACATGGTAGTATCCCTGGCCCAAATTCCTGCCAAAAGTATCATGATAGATGTAGTAGTTGCAGATATTCTAGCTAGATTTGGTATGCTTTTGTCCAAATCTTGGGGAGCGAAGCTTGGAGGTGTTTTAAAATTGGACTTAACATATGCAAATATTCCTATATTCAATGGGGAAGAAAGGAGGTTATACAGAGAAATAATATTTGTTAAAACTACAACAAAGAAGGATGCAGAAAATTCCCCTATCTATGGTCGAGAGAAGGAAGATATTTCTTATTTTATGCTGCATGAAGATGCAGAGTTTGTTGAAGACTCATAGAAGCAGCTCTCTTCAGAAATTGTAAATAATGAGCTGAGTTCAAACAAAATTTGAAAGTGTTATTTTGATGGTGCCTATTCAAAATATGGCACAGGAGCTGGATTTTTACGGATATCTCCAGAAGGTAATCTTTTGAATTTTTCTTTTAAACTAGAATTTGAATCAACAAATAATGTAGCTGAGTATGAAGCACTAATTTTGAGTCTTCAAAATGATAAAAAAATGGGAATCCATTGTGTTGAGTCTCAAAAATGTTCTCCATATTCATACATATTTCCATTATGTCATAACCATTTAGCTCTTATTTCATAGCCATTTGACCTAAAACCCTACATCAAATAACCATTTTCATAAATATATGGGTTAGGATCCTTGTTTTCCAAAGTTATTTATTTTATGTATTTTAAGTGAATTTATGATTAGAAACTAGAAAATTAACATAGTTTCATATATCTATATATGTGTTATGAGAGTTTCCTATAATATGAAAAATGAGATCAGAAGGCCCCTATGTGGCACCCCAAAACCAAATTCGAATTTGGTTGGAGAAGATTATGGGATCAAGAGGATATGTGTCTCACTTCCTTGTTGTATTGAAACTCTAAGAGGATATGTGTCTCATCCCTCAAGTTGTGTTAAAACTCTAGAAAGACATGTGTCTTATCATTTCCTATTTTGATTGTAACTCTAGAGATGGAGGGAGAGATTCATGGACTCCCATTAATGAGATGTCTCTTCATATTTTGTATAAATAGGAGAAGCTTTCTCCTATCATAGGTAATGAGAAAGTAATGAAAAAGTAGTAGAGAAGTCTTTTGTAACAAAGTTCAAGATGGAATGGGATGTAGATTTATGAGTTTTTGAATAAAGAAGCTTAGTTCTTTGATGCTATTGTGATATTATCTTTAAGGAGCTGAAGGACTTCACCAAATTGGTAGCAGAGGGCCCCTGCTATCCAAGGAGGCTTTTACATGTTTTCTAGATAAGTTGCTTTCAATTATGTTTTGTCATATTTCCTTACTTAGATTGCTTTTTGAAATCATAGCTTTTAGCATAATTTTTCATGCTAGCCCGGGCATTTGCATATCTTTTGACTAATGACATGGAATCGATATTGTTCTGCTGCTAATTTACTTTTTGTTTAATTCCAACACTGCTTTGTTTATTTCAATCTTGCACATTTGTTTCAGTAGTTAGATTTAGAGAAAGTTGTCGCTCATGTCATTTTCAAGCATCTCCGAAAGCCACAAATCGGACTGATGGTGAGGGATTGAATTATGGATGTGTAGTTTGGATATTAGTTTCCTTCGCAAGTTAGATATATTAAATTGCTCATAACATCTTCGGCTCCTGAAAGCCATAGCCGGACTCATGGTGAGGGATGGAATTATGGATGTAGTTTATTAGTTTCTCTTCGCAAGTTAGATATATTAAATTGCTCATAACATCTTCTACAATGTTCTCCGAAAGCTCACACCGGACTGATGGTGAGAATGAATATGACGGGAGTTTTGATAGCTTTTCAAAGTGTAGAAATATTGTTCTGTATATTATCCGTTTTACCTAAAGCCAAAACAAGAACGATGGTGAGGATTGGTTTTTTTAATGTATTTATTATTATTTTGCTGGATATCAACACCAAGTTGTTTATGATTACTTCCGAAAATCATAGCCGGACTAATGATGAAGGGTCAGAAGATAAATTGATGTAATCTGATTTAGATTTATTTTGTTGCAATTTTGAATTTCCTTAAGCATAGTTTCTTTTGTGTTTAGTTGGCAACAAGAATAGTTTGGTTTTCATGTTCACTAGTTTACTGTTTTGATTTACTAGATTAGCAGCACCTTTTCATTTCAGCAGCACATTTTCATTTTCCTTTTTAAGTCTTGTCATTGTAAATTTCAAATTGTTTTTTTTTTAAATTTCAAGTTGGTAAATCATTATAGGGGATATCACTTCCTTGAACAAACATAACCAAACTTGTCTTTTAGAATTTCCATCTCACATTAGGAAACCAACCAAGATCAATAAAAATCCAAAAACGACAAAAAGTAAGAGATAGGTTATCTTGCACATATAGTGTGCCACACTTCGTCAGCTTACGAATCCCTGGTTGATAATTTATGTTAGCAATTTAGGACACACTAAATTGACCAAAAATTTTGGCGCCGTTGCCGGGGAAGTGTAACTAGGTAGCCTTATTTCTTACATCAAACAAAATTAATAATTCTTGAGTATGCTCTCCTCCTGCACTTTGTGTGATCTGGAGGATCAGAAAAAGGATTGTTATGTAAAAAAAAAAAATTTAATAATTCTTGAGTATGCTCTCCTCCTGCACTTTGTGTGATCTGGAGGATTAGAAAAAGAATTGTTATGTGAAAAAGAAAAAAAGGAGACAAAATAAACTTCATCATTTCAATTGATTCAATAAAAATAAATAAATAAATAAATAAAATTCCAATACATTGTTTTGTTTAATGAAATATATATGTGTATTTTTAAATTTTTGAAAATATCACATACATAATTTTATTAACAAATCAATTAAAAAAAAAAATCTCATGGAAATAAGACTCACGCATATGCATGAGGCCATTCTTTGGCTTGGCTTTACATATATATGCAGACCTTCAATTCACACAAAGACCCATGCACTACAATTTAAAAAAAAAAACTTTCTCTTTTTCATATTCGTTTTTCCTCAAACAACAGTTATTAGAAATCATTTAAAAAAAAAAATTTGCACACAATGAATGTATATCACATGAAGAAACTGTTGATGAGGAAAAGATTGCAAATTTTTGATGAGAAGAAGATTGCAATTTGCTGATGAAGAGAAGATTACAAATTCAATTGTAGGGACATATAATGGAAGTGTATCATATGAAGAAATTGCTGATGAAGAGAAGATTTCAGAGTGTTGATGAAGAGAAGATTGTAGATTCCATTGCAAGTAATTGGAATGAGGAAGATCAATCTGAACTTCTCTGTGAGATACAAGTCATTACACTTCAAAACCTGCAAAATAAAAACAAATCAAACCACAAGTAATTGCCAGAAAACGAAATGCGCCATTGTCAAAAACACCCGATTTTAAAACGTATTTTCTGAGCAAACCAGGACGAATTAGAAAAAATAAAACATGGGTTTTTTCGGGAACGGGGTGAATTAGGTAATCCTATAAGAACTTTCTGAAATTCGCAGCCATTTGGGAGAAATTCAGGGTTCTTCGGAGCACTAATTTGCAGTATGCGTGAGAATTTTTTTTTTTTTTTTATTATGAAAATAGTCACGGTTTTGAGAAATAATCAAGGAACTAATTTCCTTATTTTGAGGGAAAATGTGGCAGAATTCATGTGTGGTGGCACATGATGAATGACAAATGGATTATTTGAGGCAAACACATTATCACATGTGCATCAAATGCAAGTTGTATAAATTGAAAAGGACTCTGCCTTCATCTCCTTCATAGTTAGGAATTTGACTTTAGAAATTTCAAGTTTTTTATTTTTATTTTGCATGAAAGAGGCATTGGCATGACTTTGTTTCAAAAATATTCATAAGGACAATTATTTCATCCATGCTTTATTTCATTTTTTTATTTTTATTTTTAATATTAAAAAAAAAAAATTCAAAAAAAAAAAAAAAATTCAAAAAAACTCACTTTTCTGAAGGTATTGATTAATTTTGGACTGATGATGAAAGATGAATGACTAACTTTTTATTCAAGATTTTTAGCAGCTGAAAAACCTCATTGTTCAAATCACCCTAACTTTCTCATACAAAATCAGATTTTGATGATTTAAGTATCGTTGGAAAGGTCTCAACAAGATCTATACAATGAGAAATCCATCATTAGAGTTTGAAATGGAAAATAATGAAATAAATTGCTGAAAAGAAGCTACATTCAACTTGAGGCACTAATTCCAAAACAGATATAAATTCTTTTGATTTTTCCTTTGAGAACTTGTTTCATTAATACAAATTCTTAGTTTTGTGTGTAAATGTCATAACTAGAGAGATTGATCACCTCTCTCCCTTTGATAATCTTACATTCCATTGCAGAAGAAGTATTAGTTTTTTTGCAGGTTCCAAGAGGAAGGACAAATGACTACAAGAGAATTGTGTCTCTCTAAGAGACCAATTTGTTTCATAAGAGGATGATCAGCAACAAAGAGGAAATATGCTGATGCAAAATCAGATCCAAACACTTGAAAACTTTCAGATACTATTGTCTCCATCACATCCATACCTCATAATAAACCATTCACCTCATTTCACTTCATGTTTTCCATTTACATTCACATCCACTTTCCATTTCTTTTTGTCCATTCATAACCCACAAATAAAAGCAAGAGGCTCATTCACATGCTTATTGCCCATTTCCATTTTCATCTTTCATTTCCATCTTCCATTTCTTGTCATTTTCATTCCGCAAATAAGCCATGCTTCAATGCAAACTATTGAGTCTATAGTCCTTTGAGTCTAAGTTCTTTGTAAAACACCTTGAGGCTTGCATGCCTTAATGGCAAGTTCTCATGCTGACAAACAATGGGAATACATTAATGTCTCTTGTTCGTCAGATCTTCTAGGTGACTCGACATCGGCAAAATCATTCGTACCTAGCAAGATGTGTTTGGGCATCTTGACTCTCATTGTCATCAATGGTGAGAGTTCTCGTGTTGACCAGTGGCATCCATTAATGGCCACTAAGTCAACAATTTCCTACTATGTTCGACATCAGAACATCTTTTCACATAGTAGGAATTATGCTAATGAGTTTTGAAGACATGAAGACTATTATTTTCAGCATTTTGGAGCAGATTTCAGCAATTTTTAGTAGAAGCAATTAAAAGTCATCTCATCTCTTTATCCATGACTCCTCTTGTTCAGCCACTTGAAGAAGAATATGATCAGAATTTTGCAGCCACCACACATACACAACTCATCCACATTTAAGGTAAGTGAAGGTATGTTGTTTTCTAATTTTTAGTCATGTAATTCATTAGAATGCTAAAATTGTAACTTTGGAAAAATTCCTCACTCCCTTTTACACATTGTCATATCTTTAGTTGGGGGGCGAAGGGACATCATTTCATATCCACATGTCATACACTATCACACATTTTCATTTCATTTCCACCCACATATACTTCCCAACCAACTATTGTTGCAACATGATCCAAAAGATTATATGCATTGCAAATGATCAATTCATTGATGAAGTAATTGATTCTAAATGTTTTCATGAACTTTGATGCAACAAAGAAAATAAAGCATTGTTACACAAGAACCAATGCTTCAAAAAAAAATGGTTGTTACACAAGAACCAACCATTGAAAAAAATGGTTGTTACACAAGAACCAACCATTGAAAAAAAAAAAAATGTTGCAATCAAATGTATTATACTTTGCCAAAAAGGAAAAATCAAGAAGCAAAGTTTGGAATGAATCTATATGAGTCAAAACTCATAAAAGATCAACTCATAGACAAATGAATCATTGCAATGGTTGCATGAGGACATGCAACAACTTCAGTTGGGGGGTATGTTGAGTCTCAAAAATGTTCTCCATATTCATACATATTTCTATTATGTCATAACCATTTAGCTCTTATTTCATAGCCATTTGACCTAAAACCCTACATCAAATAACCATTTTCATAAATATATGGGTTAGGATCCTTGTTTTCCAAAGTTATTTATTTTATGTATTTTAAGTGAATTTATGATTAGAAACTAGAAAATTAACATAGTTTCATATATCTATATATGTGTTATGAGTTTTGTGACATGTGTAGGTAAAAAGGAGACTTCTAGAAGGCCCTTATGTGGCACTCTAAAACCAAATTCGAATTTGGTTGGAGAAGATTATGGGATCAAGAGGATATGTGTCTCACTTCCTTGTTGTATTGAAACTCTAAGAGGATATGTGTCTCATTCCTCAAGTTGTGTTAAAACTCTAGAAAGACATGTGTCTTATCATTTCCTATTTTGATTGTAACTCTAGAGATGGAGGGAGAGATTCATGGACTCCCATTAATGAGATGTCTCCTCATATTTGGTATAAATAGGAGAAACTTTCTCCTATCATAGGTAATGAGAAAGGAATGAGGAAGTAATGAGGAAGTAGATTTGTAACAAAGTTCAAGATGGAATGGGATGTAGATTTATGAGTTCTTTTGAATAAAGAAGTTTAGTTCTTTGATGCTATTGTGATCTTATCTTTAAGGAGCTGAAGGACTTCACCAAATTGGTAGCAGAGGGCCCCTGCTATCCAAGGAGGCTTTTACATGTTTTCTAGATAAATTGCTTTCAATTCTGTTTTGTCATATTTCCTTACTTAGATTGCTTTCTGAAATCATAGCTTTTAGCATAATTTTTCATGGCAGCCCGGGCATTTGCATATCTTTTGACTAATGACATGGAATCAATATTGTTCTGCTGCTAATTTACTTTTTGTTTAATTCCAACACTGCTTTGTTTATTTCAATCTTGCACATTTGTTTCAGTAGTTAGATTTAGATATATTAAGCTGCTCATGTCATTTTCAGTTACCTCCGAAAGCCACAACTGGACTGATGGTGAGGGATTGAATTATGGATGTGTAGTTTGATATTAGTTTCCTTTCTGCAAGTTAGATATATTAAATTGCTCATAACATCTTCAGTTGCCTCCGAAAGCCACAACTGGACTGATGGTGAAGGATTGAATTATGGATGTGTAGTTTGATATTAGTTTCCTTTCTGCAAGTTAGATATATTAAATTGCTCATAACATCTTCAGTTGCCTCCGAAAGCCACAGCTGGACTGATGGTGAGGGATTGAATTATGGATGTGTAGTTTGATATTAGTTTCCTTTCCGCAAGTTAGAAATATTAAATTGTGCATGACATCTTCAGTTACCTCCGAAAGCCACAGCTGGACTGATGGTGAGGGATTGAATTATGAATGTGTGGTTTGATATTAGTTTACTTTCCGCAAGTTAGATATCAGTTACTCAAGTTGTTTATGGTTACTTCCGAAAATCATAGCTGGACTAATGATGAGGGATCAGAAGACAAGTTGATGTAATTTGATTTAGATTTACTTTATTGCAACTTTTGGATTTCTTTCAGCATAGTTTCTTTTGTGATTAGACAGCAGCAAGAATAGTTTGGTTTCATGCTCACTAGTTCACTATTTTGATTTATTAGATTAGCAACACCTTTTTCATTTCAGTAGCACATTTTCATTTCCTTTCAAGTTTTGTCATTGTATGTTTCAAATTCCTTTTTCAATTTCAAGTTGGTAAATCATTATAAAGGACATCATTGCCTTGAATATTCATAATCATACTTGTCTTTTAGAATTTCCATCTCACATTAGGAAACCAACCAAGATCAATAAAAATCCAAAAACGACAAAAAGTAAGAGATAGGTTATCTTGCACATATAGTGCGCCACACTTCGTCAGTTTACGAATCCCTGGTTGATAATTTATGTTAGCAATTTAGGACACACTAAATTGACCAAACACATTGTATTTCCATTTTTGGTGATTATGAGTTGATTATAAGACAGATCAAAAATATTTGTCAAACCAAACGTCCAAGGCTGAGATCATATAGGAATGAAGTATGGGACCTGATTGAAAATTATTTTGAATATTTGAATCTTAAATTCATTCCAAGAGAAGAAAACAGAATGACAGATTCACTGGTAGTTGCAGCCAGTACCTTCAAGCCA
The DNA here is from genome assembly GCA_034641835.2 of Pinus albicaulis. NCBI lineage: Eukaryota > Viridiplantae > Streptophyta > Pinopsida > Pinales > Pinaceae > Pinus > Pinus albicaulis. Next base: position 968,558,161 of record CM076571.1, on the reverse strand, counting down.
CCTATCAATTCGAAACTAAGGTATGAGATTGAGTTGATACATAGACCCTAAATCCCTGAAAATGTTAAACATTGGTAGGTGTTTGAAGATGATGAGAAGATCAATAATTTCCTGAAAATGATTGAAAATTTTGAAGATAGTGAAATAGATCAAGAAAGTGAACAAACTAATCAGAACGAAGACTTGAAAAATCTTAAGCAATCCATAGGTGATCAAAAGATAATTCAGTTGAAAGACAATATATTTCCCATAGGATTAGTTCCTCTTGAAAGAAAACATCTTCAGTAGGTTTGGGTGTCCAATCAATATTGTAACTGAATATGCCCAAGTATTTAATTCAGTCAGATTCAAAAATATCTGTCAAACATATAATGTCATTTTGTCTCATTATACAACATATCATCCTCAAGGGAATGGGCTAGAAGAGTATTCTAACAAGACATTGGTTAAGATCTTGAAGAAAACAATTAGTGAAAATCAGAAGAATTGGGATTCAAAATTGACATTTTCTCTTTGGGCCATAAGAGTGACTATTAGAAGATCTACAGGTAAGTCTCCTTAAGAACTAGTTTATGGCACTCAAGCTTTATTTCCTACTCAATTGGCTAGACCAATGATTTATTTTCTTCAAGAAGCACAAGAATAACCTAATGCATTGGTGAGAAGGCTGAACAAGGTTGTAGAATCAAGTGAGAGCAGGAACAAAGTCAGAGAAAATTCGATCACCTACCAAGAAAATATGAAGTCCATTTTTTATAGAAAAGAAAAAGAGATTATTTTTCAAGTTGGATATTTGGTATTAAGATGCGATACCAGAAGAGAAGAGAATGGAAAGCATGGTAAGTTTGATCCACTATGGTATGACCCATACAAGATTGTTGAAGCTAGATCAAATAACACATTCATGTTGGAAGATCTTGATGGAGAAACAATGGCGCTGACTGTGAACGGGCAGAACCTGAAACATTATTTCCAAAATTTATATTTTATGGTTCACCATTGTACATATTCAGTTTTTTCATTGTTCATATTTCATCAAACAACATTTGACTCCAAGCCCGAAGTGAAGGCACTAATCTGCAGTTCTTAGTGTTTCATGGCAAAAAACATTATCCCCAGGTGAAGCCAGATGTTGTGGCTCATTTTCAATATACTTTATTTTAATTTTTTCAAAAATACAAAAAAATAGAAAACTATGAAATTGTATGTTAAAGTACAAAGTTTCTCATGCTTTAGCATAAAAGATGTAATATTTTTGTATAAGTTTTAAAGTTTAATACTTTAAAATTTTCATGAAAGCAGGTCCCAGCGCTGAGATTAAATAACGAGCAAGTTGATGAATGGGATCTGATGATTCTTTTGGCAGGCAATAAAAGTGGCAACCTACGGGCACATTCAGCACACTGGTTAATAAGGAGGGTTCCTCCGCAGTTGACCTAGTTGACTGCGGGGCTGATCAAGATCTACGACCACGATTAACTGTGGGGCCATGACCCTCATAATCTCTTCGTACCTTCGAGGCTCCCGCAATGACATAAGCAACTCGCGAAAACTAGTAGCCACATCATAGTACTATTTAACGATCTTTTGGCACATCAACTCAACATTCAATTCATGAACCTGCGCCACCTATTTAAAATTAGTTCCTATTTCACAAGGTTATTATTATTGCTCTGCACTTGTCGAGTTGTCTGTGTCTGTGCCTTTCATTGTTATTCACCACCTTGTCAGTGTTCACCACCCCAATCATAATTATGGCCAAGCAACCTTCTCTGTCAGGTTCATCCAGTCATATTCCTCTCATGGACACTGAGAGGGATATTCAAGATACTATTTATTCTTTATATCATCTCCAGTTCTATCGACAAGTCTGTCTGAATGACAAATCCTTCCCAATTTTTAACGCCATGGTCAAAGAAGGTGTATTGTCTGCATGCATTCAAAGAACACACCTTTTTCCTGATTTTTTGTATTGGTTAGTGTCTGTCATGTACCTGGGCAAGTGTTTTGTAATGAATTGTCAAGGAGAAAATTTCTTGCAAGTCTCAGCCCTATTAATTCATCAAGCTCTGTGTTACCCCGAGTCAGAATCCTATGTCCAATTCACTGATGATTCATTGATAGCGCATTATGATAGTCTTGCAGGTCAATAATTCAATCAATTTGTATTTTTCCTGAAGCCATATATGAAGCAGTTTGTACATGATAGCAAAGAATTCTCCATGGAGGTTTTTTTACGAATAATTCCAACTAGTGTTGAGGTGCATTTCAAATATATTGGGAAAATAAGATGACAACACAATTGAAAAATAAGTTCTGGGAATGTTTGCTTTGATGATGAAGCCAGGGGTAGTGTTGGATATTCCTTCATATTGGCAAGAAGTTGTCAATACTCAGCTCATGAGCTTATCACTAACTGGGTCATTCAAGTTCCCCACTCTTATTATTTATCTCTTTTTATATCAAAATGTAGAAGAATTCTTGCATCTAGGGTTAAGTATCATGGATATAAATAAAAAGAGGAAATTGATAGTGTTTTAGACTGACATATTGAGAAAAGAACAGAATGAGGAGGGTTTTTTTTATTTTGTAAACCATTGTATGTCTACCACATATAAAATTCTGAATGGGGTTCCTCCCCCATGCTTCCTGCCAAAGGCTCAAGAGTTCTTGCAGCTGGGAACAAATTGTAAGTTTGGTGATTGGTATTGAAGACCATTCAAAAATTAGACTTTACGGGGCTGGGGTAGAACCGTATAGACTTCCAGTATTTGCGCCTATGAGATTATTCACTTTGGATTTCATTAGGCAGAGTTTAAATGTGGACCAAGTAAATTTTGTGCCTATGAAAAAGGGTCATATGTTTAAGCTACCTATGTCTGTGGGTCCGTTTATAGTAAATATGAGACAGGAAGCTGATGAAGTCACTATGATGTTAGATAGAATGAATTTTCTGTTAGGATATAAGTGGGCTTATGACCCCCATAAAGTGATTCCAAATAGGAGAATAGAAAATGGATATTCAACATTTATTCATGAAAGCAGACCTGATATAGAGAAGCTAGAAAATAAGGGTTTTGCAGGTTCCGTGGTCTCAAATATACAAACTCCTGTCATATATGAGAAATCAAACAAGAGAGGTAAATAAGAAGTGATTGATTCAGAAGATGAAGAGCAGATAACTCAAAAGAGAACAAAGCTCGGTGAAGACTCAGCAGGTGCTCAACCTAGTTTCTCACTACAATTGGGAGATGATAAAAATGTCTCGACTTCACCAAGAAGACATGAAGATGCTCAAGAGAAAGTACACTTGATTAAACAATTATTTGCTCATATTTTTGAAAGAAATCAGAAGATGAAAGCTAGCATGGAGGCACAAGCTGAGTATCAAATAACTCCAGATTAAACAAGATTGTCGAATGCCATGGATCTTGAAAAATATCGTTTTAAGATTTCTCTTTCTTATCCATCTGATATGAATATAGGGTCATCCAATAATTTTAATACTGTAAATCTAACTGTTGATGTAAGAAATATTCCCCTACTTGATAAAGTGAATTTACATATGCAAACAGGTCAACTGATAGTAAATGATTTGACTGAAACTAATGCAATGGCTCTTAAAGCTGAGAACATGTTAGGGAAGGTCATCAAGCAGCTGAAATTGGAAAAATCCAACTCCAGGGATTTGAATACATATAATGAAGAACTTAAGAAGATAATTTTAAAGATTGGAGTAGATCCAAGTGATAGGTCTGTTGTGCAGAAGTTGCTAGAGAGTGCAGAATCAAAAAAATTTGTGTTGAAGAAAAAATTGAAGTTGCCCACAAGGGATCATTTTATGGCAGCAGAGGTAGAAGAAGTGGAAAATGAGAAAGAGAACCTTCTTCAGTAGCTTTTGTAGAAAGAATAAGAAATTAAAAATTTGAAGGAAACTGTGCTATCATTATAGAATCATATTGATTCTCATACCTGTACTGTTATTTTTCCATCTAGTAATGAGGATCGGAAATCATAGATAGCTCAACTGAATACTGAACTAAAGATGGTAGAGAGAGATCTAAAGTAGGAAAAAAATTATTTGGAGACAATAACGAGGATTATGCAAGCCAAATATGGGGAAATCAATAAATATAGGACAAATTAACAAACAGCTGATGCTGAGATCAAAAGTCTGAAGGAAAAGTTGAAGGGAAACATATCTGTGATATAGGCTAAAGATATTATCTGGAAGAATATTATTGAGGAGATGAAGGAAATTTTGGGTTTTTTGAATATTATATCATAATAAAGAAGCTTTATTAGAGATTTCGAGGAACAGGTTATGATAGACAAGAAAAAGACAATTAACAGAGCTATCTAGGCAAGGAAATTTATTGATTTTATTGATTCCAAGACTAACCAAGAGCTAGAGGAGAATGAGATTAAGGATAGGATTTTATATGATGTGGATATTAATAAATTTATTGTTAAAAATGATTGTAGGAAGACTCCAAAGAAAAAGTTGACAGATATTAAGGAAGAAGTCAACAAGTTTGACAATTTATATGATAAAAGAGCCAGGGCAAGTTTTCCATCGTGTTGGGGCCTTGGAGGCAGTATTTTATCATGGGATTCCTATGAACCACTACTGGTATTGGAAAAGATAAAAGTAGACAACACTCATGAAAATACTCAGTTTCTAAAAGGAGAAACAATGATTAATTTTCTTCAAAGGCATTTTCAACTGTTATGGTTGGCGAAAACCCTCTTTACAGAAAAGCCAAAATTCAATAGGATCAGTGTTTTTAGATTGGAATATCACAGGCTGTTTAATTCACCTAAGAAAAAAATTGAGGTTTGGAAGAAATGCAGATCCGAGATGACTATTCTACCTAAAGATCCTTCGACTTCAAAGAAAGACAAGTTAGTAGATTAAGAGGACACAACAAAAGCGGGACCAATTCATATTCAACAAATAGATTAGGACTTAAGTTTTATTTTATCTCTTTTAAGAGAATTTAATTGTAATAATAATTTTCGATGATATTTAATAGGTATTTTGAGAAGTTTCAGGTAGTTTGAGCAGTTAGGAAGTAGTTTCAGTAGTTATAAACTATTTTGCATTGAATTTAATGAAAAATAACTGAGAAGGCAAGGTTCTGAGTTTTGGACCTTCAGACTACTGCAAATTTTGTACTCAACTTTCAAACGATTAATGAATGAAGATCAATATTCTGGAATTTGTTGATATTGATATGTTTTCCAGTTTACATTCTGTATTTTCTATCTATGAATAAAATGAAGTAATGAAGCTACAGGTCTCTTTTTACATATGTGAATAAGAGTTAAAAATCCTTAATGGGCGCTCCTTCATTTTAACTATTCCTCTCTCTTAAAACCCTTCTGAAGTTTAAAGTGATAGATATTGTTTATCAGCATATCAGTTTGGGCTTCCCTCCTTCATGTTATTATAATCATTCTATTTATTATCAACAAATAATGGCATTGTGAAGCATTTATTGCATTTGATTCTTGAGGGTTTAATAAAAAAATCTCTGAAGGTGATTAAGCAAATACCATTTGAAATTATATTTGTGTGACATATATATATATATATATATATATATATATATATATATGTCTTGAGCACTAATTCCTTACCATAGCTAAGGGATTATTTCTTAAGATACAACAAAGTGAAACAAATTGTGTTGGATTTATGGTGACAAGATATTCACTTCAGCATTGGTTTCGAGTTGTTTCAAGCACTTTGAGAGCATTATACAGATTCGCTGGATCATTCCTCCCCACTGGAAGCTTTTGGACCTCCAAAATCTCATTCTCAGTCAAAAAATAGATGAGAGTAAAACTCCCTCACCCTTCCAGTCTCAATCCACTTAAATTTTCTTATATTTTTCTCTTTGAGCTTTTCATGAAAGTACATCACTTTCCCTTATTTTGGAGTCCTTGTCTTGCTGTCAAAAATGAAATCTTGCTGCAATTTTTCAAGATTTCTAGAACACAAAACTATCATTGAAGGAATATGAACATTCCCTTCTCGGTTTTCAATCAAAGGAAAATTAAAAAAAAATCATGTTCCTTTCACCTTCAATACTTTCTACATGATGATGCCTAGCATGTCTAGCCTTGAAATTGGCTCACCTGTTTATCAAATGTGATCACCATCTCCATGCACTATCTTTTTTCTATCGAGATTGCAACAAGATGAAGAGATTAGTGGAAAGAAGTCGCCTTCACTAAGTGGGCCCGAAGGCTATTTTTAGCGCAAAGTCTACTTTTAGACATATGGATCATGTTATATGAGTTGCAGGATGCTATTTGTGGATGGTTGGTCAAGTCGGAAAAAATAGATGGACTTATATTTTTAGACATATTGGGCGGAATCTATTTTTATATTTCCTGTCTAAAAATATATATGTTGAATATTATTAGCTCTTAATAATATTTGGACTATAAACATTATCTTATTCTCTTGGAGCACTTCAGTTAAGTGCACAGATGTGGCACAGGAGCTGACAGAAGGAATTACGCTATTCCTGAGGGTTATGTGGAGATATTGCATGGATACTTCAGTTAGAACTCATGTGACAGAGTTTGGTGGAGTTGATTGGGGAGTTAATGGAGTTGTGTTCAGTTTAACTAATCTAAACATAGTTGAGCTATTTGTATCTAGTTTAACTGATTGATAAAATTAGTGAGAGTGGTGTGAATTAATTATTAATTAATTCACTAATTATAAACTCATTAATCAACTAAATAATACATCAGTTAACTTTAGTGCATGGACAGTTTCAGTAGAGACCAGTGCAGAGATAGGTGAAAGAGCAGGTTAACTATCAATTGTGACTATACTGTTGCATATTTGCAACAACCAGTGATTGGAGATGCCAATGAGGATTGCACAGTACAATCCAGGTGGTTTGAATTTATTTATGAGCCATTATTCAGCATTGATTACGAAATAGAGGCTGGCTATCAGGTGGAAGAGATTGGAGCATGTGTTTTGCTAGATCTAGCTTGATTAGTGTGTAGCAATTGGAGGTTGTGCTGAGAGCTTGTGAGGAGCTTTGTACAATGATTTTTACATGATCTCTATGACATATAATATACATATATTTTGGGGTTTTCAGCTTTAAGCTTTCCCATGAAATACTGTGTTCATATGAGTGATCTTTTATGGTTTTAATGTACGCATGTGATTGTTTTTATTTACGCAATTAATGATCATTGGTATAAGAGATTCTATATTGTGCATGAAGATAAAATAGTGTATGATCAGGAGAATCTCGGTGAATAATATATCAGTTATTCAAATTTCTACATGGTGTTATAGCGATATTTATCATTGGAGCAATTGCAAAACATTGAAGCAGTTGAGTTTTGTGTTGGTGGAATTCAAATTTGCAGCAGTGTTTTCTTGGTGTCGAAGTTGAGATGTCTTTCAATGGATTGTGATTGGAGTATGCCCTTGAGGGCAGCTCGAATTATATTGCATGGAAGGATAGGATGGAGGCGGTGCTGGATGAAAATGGGTTGAAGGAGTTCATAGATGCATAAATTCCAAAACCTGCTTCTAGCGATGCTGCCGCACTTGACGCATGGCAAAAGAAGACAGTAAAGTGTCAAAGTATTCTGTTGGAAGGTGTGAAGGATCACATAGTATCCAGCCTTCATGGTAAGGCTTCTCCATTCTTGATGTGGAAAGCTTTGAAATATTTATTTCAAAGCAAGAGCGACCAGAGGAAGTTGACGCTCAAGGATAAACTCAGGAACATAAAAATGGAGAAAGGCGATAGTATGCCCAAGTACCTCACGAAGTTTGTCCAATGTAGGGATGAGTTGGGAAGTGTGGGGGTGACTGTTGATGATGAGGACTTGGTGAGCTTGGCTCTCCTTGGGCTTTCGAAGAGTTGGCATTCCTGTCAGGACTCTGTCAATGGCCGGGAGAAATTTCCAGGATGGGAGCGACTTTGGTCGGATCTTGTGCAAGAGGAGATAAGGTGAAGTACCAGGGATGGATCTTCATCAAAGAACTATGATGAAGAAAATTATGCTTTGGATGCCAAAGCAAAGAAGGGGAAGAGCAAGAATAATTCTTCTCAATCCGGTGCGAAAGGCAAGAAGCAGGACATGTCCAAGGTGAAGTGCTTTCACTATCACCAACACGAACATTACGCCACTAATTGTCCATAGAAGAAGAAAAATAAGCAAGCTGCTGGATCTGCAGCTGGAGAGGCCTTAGCCTCGCAGTTTGAGCTGGATTTTTTGCTGATCGCATGCTTGGTATCAAGTGTGATGGGTTCAGTGTGGTTTCTTGACAGTGGTGCATCTTTTCACATGACAGGATATCGAGATTTGTTTACTGATCTAGATGAGAAAGATCTTGGAGTGCACATCGAGATGGGTGATGATGGTAGATACAGTGCAACCAATATCAGTACCATTTCTTTTGAGAGGGAGTCTGGTAAACCCTTTGTATTGAAGGAAGTGATGCATGTTCCAAGATTGAAGAAGAATATTATCTCTGTGGCGATGTTAGAAGACAAGGGATATGATGTTGTCTTTAGCGAGGGAAAGGTTTTCCTATGCAGTAAGGCAACTGGTGAGACCCGAAGGATAGGGGTTCAAGTTAAGAACTTTTATCAATTGCAAGTAGATGGATGTGCAGCAATGGAAGGCAAGGCAGAAGGAGTGGTGAGCCGGGATGATGGTGAGTTGTGGCACTGGAGATTGGGCCACCTTCACCATGGAGCTTTGAAGATACTGCAGCATATTTCTACTGGGATTCCTAAGGGTACTCTTGCACAATCAGATTAGTGCAAGGGATGTACTTTTAGAAAATTTGTGAAAGCCACCTTTCACGAGAAGGATAATTGCGCCACGAAGATCCTTGAGAGAATTCACACAGACGTGTGTGGACGTTTCTCAGTAGCTTCGACAGCAAAGCACATGTACTATGTGATATTTGTTGATGATTTTTCTTGTAAGTGCTGGATATTCTTCATGCAGAAGAAGAGCAAGACATACTCAAAGTTTTGTGAGTTCAAGGCACTGGTTGAGAAAGAATCGGGGAAGCAGGTGAAGGCTCTTAGGAGCGACAATGGTGGTGAATTCATCTCTGGCGAATTCAAGGACTTTTGCAACGCAAAAGGAATTCGAGGAGAGCTCATAGCACCTCATAACCCAAGGGGGCCGGTAATGGGGTTGCCGAGTGGAAGAACACACCATCAGGTGCCGCACGAGCGATGTTCAGCTTTATGTGGGTTGGACTTCCCCATACACTTGTGACAGGCATGCAATACTACAAGATATGTGCGTGTAACCATTGTCCTCGTCAGATACTGGCATGGGTACACCCGACGAGGTGTTTTCTCGTAAGAGGTCCGATATTTCCCATTTGAACATTTTTGGTTCACTCCGTTTTGGTTCATGTGACGAAGGATGCCAGGAAGAAGCTGAGCCGACTACAAAGAGGTTGGGATATTTCATGGGTACACTGAATCCCACAACTATCGTGTGTATTTTCCAGACAGTCGCAAGACTCTTGTGCGACGGGATATCAAATTTCAGGAGGAGAAAGCCATGAAGTGTTCACTTGAGAGGGAGTCACACTCGCATGCAAATGAGGAGCTATTAGTTCTTAAGGATGAGCCTTAGGATGTGGATCAGCCACAAGAGGAGGTTCATGGAGTGGAAGAGACCACTCAAGCAGTGCCAACAATCAGAGGGTGGAAGCGCACTACAGAAGCTGAGTGACTGATTCAAGATGCAGAGAAGATTGTAGGAGCACCTACATCACAACGCAGATAGAGACAGTCACCTAAAAGGTATACTAGATACATGGCTCTTATGAGCAAGTGTATCGTGACAGAGCCATCCTCTTTCGAGGAAGCTGTGGAGGATCCAGCATGGGTAGATGCCATGGTGGAAGAGTATCAAATCATAGGTATACCGTGCCTCAGCAGCATGGGATGGGAGATTGTCCCAAGGTTGGAAGGGAAATCAGTGGTGGGTTCGAGATGGATCTACAAAGTGAAGCAAGCAACTGATGGTAGTGTGGAGAAGTACAAGGTGAGATTTGTTGCCCGAGGCTTTTCACAAATTGAGGGGATCGATTATGAGGACAACCTTGCACCTGTCACATGGTATTCTTCCATACGGATGATTCTTGCTCTCTCAGCACAGATGGGGTGGCACATTAATCATATGGATGTGAATACTGCGTTCCTCAATGGAGTCATTGAGGAGGAGGTGTACATAGAGTAGCCCGAAGGTTTTGAGATCTTCAGTAGCGAGTTGCATGTGTGCAGGCTCAAGAGAGCGCTGTATGGGTTGAAACAAGCACCTCATGCTTGGTGCCATTACCTGGGCGAGACAAGCAGGTTTCACCGTCAATCGGATCCTCCAAGAGTGAGGCAGATCCGAACCTATACCAGATAGTGGTGGAGGTGTTGTTGATCATTGTACTTTATGTAGATGATTTGATTTTGACAGGTGATGAGTTGTTGATATTCTCATGCAAGGATGATCTTGCAAAAGAATTTGAGATGAAGGAATTAGGCCTCCTTCATTATTTCTTGGGATTGGAAATTTGGCAGCGCAGTGATGGACTGTTTGTTTCTCAAGGCAAGTATGCCCGGGAGATACTAGAGAAGTTCAACATGCATGGCTGCAAGCCTGTTGATACTCCTCTTCCTAGTGGATGGAGGGAGGAGGATGCTACTTCGGTGGAGGTAGTGGATGCCACTGATTATCGACAGTTGGTGGGGTCGCTTATGTATCTAGTCAATACAAGACCTGACATATGCTATGCTGTTAACCAGCTTTCACAAGCTATGGTTAAGCCTACCAAGCTCTTTTGGAAGGCAGGTAAGCATGTATTGAGATATCTCAGAGGCACATTGGGATATGGATTATGGTACAGATAGTTGGATGAGGTGAGGCTATGTGGCTTCACGGATGCAGATTGGGCAGGGAGCCCAACGGACAGAAAGAGCACATTCGGAATTCGGGAGGAATTTTCGGGTGGGGGTCGATAACAGTTTCTTGGTACAGCAGGAAGCAGAGATCCGTGGCACTCAGTTCAGCAAAGGCCAAGTATATGGCAGCAATTTTGGCTGCATGCGAGGCTATATGGATGAGGAAGATCCTGGTCATGTTGTTCGGTTCACACTTAGATCCTACTGTGATTTATTGTGATAATCAGAGTTGCATCAAAATCTCAGTTAATCTAGTATTTCATGATAGATCTAAACACATTGACATCCGGTATCATCATATCAGAGATTGTGTGCAGCGGAAGATCATGTTACTTTCATACATTCCCACGAAGGATCAGGATGCTGATATCTTGACGAAGGGGCTCACCGGGAGCAAATTCGAATACCACAGAGGTAGGATAGGGGTGGCAGATAATCCTTATCTTGTTGAGAGGGAGTTTTGAGATTGCAACAAGATGAAGAGCTTAGTGGAAAGAAGTCACCTTCACTAAGTGGGCTCGCAAGCTATTTTTGGTGCAAAGTCTATTTTTAGACTATGTCTATTTTTAGACATATGGATCATGTTCTATGAGTTGTAGGATGCTATTTGTGGATGGTTGGTCAAGTCGGAAAAAATAGATGGACTTATATTTTTAGAAATATTGGGCGGAATCTATTTTTAGATTGCCAATCTAAAAATAGATATGTTGAATATTATTAGCTCTTAATAATATTTGGACTATAAACATTATCTTATTCTCTTGGAGCACTTCAGTTAAGTGCATGGATGTGGCACAGGAGCTGACAGAAGGAATTACGCTATTCCTAGGGGTTAAGTGGAGCTATTGCATGGAGACTTCAGTTAGAACTCATGTGAGAGAGTTTGGTGGAGTTGATTGAGGAGTTAATGGAGTTGTGTTCAGTTTAACTAATCTAAACATAGTTGAGCTATTTGTATCTAGTTTAACTGATTGATACAATTAGTGAGAGTGGAGTGAATTAATTATTAATTAATTCACTAATTGTAAACTCATTAATCAAATAAAGAATACATCAGTTAACTTCAGTGCATGGAAAGTTTCAGTAGAGACCAGTGCAGAGATAGGTGAAAGAGCAGGTTAACTATCATTTGTGACTATACTGTTGCATATTTGCAACAACCAGTGATTGGAGATGCCAATAAGGATTGCGCAGTACAAGCCAGGTGATTTGAAGTTATTTATGAGCCATTCTTTAGCATTGATTACACAATAGAGGCTGGCTATCAGGTGGCAGAGATTGGAGCATGTGTTTTGCTAGATCTAGCTTGATTAGTGTGTAGCAATTGGAGGTTGTGCTAAGAACTTGTGAGGAGATTTGTACAATGATTGTTACATGATCTCTATGACATATAATATACAGATAGTTGGGGGATTTCAACTTTAAGCTTTCCCGTGAAATACTGTGTTCATATGTGTGATTTTTTATGGTTTTAATGTGCGCATGCGATTGTTTTTATTTCCGCAATTAATGATCAATGGTAGAATAGATTATATATTGTGCATGAAGATAAAATAGTGTGTGATCAGGAGAATCTTGGTGAATAATATATCAGTTATTCAAATTTCTACATTTTCAAAGAAAAAACATTATGAAACCCAGAGGAAGAAGTTTTAGAATCAATTTCCTCTTTTAAATTTTTTTTTTTCATTTGATTTTCAACCCCTACATTCTCTAACAATAACATCTTGTTCACACCAATGTTCAACAATGATGCATCCTTCTGCAATTTCACTTCATGTTGTTTACCTCTTTTTGTACGCAACATGTTTAACTCCTGAAACATATTGTCATATGAATTAGAAACCTCAATGAAATCAAATTTCTAATTTTATCCCCATCCTTGAAAGGCTTCATTCTCAACGTCATTGTGCTTGAACATTAACAATGCAAAATTTTGACCAACATTAACAATTCTCTTCATTTGTCTAGCATTAACAAGAGACAAACCCAATTTATTTCTATGCACTCTAATAATGTACTCAATCCCATTCTTGAAAAATGATATTTATTCTCATGGAGATGAAAAATGGCTCTCCTATCATAAAGGTATGGGCTTCCCAAAACAACACCATGTATATCAAGAGGAACTACATCAAGTTCAACCTCATCAAGAATGTTTGCAGTGATTGCATTTCCTTGTCACTTGCAGTTTTTCATTCTCACATACCCAAACTAAAGGATAAGGTTTAGGATGAGGAATAGTTTCTAAATTTAACTTCTTCAAAATGTCTTCAGAGATAAGATTTTCTTGTGAACCACTATCAAGCAGTGTGTCTATCTTGGTATGTTCTTAAATGAATCTAATGTGGAAAAGCTCAAATTATTTTTTGTAATTTTGAGTTTCATTAAGACAATTTAAAGAAATAGTACTTGCAATGTCCTTACCTTTCAAACCCATGGTTGTGATCTTTGTTTCATCCCTGAAATCAGAACTGAAATCATGTTGTGTAGTTGCAGTTGTATTTTATTTATCCTTGTTTTAAAAATTTCTGGGTCTCATCTCAAGATGAATTTTCCAGCAATGATCTTCATCATGGCCCTCTTTGGAAAATGTTTTCATGTGATTTTTTATTTCTACATCTTGATGGAAACATTCTTCTTCCATTTTCCCTTGAACTTACCGTTTCCTTTGTCTCCAGACTCAAATCTATTCTCACTTGTTTCATCAGAAACATGTTTCCCTCTTGCTTCTAGTTGTGTGACCTGTTGAAAATCCACAGAGAGTCAACTGATATTGTAATGTACCAAAACAAAATACTGAATCAATTCTAAAAATTTTGGAAACCAACTACGATCGCATAATCACATAAGAAAGTAATAGAAATAATTATCAATCACACAACACAAAGATGTATCTGGGGAAAGCCTTAGCTAAAATCCCCGCTATCTGTATATTGCATAAATTCAAGAACATGAAAAAATACAATGATATTCCTCTTCCTGAGAAACCTCTGCACTCTGCTGATTATCTCACTCTGATCCTAGCAAGTTTGGTCCAATATTTAACCACTTCCCTACACCTGACTGACCAGCTTTTCTTACACATTCCTTAGCTAACTGAGCCCTTATTAATTAGGAAAATCCCATCAATAGTTTACTTAATACATTCAAGGCTTCATGATGAACTCATGCATGACCTGTACAATTTTATAACTATACATCTGATAGTATACTTCCCTTTAACTCCAATCTCAACCATGCCTTCCTTAGAACTAAAATTCAATAACTATTTATAGAGAATTATCAGTTAACTAATTAATCGCTGCATTTGAATTGAATTAGATTTAATTCACTAGACATATCACTAGCTCATCTCTTAGTTAGAACTATTTAAACTGATTTTATCTCAAATAATTGAGTTAACTAATTACAACGCACAAATAACTCAACCAGGGCTCTTAAAAAGTAGGAGACACCCTACATGACTCTAGTTTGACCCTCAAATTTAATTTACTGAGCTAAGTAAATATTCTCGACTTATTTAACACTTAAAAGTTGTCATGTGATGTGTAATTACAATTTACTTCTAATTTAATGAAGGGAAATTAAATCAAAAGCATCCTCGGTGCCATTTTCAATATTTCTTGTTGCCATTTTCAACACTCCCTCTCAAAAATAAATGAGTTCAACTCTATCCTAATATTGTATATTTGGAATGTTCTTCATGCAACACTTCTCTATTTTTGTTTCCTACTGCAACTTATGAAATTTAAAAAGTATCCAAACTAAATGAGTATGATGCATCTATCTCCAGAGTCTCTGATTGTTGCTAACTACTACACTCTCTACTCAAAACTCTTCATTGTTGCTGACTCTGCATCGGTGCCATCTGCACTACTGCCAACTCTGATCTGCACTCCAGTATCTAATATTTGTCACTCTAACATATGACTGCATCAATCACTACTGATTGATTCTACTACTATTTACTGTGGGCCCCCGTTTCAAGTTAATGATCCATGAGACAAGACATCTCAATGGACCCTACCCAAATTTCTTCTCTTGGGATTATGATTGCACATCACCCTACCTCTCATGTGGAGGTATGGTTTCATGTATTCCCTCTACCTACTTGCCTTGGAATTTCCCCCTAATGGAGGTCTCTACTTGAGTGGATGCCTCTACTCAGTCTCCTCTCTGCTTCTTCGATTGTGGCTGCTCCACAACCTTCTGAGGCTTCTTTTAAGGTTGCATGTTGAGAGGTAATTTATGATCCCTCTGAATAACCAAGTCTCTAACCTTTGATTTTCTACTCAAATATTTACATACATCTTCGACCTCGAGAGAATACAAATTCTTGACTTGCACACTGGTATATTTCACCTGTCCCGTGGCGATGTGTCTAAGGAAAACCTTTCCTTTTCTAAATATCACATCATAGCCACGATCTTCCTATACTGCTATGGAAACAATATTCTTCTTTAGTCCTAGAAAAAAAAACATCAGTCAGTCTGAGAGGGAATCAGACTCCCTATGAAAGGTAATTGAGCCTATTTCCATGCATTATACCTCTAGTCATCTCTAAACTCTATGTTGTGATTGAAGTCCTCCTCCTCCAAGTCACTGAAGATATCTCTATTCCCCGTCATAAGGAACGAGGCATCACTATCAAGATACCACATGCATCCCATTACAATGTTGGACATGAATGGAATGAGATTAAAATCAAGCTCGAACTATGAAGCTAAATATTGACTTGCTTATGCAACTGCAGGCTCCTTCTTGCTTACCTTCTATGGAAATTTCGTGGCATGGTTCTCGTACTCGTGACAATGAAAAAACTTGATCTTAGGCAAGTATATATTTGCCTCTTCTCATTGGGACTTCTTTCCCTTAGATTTCTTACATTTTCTGACTAATGAAAAAAATCCTTCTTTGTATTTGGAAGAGGTCCCATCTCTGGTTCTTTATCTTATATCTTCATGTACCAAGTCTGACCACAATCGCTCCCACTCTGGTAACTTCTCCCTCCCATTTACCAAATCCTGGTAGCTATTCTGACTCTTGGGAAGGCTTAGAAGTGATAGGATCACCAAATCATCCTTGGGAATGGTAACACCAAAACTTCCAAGCTCATCTCGACATTGATTGAAATTCGTCAAGTATTTTGGTATTGTATCGCCCTCCACCATCTTGATCTTTCTGAGCTTGTCCTTCAACACCAACTTCCTATGGTAGTTTTTATTCTGAAACAGAACTGTTAAGGCCTTCCACATAGCATATGGAGTTTCCTTTCCATGGAGGTTTGAGACAATATGATCTCAAACTCATTCTAACATAATCCTTCTCGCCTTTGGTACATTCTTCTTCCATGCATCAAGATTTTGAGCATCTGCTGCTGCGGGATTGGGAATATCCCTGTCTATGAATTATTTCAACCCTTTTTCTCCAAAAATTCATCCATATTTTCCTTCCATCCTATGTAATTCAAACTACCCTCAAGGTAATATTTGAGTCTCAATCCATAGAAATACATCTTGATCTGTTGTTAGTCCTGAAGGAAAAATTTGCAAATTTGATTCACCTGTTAAAAAAAAAATCTGGTTATTTTCTTATATAGTGATTCCTACTCCAAAACCATGTATAAATATCTAAATAGATTCAACTAATCTTATAATGTACTAACACACAATACTGAATCAATTCTACAAATTGTGGAACCAATTACAATCACACAATCACATAAACAAGTAAGAGAAATAATTATCAATCACACAACAAAAATATGTATATGGAGAAAGAATCAGCTAAAAACCCCGCTATTTGAATATTGAATAAAATCAAGAACATGAAACAATACAATTCTATTCCTCTTACTAAGAAACCTCTGCACTTTGCTGACTGTCTCACTCTGATCCTGGAAAGTTTGGTACAATATTTAACCACTTCCCTACACCTGACTGGCCAACCTTTCTTACACATTCTTGGGCTAATTGAGCCCATATTAATTAGGAAAACCCCATCAATATATTGAAAAATACATTCAAGGTTTCCTTATGACCTCATGCATGACCTGTACAATTTTCTAATTATACAACTGATAGTTTGCTTCCATTTAACTTCAATATCAACTGGGCCTTCCTTAGAACTGACATGCAACAACTATTTATAGTGAATTATCATTTAACTGATTTATCACTGCATGTGAATTAAATCATATTTAATTCACTGGACCTATCACTAGCTCATCTCTCAGTTAGAACTAGTTAAAATAATGTTAACCCAAATAATTGAGTTAACTAATTACAACTCACAAATAACTCAACCAGGTTTCCTAAAAAGTAGTAGACACCATACATGCCTCTAGTTCAACCCTCAACTTGAATTGAATGAGCTAACTAAGTATTCCTGGCTTAGTTTACACTTACAAGTTGTCATGTGATGTGGAATTAAAATTTACTTCTAATTTAATCAAGGGAAAATTAAATCATAAGCCTCTTGGGTGCCATTTTCAATATTTATTTTTTCCATTTGCAACATGGCTTGTATACAAACTTCATCTAAAATTGTAGGGTTAAACATGAGAATAGTGTGTCTCAAGTAACTATGCAAACCTCCAATGTATTTGAGTAAAGTGTCTTGAGAGGATAAATCTACACCCAATATCAATGCTCTCCTTCTAAACTCTTGGGTATAAATTTACACACTTTGACCCTTTAATTTCCTAATTTTTTTCCAATCCATGATAGATTTCTTCATGTATGCTAAAGGATAAATTTTTCTTCTTATTGCAGCAACAAAATCATTTCGAGAGGATAAAACCTTACCATGTTTCTTCATGTCCTCTTGAGTTTTTGCTTCCCACCAAATGAGTGATGCACTTTCCAAATTTAATGAAGCAAGATGAATCTTGGTCTCACCATCCATGATCCTTTGTATCCTACAATACACTTCAAGCCGAGAAACCCAATTATCTAATTTCTAAGCATTTACCTCTCCATTATCCATAAGAAATTCAAACTTTATGTCAAGTTTCAAAAGTGGAGTTTTACCATGTCCCTTTGGAGAATGTGGATGTGTTTGTGAAGGGGTTGATGTAGAAGATGATGATGGTGAAGATGGTGATGAGGATGGAGGTGAAGATAATGGCAGTGTTAAAGGTGGTTTATCACCATTCCCTCCGTTCCCTTTTGTAGGCTTGTACCCATCTCCTTCATCTCCTTTTGGAGGTTTATCTCCGTATCCCTTTGGAGGATCCAAGCTCTCACCTTGCAATCTTGTATTCCTCTCTTCATAGAGAAATTTCACCATTTATGTCATGTCAAACAATTCCTTTCTGAAATCCTTCTCATCCTCTAATATATTTTCTGGCTCTCCATGTGCCATGACTAGTGAGGCTTTTGGTGAAACTTGAGGTGAAATTTGTTGTGGATATTGTGGAAAGTGTGCTCTCCTTGACCTAACTTGAGGACTTGCTACCACAAGATTTCCTTCTCCCCTTTTGAGATTCAACCTTGTAAGCATCAGAAACACTTGCAACAAAATTAATACCTAAAAAAAAACAAAATAACCAAATCTCTGATACCAAACAGATTTTTATATGTAAACTTGAGAGTTTATGGTGAAAATTGCAAGTGAAATGTTTATGGTTTTTAGGAAATTGTTTCAATTACATTAACACATAAACATGCTTTTAAAACTTAGTTTTACAGAAAATAAATAAGACATCAATACCATAACAGCATACAAAATACAACAAATGATGAAGGAGTTCACCCCTCCTAGGCTACATCTCCTAATCCAGCTTCCAATGTTGGGACTCTTTCATTATGATAAAAAATATGTGTTTACATCAAGTTAAAGTGCTCAAAATGAAAAAAACATGTCTCCAATGGATCTAGAACAGTAAAAAAACCCTAGCTAGGTTCTTTCTGCACTCAAAAAGGTAGAAAATTGGCTGAGTTATGCTCCAAAGAGGTTTTCATGCTAAATGTCATCCAAATCGCACCCACCTGCTAACTGTTCTACAAATTCCACCTTTTGCGGCCACGTGGAGACTATTTTTCCCCCGCACTCACAAGATTCTAGCCGGTTCGAGTGCAATTTTTTGAACCTTTAACTGCACTATGTCGCCCATGAACTGAGTAAAAAGGATCCACATTGCGCATTATGGGTCATTGGATGCGGGCTTGGTTTGAATGAACACCTGCCATTGATTTAAGCTCCACTCATACCATGGTTGCATTGAATTCTGGTTGGGTTCCATTGTGGTTGACCTAACCACCAACTCCAAACCATAACATTAACAATAACCAAACCATTACATGTGCTGATGCGCATAGAAATTCAGTGGTTTAACAACTGTTGACCCCATCATAACATAAACCTTAGCTGTCGTAATTGTTCACATGCAATGTGACTCTGAAATTGCCAGTGATTGGATAGTTCCAAAAGCTTAACCATAAAAAAAAAAATTAACCACCCAAACTCGTTCACATGTGTTGACCTCCAGTTTAACTGACGGCCAGATTGAAATGTTGAACTTTGCCCCAACTATGCCATACCATAACCATATCCGCCAACAAATTGTGGCATGTCATGAAACATATAGACCATCAATTAACTGGTGGAGAGACTTCGTGTATACCTTGACTTTAAAATTTGGTTATGTTGAAAACATATAGTGTGCAAACTACATGTGGTTCGGTGATGAAATAACCTCCGCCCAACATTTGGTTAAACAATATATGTGATTTTCCATATATAATATGGCACGTTGCAAAATATGTTATAACATATAGTGGTAGATCATATAATACAATTTTTTCGCTTTAATATATGGTGGCATATGGTGTTGGGGTAGGGGTTAATCCCATACCCTATTTTCCTACAATGTAGCATCGTTTTCAGGTTTAATCCCAGTCCTGACCCCCAAACAATTTACAAGGAAACCTTAAATATGGGCGAAGAGCTATATTTTACAAGGAACATGTGCGGTAGGATGGTAGATCTTGGCACTGTCATATGGGAGGTAATGCATTTTAATCCTTTGGAGGTTGGTTGGCCTAATACCAAAATTTCACATGGCCAAGAGGAGGCCACATGGAATCCACTGATTTCCCATGTGGCTCTCCCTAATTGGGCCACCACATCGACCCTTGAACCAATAAAATCGCACCAACCTTGATCAACCATAGAAGAACACTTGTCAAATAATGATAGTTTCCCATAATACAGATTCACCTGCACATTCACATTCCCATTCAGCGTACCTACAACCCAAAGCCCAAAATATGTAATTGCTTGCCAATTCAGTCAGAACGCGATATAAGGAGCATACAATATCAATTTTGAGTGAAACCAATTGTGTTGGATTCAGGGAGACAAGATCTTCACTTTGGTGCTAGTTTCAACCCATTTCAAGAACTTTTAATTTTGAGCATTATATTGATCCACCAGATCATCCGCAGAAGAATAGGTTTTCTTTGAGGTGAAATTACGGGGTCTGAAGCTCACATTTTATATATAAGGTTTTGGGCCACAATCGCAGTAACATCACAATATGGAACCAATTGTAGTCACTAACAAAAAATTTCATCCATGCAACTAGAGCCATATAGTTGCATAGACAACTCTCCATCCATGCGACTAGGAGTTAGGGTTTCACATTCATAGTTGCACGTCAGCATCAGAGAGGATATGACCCCAGCCGCACACATGCAAAGATTAAGGGAGCAATTGGGAAGACACAATTTCTTGGATGACTCCACCTCCATTCAACTGGGAGCTAAAATATGAAATCTCAATCTTCCAAAGTTTTCGCTCATTGACTGCAGAGTTTGACAGTTGACTGCAGACATTGATAGTTCATTACAGTCTTCAAAATCAAGGTTTTGAGTAGGTTTTGTGTTCATTTCATGGATTTTAAGGTTATTTTATTAGATAGTTGCATAGATGAATATATGGATCATTGTACTCTCTTTTTCTAAATTATTTGATGACGATCTAATAAGAAGAATAATCTGAAAGGGTTTTCCCCATAGTTGGTTTTTCCCTGGTCCCCAACCAATCCCAATGTCTCTATGTGTGAATGATTTTCTTCTATTATTCCTTTATGTTCCATTGCATTGATGATGGTGATATTGTTCTTAAATCTAAATAGTTTCATATGTTGCTGAATAATGATGTATATCTAAATAATGTTACTATGGGGTGTATGTAATGTGTTAATTAAGAAATGCAATTATCAAAGAAAAGAACAATATAGCCCTAAGAAAAATTAACAACTTTGTCCACGGTGGTAGTTGATCCAAGTGGCTCCAAAGACACTCAGACGTCAAATGGGACTTCTGGTGGCTCAAAAGTCAAAGTGGTCGAATTTTTCTCAAATGAGGTCTAGATCGAAGTTCTCTTCGCCTTGATTCCAATGACGTGAATGACACCCAAATCTGAGTTCGTATGAGGAATATATATCTATTTAAATTTTGAGAAGACAAGGGAGAAGTGGGGTCCACAGTGTTCCACATGGCATCCCATTAGCCATTAACACATGGCATCCTTTCATTGGCCTCTTTACCCCTGCAAAAAGCCAAAAAAAATAATAATTAAAAAATAACCATATAAAAATAAATCATTTTAATTTTATTATGGTTATTAAGTAAATAATAATAATAATAATAATAATACATACATATATATATATATATATATATATATATATCAAACAATCAAGTAGTAAAGTCATAGTTGGTTGATAAAATCAAACGAATTAAATATATTAAATTAACATGGTTATTGGTAATATATTGAAGGGTGTATATGGTATGGTGGGTTATAACAACCCTAACTGTATTAAAAAAAAAAATGGTTACCATAGCCACTATTGTCGTATAATGTTACAACATTCCAAAACAAAACAACCGAGCGCCCACATCATATGCCAACAGTTAAATGGTGCCACACCATTAACAAACTGCTAGCCCAAATCTTTGACCGCTGATGGTTATGTAAAAACACCCAAAAATATTGCAAATGCGTCGAGTTTGGAAGGGGCGGGATTTGATCCCATGACCCCTGGTCAACCAACAAATTAATTTACCATTAGACCAAACCACACCATATTGAAATCTTCATCGGTGGAAACATATGAACCTTTCTATTTGACGGGGAGAGCAATGCAACCATGAGCGCCAAAAACTGAATAGAGGAGTCGACCAGTGGAGCTTTGACGCAGTGGAACCATGCACTAGGTGGTGGAGCCCTGATCCAATTGGAATTGTGCAGAGGCGGAACCTTGCCCAGGAAAAGAGGTAGTGGAACCACGAACTAAAGAATTTCCACGGGAGGTAAAAATTCATTTTATCATAATGGTGTCAAATTTTATCGTCAAATTTCACAAAATTTTGCAAGGAATGTAATGATGACATTAGATTCACCATTTGAGAAAAAAATTTCTAGTCAGCCCATGGAGCAGAAGTTTTGGAGAATCACGGAGGAATCTAAAAGATTCCTATAGGCCCAGACTTTGACAGTGTTGGAATTTGACGAATGGATAGTCGATTTTACACCACTCGATGTTGGAGATTAAATGGTGTGGTCAATTTTTGCTGCTGAGAATTTCATTTTTCGGCCAAATTCAAAAGTGAAGGTACATGAAGCAGACATGTCATGTTTTCTTTCATAATTTTTGAGATGATGTATTATGTTTTGAGATCCCTATTTGATGTTATTTTGCGGGATCTCTTCTACCACATTATGTGAGATGCATGTATATTTTCATGCTATGTATTTTTGTTGAGATCCCTATGTAACTATGTTTAAGGGATACTCATTTCCACATTGTGTGAGATCATGTTAGTTTGTCATGCTGAGAGGAAGCCTTCTTGAGTGAGAATCCCTATAAGTGAAACGTCTCATGGAGAGACAAGCCACTTCGTTTGAGGGCGAATGACCTTTCTATCACAAAGTGTTTTCCATGTACATCATCATCTCTTCCAGATTTCTCTGAAGTGACCGACACCATATTGACACGGGGCTCGAAATCATAGCCCACACTGGGTGAACTTCGTTATCAAATGTCTCATGTTCTTGTGTTGCTAATTATCGTCATGTTTCCTCTTGATTAAGCATGAATATGTGTTCTTTTATACTCTTTTAAAATTCAATTCTAATAACATCACATAAGTAAAATATCATGGGTAAATTTGGTAGCTGACAAACCCAGATCAATAGTGCAGGTGCGTCAAGTGCCACACAGGCCTGTCCATGGTGGATGTGGACAATTCACCTACCATGTGGGCATTAGGTCCCTATAATACTAGTGTGTCCCCTTATTGTTATTTTTAGTCTATCCCCCTTATTTTTATTGTTGTTCCCATGTAGTCCCCATATTGTTACTATTGTGCCCCATAGAAACCCACTATAGTTATTTTTGTGCCCTTACTTTTTTATTGTTATGTTAGCTAGGATTATAGTCTGACCCTTGCAACTCCTATATATAGAAGGGAGGTTTTTTCATTTGTATCATCCAACAATTTTTCATTTATGTAATGTAAACGACGTTTCCCCCTTGAAGAGGCTGATTTCTAAGTCATTGATATATTTTTTCTTATATTTTGTGAGTTGGTATCAGAGCTGGGCTGAAGAAAAGCCATGGAGACCACCCCCATACCCAAGAATTTTTGTTGTATTATGGAAGCGGATGATCTCCATGCTATCAATAGATGAACAAAAATAGACAACCTATCTATTATTTTCTATATATCACCCTATTATGATAAATTTCGTTGTTAATAAAATGTGTAACCAAACTAGTTCCAAGTTCATGAGGAAAACATCTTCGAATGTGAAATTTAACATTCTTGAATCCATCCTAGTGTTGGCTTCTACAATGGAAACAAATGGGACTTGATTTGTTTATTCAATAACTACTTTTATCTTCTTAAATTCCTCCTCCTCCATTACCAAATCCTTATGTAGATAATCCATCGCTTCAGTGAACCAATCCTTTTGGAAATTATCTTAATGTGTGAATTTCTCCTCTAATTGAAAGATTCATAATATACTCTTGTCTAAGCCTACCCTCATGGGGGTGGAGTCTTGATGTTGTCAATTTTTTTTCTATCTCATCTTATTTTTTCCTCCAACACCAAATTTCTTCTTGGATCTACCAATTGAATTTTGTAAATCCTTCCAACTTCTCCCCTTCATGGCTTTACCCATGGTAGTGACTCCAAGGTCATTGAAAAACCTTCTTTGATACTTTATGTTCTATGTGATGGCCTATATATTTTTTAAACATGTATGTGTGGGGAAAATTAGAAATTAATATCTATGCGATTATTTAACTTAGATTATTCTCCTCTATTTGTTGCTCTTCGACAAGTATAAATGGGCCTTATTCCAATTTTCTTTTAGAGCCAAAACTAATGCTAACTATGAGAGAATCCATATTGGTTTTGCTTATTATATCTCTACATTTATGTTAACATAAATAATAATGCACTCTACAATATAGTAGTGCATACAAAATACTCATTTTCAAATGCAACTCAATAGCTAGCAATGAAACCAATGGAAATTCATTCTTATGGGTTTATAAGTGATATAAATCAACTAGATCTACCTTCAGTTGACAATCTAGTGAGTTGAGAATGATCATATTACTTGTGGGAGAGATGCACAACCTTCCTAATCCACGCACACCTTAGAACTAATGTGTAAGGTTTGTACAACCATGTATAGTCCTAGGGAAAGTTGAAATCATTCTCAATGGTCCAAGGGAATCCCACAACCTCTTAGAAAAATAATTCTCTTTCATAATTTTCCTACAATAAATACATCCCTTAGAAACAATTCCAATGGCTTGGATGGAATGAAACTTGATGGTTAGGTGTATAAAAAATGTTCATCATCTAATAACTCTCAACCCATTATTTTAATTGAGCTTTGGATCAATGGTGGTCATTCTAGAGCCATTGGCCATTAAAATTGTAATGGAGAGAATAAACATTAGTGAAAAAATAAAAACCATAATACAAATTCACCATTAAACCATCGATTCAACTACATGAAACAATTTAAGTATATAGAATATCTTCCACTATATCGCACATAGATTTCTTCTCACAAACATATACAATATTAAAAGATTCATGTATTTATATATATATATGTTTCATTTCAAAATTATTTCTATTTTATTTTTTATTTTCATAGACTTTTTATCTTTTTGTTTTATTATTTTATTTTATTTTTATATGATTTTTTTTATTTTTTTTTAAATAAATTCTATGACGAGTTTAAAATTATTGCATACGAAAATATTAATCAATTTATTCAAATTGTGTTTCTCATAACGTGCTTCATCAAGGTGTCACGTATAGAATTTTCACCCTCACTTTCCAAGGCCGCACAAAGATTCAATGTGAAACATTGTCTGTCTTTTCTATTCATTATTTTGACCCAAGTCACACTATTGACTTATCATGGGAGCAACTGGGGTGTTAGTTCAGTGAAAGACAAGTTGCTTCAGGGGTTAAGCATCTAGAAAGTTTGGTTGGCTCCTGAAGGTTCTGCATCATGTGTGAAAGGTGAGATTGGTTTTGTTTTGTCGGTTCCACTTGCTTAAATATACATGGGGATTTGAATTGCATCATAGTGGTCTCTCATCACATGTTTTTCCAGGTAGACCAGTTAGCTTGGGTAAATGAGGGAGGAGGGTGGTTATAGATCTCCATTGTTAACTACAACAATATTTTTCTGCTAATATTTGATCATAATAATTTACACATAACCAAGACTCATATGTAGATTGTTTCCCACTTTTCCACACCAATCATTGTACATATCGAGAAAGAATAGAAGACTGTATAAAATACTATTTCCATGTAAAATTCACTATAAATATTCACATTATTTTCTTGCATATGTTTGATTTAGTTCTATTTTTTTTTTTTTGTTTCTAGTATATATTTTATTGTATTCTTTAATTTTCTTAACAAACTTTGTTTTTATGTTAATGCTGTCAGTTTAGTTGGAAGAGATGCATTTTTTTATTCAACCAATTTCGTTCAAATTGATGCAACAACATTACAATTTCTAATAATGGTTATGATTTATCATCTTGTTGTTTCTTTTATAATCCAATTTCATGACTCCACACAAAATCCACACTTCTAATTATTACTACTAGCCAAATCTTGCATCCATAAGCTTTTCCCAATCTCTAATATCTCTCTAACCTTATTTTAGCAACTAAACTAAATTTTGGCTAGAAGAAATATTGATAAAGGAATTATTATTACATAATTATTTTCATGGTAGAATTGAATCAAGGTTGGAGGAATCTTTTCAAGCAAAGTTTCTTATAAATAGTAATGCCATTATACCATACATAATGTGTGAAATTGTAAATATTCTAATTATTTATTTGTCTCTTATTATTTGAATTCTTCTTCTAATAGATATTTCTCATGTACACATGTTTGTAGGTTTAAAGCAACTTGAATGGCTACATTGACATTATGGTTTCACCCAATTCATTTTCAACAAGTAAAATGTAGAATGGGTTTAATAGTAGAGTAATTACTCTTGTTTTTAAATAGTTTCAACATGATTATGTTTTATTATCTTTGTTGTAAAAATACATGTATGAACAATCTTGTTAAATCTTCATAACACATTCAATATATTTTAAAGGAAGAAGAGGAATTGACTCGGGGTTTCTACATATATTTTCTTTAATTAATAAGCATTCTCTGATCCAACTTGTTGAACTATTTTTTACATCTTAATCCACTTTCTTTCGAACAATATTTGTTAGAAATTTCTAAACTAATATCATATTCAGATGTGATTCACAAGAAAATTATTATATTATTTCACCATTCAAATTTCCTTTTGATAAGCAAGTTATCTCTTGCACATAAAGTTATAGCTACTTGATTGTTTAAATCCCTTTGGCAGAACTAGTTCTGGAAATTAATCCATGTCGAAGATGTGACATTTCATTTCTAACCAATCATTATATTGGGCTCTCATGATTCACATTTATCTATAAATTAGATTGAAAATAGGAGAAATATCTACCTAAAGAACCAGAAATAGATGTCATCCTTTAAAGATTTGAGGGAAAATGATTCTCTTGTAATAAACATTCTCATTTAGAAGAATCTTGTTTTGTTCTAATTTTAGTAAGTGAAGATGATTTTTTTTGAAGTTACACTAGTGGACCTCTAAGTGTCTCTTAAAGATGTTTCTAAGGCTTTATTATTTTGAAATTTTGATGATATGTTTCTATGCTCTTCAACTATTTGTGAATAAAATCTTGACTAATATAGTATTTGTTGGGTATGTGTTATATTCTTTCCACGACTAACACATACCCTAATTTCCGGTGGGTAGTCCACGCCCATGGTTTTGTGCATGTTTTTGCACATGGTTTTGGGGTACGATGGTTTTTGACCCCTGGTATTTTTGTAGATCTGGTCAAGGGAACTACGGTTATGTTCTAATCTAGGGTTAATGGATTAGGGTTCATGTATGCTTCGGCATGTATATATATGTGTTGTAACACTAAAAGGAATATAATGAAAAATCAAGCTGGTCGTCCTGATTTGGGATCCAGGGGAAAATCTTTGTGTTTATCTGTTTTATGTTTTATGCTCTCTCTATTGTTTATTTTATGTTATAAGATTCGTGTGTAGATAATTTCTGTTCAGGGTTAAAACCTACAGTATTTTGAATTCCAATGTATTAACACAGCATGGGGAAAACACTATTTAATTAGTAGAAGAAGTTATTTAAGATGTACATGATATTAAACTTTTTTTTATCTTGTGTAGGAGAAAGTAGAGTCGATTTTGGTAAGATTGATGATGTTAATGTATTTCATAGATCAAATCTTTTGAATAATGTATTAAAAATAATAATGTTGTAGGAAAGGAAATTTCTTTTGAAGAGGTATTTAGTAGAAAAAATCATTTTACCTTGATTTCTAATAGCCATTAATATTTATATCTTGATATATTTATTCTTTCATACAGAAATAATTGTATTGAATATTCTTATGAGGAGATAACTGAGTGATATACAATTTGTAAATGAGAAAGATGAAGTGGTGACTTTCGAATAATTTCAACTCCTAATGATTTGAGATATAAATTTCAATATAATAAGGAACATTGGTGTTGTATCAATTCCTTCTTTTCTTATTTTATAAAGAAATGTAATTCTTGAGAAAAATATATAAATCAAAATATGAAACAACATCAGGAAGTTTTCAGGGAAATATACTTTACCTTTCATCTCTCTTAGTTATTTATCATCTTGCCCATAATTAAATTCATTAAATATCTATGTTTAATTCAAGATTAAATTTTTATTTTAGATTCATTTGTATTGTTCAATTTCAATAAAAATAGTCTTGAATATCTCAACATCCAGTGCTTTGGTGAAAGAACTTTTAACTATTTCAATCTTAATTTAAAGGAAACAAAGTAGTTGAAGGATTTTATAGGGAAAAGAATTCAAATTTTCAATTCAATATATTCTTTATAAACCAATTTCTCCTCTTTATTTTGAATTTTGATAGGTTGTGATATTTGTCCTCATATTTTCTTTTTTAGGATTTTGTTATTTTTATGACTTAATTTTATGTCACTTGATTAAATAACTTTTTGTAATTTTGTTTTATTTTCACTTCCAAGTTTATTTGATTATTTATGTTTACTTAGCCCTTTAGATTAGTAATATTTTTTGTACATTCTATTTGGTTAAGTTACTCATTTGATTATATTCATTAATTCTAATTTGTAAACATTTTACACTTCCTTTTAATTTGTTTCACATTTTTTCTTTTGCCTTAATTTTGGTGGATTTTCTCTTCAAATGGTTAACATATTAAAAATCATGTATTAAATTTAAAAATCATTTTCTTGTTTAATTTTACAATACAAATAAGTAACTTTTTAGTTATGAAGGAACTTATTTATTATCCAATATAAATATAGTGTTCATTAAAAAGAAATTTTTTGTCCAACATCGTTATAACGAGCACCATATATTTCATAACACTAAAACTGACATTAGTAATAATTGGAAATGGGAAAGAACATTAAGCTTAGTATTTATCGACAAAAATTT
This sequence comes from Pinus albicaulis, assembly GCA_034641835.2. NCBI lineage: Eukaryota > Viridiplantae > Streptophyta > Pinopsida > Pinales > Pinaceae > Pinus > Pinus albicaulis. The sequence continues at coordinate 968,529,053 of CM076571.1, read as the reverse complement.
TATCCAATAAAAAAATCTCTCGTATACCCCGCTTTCATCACCCAATTGCATATGGAAATTCTCTATTACTCAAATATAAAGGGTGAAATTTCTAAATAAGTTTAAAGTATTTTAAAGAAGAACAAGAAAACATGTTGGGGTTGTAGACGTTCGTTGTCAGTGGGTAAATGTTTGTAATTCAAACTAAAGGGGATATACATGCTAGTAAATATTGAAGCAATTAAAATTTAAAGAGAGACGAGGAAAACATGTGTGAAAATATTTGTTTGAATAAAGACTTGGGCCTTTTCTTGATTTCATAACTGTTAGAAACTTTGTGTTAATATATCCAATGAATTACATATTCATGCTCTTTTGACTTGTTATGATAAGTAAATAGTATCGTTAAATGAATAACCAATCTTTTTCAGATATTAAAAACCGTACCTTTAAATTGATAAATGAAAACATTAAACCAAGATTAATAAGTTAAATGAGAAAATCCAGAAAATTTTCAACAAAGATATTTGGTTCATCTTGGTATGTTGTCATTTGTTGTTGCCCCAACAACCCCCATTTTTTTCCCAAAAACAAAGGTTCCCTCATACAAAATTTTGGAAATATCACCTTGCTTTGGATTTGGATTCCTATTTTAAGTGAAATTTGGTTTTCTTATTTTTTCATTTCTGATATTTCCATCATCTCATTCTCATTGAGACATTGCCAACGATATAAAATTTATCGATTTTCAACTCTCAGATCAAAATTTATGGTTGTTTGAAGTTTTGTGTTTTTTTTAATTGTTCTAATGAGGTGAAATGACACATAGTAGCCTACATGACATGATGACATGCCATGTTATCTGATACAGGACATGTTAGGCATGCCACATGGAAAATATTGTTGTTTTACCTGTATATTTCATTTAAGATTTATTTATTTTTTAACTTTTTTTAAAAATATATATATATATATTTTTTTTATATTTTCTTTTGTAAATTGACAGCTTTTATTAATTCATGAATGGTTTAAAACATGATGGGAGTATGTTCAAAACACCCTTGGCCTCATTCCTATAATATTTTTTGGCCAGGTGGTAATGACAAAGGGACATTGACAATAACAAAACAAAACTAAGTGAACATAAACAGATTTCCCAAAGAGACCAAGCCTGACCAAGGATCAAAATACAACCCCCTATTATAACTAACCAACAAGATTTCCTAGATTTGGGTCATCCCGACCATTGCGACATGGTTGATGAAAGGCTTCATGGATATGACCCTCCATGTGTGTCATCCTTCTTTCGAAGTTATCAAACCTATTCTAGAGTCACTTATGCCCTCGTTGAAGAGAAAAAAACCTATCCATTATATTCCATTGATTTTGTTGGAGGTTTTTCATGAACGAAATGATCTCGTTGTGGTATTCATGCCTGTCACAAGCCAAATGCACCACCCCTACTAACATCTAGTGATGTTGTGCTTATAAGAAAGAAATTGGTGAAGGAAGGTCAATGTGTCTCGATGAATTTCCCTACTAATACTCAATCTCCTCCCCTTTATCCAACTGCTCCACTCAGTTACCAACCCCTTGACCATGTATACCAACAACATATGGGCTCGCCCTCTCTAGCCCAACATGGTTCCCATGATGGCCACCTAATACCACTCGTGCGAATTGGTCAGACCAAATCCCTTGCTACTAAGACAAATAACCTAACAAGACTCCCAACACATCCATCACACCACTCCAGTGGGACAATCCACTCCCCACACTAGAGTCTAGATGCAAGAACTTTCACATGTGACCTAGACACCACCTATCAGTTTCCAATCAACCTCAAACCAAAGGATCCTCTCTGCATGGCTAGTTTTCTCGTAGATATTCCACAACCCAACACTTCTATGACCCCCCCTCTCAACAGGGAATGACCAGACCCCACCACAAAAAAACAAAAACCCCAAGCTTCCAGCCCCCCTCCATAGGGATCCCCCAAAGTGATATGGAAACAAGAAGGAAAAGCAGGAGACACGTATAGGTTCCCACTAATTATTGTATGTTTCTTGGCTAAACCCTGACATTTTACAAACTTCAATAGAGAAATCCCACAAAACAATACTCAAATTAAAATGAAAATTAGATAGAGACCTGGTACCTACACCACCAAGTGAAAAGAAAAAATTCACCCTGAGTGGATTTTGAATGCCACAAAAGGGTTTCCACCACCTTTTCAACTCACCACCATGAAAAACTAGGTCACACAATCTTATATGCAAAACACCAGACCAGACCCTTTAGAGCGACCCAAATAGAGACCTCGAGGCAGATAATCGGTAAGAATGAATAGTAAAAACTCCTAGCCATGACCAAAAAGAGATTATCGCTTGATATTGCTAACGGCCAGGACCTGGGTCCCAAATGGCTATCACTTGCACCACCAATGGAGAAAAAAAGACACCATTCTTCCCACAAACATAGTAGAATGTCATATTCCATAAATTAGGAGTGAGGAGTGACTTGGGTTGGAAGCCACCTAACTCATTTGTAGAAATTCCCTTCACCATAGGTTTATCCTTCATTTCCCAAAACACACAAACACACCACACAACCATGCCATTGGTATTTAATCATTTGAGTTTCTCCATAATATTCCTCAGTCTAGCACTAAGTGAGGCATCTACAACACACTTTATTAACATTGATGACATGTGGGAGGGGAGATGTAGGCCATCTCCCAAGCTGCCAAAAATTTGTCTACCACCCCCATTAGGGAAGATTTATTTTTCTCCATAATGTTTCCAATTGTTAAAGGTCCTATGGGTCCAAAAGAGGGGGCATTGAATGGAAAAGTTTGGATTGGATTCATGATTCTTGTAGTTTGCTAGCCAATTTTCTTCCTGATTTCCTGACCTCTTTGTATGTGAGGTAATGATGTAGGGAAAATAAAGTAGCAAGTCTTTGATTCTCAATGCATATCTCTCCAATCACCAACTGTTTCTCACCTTGGAGATAGGGGCACCATTAATTAACTATTTGATAGCCTAAATCACCAGTTGAGAGGCCCCTATTACCTATACCTTGAGCACCCCATCCTCTGAGCTAATAATAGACTCTTTTCCAAGGTAGTAAATTATGTTACATTATTTGAGGTGACACCATGGTAGCTATAAAATAGACCCATAGGATTACCCCACCATTCTCTAAGGATGCCCCCAAACCCAATTGGTCTGAGACTACCTTTAGAGGCTTCATTGAATTTTGGCTTCACAAAACCTCCAGGGTGGAACATATGCAGAAGGGGAGGAGGCTTGTGCTTGCAAAGGACACAAATAATTCCCTATTATTGTAAGTGATAGTTCTAGCTTAGAGAGGATCAATTCTTCCTCTGCCTCTGTATTCCAATCATCAGCTTTCCATTTCTCCACTCAAATTTTTTCTCTAACATTCTCCTTTGTCATGTTAGACACGATCTATGGTGAGGATATTTAGTCTTTAAATATTATGTGGTTTTGTTCCTTCTAGATATTCCAAAGAATAAATCATAATACCAACACCTAGGAATTATCAACCAAAGGTATTTTAGAGAGTTAACCCCTCCATTTTTCTATTGTTCCCCAATACTAGTCGGTGATTATTCTAGGTATCCAAACGTACTTTGCACCTTCCCCAAAAATTTGCACACTTTAGCGCACATATTTAACAGATGTTATATCTTATCTTCCTATTACTGACATAATGGGCACTAGGATTTTCCTATGTACCCTTTCCTTCTGAGGTGATACTAGGTTAGGAACCATCTCTAGCCCATAAGCCAAAGAAATTTCAACACCTTCATCCATACCTTTAGAGGCCTAGATTTTTTCCATAGAGGTTCTTGGGGAAGCCTTGCATTTATTGATACTAATTTTTAAGCCTCCTTTATTTTGAATGAACCCAAAGAATCATGACCCCATTTTAGTCTATCTGGCTCTTCTGCTATAAGGATTCCCCATTCCCACAGGGTGTTCTGAAGGATCAACTAGTTCTGGACTCCCTCTGTTGTTTTCTAGTCATCCTCTATCTGCCATACCTGCCAAGTGGATTGTGGGTCTGGGCCTTTCCAAAAATACACCATCTATGAGGCACCTTGGGTTCTTAATAAGTCCTTAATGTGTCAAGGTTACATAATTCTACCAAATTTGGGCATCTTCTACCATGAATTTCCCATAATCAAGTTGATTGACCATCTTGGATTTCCTAAAAAATGTGGTCATGAATGATACGTCTATTAATTTTTTTCAGATTCCATATAGGGTATCCCAAAGGGAACCATTTTGTTCATATATTATCTACCTGGGATTGACTTTTAATATACTTCATTTCCCATATGTGCTTCCAGATCTTCGGTCCACCTTGTAGCCAACACCACCACAATTTTTCTCCCATCACATTGTTAAGGATATTCGGATCTCGCAACCTAAGACCCCCTCCATGATTCATGATGCAAAGATTGTCCCATGAAAAAAATGCCCATTTATTAGAGAATTTGGCCCCTTACCACAAACATTTATGAATAATAGAAATGATTTCATTATAAATACCTTTAGAAGTTGGAAGAACTAAAAATTGATACACTGGTATAACTTGCAATACGCATTTTAGCAGTGTGTCCATCCTATCAATATTCAAATATTTGAATGTACTATTTGTTAGACGCTTTGGATTTTTCTACAAACCTCTCATCAATATTTCACCCTCATAGGATTAGAGACCAAGGGCACTCCTAGGTACTTAGTTGGGAGAGAGTTGATATAAAATCTGATAATGAAATCTAGGTTCCTTTGAATCAACTTTCAGGTATTGAATAAATATATACTATATTTTTCCTGGTTGAGCAACATTCCAGAAGCATCCTTAAAATATGAGTGGATGGAATCCAAAGCTTGTGTCCGTTTTAGATTCATCTCTCGAGTTAGCAATGGGTCATCACCCTAGGAAGAGTCATTAATCCTAGACTAAAGAAAGGTAATCCGTTGAGGCAAGGTAACCCGAGAAACAATATTCCAAGTCAGGGAAGGTATACCAACCATGGATCTTGATGCATTTTAGGTGGTTTGAATAAACAATGACTTTTATTGGTCTCTCAATCCCTTTGGCTGCTATGATGAACATATAAGGAGAGAGAGGATCTCCTTACCTGAGCCCCCTGGAGGACCTAAAATTTTACGTGGGGGATTTGTTAAGCAAGATAAAAAAGAAGGGAGTGTACACTAGGGACATTATCCATTAGATCCAAGTGTTGAAGAATCCAAAGCCCACCAACATTATTGTAAGAAATCACCATTTCAAACGGTCATAAGCTTTGGAGAGATCCATCTTGACTAGCATCCGTGAATTTTTTCTTTTTTTCAGTGTTTGGACCATTTCATGGGTAGTCACAATTCCATCCAATATTTACCTTCCCTCCACAAATCTTGTCTGCTCTAGACTAATGATATACTTCAGGAAGGGTTTTAATCTTCTCAAAATAATAGTAGAGAAAATCTTGTATATCACATTGCATAATACAATGGGTCTAAACCCACCTAGGTCACTGGAATTATTTTATTTAGGAATCAATGTAATAAAGGTGACATTGAGACTAGACCATACTTGTTGCATCCAACAGGATTCTTCAGCCAGGGCATGGATAACTTTCCTTAAGGAAGTGCTAACATGCTTTGAAGAAATTTGTTACGAATCTGTTAGGTCCCTATAATACTAGTGTATCTCCTTATTGTTATTTTTAATGTAGCCCCCTTATTGTTATTTTTGTGCCCATGTAGTCCCAATATTGTTATTATTGTGCCCCATGGAATCCCACTATTGTTATTGTTGGGCCCTTAAATTATTATTGTTATGTAGGCTTTAATTATATTGTGACCCCTTAGACTCCTATATATAAAAAGGAGGTATTTTAATTTGTATAATCCAAGAATTTTTCATTTATGTAATTTAAAGGAGGTTTCCCCCACAAAGAGGCTAATTTTTAAGTCAATGATCTATATTTTCTTCTATTTTGTGAGTTGGTTGTATAACATTTGGTATAAGAGCTTTGGATTTTAGGGTTTTTCTACTTCAAACAAGCCATTGTGGAATTTTCACTATAACGTTTTTTTCTACAAAGCTTCAGAAGCTGAAATTGCGACCATGGGGAGCCAAAATCATGATTAACATTGTGTAAAAAATTTAGATCTTGGTTCACTATATTTTCAGAGATAGTATCTACAGAATTTAGGGTTTTTGCAGGCTCTAGAATTCAATCTGAAACAGGTGACCTAGGGGAAATCGTCATAACTTTCTTTCTGAGAATCATATTTGAATTTTGTAAAAATTGAATGAAATTGAATGAACTATAGTTTCCTATGTATCAGTTTTAGGGCTGAAGGTTAAAACAATGACACGTGAAACTTCGTACAAGTTCTCTCTATGGAACTAGTTTATAATGAGGTCATTGTGGGAGAGCAAGTATAAATGTTTCTTGAAGAATCCAATCTCGATCCGACTTGCAGGGTTGGAAATAAGACTCATGGGGATACCAAAGGACATAATTTTAGACCTTGGAGATCCAAAATTATAGACCTACAATAGATTCAATATCAATCTCCTACAAAACAAGAAAAAGGTGTGTATTTTTTAAAACAATTGCATAAGTTTTCTTTGAAAAATCAGTTTGAAGTGATTCAAGGGGAATATTGAAGCATAAATATCACTGTTTAATTCCAAAATGAATCAGAGAAATAAAATGGAAACACCTAATAAGCAACCAAAAATCTCTACTATGATGCATGAAGAAGAGGAATAAATGCAACATGATATATCAAAATTACGAGACCAAGTGCAACAAATTTCACTCTCACAAAGAGTAACCAAAAATGAAATGGAAGATAAGGTGTAAGGTTTGAAGAATCGTTTAAAATAAGAAATGGAATTTTGAAGGATGGATTAAAATAACACATGGAAGGTTTGAAGGATGGTTTAAAATAATACATGGAAGGTTTGAAGGAAGGTTTGACAAAGCTGCTACAAGAAATGTTTCCTAATGGCAAAAAGGTATTAGATGAAACTCATGAAGAGAAAAAAATAAATATTAATCATGATTTTATAGAATCTAACGTTAGATTGAAGACCCACCTTATTCCAAAGATCTAAATGAGGAAGTTTTATGGCAAGGATCCAATAACATGGATACTATAGATGGAAAAATATTTTGATCTCCATAATGTGCAACACACACAAAATCTATGCATTGCAAATTTATATATAGAACCCAATCAGTTTGTATGGTATCGATGGATTTGTTCTTGTAAACCACTTGTCACTTGGTCAATTTTTACGGAGGAAATGATAACACATTTTGAGGATACAAAGAGAAACACCTTATTTATCCAATTGATAAATCTTAAACAAAAGGGTTCAATGTATGAAGACATTGAAGACTTCTAAAAATTGAATATAAGGGAAAATGATATTCCATAGGAACAGAGGATTGATTTATTCATAGGGAAATTAAAGGATAACATCCAACATGATGTTCATCTTTGGGAACTTGATTCATTGGAGAAGGCATTCAGGGTGACAAGAAAAGTTGAAAGAAAAATTATGGCAATAAGAAATTCTACCACTCACAACTATAAATATGGAAGTGTTGCTCCTCCTATCATTCCAAAACCTACAAGGTTGACACCACAACAATTGGAAGAAAAAGAGAAAAAGGGCTTTGTTACAGTTTTCATAGAAAATACACTAAAGGTCATAAGTGTGATGAGAGGAAATTATTTTACATAGATTGTGAAGAGGAGGAAGAAAAGCACCAAGAAACATAAAAAGAAGAGGATATACACCAAGAACCAACCCTATAGAAATAAGAAATGAATCCGACCATATATTTTAATGAGTTGGTAGGAATTACCATTCCTCAAACTCTCAAGATAAAAGGATATATCAAGAAGAAAAATATAATAGTTTTGATTGATTCAGGTAGTACCCATAATTTTATTCATTGTAAGATAGCCAAGGAATTGAATTGATTCATATATCCAACACGAGGGTGTCAAGTGATGGTAAAAACTGGACGAACTATAAATTTCTCTGGAAATTTCCATAATATCAAGTATGGGGGAATATGTATTGATTAGTCCAATGTGTTCCATTCCAATGGATGGTGTTGATGTTGTATTAGGAGTCCAATGCTTACAATCTATGGGTATGATAGACTTTAATTTAAAAGAAAATCCTTGAAATTTTTTTGGGAAGCAAAGGGAGTTTAATTAAGGGGTATCGCAAGAAAACCATGAAAGATAATATTCTCTAATTGAATGAAAAAATTTCTAAATAAATAACAACGAGGCATAATTGTACAATTATGCTCACTAGAGGTTCAAAAAATTGAAATAATCTATTTCTCCAGATCTCCAAAAATACTTGGATAATCATTCCAAGGTATTTGAGACTCCCAAAGGCCTCCCACCTATTTTTGATCATGATCATGTTATTCATTTTATTCCAGGAATTGTTCCACCAAACATCGGGCCTTACAGATATCCCTATGCCCAAAAGAGTGAAAGTGAACATATGGTTGCATAAATGTTAGAGGCTGGTATAATTCAACCTAGTCAAAGTTCTTTCTTTGCTCTAGTAGTATTGGTGCATAATAAGGATGGATCATGGTGCATGTGTCCAAATTTGATCAGGTGATCATGTCCTAAGTTGTAAAAATGCTCAAAATTTTATTTTCTCAAAATTGGTTGGAACCTGAGTGACCGGATAGGCCTCGGCGATACGATCCTAAAACCATGAATGACACTCAAATCTGACACTATATGTGGAAGTTATGAAGGTTCGAAGTTTACAATTTTCTACAAAAAGTCAGTTTGACTACCTTTGACCTTCAATTTGGAAAAAAATAAAAAAAGAATATTCCTTGGAATATTCTTGGAATATTCCTCAAAATATTCTCTAGAATATTCCTCAGAATATTCCATTCAGGCCTATGATCATTTGAAAAGTGTCCCTCTGCAATTGGCTTATTGATTGACTTTTATGGATGGTGGGCCAATTAGAGGCCGCCACGTGGCCCCCAGGTCACATTTGAATGGCATGGTTTAAATTTTTTTCAAATTTCATGGTTTGAACTGCCGACCTCACAGCTACCAACGCAAAGACTTACCACTACACCATCGGCTTTGCTCTTATTTGTATTGTGGCATAAACATTATTTAAGTTTTAAATTATGTTTGGGCGGAGGCCGTAATGGGCCAGCCCCTAAGGACCAACCCCATCTATGATATGCCCACAAGCTCAGAACCGTAGCTCTATTCTCCAATGGCTAACACAACAAGCGGTTAAGTTTAATGTTGTTTGGATAAGGCCACATGTTTATAGGCGGAAATTTATGTGACATTAAACACCATGGTTTTATAATCGTTAATACAAACGGTCCATCCCAACATATTTTTCTAGGGGGGCGTCACATGACCCTTAAAATTAAATTCCAGCAGATATGATTCCGCCAATTTTGGCAGCATGCCACTAAATTAGGAGATACCTCCACATTTGACTCCAGTTAACTAAAGTTGGCCCACCTTTTGTGGGATTTTCACCTAACATTGGGAAAAATACTGTTTGGGCCATATATTTCAGATGGGAGATCCTTTCTGAGCAATTTTTTTTTTTATTTTGGGTAATTTGAGAATTACAGAGCCAATGGTGTAGGTTTTAGAGGCAACAAAGATCATCTTCAGGTACGTTTTTAGCAGAGAATCTTGGAGAGCCATCAGGGCCTAGGAAGTGTTGGAGCTGTATTGGGCTATGGTTAACCTTTGGAGGTGAAAAAAAAGCCTATATTTATTGTTTTCAGTGTAATGAACTCATTTCTACAACTATTTTTTTCCTGTTTAGGCTTTCTTCACATTGTATAACTAATTTTGAGCATGATAAGAGCAAGGGCATGCCCATTTGGGGGCCTTGGACCCGGCAGATGTAGCCCAGGAGGGGTGAACTGCCTTATCATATGCTGTGTTATATTCTATGATTTATTTGTTGTGTTTTATCAGAGTTAAATATTTTAAACAGTAAAAATAAATAATCCTCCTACACACAAAAAGACTCATAAATTCACCAAAAGCATTTTGTTTCAATTGCAAATCATATTAAATAGTTTGCACACATAATTTTATGGATAATGAATACCTTGCACCAGTAAACAAGTAGTTTCATTTCTAGATCATTAGTGTTTACTTCTATTATTTCTTTAGGCGAAGTCTATAAAGGGCCAGAAAGCTTCGGGATCTCATCCTTTCTTTAAAGGTGACATATCCTGTAAATGCCCCTACAGTCCATCTCTGTATTCGAAATAATAATTTCTCACATTTTAGATCAGATTGGTATCAGAGCTTATGGTTTTGAGCTAGATTTTTCACTCAGCATTTGTTTGTGTGCAAAGATTAAATCAGTTTTTTTTGCAAGTTTTGATGCTTACTAGATTAAAAATCAAGATAGGTGAAGGAAAATTGGTTAGTGTACAAACTAATCCACAACCAAGAAGGGTCAGAGAACCACCTCCAAGAGCCCTAGAAGCAGCTACAAGCATGTCTTCAAGAGAAGGTGAAGCTCATGAAGAGATGGATCCAGAGGAAGAAGAAAGGTTTTTTCAGAAAGCTTTCTTGGATATGATTGAAATGGTAAGGATCTTCTATCAAGAAAGAAATGATAGGATTGCTGGAGAAGGATCTAACAACCAAAAAGAAGAAGGAGATTATTCAAGAGGAAAGAAGGACAATGATAAGTCAAAGAAAGGGAATGGAGGAAATTGTGATCCTTCATCTCCATCGACATCCTCTTCATCAACATCATCCTCTTCAACTTCAGTAAATCAGTCACATAAGTAAAAAACAACTGGTAAAAATCCTTTGTTAAAGCTTGATGTCAAATTTTAATTGCCAATGTTTAATGGTGATGTTAATGCAGAGAAATTAGATAACTGGATTAGACAACTGGAAGTCTATTTAAGGATTCAAAATCTGCATGATGATGACACCAAAATACAACTAGCCTCACTAAGGATGGATGGAGCAACATTGGTTTGGTGGGAAGCCAAAACCAGGGATGAAATCAAGAAAAATGGTAAGATTTCTTTATCATGGGCTGAGTTTATTTCTGCAATCAAGAAACAATTTTATCCTCTTGCTCACCTTCAGAAGGCTATAATGAACTGGCAAAAATTTAGACAGCTTAAGGGACAAAATGTTCAAGACTATACCCAGGAATTTAGGAGAAGAGCACTCTTACTTGGGGTAGATTTACAAAGCCAAGATACTTTGTTAAAGTACATAAGTGGTTTGCACAGTTACCTTCAACACACTATTCTTATGTTTAATCCTACTAGTCTAGATGAAGTTTGTGTACAAGCTATGCATTTAGAGGCTAGAGGGAAAAACACTTTTGATGCACTAAATGAGGATAATGATTTTAAAAGAACAGGAAGAAAAAGGGTTGCAAATTATAGAAAGGAAAAAGGTAAATTCTTTTACAAGAGCTGTTCAAAAACAAGCCATGATGAAGATCACTGTTGGAAGCTTCATCCTGAGTTGAAACCAGAGAAATATAAAAACAAAGACAAGACAAAAGAAAAGAGGAAAACTATAGCAACTGTTGAACAAGACTTAGGGTCAGAATCAGGTGATGAGACAAAAACTATCGCCATGGTATTAAATAACATCAAAGGGAAAGAGGTTGTATAGGAATCAAATCCCAATTCTAGCTCATTAAACTGTCACAAAGAAACTCAAGATGAAAAGATGAGGATAGAGCTATTTCATGTAAGGATAATCTCAAACCACACAAAGATAGAAACAATTTTTGATAGTGGGTCTCAAACTAATATCATATCAAAAGACTTGGTAAAATAGCTGAAACTTAAGACAATTCCACATCCAAAGCCTTTTCCACTTGGGTGGATACGCAAGGATGCAAACTTACAAGTCTCAAGAAAGTGCATGTTGCGCTTCGCCATAACAGCTCAGTATGTTGATTGGGTTGAACTAGATGTAGTACCACTTGAAATAACAGGTGTTTTGTTGGTTATTCCATATTTATATGACAAAAAATCAATCTTCTATCACCATGAGATTAAGTATCACTTGTTCAAGTATGGAAAAGAGTACATTATGAGAGCACATAAGAAGAACCTAGAATCTTCTTTAGTCCATGCAGGTCAATTGAAAAGGCTAGTTAATGAAAGTCAAAATCTAACTTTGTTGATGTTGAAATGACAATATTTTGTACATTTACCTTTTCATGATATTGCTAATGATATGTCTCAGTCTGATAATAGTTCGTCTTTGAAAAAAGATGACATTATGTTGCACAAGGTACCTTTGGTGTCGATCGGTGTAGAGGACGAAGTTTCAGTGCAAATAAGTGCAAGAGTCCATGAGGTGGAAAGGCATGCAAGAAAAGAGGGCACACAGTTTAGCATGGGTCAATGTTGGTTTCAGAATGGAAAATTTTTATGGCAAGAAAACTTAGTCGGGATTCGACACAAGTACAGAGTTTATTCAGCAAAAAGTCGCCATGTGAACAGTTGGAAAGGTGAATCTTGTTTTAAGTCTTCTTTGAAGTTTGATCATTGTAGAAACAATTTTTTTTCTACAAAATATAGTTGCTGTTCTGCAATTTTTAAGAATTTTCATCATGACTCGGTCAGTTTTAGCAACGGTCGATCAGTGAATTCAAGAGACAATTTATATTTTTATGAGAAGCTCAATTTGATGAAGTCAGGAAGATTTCAGTGGTTCAAAGTTGGAAGAGTGGAGAATCAGTCTCCTCATCTTCATTTTATGTAATCAGAGAGCTTTTGTGGGTCGAAAAGCTTCCCATTTGGGAGGTGTGATAAGGTGATCATGTCCTAAGTTGTAAAAATGCTCAAAATTTTATTTTCTCAAAATTGGTTGGAACCTAAGTGACCGGATAGGCCTTGGCGATACGATCATAACATCATGAATGGAACTCAAATCCAACACTATATGTGGAAGTTATGAAGGTTTGAAGTTTATAATTTTTTGCAAAAAGTCAATTTGACTTCCTTTGACCTTCAATTTGGAAAAAATTTAAAAAAAAAATAATATTCCATTCGGGCCTATGAGCATTTGACAAGTGTCCCTCTGCAATTGGCTTATTGATTGACTTTTATGGAAGGCGGGCCAATTAGAGGTCGCCACGTGGCCCCCAGGCCACATTTGAATGGCGTGGTTTAAAATTTTTGCAACTTTTGTGGTTCGAACTGCCGACCTCATGGCTACCAACACAAATACTTACCACTACACCATCGGCTTTGTTCTTATTTATATTTTGGCATAAACATTATTTAAGTTTTAAATTATGTTTGGGCGGAGGCTGTAAGGGGTCCAGCCCCTAAGGACCAGCCCCCTCTATGATATGCCCACAAGCTTAGAACCGTAGCTCTATTCTCTAACGGCTAACACAACAAGCGGTTAAGTTTAATGATGTTTGGATAAGGCCACATGTTTATAGGCGGAAATTTATGTGACATTAAACACCACGGTTTTATAATCGTTAATACAAATAGTCCATCCCAACAATTAAATGCTAGTATTTATGATTCTGAAACATTTGGTAGTGCGCTACCAAATTAGGAGATACCTCCACATTTGACTCCAATTAACTAAAGTTGGCCCACCTTTTGTGGGATTTTTGCCTAACATTGGGTAAAATATTGTTTGGGCCATATCTTTCAGATGGGAGATCCTTTCTGAGTGATTTTTATTTTTATTTTGGGGAATTTGAGCATTCCAGAGCCAATGGTGTAGGTTTTAGAGGCAACAGAGATCATCTTCAGGTAATTTTTTAGAAGAGAAGCTTGGAGAGCCATCAGGGCCTAGGAAGTGTTGGAGTTGTATTGGGCTATGGTTAACCTTTAGAGGTGAAACAAAAGCCTATATTTACTATTTTCAGTGTTCTGAACTCATTTCTATAGCTATTTTTGCATGTTTAGGCTTTCTTAATGCTATATCAATAATTTTGAGCATAATAAGAGAAAGGACATGCCCATTTGGGGGCCTTGGACCCGACATATGTAGCCCAAGAGGGGTGAACTGCCTTATCATATGCTGTGTTATATCATAGTTAAAGATGTTAAAAAGTAAAAATAAATAATCCTCCTACACACAAAAAGACTCATAAATTCACCAAAAACATTTTGTTTCAATTGCAAATCATATTAAACAGTTTTCACACATAAGTTTATGGATAATGAATACCTTGCACTAGCAAACAAGTAGTTTCATTTCCAGATAATTAGTGTTTACTTCTATTATTTCTTTAGGAAAAGTCCGTAAAGGGCCAAAAAGCTTCAGGATCTCATCCTTTCTTTAAAGGTGAAATATCCTGTAAATGCCCCTACAATCCATCTCTGTATTAGAAATAAGAAGTTCTCACATTTCAGATCAAAATTTTAGGGATCTAAACAAGTTCATTTTTAAAGATAAATTTCCCATTCATGTCATCAATGAACTGTTGGATGAATTACATGGAGAAATTTACTCCACCAAGTTGGATCTTATTTCAAGATATCATCAAATTATAATGAAGACTAAAGACATTCCGGAAGGAACATTTAGAACTCATGAGGATCATTATGAATTTTTGGTCATGCCTTTTGGCCTTACCAATGCAGCTTCTACATTTCAAGGTTTGATGAATTCCATTTTCAAAACCTTCCTTAGAAAATTTGTGTTAGTATTTTTTGATGATATACTAATATACAACAAGTCTTGGAATGATAATTTTCAATATATTAACATGGTGCTCAAACTATTGGAGGAGAAACAATTATATGAAAAAACTTCCAAATGTTTCTTTGGAGTAAAAGAGGTGGAATATCTTGGTCATATTGTATCTCATGATGGTGTTAAGGTAGACCCTAACAAAATTAGAGCAATTATGGAATGAAAAAACCCCACAACCATAAGTCATATTTGAGGTTTCTCGAGTTAACATGGTATTATCACGAGTTTTTTGAGAATTATGGGAGAATAACACCACTCAAGAAAGATACATTTTATTGGACTCCAAAAGCAACTAAGTCCTTTGAACATCTTAAAAAGGAAATGTGTCAAGCACCAATCTTAGCTATGAAAAACATCACAAAAACCTTTATTGTGGAATGTGATGCCTTATGAAATGGCATTGGTGTTGTTTTAATGCAAGAAGGATGGCCTATTTCTTTTGAAAGTCATCCAATTAAATGAAATTATTTACACAAACCTATTTATGAGAAGGAAATGCTGGAAATACTATATGCACTAAAGAAGTGACGACCTTAGCTAATGGGAAGGAACTTCAAGGTAAAAATAGATCATGATAGTATTAAATACTTTTTGGAACAAATATTAGCTTTAGAAGAGAAACGAAAATGGGTCACAAATATGTTGGGTTATGAATTTTAAATCATCTACAAAAAAGGGAATAAAAATGTTGTTGTAGTTGCACTCTAAAGAAATAATGAGGATGTGGAAGCATTGCTTTGTGCCATTTATATTATCCAACCAGATTGGATAACCAAAGCAATGGATGAATGGAAGAATGATTAAGAAGTGTGGACACTCATTCAAAATTTGCAACAAGATCCCAGTACATCTGATACATTTAGCTGGAAAAATGATTCATAATGGTACAAATATTTCTGATATCTTTGTAAGAATTCCAAACTCAAACAAAATATTATTTTGTAATTGCACACCTCTCCCTTAGGAGGGCACTCAGGATTTTTAAAAACTTACCACAAGGTCAAGAAGGAATTTTTTGGGATGGCCTTAAATATTATATTCAAAAGTTTGTGGTAGAATGTTTGGTTTTCCAACAAAATAAAGTGGAGATAATTAAGGCCCCAGGTTTTTTACAACCCTTACCCATTCCAAGTCAACGTTGGTAGGAGGTTTCAATGGATTTTATCATAGGTTTACCCAAGTCCAAAGGAAAGAGTGTCATCATGGTGGTAATTAATAGACTTGCCAAGTATGCACAATTTTGTGAATTATCTCATCCATTTAATTCTAGTACAATTGTCACTAAATTTATGGAAACAATTCAAAAGTTACACGGAAACCCAAAGATTATTATAAGTCACAGAGATCCCATTTTCACTGGAAATTTTTGGACAAAATTATTTTCTTTTCTGGGTACTCTATCAGCTCATAGCTCATCTTGTCATCCTCAATATGATGGGAAAACTGAGATAATTAAAAAATGTTTGGAAGTATATATTCGTTGATTAATATTTGATAAACAAACACAATGGGTCAAGTGGTTACCTCTGACTGAATGGTGGTAGAACACTTCCTTCCATACTGCAGCAAAAATGTCCCCATTTATGGAACTTTATGGATATCATTCACCATAGATCACATCATCTTTAAGAGAAAATTTGAAGGTTCAAGCAGTGGAAGATCACATCGAGAATCAACCACAAGTTCTCTAACTCTTAAAGGATCACCTAAATTTGGCGCAAAAACGAATGAAACAATAGCCAGATCAACATCATAGTGAAATAAGTCTTGATGTAGGTAACTGGGTATTTTTACGACTACAACCATACAAAAAAATGTCCCTTAATCAAGCTAAGAAGGATAATAAATTATCACCAAAGTACTATGGTCCTTACAAGGTTTTGCAAAATATTGGTACTATGGCATACAAATTGGATCTTCCTACATCTTCCCAAGTGCACCCAATTTTCCATGTTTCATGTTTAAAGAAGGTTATAGGTGACAAGATCCTATTTCAAAAAATATTTCCAGAACTTGACGAGGAAGGAAAAATCATATTCGAACCTGAAGTAGTCATGGAAATATTAACCTAACAGCTACGAACTCCATCAATTTCATAGTATCTCATCAAATGGAAGAACTTACCCGTTGAAGATTCCACATGGGAGGATGAGAATTTTATGTAGAAGCATACATAACTACTCAAGCGTTGAGGAAAAAAAAAATTGAAGGAGAGGGGCATGTTAGGTCCCTATAATACTAGTGCAGCCCCTTACTGTTATTGTCTATGTATCTCTCTTATTATTATTGTTGTGCCAATGTAGTCCCCATATTGTTATTATTGTGCCCCATAGAAGACCACTATTGTTATTGTTGTTCCCTTACATTATTATTTTTATGTAGGATTTGATTATATTGTGACCCCTTAAAATCCTATATATATAAAGGAGGTATTTTCATTTGTATCATCCCAGAATTGTTCATTTATTTAATGTAAATGAGGTTTCCCCCTCAAAGAGGCTAATTTTTAAGTCATTGATATATATTTTATTCTATTTTGTGAGTTTTTTTCATAACATAATCCATCCCTTCTTGGAGCTTTGTTGCTATACATCTCCTTTACTACTGTCTCCACTTATTCAAAAGATATTTTTCTCCTAAGAGCCTCATTCTATGCCATTGTGATCAAGTGAGGAATGTGACTTGTCACAGAATTGATAACTTCAGATCGTTCTTTATCTCTTTCTGATAATAGGTTTTGATAGAAGGAAACCAACTCCTCTTCCATATAATTATGTCAACCAAGTGGTTCCCCTTCTGAGAGGTGAGGAAGAAAATTCTAAAAGTTGAGGGAGAAAATTCTATTTATATGGCGATGGTTAATCATTGAAATTTTATTTTATTTTATCAGTTCTTTTTAAGATTTTTGTTTGATTTTTTTTTTTTTTTTTGATTAATTTTTAAGTTGGGGTTTATTGTTTTTTAAATTTAATATATTTAATGCTATGTTAAAAAAATTCTCATGGCCCTCCATTACACCTTCCTTTTTACATCACACATCAAAGTGAACTCAAAAAATTATACATACACTTTAATTTTATTCGATCCCATGCATGTGGTATAATTCTTTTGAACATTTCAAATCAATGTCTAAAATCATTTCATGAATTTAATCAAGGTTTTTTGAGCGTCAATTTCACAAAGCCATATATTGAGTTCTAAAGCTCCAAATTTTACATAGTATAGCTCGTTGAAAACAAAAAATCGAGGACAAAAATTTGGAAACATTTATTTCAACAAATATACAAAATAATCATCCCAAAATTTCAGTATAAAAAGAGCTACATTATTTTATTAAATAAAATTATTTTTCGTTAATTTTGGAAATGAAACATGATATCAAAACATTTGGTTACTTTTATCTTATCAATACATTATATATCTATCAAAATTGTGACAAGAAATAACAATTTGGATCATATTTTTGAATTTGTTGCTAATTTACAAGAATAATTTTTTCTTTGAATGATTACTTTCAATTGTTTTAGATTGGGGTTTTGCTTTAAGTTTTAATATATTTTTAATAATAGTTTTGTGAATATTTTTTTTGGAGTTTGTGGAAGGTTGTTAACACTTGGAGCTTCAAAATTTATGGATTGAAATTACAGATGAGAAAAATGGATTACCCATATCCCAAGAAATTAGAATTTTTTTTTTTTTGAAGTTTTCATGAAACAAGTTCTATTTTTAAATTGAACTATTTTATTATAAATAGCGGGTTTGTAAAAGAGAAAAGGGTTGGAAATTGTTGCACTCTAAGGCTCTGATTTTTTAATCAACCGTTTACAGTCAATTATTTGAAGAACAATTCAGATATTGATATGTTTTTGGGTATTGTGATTTAAATGTTGCATGATCTATTAATTGTATTATATACGCTGCTGGTATTTATCTTGTTTTCTTTCACCCATATAATTTTGTATTCAATTTTAGAATGTACTTCTATTTTTTCTTTTAAAATGATAAAGTGTGTTGTTTTCCCAAATTATTTCTAATTATTTTTTTGTGTCAAGTGGTCTGATTTTATCATAGACTTCATGAGGCTTGACCTATGGCTTGAGAAACCATGATCCAGGGGCATCTAAGCTGTCAAAATAACCCAGGGATTGCGCTTGGCATGGGCCACACCAACCCTTAACATGACCTAATTTTCCCCATAGAGTTTCAAACTGGTGACCTTCACATCACATAGTGACTTAACAATATACCCATTCACCATCTATTCTACGCCTCGTGGGTAAAATTATTTTTAATTCACTCAGATTCATTCTCAATTTATTTTTAATGAATTGTCATTCATTTTTGGATATTCAAAAATATAGTTTAAAAATATTGATGTCGTTATCGAGATAGGTTTATTTTATGTCATTTAGACTCAGTAAATTACATGCAGATAAAATTTATAAAAGCATAAAAATAAATCCAAACTTTTCATAAGCTCTTTAAAATATAGCACAAAAATAAATTTAAGTTGTTGATCAGACCCACATTCTAGTCACAGATCACAAATTTAAACATCCATAGTGTTTTCTCAAAGTACTGTGTTTTGGTGATCCCCCATCCCTTTTTGTTTAGATTGGTCAAGCCATATCCACTCATAGAAAACAATTTTTTATATTTGTTTATAGATTTTTGTAAATATTTAACATGATTAGATTAGATTAGTGTCAGCTAATATATTTTCCTTTTTATACTAGTTTTTATGTATATATTTTTAAGTTATATTAGTACATGAAACCAATCCTTTGTTCCAAAGAGTATATAGCCACACCAAATGAATAAGGGTCTGATTGGGACCTTGATCAAGCCAAAAATCACTCGTTACCTAAGGAATTCTTCAAATATTAAGCTGCATAGGATGAGGCTGGGACAAAAAATTACAAGGGTTGGGCCACATAAGAATCACAAAGAAAGAGTTGCATTAGGCTCCATAAATTAGGGATAGTCGACATAAGGTTAGGCCACCGTAGAGTAGATATATATCACTTTAGGTTAGGACACAGTAGAGTAGAGATAATGCACATTAGGTTAGGCTGTAGAGATAACAAACTTGGGTTCCATACGTGTTACTATAAAATACCAAACAAAATTCCATAGAGAGACCACATGAACTCCCATAGAGAGACCAAACGAACTTTCACATAGAGACCAAATGAACTGTCACGGAGAGACGAAATGAACTACCACAGAAGTCTGAGATCAATGTGTTAAATGGGGGATAATAGACACCTATTTATATTTGGTCTTCCATGCAAAGGGTCATATCATTTGGGGCAGGCTAACTTGAACATTTTTTAGGCTGACATGAATTTGGAGGGAAAGATAAATTCAAATTTTATTCTAATAATATTTAAATATTCTTTGATGATTACTTTCCCAAATAAATTTGTGCCTAATTAAACAATATAGAGAGAAGATCAAAAACATCAATAATAATATTTTTTTTTCCAATTTGAATTCTTCTTATGGGGCAATATGGACTTATTGTGTGTTAGATGGGTTTTTCATGGGAAATTCATGCCATAGTTACCCAAAAATTTAACACTCCCTCGCATATAGGGAGTAATTTCCGAATCCAACAAAAATTTTAAATGTCTCATTAAAATTGCATCAACAAGAGGTCCCATCTCATCATATCTCGTCTCAACTTATCTCTCCTTTGTTCATCAGTTGAGCAATGATGTCTCAATCTAAAGAAGAAGAATAATGATCCACTCAGTCAAGTCTTGGACTTGACAGTAAGGGGAGATACACACTTGCCACAAGTGGAAAGGATAAAACATGCCCTACATTGACAATATGGGAGATACACACTTACCATGTTGGTAAGTATCAGACACATCCTATTGTCCGCTAATACTCCTACCTTTATCTTGGAGAATCAAGTGGTAGAACACATGAATCCAATCACTTTGGGGAGATACACACTTACAAAAAGTGTTAATGATTAGACACACCCCAAGTCTCCTCACCCATTGGCTTGATGGGTAGCAATCCCAACAAACCCATCTTGTGGATAGGATGCATAGTAGGGTATACTTGGTCAAGTCCTGGACTTCACAATAGGGGGAGATACACACTTAACACAAGTGGTAAGGTCCCTACATTGACAATAAGGGAGATAAAAAGTTACCATTCATGGTGAGGATTAGAAACATACTATTTTCCATGGCTCGAAAGGATCATCCTCAACCCCATGAACTTCCTATCTCCATCCCCCCCCCCCCCCACCCCCCAAATTAATGTAAGTCAAAAGACAAGGAAAAATTTAATAACATAGTGTTCTCCATCAATCGTGATCCATTCTTGGAAGGGTCACATCCACTAGCCCAATATTCTCTTAGAAGAATATGAATGGCTTGGAGAATATGTCTGCAATCTTCTCATATGTTGAAGCCTCACCACTTCAATTAAAAAATAAATCACTCTCGAAGTGTCACTGCTCCCTCTGAGTTCGAGCCTCATCATTCCATCAGTAGCACCATGAAAATAATGTGTATATATTTTTAAGCCATATTTCTCACATTATGATTGGCCACTATTGGAATAAGTGTAATGAAATTTTGCTACCGTTTCATCTAGGAAATCAGAGCAAGACCCATACTGAAGGAACATCTCAATGTGTTATTCTTGTTCTCTTAGAATTGACATATTTCTTGGTTCACTTAGAATTGACATATTTCTTCTATCATAATATTGTCTCAATCCATGTAAATACCATCTTTGCAACTTCCAATATGTATGTCCAAACTCTATATGTCTCAAAGAACATGTTGGAGAGTAAGGATCCATCTAGTTTCCTACACATTATGAAATCCATAAAAAATTAATCTAAAGAGGAGTCTCTCTTAACTGCTTACGTGTAATCCATCATGCAAAGTTTCTGTCAATATACTCCCCTTGACAAGAAATTCCTCATCATCACTCTATTACTCTTCTAGTCACAAGACATGGATTATTTTGGGCTCAAAGGTAAACTCCCTCTAGCATTAAACACTGAGATGATATGATCCTATCAAAATAAATTATTAGCATATATGAAACCAAAATATCAAATAAATACCTTCAACCCTAAATACAGGTTATATTCTGCATCAAATGTTCATTAATCCAAGCAAGTTAAGTCAAGGGGACTTGCTTGAGTCCATATGGAACTTTCTTGAAACTAAAATCAAGAGTCTCTTTATTATGTACCTCAAAGATTTTAGGTACTCCAAGTATGATTCTTCCTTAATTACATCATGGAGGAAGCCAACTTCACATACATCTGATAATAGTGCATATGGTAATTGGAGCTACGATATCAACATTGTACTCTTTCTTAGAGAGCATATCATTTTTTAATTCACTAACACTGCTACTTCTTTGTCGTCTAGAACATTCCTTGCATGAAGGGCTTATTTCTCACAACATCTCCTTATCTATGAACGTCTCATTTTATTGTTAAATGACATACTACTCCCTCTGAATGGGAAACCTCTTCAAACACAGATATCAGTCTAGGAGACTATGATATTTCCTTCAAGATCACCACTCTAATCATGGGATGTCTCTACATCCTCCTCAATCTTGATATTGAGGACTTAGCCCTCACATCCATTAGATGTACATGTTGACCCCAAAACAAGAGCAAGAATAATAATAGAAAAATAAATTAACATAAAGGAAGTTTACTTGATGATGATGTTGTATTGTCTTTCTTTTCTAGATATGAGATTGGCTCCTTCATTTTCCAACACTACCTCCCTCTTGGAGCAAACTTTTCTTGCATTATTATACATCTTAATGGCCCTCAAGATGGATCTTCTTTCCTTGATCACGTCCTCATCCAAAAAGTTAAGGAAGGAAGCATTTGGTTAGCCCATTACTCATGAAGGAAGAATAAACAATAGTCTAAGAGGATAAATCAACAAGAACAATGAATCAAAGAATTAACATAAGTCTTGAAAGTAATTATCTTTAATGAGGATTTTAGGAAGATATCAACCCCCTATTGATCCTACCTCCAAGAGTCACTAGTATCCATCAACCATATGTCAGTGTTGTCTTTAGAAGAAATGTATCCTCTTGAGCACTGCTTGTATTCACATTTCAAATTCTACCAAGCATGGCTATCAATGTACACGATGATCACTGGATCTAAATCATATCATATCCTAGGGTTACTGTGAATATATCACAAGATTCTCTCTGATAATATCATATCATGAAGGTTTTGAATCATATTAGGGTTACAATGCAATAAAACCCAGACCTTTATCTTATCCAAGGCCACTCCTAGGGTTTCCCCTAATCATTATTAGTAAGAAAAAAATATCGTTAGGGTTTCCTTTAAACCCTAGCATTATTTTAGGTCTCCAAAATATTCATCCATTTCACACTCCTTTACCATAGGTTTCTACACAGGGGGGACCTCAATGACTTTTCTTCAGCTTAGCTCTGATTCCATGTTAATTTTTAGGGCTAGATTGTTCCCTATTGTAGATAATTTCATTTTTAAACTTTTTCAACAATTTACACATTACATGTGTATTGGTGTATTTGAAACGAGGGTGTACGAAATGCACTGGTGCTTGGTAGGGGTGATTTCTATCCTACAAGAAATTCCACAGGGAAAAAATGAGTTGTTAGATGGTTAGTGAAGCATCATAACATGTAGAAAAACTAGTTATAAAACATAGCACATTACAAAAGAGGAGGAAACAAGAAGCAACAAATACAAATATAACACAAGATCAATATCGAGTTTTAAACAAACTAATAATACCAACGGAGAAAAAATCCCCTTTTATTAGCTGCTGGTGGTAAAAAAAAGAGGTAGAATACTAAAACACTCATAGTGAGTCCTTAGAACTATGGATCTCTAATACTCAAAGAAAGGAGGGTTCTTCCCTTAAAATTTTTGCAAGCCTATCTCTTCTCCTCGAATGAGTGTTCGAATAACGGAAAACTGATGCACTTCTCCTTTGGGATTGAGATGTTGGATGGCAAACAAATGAATCCCATCACTAATTTTGTTGCTTGGACAACACACTGCTGGTTTTCTCATGGGAAATTTGGCCAGCATAACAATGCGTTCTAAATTGTTCTTCTCGTGGTGGTCTTTTATAGGAAAAATTCAAATATTCTTCCCTCTCTTGGTACAATAGTGGATAGTGACCCAAGATTGGAGGTTGATTTCATTGTGTGCTCACTTGAGGTCTCAAGGTGGCTCTAGGCGACTATCCTTAGTGCCCTTGAGTGGAGAATATTCTTCGTGAAGTGTGCAAAGTGGTCTCGGATGGTGACCTTCCGCCATACCCAGGACCACATGGCTTCTTGAGGGATAGCCACAGAGATTCGCACTACTATCGAAGAAAAGGCCGTGCGGAGCATTTTTTTCCATTTTCCAATGCCTTATGTGTGCAAATTAATAAATTTTCCTATCTGACCTTAGAAAAATTTAAATTTTCCAAATTTTGTAATGTATTTCCATCCTATAAATAATTTTTCTTGACATTTCATGATTTCCTTTTCTTGTCCGATTTTCCAGTAATAACAACATGCACCCCATAAAATCATATGACCATTAAAAAATATGTAGAGATAACAATAACATCAACAATGTAGCTGAAAAATAAGGAACAATAGAAGAAAAAAATACACAATAGAGAGACCATGATTCGGGATAGAGACCAAGGAAAACCCCCACAAGGGGGAAAACCCAACCAAATTATTCTTCTTAGATATTAATCAAATATCGGTTGAGATACAATGTAGAACACAAGTCTTTCATCATCAATCACATTAGGCCACCAAGAGCGAACCTTGGAAACAAACAAGTATAGGGAGGTATTAACCAACCCTCTCCGATAGATCTGCGTATTACTATCATAAGTAGCATCTATCCCTGTCAATTCACTTTCATAGAGACAATCTATACATCACTATCATAGAGACACTTCCATACATCACGGTTATAGATACATGGATATACATCATTCTCATACATAGAGAGACGACCATACATCATTGTCATAATACTATCATATATCATTGTCATATATAGACACAACGATACATGAAAGGTACATTTCCATACATTAGAGTGTCATATCAAGGTCATTTCCATGTCAAGGTCACTGCCATATATCAAAGTGTCATTTCCATACACCAAAGGTCATTGCCATATATAAACTAAAATAATACTACCAATCAACACAATCATAAGCACACATGCCACTATCATATATCCTAGTAATAAGAACTATAATTTCTTCCCAAACAACATTGGAATCTCTATCCAAACATCAAAATCATATGGACAACAATTATTTTTACATCATGGCTAGAAGCACTGTCAAATCATCACTAATTATGGAAAATAAATCCTCATCATAGGGCTACTCAAAATAGGCCACTATGATCTTCACTAAGAGAAAAAAACTAAATAGATCTGCACCAAGGGACTCCTCAATTTCATTGGAATATTCCAAATACAATAATGATCAAATCTCTAAGAGGAGGCCACAAATACTTACATAGATTAGGCCACATACGTAGGTTTAATTATGATTGATTTATTACATAGAAAAATTCCACGAAAGTAGGTTGATATAGGCTGAAAATACCACAAAATATAGGTCGCATTCACCACAAGAGATAGGTCACAATTACTACAAAGATTAGGCCGCATAGAATGAGACTAGTTTGCATAAGTACAAAGATTGGGCTGCATAAGAATGACAGATAAAGAGACGCATTAATAATCATAAGGTTAAGCCAGAATAGAGTAGATATATATTTTAGTAGATTATATACAGCTGCATTAGGTTAGGCCACAAAGATAGCAAATAAGGGTTCCATACATGCTGATATAGAATACCAAACAAACTGCCATAGAGAAACCAAACATATTGTCACATAGAGACCAAAAAAACTACCACAAAAGTCTGAGATGAATATGCCAACTAGAGGATAGATTCCTATTTATAGTTGATCCTCCATGTGAAGGGTCATGTCCTTTAGGGCATGTTGACTTAAAAATTTTGACGCTGGCATGAATTTGGAGGGAAACATAAATTCAAATTTTCTTCTAACAGTATTTAAATATGATTTGATGATTAATTTCCAAAATAATTGTGTGCCTCATTAAATAATAGAGAGAGAAGAGCCAAACCATCAATAATAATATTTATTTTTTCTAATTTTAATTCTTCTTATGGGTAAATATGGGCTTCTCATGGTGTAGATGGGTTATTCATGGGAAATTCATGCCATAAATGCCTCAAATTTTAATAATATTAAAGGGATCTATCATAAAACTTGACCTTTCTAAGGCCTACAATCATGTAAGTTGGATGTACATAAAAATTATCTTGACTCACCTAAGCTTTGGGATTGGTTTTGTGAATTGGGTGATGAGTTGTATTCAATCTATCTTTTGTTGTCCTAAACATCAAGTCTTCCTCTCCCTTTTTCCATGTCGAGAGAGGGATGAGACAAGAATTCCCCTTGTCTCATTTTACTTTTTTTATTGGTAAAAAATGGTATCAATCATATGGTGGTATATTTTAATCATAGAGGTGAATTTCAAGGTGTTGTTATTTCTAATGCTATATCAATTACTCATTTACTTTTTGCTGTTGATATTCTAATGTTTAAGAATGGTGTTTGTAGTGATGTGGCTAAGTTATCTGAAATAATTGATCTATTTGGAATAGCTACATGCATTATGGTTGTTATCTCTAAGTTGGAACCAATTGGGTTGTTCAACTATCAACCTAGTGCAACTATTTAAAACCACTTTAGATTGGAAGTTAGCCCTTCCAATTAGAGAGGGCTCTCTCAAAGAAAATATAAAATACTCAAGACAAATCTTATATTGAATATGGCTGAATATTTTGTGTTTTAAGTGATTTTGTAGGTGGAATATTGTATGAAGGCTACCATTGGGCATGGATTCCGCTATGTGACTTCAATTACAAGAAAATGTGATCCATGGAAACCAAGGCAAGTAAGCTTAAAAGATAACTTCTTACAACAAAAACATAATACATGAAGGAAATTGGAGCATAATACTATGAATTCCAAGTAATAATGATACTATGAAGCTGATGATAATATGAAAAATGGAAAGACATAAATACAAAAGCTCAAAGGAAATCTCAGGTCTGAAAGACAACTGCTGCAACTGTATATTAGCTTGATAGAAATAAATTACATAATAGCCTTCTCATTACATTCATCAACCCTTTTCAAACTCAAAAAATCCCTCATTTATAGAGTGAGGTCTCACACAATGGTCTGACACTTGGTCCAGCCTCAAATTCCTACATAATATACCAATTTATAATAGAATTACATCACTTGAAGACTTTCTAGGGATATTTTATGTTTGACAGAGTTTGAATACAAAAGGGACTCTTCTTTCATTAAATAACTCATCAAATTCTTTTAATAACCATTATCAAATGCAACCAAATTATTTTTTGAATATTTTGGACTTCTAATGTGTCATCATGCCACGTGGATGCTGAGTTAGACCTCCTCCAAGTCAAATTTTAAAATTTCTACACAAATTTGGCTTGTAAAAATTCTGAAAAATAGGCCTCAAAGATGAGTGAATATTTTCCAAAACCTGATGGTTGTGAAAAAATTGAGAAAGGTTTTTGTACATGGGCTCATTCTGAAGAAAAAATCCTTCATATTTCCCAAATTCCTTTCCATTTGGTCATAAATTGATCTTGAAGTTGACTTCTAAAACAGTCATTTCCAGAACTTTCGTAGAAAACTCTGAAATCCTAATTTTGCATCATCTTCGACCTTTCTGACCACTGGAGGGTCTTTCTTGTGGCTAATGAGGTAAACACATGCTCTAATCCATCCTTGTTCTAAATTTTTTTTTGAATTTTACCCTCAAAGAAACCTACAACACTTTCGTAGCAAAATCTTGTCTTTAAGCATGGGATTGGCTACGAAAGTACCTAGTTTACTGATATTTGGAACCTTCTTCCTTTTTTCACCTCCAAAACACTACTAAATCCTGTACATGCCTGGTATGATAGTATAAGACAAAATATGGTCCAAAAATGTGTTACCTTACCATATTTCATGGAGTAACATCATCATTTTGCACAACTATTTTAAGATCCTTTTCTTCAATTCAACTTGTCTCATTTTTATCGAACCAAACTGACATGCTGAGGTGTTGGCCAAATGATACACTAGAGTTAAAACATTGTAAAACTAAGTTGAGATGGTGAGTTTTCCAATTGATGAGCTAGCATCATGATGAGCTCTCATCCATTTGGAGTTTGACTGCTGAGTTGCCCCCTTGAACAAGTGGCACAATAATATTCATGCTCTTATTTGATGATTCATCCACCTTTTCACTGCTTTGACTGCTCAAAAACATCAAAAGCACATAACACTGGAAGAAAATTAGAGTACAAGAAATTTCGTAGCAAATCCTGCCCTGTTTACACAAAATTTGCTATGGAAGTTGGTAAAAGTGTCAATTTCACTCTAATGACCCGATTAACTCATGCACAAACGATTTTTTGTATTTTCCTTTGAAAATGACACCTGTCACATTAATGATGAACTTTAAAACTCACCAAAAGACCTTCATAAACTAAAAATGAACCTAATGGTTACAATGGATAACAATGGCTCAAATGGGGATGTTCTGCCCCTGTGGTGCAGCAAGAACTCGTAGACCACGTGCCTATTCATTGGGAATTTTCCAACTCGAATACTGCAACTTGCAAACTGACTTTTTCTCTCAAAATTCCTTTCAAAATGAAACTATATAAACTTATAATCACAGCTACGATAGAACGCCATGTTGCAAACTGAAGATACTACTAATTAAAAGTAGAGGCTCAAATGTGTGATCTTATTTATGTATATACTAATCTACCCTAAGCTGAAAATCAGATGTTTGTTTCAAGCAATATGAAACCTCCAGGATAACCAATCAAAGAGCTGATCCAACACGTGGGTTTATTGATTGTTCATAAGTGGACCGTCTATTGGCAACTCAGAATAAAAATTGAATCCATAACCTGAATTATAGATGAAATAAACTCCACCTTCACTGATGACTAAAATAAGCTTACCAAAGGATCTTGATAATCATGAAAAATATCCTCATCTTGACGAGTAAAACCATTTGAATTCATTCATAAATGATGGCTTCTTTTGTCCTATGTCTTCAATTTCGACATCATTCTTAAGAAAAGACTATGACTGTTCATGAAAATCTTCAATGGGAGCAACCATGTCATGTGCTACATGGATGTTTAAAAATGAATTTTCATGCATACAATGATAACTTCATGTATATCATCAAGCAAGACATTTTGCAACATCAACTTGTAGATCAAAAAATTGATTATTATTATCTATTATTGCTTCCTCATGACAACCTTCAAGCATACTCAAGGAATCAACCTCCTCCTTATGATGAAAATAAATATGTTTCACATAAGCTTCTCCTTTCTCTTGCCCATTTTCATGTTGATCAACATGCAACTCTTTGTTCTCAATATGCTCATAAAGTTTTTCATATTCTCGGCGATTATCATTAATTTCTTGGGTATAATCTTCTTGAAACAAAGTTTCAAAAAATTAACAATGTGAAGAGCCTTGTAGCTGACCATCTTTATGTTCCTCTTTATAACCTAAATATCGGCAAGGTTGCTGAGAAGAGAATTCATAAAGTTCCTCTAACATATACTCATCCAAGAAATCTCCATTATCACCAAGATTTTTAAGATATGGAATAAAAACCTCACAAAAATCACAACAGTCTTCTAACAATGATAAATAAGAATATTTTTTCTCATAATGTTTGAAGAATGTGCTATGGAAATATTTAAGAGAGAGCAAGATTCCCAACTGCAACCCCTCATACCATGTTCTAGCTTCATCCTCTAGCGTGACCATACAAATTTTCATGAGACAATCCTCAGGAAACTCAACTCGAAACTTATGTACATGCATATGGAATCTAACCAAGTGAAGAGAAACATTATATTTATTTTCATCTGAATATAGGAAGATAATTTAACCAATCAACTCTAGGAATAGGATTTGGAAAACCAGGGATATGAGACCGATTCATAGGGGCATACCTGGAATTATTTCTTGCAATAGAACTCATCTTCAAACTTCTTCAAGCTACTGATCTTCAAGCAGTGGAGTCACCATGAAAATATAAATTTCTGAATTCTTCAAGAATGGAGTTGCCAAGGTAGAAGAACAACCTTGAATATTTTTTATCTCCTACTACATTCAAGAACTCAGTTACGTTGATTGGAATCAATTACCTAAGATAATGTAGCTACGAACCCCCGAAAGATGCACCAAAATGTTATCACTAAGATTGAACCAATTGGGTTTTTAAATTGTCAACCTAGTGTAACTATTTCAAACCACTTTGGATTGGAAGTTAGCACTTCCAATCAAAGAGGGATCTCTCAAAGAAAAGATAAAATAATCAAGACGAAACTTATATTGCAGATGGCTAAATTTTTTTTTTGTTTTAAGTGATTTTTTAGGTGTAATATTGTATGAATTCTACCATTGGGCATGGATTCATCTATGGGACTTCAATTACAACCAAATGTAATCCATGGAAATTGTGACAATTAAGCGGCTTAAATGATAACTTTTTACAGCAAAAACATAATACATGAAGGAAATTGGTGTAGAAATTATATAAATTATGTGTTATATATCCAATATTCTCCTGATCACAAACTATTTTACTTCATGCACAATACAAAATCTATTCCACTATTGATCATCACATGCGGAAATTAAATCAATTGTAATGCACACATGAAACCATAAAAATTCACACACATTAACATAGTTGTTTAACGGGAAATCCTGAAGATAAAAACCCCAACTATCTATATATAATATATGTCATAGAGATCATGTAACAATCCTCATACAAAGCTGATCATATCAAGCTATCAGTACAATACAATCGCTACACACTAATAAGGCCCGATCTTGCAAATCCATGCACCGATATTTGCCACCTGCTAGCCTACCTCTACTACGCAATCCCTACTGAATAATGGCTCTGAATGAACTTGTATTCGTCAATTTTTCACTGCACAATCCTCATTGGCATCTCCATTCAGTGTTGGATGCAATCAATGCATCACTATAGTCACAATTGATAGTCACACTTGCTCTTTCACCTACCTTTCCACTGGTCTCCACTGAAACTATCCATGCACTGTAGTTAACTGATGTATTCTTTAGTTGATTAATGAGTTATTATTTAGTGAATTAATTAACTAATTTATTCACACCACTCTCACTAGTGTATCAATCAGTTAGACTAGATACAACTAGCTCAACTGAGTCTAACTGAGTTAAACTAAATACAACTCCACCAAATACTTCTATAACTCCACCAAAATCTGTCACATGAGTTCTAACTAAAGTCCTCATGCATTAGCTCCAGTAAACCCTCAGGAATAGCGTAATTCCTTTTGTCAATTGTTGTGCCACACCTGTGCACTTAACTGAAGTGTTCCAAGAGAATAAGATAATGTTTAGAGTCCAAATATTATTAAGAGCTAATAATATTTGACATATCTATTTTTAGACTGGAAATCTAAAAATAGATTCCACTCAATATGTCTAAAAATAGAACTCCATCTATTTTTCCAACTTGAAAAACCATCCACAAATAGCATCCTGCAACTCATAGAATATGATTGACATGTCTAAAAATAGACTTTGCGCCAAAAATAGCCTTCGGGCCCACTTAGTGAAGGAGACTCTTGTCACTAAGCTCATCATCTTGTTGAATCTCAACATTCCCTCTCAAAAATATAGGGATTATCTTCCACCCCGATCTTGTCTCTATGGTATTCGAATTTTCTCCTGGTGAGCGCCTTCGTCAGAATATCTGCATCCTGATCCTCCGTAGGAATGTAAGAAAGCAACATGATCTTCTGCTACACACAATCTCTGATATGATGGTACCGGATGTCAATATGTTTAGATCTATCATGAAATACTATATTAACCGAGAGTTTGATGCAACTCTGATTATCACAATATATCACAGTAGGATCTAAGTGTGAACCGAACAACCCGGCCAGGATCTTCCTCATCCATATAGCCTCACATGCAGCCAAACTTGCTGCCATGTACTCGGCCTCCGTTGAACTGAGTGCCACGGATCTCTCTTTCCTACTGTACCAAGAAACTGATGTAGATCTGATACTGAATATCCAGATGTGCTCTTTCTGTCCGTTGGGCTCCCTACCCAATCTACATCTATGAAGCCATGCAACTTCAACTCATCCGACTGTTTGTACCACAATCCATATCCCGATGTGCCCCTGAGATACCTCAGGACATGCTTGCCTGCCTTCCAAAAGAGCTTGGTAGGCTTAACCATAGCTTGTGAAAGCTGGTTAACAGCATAGCATATGTCCGGTCATGTATTGACTAGATACATGAGCGAACTAACCAACTATTGATAAACAGTGGCATCCACTACCTCTACCGATGTAGCATCCTCTTTCCTCCAACCACCAGGAAGAGGAGTGTCGATAGGTGTTGAGCTAATTTATGTACCTAAACTAACACAATATTTATTATCAATCCGGGTTGTTTATGCTTTGAGGCAAGATCACTATATGTGAAGATCAGATATAATCAACCTTGAAAGATATGCTGAAAGTAATATATTCTACAACTCCAACTCAATTAGTTTTAAAAAGAGGATTAATATGGAAATGGTTCTTGACTCTAGAAATTCATTTTCACCTCAATTATTACTTAATGAATCAGAGATTAAAACCAAGAACTTAAGATGGATAAATTATGAATGAAAGAAGCTCTTAACTTAAGAGACATGTAAAGTGTTCCATTATAATTCATTCATCTTAATATCAAAAATCTCAACAAGAAACTTCTTGCACACAAACAAAAGAAACCAACTTTAATTCATCATTTTCATAGAAGGGATGCTCAACTTGATACATCTGTTTTTCCAACTTGATAAAGTGATGAATAAGTTATAAACTAATTACATCAATCACTGTGCATGAATCATTAAACAATCTGAAATAAAGCTTTGAAAACCAGTTCTACAATCATCAAATTACAAGGAAATAAAACTAGTTAACAAGAAAGTGTACTTAGCTTGGAATGGGGGCCCTTCCACCCTTGCCTTGCACACTTGATAAATGATCTCAGAAGCTTAACTTCAGTCACACATCCATAACATTGAAAAACAAATTGATAACAGCACAAGTCTTCAAATTAACTTCTCAATCCAAAATTGTCACAATATAAAAGTATATAAGTCAATAATAATCCTAATACATAAGCCATCAAAGCTTTGGCTTTAAATAAGAAGTCTCATGAACAAACTGATCTATTTTTACTCAAACAAACCCATCTACTTCTCATCCACCTATCTAAGTCGAATTCATTATTCTTATCCCAAGAAATATGGTCAATCTCATAGAATCTCAAAACTGCGCTATTTCTATGGGATTTCTGAATGACTAGTCATGATTGACTAGAACTAAATGGGCCTAATAAAGCTTGTTCTGTTCGAACTAAGCATAGGTGGCTTAGTCCTAGTTGCCAAGTTGTCCATCCATGCATTCAACTCGTGCCCAAGTGTCCTGCAACCATATCAACCATATAGCTATTACGGGAATTTCTGAATTAGCCAATTTTGCACTAAAAATCAAACTTTCATAAAAACTTTAGAATTTGAAAAATTAAAATTAAATACCTGAATAGATATCAAATATATGTCAAAATGGAATAAATGAATGAAAAATGGATGGAAAATAGATGGATAAATAAGTTTCTTTGAGCAAAATAAGACCAAAACTAAGGCCCAACATCTCTCCCTTGCTTATCATCAAGCATGTCCCCATGCTTGCCTGTTCCTCTTTGACCTTCTTCTTTCTGAAGTAGATGTTGTACCTGTTGATGCTTCCTGTTGTGCTGCCCTTGCCAAACAATCTAAACCTGTGTCATGTCGTTATTTAAACAAAGTTGCTTTAACCTTCTGCTTTTCATACTTGGCCTGCCACATGTTCTTTTCCTTCAACCATTTAAATGCTTGTTTAGAAATTAGATCATTCTTCCTTTTCAATCTCCCCAAGTCTTCTTTCAATTTTTCATTTGTTTTGATCAATTTAGCATTTTCTTTCTTGTTTGCTTTGTTCTCCTCTTCTAACTGTTTTTCCACAATTTTACTAATTTCTAATTGATCAGTTAAATCCTTGATTTTCCCATCTTTTTCAAAATCCTGAGTTGTTTTCATTAATGATGCAGCTGCTTCATCATCATAGGCAGAATCCCTATCAAATTCTTCTTGTGGAATGTTATTTTCTTCGTGTGGTCTTGGAAAATATGTTTCTTCTTCCCTGTCTAAATTGATGGGACTTTTGTTTGTAAATCTTTTGGGAATAGACATCACAGATATTTCATAATCCATGGCCATGTTATTTTGCTGTTTGGCTCTTGTTCTAGGATATAAGGGTGAATTCATCACTCCTTTACTTTCCTGCTCTGTTTTCTCTTGCACCTCTGTAATCTGTTCAGTAAAATGATTTTTAACCATGAATTCTCTCCACACTATGCCCTGCAATCTTACTTGATATTCAACTAGGATTTTAATCAATCCTTGATGATACATTTGTCCTGCCTTAAGCCTGTTTTCATGTCTTGTTGTTTCAATCATTTTTAAGAGGCTTTTATATAGGAAATAAGGTAAATTAATCCTATCTTCCCCCTTGATGTGTTGTAGAAGTTTAACATGATATAAATGGGCAACACTATATCCTCGGTCACAAGTTAAAAACTTTTGAATAATCAAGACCAATTCTCTCCATGGCTCATTAAACCATTCCCTGGGTATACCTTTTGTCCTATCAAATGTTCCCTTCCGGTTTTTCTCAAGGAAGAAAGTCCATGCTTTCTCCTTGAAGTGTAGCCCTTTGTAATACTTCTCTCCTAACATTGGCAAATCTAAGGCTTTGGACAAGTATTCTTGGGTTACTGGAACAATGATTTCTCCTATTCGAGTTTGGTCTTGATTGAAATTCTTTATAAAATCTTTGGTTATCTCCTCAGAATGGCCATTAAATTTCTATAGAAAGCCTATCATTCCTGCCTGATAGAGTTTTTCTATGGTCTCTTTTCCCCAGCTTTCTATTTGAAATTTTGGCTCTACCCTGTTTTCCATTGTTTCTGTAAACCAATCAATGTAGGCTTCTGCTGTTACTAACTTCATTTTAATAAAAATTATGACTATTTTTTTTAAAATGAAATTCAGTAAGCAAAGAAGCTTACCTTCCTCTTCGGACTCAACTCAACTCTGCACTTTTAACCTCTGATATATTCCCTTGCAATAACACTCTTCTGAATTCCCTATTGAATACAAGCAACACCTGTATATCTCTGTTAATACACTGGTCTCTGTTTTTTTTTATTTATTAAATACACACAGTATCACAAACCACACAATCATGATTTACTTGTGTATATATATAAAAAAATTAAGAAAAATCAAAGAGTGCTCTCGGCCTAATCGAAATTTTTCGCACTGTTTGGACTTAAGCAAAGGTGTTTGCAAACAAAAATTTCGTGCAGACTCATCATAAAAAAAAAATGCAACTATGCAACAAGCTCTCGGCCTCAACATAGCTTCAACGAACCCGACTCTCTTTTTCAACCATAATTCAATGACCATTAGGCATCCGATCCCTGTCAAAACAAAACGCATTGGCAGCAAAATGTTTTATGGCGTTTTTTTCATTTACACACTAACTGTTTGTGAAAATATTGGTGCGCATACTTCAGAGGAACACGGCTTAGTGCGCAATTCAACAACCCTCCGCCATACTACTTCAATTAAAACGTGTTATTCATGCAACAGATTTTCCTCAAAATGCTGCGCTATTAGCAATCCTTTAGTGTTGTCGATCTGGAGATAATCACGGGTTTGAAGTTACCTGACTGTCAACGAACGCGTGGAGTGTAACCGGCGCTCCAAATCCCTACTGTTTCGGTTAACTGAGCTGGTGTCAAAACATAGGATCCAAAAATTAATGTCAAACAATATTCCATAATCGCTGAGTGTTAATGAACTTCACTGTTACCTGACTCAATCCTGGAAATCTGTGATCTCTGATCGTCGAATCCGGAGCAATTTCTTACCTTAAATCCGCCTTCTTGCTTTCCCCGGTGCGGTTTTCACTATTCCGCTGCTTCAACCGCCTTCTCTTCTCTCCAGATTAATCAACCGCCTTCTCTTCTCTTCAGATCAATGTTTTGTTTCAAAACGCCTTCCTTCTGAGCTCTGGCAATGAGGAATGAGGTTGAAAGTCATGAATGGACCGAGTTCATGGTTGTACCGTGTCTGATGGCGTTATTATGTGAGGTTGGTATGGCTGTCCTCTTTGACCAGTCGACCGACTATGTCATGAGGATACCACCGCCTTGTTTTATGTTCAAACTATATACACGTACACCATCACCTGCGCACGCTATGTTTGAATGACATGGCTGTGTTATCACACCACTGTGCACGCTATGTTTGAATTATCACACTGTATTGTCACCACCGTGCACGTTGATTTCCCATCGTCGTGTGCTATGATATGCACCAACGCATTTCACTTTGAATGATACACCCGTATCATCACTACCTTCTGCATGAACTGATTACTTCCGCCGTGCCCTTTCGTGCAATGATACTCCTGCGTTGTATATGCCATTATCATTATACCTTACTCTGTCAAGTCTGTCAACCAAATCATAACCATTATACTCATCCTTCATTTTATATGCGCCATATACCTTTGCCTATGTTTATACCATATGCGCATCAATTATATGCCATTGACCTTATCTCTTATGCGTATTAACCTTATATCCTTTGCGTTCAATTCACATTCCTTATTTACACTTATGGTATATAATTTTCATATAGCGCATTATTTGTTTTGGTTTTTATGCACATTTTTATGATTTTAAAATGACCATCTTAGGTCATGTTTAAAATCATCACCATATTAATGCTTGATTTGTGTATGCAGGTGGAGAAAGTTGTCTTAGCTTGGTCTTTTGCTCAAGAAAAATATTTAGGATTATAGGGAATATGTATGAGAAATGTGTATATGAATGAAAATGGAATATGTATAGGGTATTATGAAGATAGGATATGTATAGCGAATTATGAATATAGGATATGTATAGGGAATATTGAATATCCTCAGGTACTAACTTTAACTTAACAAAAACTAAAAATTCCTAAGAAAAATTTGAATTTCAAGCACAAAATGACTATATATATACTTCCCTGGATGATGTTTGTACAGGTGGAATGAAGTCAGATTTTGTCGATGAATCAAAAAGTGAATTTTATTGCTGCTCCTTGTTCTTCATGCTCTGGTTCTTGAATTGAAAATCAAGTCCCTTTGTAATGATTCTTTGTTTCAGGTCCCTCTGCACTGCTTACATAATATGCACATGTTGTTTTGACATTGGCAGGTCTCTCAGGTCCCTCTGTATTGATTTCCTTTTTTCAGGTCCCTCTGCTGACAATACAAGTTCCTTCTATACTTCAGCTTTTCAGCTAAAGATCTAATACAAGTCTCCCCCTTGTTTAAGATATGACTTGTCCTCAAGTCAATTGTTGATGGAGAGTACCTGTATTTGAAATTATGTGAGAACAGTAGAACAAGAAAAGGAATTCATAGAGTCCAAGTTGCCTTGATTTTCCCCTATGAATTCATGTTTGCTTAGTGCCAGTTGCCTGGTTTTCACTAGCAAACAAATTATTATTTTTTATGTTTTTTTTTTATGTTTTTTTTTATTTTTATTTTTATTTTTATTTTTTTTTTATTTTTTTTTTATTTTTTTTTTTTCATTTTTATTCAACTACAGGACTGGAAGATGGCTGAACTTGGTGTGCCATGACTTCCAGTTCTGTATCTTCTGTCAGTTGTTTCATAAATGCTTCTTTACTGATAGGCCTATTATAAACTTTGAGCCTATGTCCATTCACTATAAAGGAGGTGGAATCCTGGTCAATTGTCTTGATCTTTACTGCTCCATTGTCGAAGATTTCATCAATTTCATATGGGCCTAGCCAGTGTGTTGTGAACTTTGCTTTGAAATCTTTGAACTTGGAGTCAAAAAGTAATGCCCAATCTCCCTTGCGAAATGTCTTTGTCTTGATATATCTGTCGTGCCACTTCATTCTTTGTTGTTGCACCAATCTAGTATGTTCTATGGCTTGTTGACGATGCTCATCTAACTGATTCAGTTCCATGATCCGCTGCTGTTGTGCTTCTGTCAGGTCTAGTCCTAATTCAGCTGCTAGTCTATATGTTTGTATCTGAAACTCTATAGGCAATAAGGCCTCTTTTCCATATACTAACTGGTATGGACTAAAACCAGTTGTATTCTTCCATGTAATTCTATAGCCCCATAGTGCATCTTGTAATTTTTCAGACCAATCTTTTCTGTTCAGCTTTACTGTTTTTGTCATGATATTCTCTAGGACTTTATTTGTTGATTCAACCTGCCCATTTGCTTGAGGATGATATGGTGTAGATGTTCTGTGTTTGATCTTGTACTTCTCTGTTAGATCTCGTACCAGCTTTGATGTAAATTGTGTTCCTTGATCTGTTACAATTTGTCTAGGTACTCCATATCTGACAAAGATTTCTTTAAAAAGAAAGTTGACCACTATATCTTCTGTTGCTCTATGCATTGCTTTCGCCTCTGCCCACTTGGTTACATAATCTGTACATACTAAGATGTACTTGTTTCCATTTGATGATGGATTGATGGGTCCAACAAAGTCAAGCGCCCATTGCTCAAATGGTTCTATGAGGACCTGTGGCTTCAGCGGCATCTCATCTCTTGTTATTGGTCTCCTTGTTCTTTGGCAACTGTCACATTGCTTGACATATTTCTTAGAGTCTTGGAAGATGGATGGCCAGTAGTAGCCTAGTTGCAGCACCTTATATGCTGTTCGTTTATCTGCAAAATGACCACCACATGGTTCATCGTGACATGCTTTTAGAATATCTAATATTTCATCTTCTCGCACACATTTTCTAATTATCAAATCTGGACCAGTATAAAATAAATCACCATTTACCCAACTATACCTGGAACTTTCTTTAATAGTTTTGTGTCTTTGCTTTTTAGTGAATTGGTTTGGTAACTTTCCAGAAGATAAATAGTTTGCCATGTCTGCAAACCATGGTGTTTTTACCGTGATAGCAAACAAATGTTCATCGGGAAAGTTATCTGCAATTGGATTGGGATCATTAGGTGAATGTATGCGGGACAGAAAGTCAGCTACTTGATTTTCCTTGCCTGGCCGATCTTGTATTGTAATATTAAATTCTTGCAGTAATAGTAACCATCTTGTTACTCTTCCATTGGTTATAGGTTTATTCATCAAGTATTTGATTGCTGAATGATCTGTATGAATGAAAACTTGATATCCTGTTATATAATGTCTGAATTTGTTTACTGCATGTATAACGGCTAACATTTCTTTCTCGGTGACTGTATAGTTCAATTCTGCAGGTGTTAGATTCTTGCTTATAAAGTATATTGCATAATTGAACAAGTTCTCTTTCTGCCCAAGGGAGGCACCTATTGCGGTATCAGATGCATCAGTTGATATATGAAATGGCAAAGACCAATTTGGTCCACGGAGAATGGGTGCAACTGATAATTTTTCTTTTAGAATTTGAAATGCATTTTGACAGTCATTTGTCCAGTGAAATTCAATATCTTTTGCTAATAATTTGAACAGAGGTTGGGCTATTTTACTGAAGTTTTCAATGAATCGTCTATAATAGCCCGCATAGCCTAAGAAACTTCTTACCTCTTTCTGTGCTGTAGGAGGCATTAAGGTTACTAGGACTTGGATTTTTGCTGGATCCACTTTTATTCCTGAAGAAGAAATATGGTGTCCCAGAACTATTCCTTCTGTCAACATTATATAGCATTTCTCATTGCTTAATGACAAATTTGTTTCAATGCATCGTTTCAACACTTTCTCAAGATTATTTAAGCAATCATTATATGTGTTTCCATAAACCGTAAAGTCATCCATGTAAACCTCTACACATTCATGGATTAGATCAGCAAAAATTGCAAGCACTGCTCGTTGAAAAGTTGCAGGTGCATTACATAAACCAAATGGAAAAACATTATATGCATAGGTTCCCCATGGGCAAGTGAATGTTGTCTTGTCTTGGTCTTCTGTTGCTATTCTAATTTGGTTGTACCCGCTAAACCCATCTAAGAAAGAGAAGAATTTCTTTCCAGCCAATGAGTCTAACACTTGATCAATAAATGGTAGAGGAAAATGATCTTTGAGTGTAGCTTTGTTTAGTTCTCGATAATCCACACATACCCTCCACTTTCCATTTTTCTTTGGAACAATAACCAGTGGAGAAACCAATTGACTATCTGAAATAGGATAGATGAATCCAACATTTAACAATTTTTGCAGTTCATCTTTCACTATTTCTTTCATCATAGGATTCATTCGTCTTTGTGGTTGTCTTACAGGTTTTATTTGTTCATCTGTATAGATGTGGTGGACACATGTGTTAGGATGGATTCCTTGCATGTCAGTATAATCCCATGCAAAAGCTTTTGAATATTTCTGTAATAATGCAATTACCTCTTGTTCTTGTTCTGATTGCAACTCATTTCCAATGTTTAAATGTTTTCCAGGACTTACCTCAATTGTTTTTATTGTTGGATTGGAGATTGTGTTTACAGGAAAGATGTCTATAAAAGAATTTCGCAAAGTTTGAATAGTACAGGTTTCCTAAAAACATTGATTCAAAAGGTTATTTGCAGCTTCATATTGCACTTCTCTAAGCTGCTCTGAAATACTTGGTTCCGAAATGAAAAGATCCATTAAGTCTTCATTCTCTTCTTCTTCTCTTAAATCAAAGAATTTATTTATACTTAAAACTGATTTAGTTTGCTGTTTTTCTTGAGCTTCAAGTACTGATTCTAAAGAAGTTGACTGTGTAGGTGAATAAAGAGCAATATGTTTCCTTTCTTCTCCATGTGAAATAATCATGCTTCCTGATTTGCATCCTATAAAGGCATCAGCGGTAGCTAACCATGGTCTGCCTAAGATTAGAGGATGTCCTCCCAAATTTGATTTTGGTTGCAGAATAAGGAAGTCAACAGGATACTCCCATGAATCCAAAGAGACTATAATATCTTCCAATATTCCTTCAGGAACAACTTTAGATCTGTCTGCCAATTCTAAGATTGCAGAGGTTGATCTAATGTTGTTCAAATGCAAAGTTTTCATGGTCTCCATTGTCATTACATTTATAGCTGCTCCCAAGTCTATTAATGTGTTTGGTACTGAGAAATTATTTATTGATATAGTAACCATAGGGATACCAGGATCAATATATTTTTCTATTTTGGTTTCTGTAGACATGAGACCTGCTAGTTTACCAATGACTTGGATTGTAGTAGGATCCTTCTTCTTTCTCTGAGTTTTCTTAATGCACAATTCCTTTATTGTTTTAGCATATATTGGTATTTCTTTAATTGCCTTCAACAAAGGAATTTTTACATAAGCATTTTTTAACTCATCTAAAATATCAAATTCAAGAAGGGTTATTTCTTTTTGTTGTTCCACTAACCTTTCAGGATAAGGTGGTGTTTGAGTTGTAATGTTTGTTCCTTTCTGAATTTGTATCTTAGTTTGTGATGTTTCAGGTGATTCTCCTTGTTCGGTTGGTTCTTCTATAATTGGAGGAGAATCCTTTTTAAGCACTTTTCCAGACCTTATATGGACTTCATTAAGAGGAAGAATTGAATATGTGGGAAAACATGTTGCTTCCTCTACAGTATATGCAGCTTTTTCCACCTTATTATTCGGATTTGCAATTGGTTGTGCTGGTAATTGAGTTGGTCTGGGTTGATTTGTGGGTAGCTGCAACTGTTGTGGTTGGGTCAACAACGGTGGGGGATTCTGCTGCGGATATGGAATGGATTGTGGATATGCAGAATGTTGTTGTTGAAATGGTATGGATTGAGGATATTGCGGATATGTGAATGGCTGTTGATATTGTTGCTGGTATTGTT
Organism: Pinus albicaulis; assembly: GCA_034641835.2. Taxonomy (NCBI): domain Eukaryota; kingdom Viridiplantae; phylum Streptophyta; class Pinopsida; order Pinales; family Pinaceae; genus Pinus; species Pinus albicaulis. The sequence continues at coordinate 968,487,054 of CM076571.1, read as the reverse complement.
GAGGTGGCTGGTTTCCATAACCATATCCCCTCCAACCTTGTGCAGGTTGTTGTGGATATTGTTGTGGAGGCCAAGCTTGCCATGGCATTGGAGGTGTCCAAGGATTTTGAGGTGGATAAAGATAATTTTGTTGAGGGAATTGTTGCTGATTTTGTTGAGGCATTCTAGGTTGCCATGGTCTTCGTGGTGCTACATAATAAAAACCTTCCATTCCTGGCACTTCTTCCATTGAATTCATTTGTAATTCTTTCAATTTTAGACAATTTTCTGTGGAATGCTTTTCTGTACAAAGACCACAAACCTGAATACTCTTAACACTATCTAAAGGACATTCTCTTAATGGATGTTTGTTTCTACACTTGGGACAAAAGATTGCTAAAGCTTGGTCTTGTTCTTCTTTCCTCTTATTTGCCTTTAGCACATCTACTTGTGTCCCTAATGTACTTAAAAGATCTGTTTTGAAATTTTCCAATAAACTTCCTATTTCATCTCGTGTTATCCCTCCTGCAGCTGACTTTGCTGCTTTTGAACTTACTTCTCTTCTTCCTGTTTTTGCTCTTCCTCTAGAATATTTTTGACATAAGTCAACAATTTCTTCGAATGGTAGGTTTGAGATATCTCCTTTACCCATCACATTCAAAATGTCAAGGTATTCATCCCTTATACCCTTGAGAAAGATTGTTCGAATGGTTTCTTGATTTAGAGAATGTTGTTTAGATTTCTGTAGTTTATACAAAAATCTTTCCAAATATTCTTCTAGACTTTCATCTTCTTGTTGTGTCATTCTAAAAATATCTTCCTTTGAATCTCTAGATCTGCAATAAGCTTGATATTTTTTAAGGAAGACTGATCTCATATCATCCCAAGAAGTTATTGTATGTTCTCCTAAACCCATAAACCATTTCAAGGCTACTGCTTTTAATGTTGCAGGGAAAAGACGAAGTTTATGGATGTCATCAGTATATCCATATGTTCTACATAAAATATCAAATTCAAACATAAATGAATCAGGATCTTCTGTTGACATTCCATAAAAATTTGGCAATACAGAAGGTGGAATATTTTTCATTTTCACTTCTTCTCCTAATATTGCACTTGTGTCAATTATTGGAAAGCCAAAGGTAGTCTCATCTTCTTGTCTTTTCTGATCATTTCTTATTTTTCTATCATTTTCTTGTTTTGCATCTTCCTCTCTCTTTCTTCTCCATTCTTCTTGTTGTCTTTCATATTGAGCTTGTTGTTCAGGAGTGAGAATAACATATCCATGTCCTTCTTCTGCCATTGGTTGATTTGTTTCAATTTTAAGTGGAGTTTCAGGTTGGTCAAAGATAAGAGGATTTATGGATGGAAATAAAGATTGTTTTCCTTTGATAATTTCTTTTTGTTTTCCAGAAGTTGAAGATTGTTTTTGCTTTGCTTCCCAAGCTAACAAAGTTTGTCTCTCAATCAAAGTTAATATTTGTCCACTTCTTTGTTTTTCTGCCAATTCCTCAATGATTGGATTACCAATAACTGGGGTGTTTGATGATCCTATCTCTATTTGTGGGGGGTTTTTAATAAATCTACCATGAGGATCTCTATGTCTAGGCATAAAGAAACATAACTAAAAAGTGTAACTACTGTTTTTGTGTTTTTTTTATTTTTTTTCTCTATTGACTATGCCGATATTTGCCTCCCCGGCAACGGCGCCAAAATGTTGAGCTAATTTATGTACCTAAACTAACACAATATTTATTATCAATCCGGGTTGTTTATGCTTTGAGGCAAGATCACTATATGTGAAGATCGGATATAATCAACCTTGAAAGATATGCTGAAAGTAATATATTCTACAACTCCAACTCAATTAGTTTTAAAAAGAGGATTAATATGGAAATGGTTCTTGACTCAAGAAATTCATTTTCACCTCAATTATTACTTAATGAATCAGAGATTAAATCCAAGAACTTAAGATGGATAAATTATGAATGAAAGAAGCTCTTAACTTAAGAGACATGTAAAGTGTTCCATTATAATTCATTCATCTTAATATCAAAAAAATCTCAACAAGAAACTGCTTGCACACAAACAAAAGAAACCAACTTTAATTCATCATTTTCATAGAAGGGATGCTCAACTTGATACATCTGTTTTTCCTACTTGATAAAGTGATGAATAAGTTATAAACTAATGACATCAATCACTATGCATGAATCATTAAACAATCTGAAATAAAGCTTTGAAAACCAGTTCTACAATCATCAAATTACAAGGAAATAAAACTAGTTAACAAGAAAGTGTACTTAGCTTGGAATGGGGGCCCTTCCACCCTTGCCTTGCACACTTGATAAATGATCTCAGAAGCTTAACTTCAATCACACATCCATAACATTGAACAGCAAATTGATAACAGCACAAGTCTTCAAATTAACTTCTCAATCCAAAATTGTCACAATATAAAAGTATATAAGTCGATAATAATCCTAATACATAAGCCATCAAAGCTTTGGCTTTAAATAAGAAGTCTCATGAAAAAACTGATCTATTTTTACTCAAACAAACCCATCTACTTCTCATCCACCTATCTAAGTCGAATTCATTATTCTTATCCCAAGAAATATGGTCAATCCCATAGAATCTCAAAACTGCCCTATTTCTATGGGATTTCTGAATGACTAGTCATGATTGACTAGAACTAAATGGGCCTAATAAAACTTGTTCTTTTCGAACTAAGCATAGGTGGCTTAGTCCTAGTTGCCAAGCTGTCCATCCATGCATTCAATTCGTGCCCAAGTGTCCTGCAACCATATCAACCATATAGCTATTACGAAAATTTCTGAATCAGCCAATTTTGCACTAAAAATCAAACTTTCATAAAAACTTTAGAATTTGGAAAATTAAAATTAAATACCTGAATAGATATCAAATATATGTCAAAATGGAATAAATGAATGGAAAATGGATGGAAAATAGATGGATAAATAAGTTTCTTTGAGCAAAATAAGACCAAAACTAAGGCCCAACAATAGGCTTGTAGCCTTGCATGTTGAACTTCTCTAGTATCTTCTGGGCATACTTTCCTTGAGACACAAATAGTCCACCCTTCCACTGCCAAATTTCCAATCCCAGGAAATAATGAAGGAGGCCCAAGTCCTTCATCTCAAACTCTTTTGCAAGATCTTCCTTGCATGAGTGTATCAACAGTTCATCACCCCTTAGTATCAAATCATCTACATAAAGTACAATGATCAGCATCTTACCCTCCACCACAATCTGGTATAGGTTCGGATCTGCCTCACTCTTGGTGAATCCAAGTCCGGTGAAATAACTGTCTATCCATGTGTACCAAGCACGAGGTGCTTGTTTCGGCCCATAAATCGCTCTTTTGAGCCTACACACATGCGACTCGCTACTGAAGATTTTGAATCCTTCAAGCTGCTCTATGTACACCTCCTCCTCAATGAATCCATTGAGGAACGCAGTCTTCACATCCATCTGATGAATGTGCTAACCCATCTGCGCTGAGAGAGCGAGGATGGTTCATATGGAAGAATACCTTGTGATAGGTGCAAAGGTTTCTTCATAGTCGATCCCCTCGATCTATGAGAATCCCCATGCAACAAATGTTGCCTTGTACTTCTCAACGCTCCCATCAGTAGCTTGCTTCACTTTGTAGATCCATCTCGAACCTACCACTAATTTCCCTTCCGACCTTGGGACAATCTCCCATGCACTGTTTCTTACAATCGAATCATATTCTTCCACCATGGCATCTACCCATGTGGGATCCTCCATAGCTTCCTCGAAAGAAGATGGTTATATCATGATACACTTGCTCATCATAGCCATGTATCCAGTAAATTGGTCAGGTGATTGTCTCTGTCTGCGTTGTGATGTAGGTGCTCCTACATTTTGTGCTGCATCAAGGTTCAGTCGCTCAGCTTCTATAGTGTGCTTCCGCCCTCTGATGTTTGGCGCAGCATGAGTGGTTTCTTCCACTCCATGAACCTCCTCTTGTGGTTGATCCACATCCTAAGGTTCATCTTTAGGAACCAATAGCTCCTCATCTGCAATCAAGTGTAGCTCCCTCTCAAGCGACAACTTCATGGCTTTCTCCTCATGAAATTTGATATCCCGTTGCACAACAGTCATTCAACTGTCTGGAAAATACACACGATAATTGTAGGGTGTTTTTGTGTACCCCAAAAATATCCCAACCTTTGTGGTCGGATCCAGCTTCTTCCTAGCATCCTTCGTCACATGAATGTAAACAGGTGAGCCAAAAATCTTCAAATGAGAAATATCAGGCTTCTTACCAGAAAGCGCCTCTTTGGGTCTACTCATGCCAAGTAATCTATGAGGACAACGGTTTTGCACATAAACCACAGTGCTTCAGCCCACAAGTGTATGGGAACGCCCTGATCATGCAACATCACCCATGCAGCACCCACGATCATTTTGTTCTTTCTCTCCGTGACCCCATTCTGCTGTGGGTTATGAGGCGCTATGAGCTCTCTTCGAATTCCTTCTACGCTGCAGAAGTCTTTGAATTCGCCAGAGATGTATTCACCACCATTATCTCTCCTTAGAGCTTTCACCTGCTTCCTCGACTCTTTCTCAACCAGCACCTTGAACTCACAGAACTTTGAGTATGTCTTGCTCTTCTTCTGCATGAAGAATATCCAACACTTACAAGAAAAGTCATCAACAAATATCACATAATACTTTTTCTTTTCTATCGAAGCTACTGAGAAAGGTCCACACACATCTGTGTGAATTCTTTCAAGGATCGTCGTGGTGCGACTATCCTTCGTATGAAAAGTGGCCTTCACAAATTTTCCCAAATTGCATCCCTTGCACTGATCTGACTGTGCAAGTGTACCCTTGGGAAGCTTGGTAGAAATCTGCTGCAAAATTTTCAAAGCACCATGGTGAATATGGCCCAATCTCCTGTGGCACAATTCACCCTCATCCCGGCTCACCACTCCTTCTGCTTTGCCTACCATAGCTGCACAGCCATCTACCTACAATTGATAAAGGTTCTTAACTCGAGCCCCTATCCTCCAGGTTTCACCAGTTTCTTTACTGCGCAGGAAAGCCTTTCCCTCACTAAAGACAACATCATAACCCTTGTCTTCCAACATCACCACAGAGATCAGATTCTTCTTCAATCTTGGAACATGCATGACATCCTTCAATATGAAGGGTTTACCAGATTCCCTCTCAAAGGAAATGGTCCCAATACCGGTCGCATTGTATCTACCATCATTTCCCATCTCGATGTGCACTCCAAGATCCTTCTCATCTAGATCACTGAAAAAATATTTGTCTTCGATCATATGGAAAGACGCACCATTGTCAAGAAAACACACTGATCCCATCACACTTGAAACCAAGCATGTGATCAGCAAAAAATACAGCTCAAACTGCGAGGCTAAGGCCTCTCCACTTGCAGATCCAACAACCTGATTATTTTTCTTCTTCTATGGACAATTAGTGGCGTAATGTCCATGTTGGTGACAGTGAAAGCACTTCACCTTGGACAAGTCCTGCTTCTTGCCTTTTGCACCGGATTGAGAAGGATTTTTCTTTCCCTTCCCTTTCCTTGCTTTGGCATCCAAAGCACAATTTTCTTCATCTTCATTCTTTGATGAAGATCCATCCCTGGTACCCCGCCTTATCTCCTCCTACACAAGATCTGACCAAAGTCACTCCTATCTTGGTAGTTTCTCTCGACCATTGACAGAGTCCTCGTAGCTATGCCAACTCTTCGAAAGCCCAAGGAGAGCCAAGCTCACTAAGTCCTCTCCATCTACAGTAACCCCCACACTTCCCAACTCATCCCTGCACTGGAAAAACTTCGTGAGGTACTTGGGTATACTGTCGCCTTTCTCCATTTTTATTTTTCTAAGCTTGTCTTTAAGAGCCAACTTCCTTTGGTCGCTTCTGCTTTGGAAAAAGTATGTCAAAGCTTTCCACATCAAGAATGGAGAAGCTTTACCATGAAGGCTGGACACTATGTGATCCTTCACACCTTCCAACATAATCCTTCGACATTTTTCTGTCTTCTTTTGCCATGCGTCAAGTGCGGCTGCATCGCTAGAAGCAGGTCTTGGAATTTCTACATCTATGAACTCCTTCAACCCATTATCATCTAGCACTGCCTCCATCATATCCTTCCAGGCAATATAATTTGAGCTGCCCTCAAGGGCATACTCCAATCGCAATCCTTTGAAAGACATTTCAATGAATTCTCAACTTCGACACCAAGAAAACATTGCAGCAAATTCGAATTCCACCAGCACAAAACTCAACTGCTTCAATAATTTAAATCTTCTCTAATCAATATCGCTCTGATACCATGTATAAATTATATAGCTTATGTGTTATATATCCAAGATTCTCCTGATCACACACTATTTTACTTCATGCACAATACATAATCTATTCCACTATTGATCATCACATGTGGAAATTAAATCAATTGCAATGCACACATGAAACCATAAAAATTCACACACATTAACACAGTTGTTTAACGAGAAATCCTGAAGCTAAAAACCCCAACTATCTGTATATAATATATGTCATAGAGATCATATAACAATCCTCATACAAAGCTGATCATATCAAGCTATCAGTACAATACAATCGCTACACACTAATCAGGCCCGATCTTGCAAATCCATGCACCGATCTTTGCCACCTGCTAGCCTGCCTCTATTGTGAAATCCCTACTGAAGAATGGCTTTGAATGAACTCATATTCGTCAATCTTGCACTACGCATTCCTCATTGGCATCTCCATTGAGTGTTGGATGCAATCAATGCATCACTATAGTCACAATTGATAGTCACACTTGCTCTTTCACCTACCTCTCCACTGATCTCCACTAAAACTGTCCATGCACTGTAGTTAACTATTGTATTCTTTAGTTGATTAATGAGTTATTATTTAGTGAATTAATTAACTAATTAATTCACACCACTCTCAATAGTGTATCAATCAGTTAGACTAGATACAACTAGCTCAACTGAGTCTAAATGAGTTAAACTAAATAAAACTCCACCAAACTCTGTCACATGAGTTCTAACTGAAGTCCTCATGCATTAGCTCCATTAAAACCTCAAGAATAGCGTAATTCCTTCTGTCAGCTGCTGTGCCACATCTGTGCACTTAACTGAAGTGCTCCAAGAGAATAAGATAATGTTTAGATTCCAAATATTATTAAGAGCTAATAATATTCGACATATCTATTTTTAGACTGGAAATCTAAAAATAGAAGTCCATATATTTTTCCAACTTTACCAACCATCCAAAAATAGCATCTTGCAACTCATAGAATATGATCGACATGTCTAAAAATAGACATAGTCTAAAAATAGACTTTGTGCTAAAAATAGCCTACGGGCCCACTTAGTGAAGGCGACTATTTTCACTAAGCTCATCATATTGTTGAATCTCAACAATTGGAGAATAATACTATGAATTAAAAGTAATCATGATACTATGAAGTTGATGATAATATGAAAAATGGAAAGACATAAATACATAAGCTCAATGGAAATCTCAGGTTTGAAAGACAATTGTTGCAATTGTATATTAGCTTGATAGAAAGAAATTACATAATAGCCTTCTCATTACATTCATCAAACCTTTTCAAACTCAAAAACTCCCTCATTTATATAGTAACGTCTCATACAATGATCTTCCACCTGGGCCAACCTAAAATTCATACTTAAGAGACCTATTTATAATATAATTACATCACTTGGAGACTTTCTAGGGATATTTTATGTTTGGCAGAGTTTGAAGACAAAGGGGACTCTTCTTTCATTAAATAACTCAACAAATTTATTTAATAACCCTTATCAAATGAAACCAATTGATTTTATAAATGTGTTGGACTGTTGATATGTCATCATGTGATGTGGATGGTGAGCTGGACCTCCTCCAAGTCAAATTTTAAAATTTCTACACAAATTTGGCTAGTAAAAATTATGAAAAATAGGACTCAAATATGAGTGAATATTTTCCAAACCCTGATGGATGTGAAAAAAATAAGAGAGGTTGTTTTATATGGCCTTGTTATAAAGAAAAACCTCCTTCATATTTCCAAAATTCCTTTCTATTTGGTCATAAAGTGAGCTTGAAGTTTACTGCTAAAACAATCATTTCCAAAACTTTCGTAGCAAACTCCAAAATCCACCTTTTTCATAATATTTTTCCTTTCTGAGTACTTGAGGGTCTTCCTTGGGGCCAATGAGGTAAAAAAAATTCTCTCATCCATATTTTTTCTGAAAAAAATTCTGAATTTTACCCTCAAAGAAACCGACAACACTTTCGTAGCAAAATCTCGTCTTTAAGCCTGGGACTTGCTACGAAAGTACCTAGTTTAATGATATTTTGCACCTTCTTCCTTTTTTCACTTAAAAAAAAATAATAAAGCATTTACATGCATGGTATGATAGTATAAGACAAAATATGGTCCAAAAATGTGTTGCCTTGCCATCTTTCATGGAGGAACATCATCATTTTGCAAAACCATTTTAAGACCCGTTTCTTCAATTCAGCTTGTATCATTTTTATCGAACCAAACTGACATGCTGAGGTGTTGGCCAACTGAGACACTGGAATTAAAACCTTGTAAACCTAAGTTGAGATAATATGGAGTTTTCCTACTGAGCTACGCCCTTGAATAAGTGGCGAAATAATATTCATGTTCTTATTTGATGATTCATCCACCTTTTCATTGCATTGACTTATAAAAACCATCAAAAACACATAAAGCTGGAAGAAAAACAGAGGTACGGGAACTTTCATAGCAAATCCTGAAACGTTTACACTGAATTTGCTATGGAAGTTGGTAAAAGTGTCAAATTCACTCTAATGACCAGATTAACTCATGCACAAAATATTTTTCATATTTTCCTTTAAAAATGACACCTATCACATTAATGATGACCTTTCAAACTCACCAAAATATCTTCATACATGCAATTTTTTTGAAAATCTCAAATTTAAAAAAATTCCTATTCAACCCTAAGTGACTTACCATAATCAACTCAAAACCAACTTAATGGTTATCATGGATAATAGTGGTTAATGAAAAAAAGTCATTTATTTCAGCTCAAAACCCAGTAGATCATAAATTGATGAATCTAAGGAATACTTTTCCATTTCCCTTTCTCAAAATGGATGATGGACTAAAAAATTTTGGTTTCCACGTGAAACCGAATTGGTATAAGAAATAATATTGGTCTTGGGTTATCGCAAAAATAGAGAAAAGACTAAAAGGTTGGATCCTAAGGTGGTTGTTAAGGGTAGGAAGAGTTATGTTGGTCAATTTAGTTCTAGACGTTATTCCCGTATTTTGGAGTTCAACGGCTTGGATCCGTAAGGGATTTTTAGAAAGAGCTAGAAGTATTTGTTTTAAATTTTTATGGGTTGGCTTTCAAGATCACTTCATCCTTCCATGGGTTTAATGGAATAATATTGAAATGCCTAAATTTATAGGCAACTGAGGCCTCAAAAATATTTTATGGTTCTTAAAAGCTTTGGCTACTAGATGTGGTTGGAGACTCATGTCCACCTTCAGCCTATGGACTCAAGTAGTTTATCAAAAATGAATTCACCCTTAATCTCTTGAGGACTGGGTAAGGCTGAGGGACAAACCTTATGTTAATATATCAGTTATTTGGCATGATGTTCTTAATTCACTAGACCTTATTGCTTTGGGGTTGGCCTAGAAGGTCAGAAATGGGTCAAAGGTCAAATTGGGGCATGACACTTGGCCTCGTAGTGGGCATGCTCATTTCTTACCACAGAGAATTTTTGATAATGACAATGAGTTGTTTTGGTCTCACTCTTTAATTGGAACTTATACTCCCAAGATGGGGTATCTTCACCTGAATATGGTTATAGTGGAGGAGACTATGGAGTGGTGGTGAAGATTATTTTGGAAGGTTAATTATTTAGCAAAATATCTCTTATTCATGCCATGTATTCTTACGAAAAAATTCCCTATTTGGGATTTTCTACAAAGACGCCATAATATAGACCCTAGTTAATGCTCCCTTTGTAAGGAAAATGTTGAATCCATTGGGCATATTTTTTCTCAATGCCCATTTTCTTGTCATATATGGAATTTGTGTAGTGTTGTGTTTGGTCAAGGATGTGTTTAGAAAGGTCCATATTTTGAGGAGAAGTGGAGGTATTGGGTCCAAAAAAGGAATAATAAATATTTTAAGGCTTTACCTTTTCTTATATGTTGGAGTGTCAATATTGCAAGAAATAAATAAATCTTTCATAACAAGCACTCCTCTCTAAATCGAGCGGTTGCTAAAGCTATGACCATACTTTCTCATTATCTTCAACTATCTGCCTTTACCAGGAATAAAATTTTGAACCCGGAGAAGCTTGCAAAAAATCACACGTGGGGTTTCTTTGATGGGGCTAAGCATCGGGGGAATGTCTCTTGTGGTGGTGGTTTCATTCTTTACTTATCCTACAAACATTATTTCAAATTAAGTCTCAAACTTGGGAGGGGAACAAACAATATGGCTAAGTTGTTATCTTGCTACTCCTTATTTTATTTTTCTCGTGAGAAGGGGTGTGATAAACTCCAAGTGTTTGGTGATTCCTCGTTAGTCATAAATTGGTTGAGTGAGATACAATAGTGTCTTTGTTTGCACCTTTATCATATGTTGGAGGATTTATAAAGGATCAAGATTTCTTATATTGTATATTTTTCTTGCACTCATATTTACAGGAACAAAATACAGAGGCGGGGAGGATTTCTAAGGAAGGCCTTGAGTTTTATTAGGGGGTTTGGTCCATTGAGGAGGTATTAAATGATGGACATTAAATGATTTTTAATCGTCTATTCCTATATTATTTTGGCAGGCAGATTCAGTAGGTATATGTCTATTATGTTTCTATCTTCATATTTTTCTTGTTGATGCCAAATTTTTACAATGATGTTGAAGCCTATAAGTTTGATTACTCTATCATTTTGTTAAATGCATTTGAGTTGTATTACTCTGTTGCTGATGATATTTTTTTTGTAAGGGTCCCTAGAATCAAAAGCTGTAAATATTTATTGTTTTGTTGTGTTGAGAAAAATACTGAGAGGGGAGGTGAATTAGTATTTTAAGACAAACAATAAATTTTTATTTGATTCTGATTTTTGTACACTACTTTCCTGAAGTAAACCTACGCATGTAATCTACCATTAAGTAAACAAATAGAATATATCCAACAAACTTCTATTTCAATTAAATATTCATTTGTTTGTCTTAAACCTGTATATTGGTGATTCATCAGATAATTGATCAGAAATAAATAAGTGTAGTAAGAACATAATAAGGAATCACACATAAGCAATACACATGAACAACATGATTTAAGGTTGAAATCCAATGTGGAAGAAAATTACCACTGTTGTCATCTATGACTCAAATTTTATTACTATGAAAAAACTCTTACAATCTTGTACTAGTGCAAACTCATAATGCACTGAGGAACCCACCTGAAGAAAGCTACAACCTTCACTCGTTCTCCAGTTCCTACTGGAAGGGATCTCCAACTCCTTGACCTCGTTTACCAGCACCCACTGGAAGGAAGCTCCAAACCCCTAATATAATCACCAGCTACTACTGGTAGGAAGCTTCAACTTCCTTACTGAAAGCTCCAACCCTCAGCACCATCATGGACCACATTTCATAAATTTTCACACTACATCCACCTACTTCAACACATCACAACCCATAGGCCACCTCTCATCAAAATTTTAGATTAGACTCACTACCATCATTTAAACCCAATATCATATATCAAAACTGAAACTGATCATGATACTAAATCATTCAACCAATTACTGAATCACTGAATAAAACAACCACTAAATCAATCATTCATTGAATCAAATAATCACTTAACCAATCACCAACTCAAATCAACCAACCTCTTCTTAAACATTCAAAAAAGTGAGATCACTGCAAGAAAAACATCTGTAATGAACCCAAAACACCTCATCGACCTACTCAATGAACTTCAACCCTGATAAATCATATGAAAGAATATGTAAGCTACTTTTCTTAAACAAATTTGTGTGTATACATGCTTTTCGTGAATGTAACCTGCGTACAAATCTTAACATACCAAATTTTGAACTACTATCAATATGAACCAGAAAAATGAATTGCACGTAGACATACTGAATCATTATTTTAGATCACAGATTTCTGAACCCCATACAGTTATATGCATCATGAATATTATTAAACAAATCAATACTCAATCAATTCAACTTCAGATATTATTTTTAAATCCAGATCAACATGAAGACTTCATTAACAAAAAAAAATAAAACAGGACTGATTTGACTGATCAGACATATTATTAGCAGAAACCCTAGCTATTATACATGCTTATCATAAAGGGTTTTTGCATTTATATGCACTTTTAAGGAATGAAACTCGCATGCATATCTTCCCATACTCCAAAATTGATACACTACTACTCATAAGAGAATATGTGTGTACACGCCTTACTAGAGAAAAAAACCGCGTACATATATGCAATTTTCAACTTATATTTGTGTTGCACTTTAAAACTTCAGACATACCGAGATCACGAGATTCAAATAAATAAACACACACCAAATCATAGATCTATTCAACCCATAAGCAGATCATATAATGCATAGCTATTTCAGGTCTAATGATCGTGATCCATAATTATATTACCAAGTGCATATATATTTCAGATTAATCACTCATCAATAGCCCATGTCATGCAATCGTACTTTAGATCGAAGTAATCATCAATCATTATCACAAATGCATGAACAAACACTTGGATTTTCATCTCCTTATATAGCTTAGGCCTTAGCCAATACCATGGGTCAAAACCACACTAATGTGGATGGTATTCTTTGATGAGATCAAATATCCATTGACATGCTCACTAGTATGGGATAATACCATGGTAAGGACCCTTATTATTTATTAAACCATAGTGTGCAAATTGTACGCGCCTTTTCTTCTTCATATCCACATGTGTACGCGACTTTGCTTCACCTAACCTACATATATTTATGTAAATTTTCACCTTCATAATGTTTATTTATCTAAAATTCATACCTCTGACCAAACACGCTGTCACTCCTGAAATATCCTGATAATGCTTCCTATATCAAGAATATCACATCAATTTTTAACTCAAGTAGGTTTCAATCAAGGACAACACATACATCATAATGCCAACAATATCCCCCTTTCGTCTCCATGGAAACTACTTTGGTGTTTTTGTTTGATCACCACAACTTGTAGATATTTGTAAAACACCAAACACCAACATGTAGATACCTGTAAAACACCAAACACCTAGTTAATTTTATCCCCCTTTGACATCAAGGGAAAAGGGATGACTGATTTTGAATGAAGGATTCCTTTTTGTAGATTTGTTCTGCACTATATATTGACCATGCTCCCCTTCAGCACATGCTGAAGCTTTTGAAATATTTTCAATGAAGTACATGACTCTATGACTCAAATGAATATGAACTTTCCTATCACCAAGGAGTCAAATTGACATCAAACACCCAACCAAGTCGGGTTACATAACATCATATACCCATCATGGAATTAAATATAGAATTGACTTCAGCTTCAATAGTCCAAAAATGATTCAGTATAACAATAATTACATTATTGGTCTTTACATGACCTTTATAACAAATGACAAATATGTATTTTATAAGAAAGACCAAAAGGAAACAACATAACATCATTCAACCAACTAAAAGAGTTTCTTCTGTAATATTTCAAACATAATGCCAACAGTGCATCCTTAAAAACAAGGCTAATGATCCCCCTCAACCTATGCTACATGTTCACTATAAAATCTACCCACATCAACTCATATATCAGACCATCTTCACCAATAAAAAAATCACCGATGTCATGTTGTACCAACTCATAGATCATCGTAACTCAATACCATTTATAAGTAACATCAACAGATTGTAACCATCATCAGAACAAGAAAGCCAAATAATAATTGACTGAAGCATGTCAGAGTATTTTCTTGATTTTTTCCCATAGTTTCTCTATCAGAGAAAAACATATCAAACTCTATGTATAAGAACTCGCATATATACGCGACTATCTTTCATAAAAACCGCGTACATAAAGTAAGCTCCTAAAATATCAATTGTGCTTGAGAGTAATAGCAGACTGATCAACATAGAGATGAAATAGAGACTACTCCTAGTTTTTGTCTGAGATATTTAGATGCTTCACGTGGAAGAGATTTTGTAAATATACAACAAATTGTTCTTTTGGGGGAACATACTACAATTTTACCTTTTATTTAAGCACTCGTTCTCTTAGAAAATGGTACTTAATTGGAATGTGCTTGGTTTTGGAGTGCATAATAGGATTTTTTTTAAATGCTAATAGCACTTGTATTATTACAGAGGATGGAAATGGGTGGAGAACACTTGATTTGAATATACTACAATTTCTTCATCATCCAGAGAAGTTGTGTATGCAAAAACAACATATTCTTCTTTTGTAGTAGATAAGGCAATAGATATTTGTTTCTTGCTGAATCAATATACCAATCAAGGCCCAAAGTAAAATGCATATCCACTAGTGCTTTTCTGGTCATCTACATTTCCAGTCCAGTCTACATTTGTGTAAGCATGAATAGTTATATCTGCATCTTCGAGATACCATAAGCCAAAGTATTTAGTTCCTTGTAGATATTTTAATATTCTATTAACTTCCTGAAGATGAGTTTCCTTACAATTTGCTTGGAAGCATCAAACAATCCCCAAAACATGCATGATATATGATCTAGTACCTATTAGATAAAATAAGCTTCCAATCATAGACTTGTATTCTGGTTGATTAACTATGGGAGATTCATCATGTGAGCTAAGACTACATCTTGTAATCATTGGAGTACATATTGGTTTGCAATCTTCCATGCCATATTTCTTCAGAATCGGATTGAGATATTTTTTTTGTGAGATAAATATGCCATCCTTGGCTTATAGTACTTGTAAACCAAGAAAGCATGTCAGCTCCCCAAGTAAAGACATTTCAAATTCTTGCTACATAACATAAGCAAACTTTTGACTTATAGATTCTTAATTGCTGCCAAAGATGATATCATCTACATAAACAACAATAATTAGCAGTTTATCAGCATCTATTTTTGTGTACAGTTTCCTATCTGCAGACCATTTTGTGAAACCTTGCTGTTGAATATACTTTTCAAGACAATAATACCATGCAAACAATATAATTCAGTCCATTTAGCCCATATAATTCCTTTTTGAGTTTGCAAACAATTTTTTCATCATTTCCTAGAATGAACCCTTCTCATTGTTCAATATACACTTATTCTAGATCTCCATTAAGGAATGAAAATTTTACGTCCATTTGATAAACTTCAAAATCACGAAAGCTTGAAAATGCAAGGAACCTTCATATGGCTTCAAGTCTGGCTACAGGTGAAAATGTTTCTTCAAAATCTATTCCTTCTTGTTGAGCATAAAATTTGAAAATGAGTCTTGATTTATTTCTAATGACTTCTCCATTTTCGTTCAATTTATTTTTAAATATCCATTTTGTCCCAATAAAAATCTTATCATGATTCCTTGGAACTAATTCCCATGTATGATTCTTTTTTATTTAATCAAGTTCTTCATGCATTTCCCTAACCCAAAATTCATATTTTATAACTTGGTTTACATTTTTAGGTTCAATAGTAGATAATAAAGCTATATAGCTAGGAGTTCCCACAAGAGCTCTTCTTGTTTTTACCCTAGCTTCCTTTTCAGCTATAATTTGATTTTCTGGATGATTCTTTTGAACATAATTGCATGGAGTATTTTCCCTATCAGTTGTGCCTTATTATGAGTCTTCATTGCTTTCTGCTTCTATATCCCTTTGGTTTGATGTGGGAAATAATTCCTTATCATCATCATCATTTGTTGTTATTACATTTTTTTAATTTATGCATGCTTCATCAATCACAACATTAATACATTCAACAATATTTCGAAGTCTCTTATAGTAAAATTTGTATCCTTTGCTTCTAGAGGAGTAACCAAGAAGAATTCCCTCATTTTTCCTAGCTTCTAACTTACCAAGCTTTTCATCATTATTTTTGATGAAACATTTAATTCCAAAGAATCTAAAATTATTTACAGTGGGAGGCTTACCATACCAAATTTCATAAGGAGTTTTATCATTTTTTACATGAACATGATATTTGTTGATAATATTTACTGTGGTATCTGTTGCTTCACCCCATAATGTATTAGGTGTTCTGAACTCATCAAACATAGCATGAGCCATTTGCTAAATTGTTATATTCATCCATTCTGCTACTCCATTTTGCTGAGGAGTTATGGCTACATAAAATTGCCTTTTGATGCCACGTTGTTAACAAAAACAAAAATAAAAATCATCTGATATGAATTCTCCTCCTCTATCAGATCTAAGGGATTTGATTTTTATATCTAACTGATTTTATACTAATGCTTTAAGCCGTTGAGTTTATCAAATTCTTCATCTTTGTATCTTAATAAGCCAATCCAACACATTCTAGAGAAGTCATCAATAAATAAGCTGAAGTATTATTCTCCTCGAGGTGACTTTTTCCTTAGTAGCCCACACAAATCAGTATGAATAAGTTCAAGAGGCTTACTTGTTGAACCTTCTTTGGCATTGAATTGTACCCTGACTTTCTTACCGAATTGACATGACTTGCATATGGTACTTTCTGGTAGGGTGATGTTGGGAAAATCACAAAAAACTTTAAGGTTTCTTGATTTGTGTAGTTGAGAGAAGCTTAGATGTCCCAACCTTTTTTGCCATAGCCATCTTTCCTCCACTTTTCCAAAGTAACATTGTTCTTGATTGCCTTTCAAGACATAAATACTACCCATATTTATTGTTCCTTTTATTATGGTCTTCCCTGTGTCAAGTTCATGAACAACACATTCTTTTGATCTAAAAACAACATAATTTACTTGGCCAAACACTTGACTAGCACTTAAAAATTTATGCTTTAATCCATGGAAAAAAAATCATTACCAACTTTAACTTTTTCTTTCAGAAAAACAGATCCTTTACCTTTAATGACAACAAGAGAGTCATTTTGAAAAGTAACATTATTTTCTTTCTCTAATTCATTGTATGAAATGAGTTTATCTTATATAACCGTTAATGTGTTTTGAGCATCTATTGTCAATGTACCACTGATTTTCTTGATCTTTCGCTTACAATGATATACCACAACTTTCATATTCTAAGTACTCCCTTTTCCATACCTTTTTTGTTATTTTCTACTTTTGAGATGTTGGTTGTAATCATTGTATTTTTCTCCTACATTCATATTCCTCATGTCCAAAGCTATTGAAAAATGGGCATTCAATTTCATCTTGAAGAGGTGATAAATTAATATAGATGTTTTTCTTGATTCTTATCTCATTCCTTTGTTTTCTTGCTTCTCTATTCATGATGGTTTTGGATGCAATTCATTGAGTAGCCTTCTAACCAAAATTATGGCATGATAAGCAATTTCCATTAAAGTAGAAATTTTTGTGATCATAGTATCGTCTGATGTTGTTTACCTTTAGGAGTGTTCCAAGGGAGGTGGAAACTACTAACTAAAGGAGGGAGCCCATGGTTGTTTCAGTTCAACCATTCCCAATGACTCATCCCTGATGTGGTTGGAATGGAACCTCTGCCTCTATTTAAAAAAAAAGATTCATAAATAGTTTGGTGCAGGAATTACATTGGGACAGAGTGCCAAGTGGGGTAGGCTTAGTTTAAAATTCCCAAGTCGGCACGAGGAGGTAAAGGGCTACTCGCGCCAAGGAAAAAATAGGGATTTTCACAGCTCTGCTTAAGGAAATGTCAACAAGAAGAATGTTGCCTTCATTAAAAGGGATGCATGGATGTAATTTGCAAAGCATGACACTGTGCATTGGTCACAGAAACAACCCTCCAATGTGTGAGTTGGTGATTGCAGGGACAGTGACAAAATGTTGTGTAATAGATGCCCCCTAAAGTATAAGGTCCAAGGGAGAGGGAGGGGAAAAATTATTTATGAGAGCGCGTTCAAACCAAACACAATTATCAGAAAACTTGTAATTACAAATACAACTGATATCTCTGATACATGAACATGTGGCACGGTCGCAACCATCCATAATAAAGTATAAAAAAACTAAGATCTAGGTATGGACATAGCCATCTAGTAGTAAAGATCAAAAAATAGACTCAGGTATCGTCGCAACCATCCAATCAAAGAGTCATGCAATAAGTCATGATAATCCACAAAGAACCTGCAGCCTGGATTTTATCAGACAAAATCCAGGGTCTTGTTCTCCATCTCGACCCGAATAAGTACAATTTCTAACATGCGAATGTATGAGCTGAAGTCGAACATGCAAGAAAATCATCTATTTACCAGCCAATGATGAAAGTTGTTAACAGACGCGAGAGGAACCACCAATAATGAAAATGGCTCTCAAGGTACGAAAGGTACAATCCACAGAATGTGAACAGTGATGTGGCATCGAACACCCACAGAGTCAGTCAATCGAAGGCAAATGATGTGGAACTTACATCGAATGCGAAGAACCTGCCATTAAATCATGCAGGCTTTAAGGTATGGGAAGGAAGTCTCCAGATCAGATTCCTGGATAATGAGCTGAAGTCGACAAGAAGTGACCTGGTTGAAGGAGGGCCATAATGTTTCCCACATCATTGACACGAGATGGAAGAATATGATGTTTTTGAATCAGGACCAACAGAGAATCAGAGGGACGTTGAAAACTGCAGAGGCGAACTTCTCTTGAACATATCAGCAACACGACACTGGATTTGGCAGTATTTGACATCAAAGGATTTGAGGTCATGATGACGTGGAAAAAAGCGAGTGAGAGGTCAAAAAATATTACCCAAACCCATGGAGGAAAAAATGATGAAATGAGTTATCCCCAACCCGACACAAATGCAGACAAGTGCCATGTTCAAGAGTGACATACTGCCGACACAACTAAAATCTAGTTCCCCACCATTTCTATCGAGTACCCCAATTATTTTTGAAAACAAGCTTGAAGGGGATAGCATATGCTTGCACTATAAGTTTGTCCTTCAGACAAATCCATCCTAGTACATTTTACGAGCCCTAGGAATGAGGAAATCGGATAACGTCATGGTGATTAGGTCCGATGTAAGGAAGAAATCAGCATCTTTTCATGTTTAGAGAGTTTGAAAAGAAGGCAGAAAATAAAACTCCAGCCGTCCCTTTTTGTAGGTAGTCTCACAGATCCGAAAAGGTAGAAAACTGTTTGAGAGAAACTCTTAGTTGCAATAGGCTAAGGTATTCCTTTTTCGTAAGTAATCCATCCCAACCTGAAAAAGGGTTAAATGTATACTAGGTAGATATCGTTTCGCAGCCATTTAACGAGTTCAAAACGACAAGTGTCTCGAAAATCTTTTCAATTTTAGAGAGTCAGAAAAGAGCAGAAAGATGACTCTAGTAGTGACTTTTTCGTGTTTTTACCGAGTCCGAAAAAGTATAAAATATAACTCATTACTTCATCCTTGTCGCATGAAAACCTGTTGCTGCACAAGAGACATGTATAAAACCCATTTTATGAAAATAATATAGTAAAATAATCGAAAAAAATGTCTTAAAACCTAATTAGGGTTGTGAAAAATTTATAAAATGCCAAAAATAGTAAAAACAATTACTTTTCATTTTTTACCTCTTGTGGAGCAATTTTTACCCATTTTACTGTGCAATCTTGTGGCGACGATAGCAGCCAATCCAGTACATCAAATGCAAATCTGTCAACTCCAAGTAAGAGATGAGATCCCTCTTGTCATTTTAAGCTATTCCTTTCTTCATGCATTTGTGAATTTTGAATTTGGGAGGAGAAATTGTAAATTTTAGGGTTGCCCGGTCGGCAGGGGTTTCAGGCACGGAATCACACTGATCGCCTATTTTTAACATTAGGGCGTTCCCATTGGCGCGATTGTTTAAGAAACATTCGCACCAGCGGCGCAAACCAATTTCAAGCAATAATACATACCAAATGTCCCAATTTTTTACAAAATCAACGATAAATATTGACTAATACCACTTGTATGTGTGTGTTTGTAGGTAGAAAAAAGAAAAATGGTCATTGAATGGAAAGAACGGGAACATAGTGAAGAATATGAGTTAGCCATGGAAAATGAGGGAGTTATGGAAGCCCTCAAGAACTGTGGTTTGAAAAAAATCTTCCTCACACCATGTCTCCAAGCCCAACCAGAATTGCTACAATATCTTATCAGTATATGGGACGAAGATCAAGAGAAGTTCATCCTACGGGATCAAGAACTTGAAATTGATGTTTCTGACATGTATTTTATCACAGAATTATCACATAGAGGTGCAACACCAATCCTAACTGGCACTGAGCCCTGCATGGAAAACATGTCCATGGTGATAGATAGGGTATGTCAAGGAGCACGGAAAGGAACCGGTAGTGGGAAAGTTGATATAAAAACTATCCCAGATTTGACACTACGCATGGTATTTCATACCATCACACGAGCTGCGGGATCGCAAGCACCACATGAAGCAACAAATACACAGTTGCTTCTTGCTATGGGCGGCATGGCTCTGACACTCTTCAACTGGGTAGAGGCGGTGACCATAAACATGAAGCACCAATTAACCAAATGCAAGAAGACAAAATTGAAATTTTTTGTTATGGATCCATCCTGGTATCATTCTTCCTGGAATGATTACCAATTTTTCAGCGACAAGAGGTCATAGTTCTGAATCCACCAGCAAGAGAAGCTCAGATGGCCTGATGGGCAGCATTGATGCCAAGGGTAGGGGGTGGCCAACCGATGTCTTGGAGGCCATAATTTTTTTATTGGCTCCATCGACAACTAATTTTCGTGGAGGATTGGCCCTACTCAAGCACAGAATTTACTGGTGACCCAGACCTCCCACTCTCAGAGGGAGAAGATTGGGATGAAGATTTGGGTAAGACTCAATTTTTGAATTTTATGAGTATTATGATTTTTTTGTTTCTGTATGTTCTAACATTGAATCCATGTGATTCAGATGTTGGCCCAGAAAGACCTGCTGGCATGTCACCAATAGCGAGGCAAATTCCTCGCGATTTCGACCCTCAAGTTGAGGGCAGCGAGGAAGATGAGATAGTGCGCAACCTAGAGGGGATCACCCCAGGAGTCCCAGATTATGCACATTTTGATGATGTTCCTCGTGCCTATCAGAGACACTATGTAGGAGTGCCCAGCCGAATCCACCGCTTTCTGAGGCGGCTAGTACACACCATGACATGTTATCATGAGCATCATGCTGATTAGAACCTAGGTTTATTTTATCTGCATATTTTGCGAGACATGATGTCTCGGGCTGTAACAAAAACATACACATATTTTTTGACGTTATGATGCACACAGTTGCAAACATGAGATATATATATATATACATCTACTTCCTTACATGGATCCTTTTACATATGATGATGCATTTACAAATTATGCAAATGTCTATCTAATAAAATGTTAGCCACTGTATCAGTTAGTGTGTTCATTCGCCTAGGAATATGCTGATAAGTAATGAAATCAAAATTTATTTCCAACAAACGAATACGTAAATACAATCTCAGAATGTGCGGATTTCTAACCAAATAATGATTATTGAGTTGTAGAACAATAAGCTGTGAATCTAGAGTTACAAGCAATGCGTGTATGCCAAGGTTAGTTGCCTCAGTTAATAGCTCAATGACAGCACTATATTCAGCGACATTGTTTGTAGTTCGTCCTAGACAAATACCTTGTAGTTCTATCAACTCACCAGCAGGATTATAAATTACCCAGGTTGCCGAAGACAAATTCCTGGTACTGCGGGAAGCACCATCCACAAAAGCGACATAAGGGGTAATAGACATCTACACAATAAGAAAGACTGAATAAGCAGGAAAACGCTCACAAAGCACACCAAACACAAAAACATGTACAAAACTAAAAATAACACCTATCTACACCTGATATGCACAAATGACTCATGCATAATATTTTTTGAGATACAACCCATTTCTGGGTTGTTCAAGAGGATGACCTTCGTAATCAATAAGCTCATAGGCCCCATTTTGCAACACACATTTAACGATGTAGGGCCCATGCCACATAGGTTGAAATTTACCTACCCCTAGCTTATCATGAGCTTGGTCATATAGGAGGATGAGATCTCCTTCAATGAAAGAGCAAGGGGAAACTGATTGATCAAAATGAGCTTTGGCTCGCTTGTTTTGTGCCTCGATGACCAAAGCAGCCAAGAAACGAGTTTCATCTAACCTCTCTAAGTAAGGGAGACGCTCTTCTTCTGGTGAAGTGTTAGGCAGTAATTCCACAGCTAGCTTGAGCAAAGGTATTTTACATTCAATCGGGAGAGTAGCTTCTAGACTGTAAAACAACTGAAAAGGAGTGAATCCGATCACACTCTTCACTGAGGTTTGGTATGCCCAAAGAGCATAAAATAACATGAGATGCCAGTTTGATTTGTGGATCACAATTGTACGTTGAAGCACTGTGACAAGAAATTTTTTCACAGCTTCAACCTAGCCATTGGCTTGATGATAGTATGGTGTTAAGCTATCGTGACGCAGACTCAACCTGGAAGTCAACTCCGCCACCATATAATGCTGAAAATGGGAACCATGATCGGTAACGATGGCTTGAGGGACACCAAACCTAGCAATACTATGATTGAAAATGAACTGATCAGCTATCTTACCGTCAGCGGCAAGTGTAGGCATTGCTTCGACCCATTTGGTGAAGTAGTCCATGGCTACTGTAATGTTCCTAATTAGCCCAAGCTAATTGGAACATTTCATTTTGTCTTAATTTTATGTACTGATGAATAAAATGGAAAAGAGGACATGAAAAACTCCTAAACTCAAGAATAAATTAGTGCCTATGTGAAAAGAGGCATATTTGAGCTACTTGAATAAAAACTTATAGGTGTGAAAGGGTCAAGACCACCAAAGGAGATCCTATTTGACCAAGTCAACCAGCGTTGTCTAGGTTCACTGAACCTCCTTGATGGACTGCGCTGTTCTAGAAGGGGTTTCCAAGTGTGAAAGGGGCCAAAGAGATGAAGTGTTTTAGGGTTTTACAAGAGACCCTAATGTTATAAAAAGGAGGAGAAGGCACATGAAAAGGTTGTTGAATATTTGTGGTTGCTGGAGCAACTCGAGTTATCTTAGCTGGTTAGCCAAAGAGAAGAGGGTCTCTTGTTTAGGAATCCTCTCTCCTTCTATGGAGTAGCTCTTTGGAGGAGGATGTGCTTCATTTCTCCACTATTTGGAATTTTGGCCAAGCTCCATCTCCATTAGCAGCACTGGTCCTGTTGAGGGTTTTTCAACTTTTGTGAAGTTGCAGCAACTGGTGACTCATATCTGCAAAGATCTAATTGTTTTGAGAGATTTCTCTCAGGGAGGGTGTCTTGTAACCACCCGGAAGAGGATCTCTATTGAATTTTCATTTTGGATCTGTATATTTCACATATTGTCATATTCTGTCCAAGCTACAGCGCTGTATTCTTAGGGAACTCCGTTATTTTCTATGTACTGCTTCACTATTGTTTAGATCTTTCATTGTACTTTCTTTCTGATGATTCAGGCTTGACTCTCATCTTGAAGATTCATCTTGTAGCTTGCTGATATCTATTTTATAGATCTGATATACTGTAATAATAATCATCTTCAGCAATTTCTGGAAGTTTCCTGCAATTTCATGTATTAAAAGTCAGATCTACACCTTCTTGTGCAATATTTTGTAAAAACCCCAAAGGGGACTTGTGGAAGAGGTTGAGTAGTTTCCAGATATGGTATGGATCTGATGTTATAGCCATATATCTGCCATATATCTAAGCTCCATTATTTATCTACTGAAGCACACTTAGAGGGACGCAGTCCATTCCTTTTTGCAATTTTATAAATGCCGGAGATGTCACTTTAATGGATTTCTGCACTATTATTTCATGTGATTTGCTGTATGTTAATGGGAGAATCTTTCATAATGCTGATATGATGTTATAAGGTTGAATTATAAGCCTTATGTCTGGTCTCCAGTGATTACTGGGCAAAACTATGCAATTCTGGTTGTTGGGTTTCCTTGTTGTAGTAGCTCTTCTCATTAGCTGATTTTTAGCTAGTCAACTTTGTGGGAGATCTATTTAAGGGTCTTAAACTCATTTTTTTTCCTGAAATTCATCACACAAGTCCCACAACCCAAGATAGGGGAACCAAGCATTGAATTGTGTTATTTTTTCACCCATTTTCTTATACATCGTTCTCACTGAGCCTCTTGCTGATTTTCCTGAAAGTGGAATTTCCCGCTTCTGCCTTGGTTGGTTTTTGCTCCTCTTCGGACTCATTATTTAGATATGAAGATATAAAAATCCCAAGGGATTCAAAATCCATTTTGAGTGTTTTATTCCCATACTTTCTGTGTTTCACCAACTTTCTATAGACAGAGTTTGAAACGGGCCAGGTAGCCTCTAGATCTCACCCTCTTCTTAGAGGTGACACATCTAGTAAAAGCCCCTTCAACATATCTCTCATTTAGAATTGCTGGTGCATTTCCATACTGATATGAATCCATAGTTTAATATCTTAATATATTCCCCACTAAGCTTATTCTTCCCCATTTGGAACATTACAGTGGTATCAAAGCATGATCTCTGGCTCAGCCTATGAGATCAAGCTATCAGAGAAGTACTGAGAAGAAGCATAAAGAGGAAAGAAGAAAGTATGGAGAGGATGAGATTAATCTCATCTCTTTTCAGATCTAAGAATAACCTCTCCAAAGAGGTTTTGAAAGAAGAATAAAGAAGAATCAGTGAAGCTCCCAAGGAGTTTCAAGAAAGAGAAGATCTTCCAGTCAGATTTGCAAGATCTGTGCATGAGGAACATCTAGAATCCTCATATTATGGATATGAGCACTCAACCATATCATCAGAGCCTCATAATTTTTTTAGTGACTCCTTCATGAAGAGGGAAAGAGAAGGAGTGAGTTTATCGAATGCACTGCCAAGGGTCGGATCTCCTTTGGGTGAAGGGTCCTCTTCTCAAGAGGGAATCTGCAGTGAAACCTTTATGAGGTTTCAAGAGAAAGAATAATACATGGGTATCCCTCCTTTAAGAGAAGGCCAATCTCTAAGGTCTCCTATTGAGGATGAGGCATCTTCCATCTCTGAAGAAAAGGCTAGGGGTGACAGCGCAGACATAGCAAGAGGACCTCTAGTACTGCATGAAGGAGAAGAAGGAGCAACTTCTCCAAGGAGAGAAGCTCTTACATTATTTCAAAGAGTTCCTAAGAGTCTCCCACATAGAGATTATGGCACAATCCATGGGCAGCATGTGCCATACTTATCATATGGTGATATCTTGAAGATTGCAGAAGACAGAGGGAAGGGCAAGCTTCAAATGGTGAGAAACTTTTTCCCCTCTGTATTTCAGAAACATGTTGCACAAAGAAGGCTGAAAATATAAATGCAAGAAAAGCAAGGACATATCAGTCCCTACATTTTCTCATGATCTATGCCTTGATGTCTCCTTACTTGAAGGAATTCCACCAAGGAGTTCCCATGATGAGCAGAAGAGAAAAGTGTTCCCTCAACCTTGTGCATCAATGTCATCTCTTCCCAAGGGGGAAACTATCACAGCATTGGAGACTTTGGGTAAGATGCATGCTTATGAGAATCACATCTCATTTTATGGTTGCATGTATTTTCTTACTTCATATTTGTAGCCCATGACTCCCCAGAAGAGTGTTATACCATACAAGCTTCCTGGCCAACTATGGGTCAAGATTGTTCTCAAACATGGCCACTCCCTTGATGGGCTAAGCGAGATTATACACCATGATGGGTGATGTATTAAGGCACCAAATATAATTCTCACTTTCAGCCATGATGAGATGAAGGGAGCAGCAAGTAAGTGGCTTGTGGACCACTTACAACATTCAGATTTGATGCAGGAAAAGGAAATCCTACACTGGGTTTTGCTGGGTGAGTTTAAACACTCCCCAAAATCTCTTATTTTCTTGTCACATGCCTTGTATCTCAAGAGGAGGTTGCATAAGAAGAAGTAATTGGTGTTTGTTTTGACAAGGAAAAGGTATGGACACCACATGATGAATCCCATGTCCATACATTTACTTTTGCCTACCATGTATGTGCATGTATTTCTATTTAGAGTGCATTTTAAAATCATGTATGTACTTGGGCTTGGGAGAACTTGTAACTTTCTCATGGGTTGGCATAAGAAGAGTTGTCCATATCATATTGACGCCCCATGCATGAGAGGAGGGATGACACATTGGGTGAATGTGTCCAGGGTGAATGAAATCTCCCAAATTCATTGGTATGTCAAGGAGAGGATGGAACTTTATATGACTGCTGCATTGTGTATGATGTTTCCCTATGCAAAAGGTCATGTACTGAGTTGGTATCATGAAGGGAAGTCTCTCACATGGGTGGGGATTGGAGCATGATATGTGTTTTTTTGAATTCCATTCAGCCAACAATCATTATCCTCTATCATTTCCAAGCTTTGAAGAAGCTTATTCCAACAAACAAGTGGTGGGATGGCCACTTATTTTTGAAGCAGCATGGGAAGGGGAGCCTTCCAACATACACCTTGAAAATATATTGGTGGAAGGGCTCTGAAATAGGGCTACATCAGCATTGTCAAAGAGGCATGGGAATTGTAGAGATGGATCAGCAACATGACACTTTGGAAGAGTTGAATCAGCCCACTCTTCCTTCTATGGAGGGAGGGAATAGAACCATGCACCTATCCCTTAATTGGAGAGAATTATTGGTGAAGGACATGATCATGTTATACATTTTTTTATTTCTGATTTCATGCATTCTTACACCATGTTTTTGAAGGCCAAATATTCCAAGGATAAATGATATATCATGTGAGCCTCTTGGCCAATTTTGGGCTCCAATTTTTTTTGATTTGAGCCACTCCCTTGAGAGGAAAAGGGGGATTTTTGCAAAGAGAAGGGTGCTGCCCCAAAGCACCAAACATGCATCACACTTTTAGCCATGATGATGTGGCATGGGCAGCAAGAATGAAGGATGGCATGTGCCTCATGAGATGACCACTCTCCATGTATTGAATGTCTCATATTCTAGAGAGAGCATGAGGCAAACCATGCTTGTTTCATATGATCTATTGTATCCTTATGGGATGAGCTAATTGCATCTCATGAGAACATTGGAGGAGAAAGACATGGATGGATTGGTGAGCACTTGGCTTATGGAGGAAGCTTATCTTATGTTGGTGTCACCAAGGAGGAAATTTTGTAGCACTCACCTTACAGTTGCTTGAGGGCAAGCAACAATTTTTGGAGGGGAGGACTGTAATTTTCCTAATTAGCCCAAGCTAATTGGAACATTTCATTTTGTCTTAATTTTATGTACTGATGAATAAAATGGAAAGGAGGAAATTAGAAACTCCTAAACTCAGGAATAAATCAGTGCCTATGTGAAAAGAGGCATATTTGAGCTACCTGACTAAAAACTTGCAGGTGTGAAAGGGTCAAGACCACCAAAAGAGATCCTATTTGACCAAGTCAACCAGGGTTGTCTAGGTTCATTGAACCTCCTTGATGGACTGCGCTATTCTAGAAGGGGTTTAAAAGTGTGAAAGGGGCCAAAGAGATGAAGTGGTTTAGGGTTTTCCAAGAGACCCTAATGTTATAAAAAGGAGGAAAAGGCACATGAAAAGGTTGTTGAAGATTTGTGGTTGTTGGAGCAACTCGAGTTCTCTTGGCTGGTTAGCCAAAGAGAAGAGGGTATCCTGTTTAGAATCCTCTCTCCTTCCATGGAGTAGCTCTTTGGAGGAGGACGTTCTTCATTTCTCCACTATCCGGCATTTTTTCCAAGCTTCATATCCATTAGTAGCGTTGGTCCTGTTGAGGGTTTTGCAACTGCTGTAAAATTGCATCATGTGGTGACTCAGATCTGTAAAGATCTAATTGTTTTGAGGGATTTCTCTCAGGGAGGGTGTCTTGTGACCACCCAGAAGAGGATCTCTATTGTATTTTCATTTCAGATCTGTATATTTCACATATTTTCATATTCTTTCCAAGCTAGAGCACTGTCTCCTTAGGGAACTCCATTATTTTCTATGTACTGCTTCACTATTGTTTAGATCTTTCATTGTACTTGCTTTTTGATGATTCAGGCTTTCCTCTCATCTTGAATATTAATCTTTTAGGTTTCTTATATCTATTGTATAGATCTGATATACTGTAATAATAATCATCTTCAACAATTTCTGGAATTTTCCTGCAATTTATGTATTAAAAGTCAGATCTACACCTTCTTGTGCAATATTTTGTAAAAACCCCAAAGGGGACTTGTGGAAGAGGCTGAGTATTTTTTAGATATGATATGGATCTGATGTTACAAACATAGATATTCCATAGATTTTAGCTCCATTATTTATCTGCTGAAGCACACTTAGAGGGATGCAGTCCATTCCTTTCTGCAATTTTATAAATGTTGGAGATGTCACTTTAATGGATTTCTGCACTATTATTTCATATGATTTGCTGTATGTTAATGGGAGAATATTTCATAATTATGATATACTATTATAAGGCTTAAGTCCGAGCCTTATGTCTGGTCTCCAATGATTACTGGGAAAAATTGCGCAATTCTGGTTGTTGGGTTTCCTTGTTGTAGCAGCTCTTTTCTTTAGCTGATTTTTAGCTAGTCAACTTCGTGGGAGATCTGTTTAAGGGTCTTAAACTCATTTTTTTTTCTGAAATTCATCACACAAGTCCCACACAGCCCAATATAGGGTAAAAAAGCCCTGAACTACATTACTTTTTCACCCATTTTATTATACAACGTTCTCACTGAGCCTCTTGTTGATTTTCCTGAAAGTGGAATTTCCCACTTCTCCCTTGGTTGGTTTTTGCTCCTCTTTGGACTCATTCTTTAGATCTAAAGATATAAGAATCCCAAGGGCTGAAAAATACATTTGGAGTGTGTTATTCCCATACTTGTTGTGTTTCACCAACTTTATATGGACAGAGTTTGAAACGGGCCAAGTAGCCTCTGGATCTCACCCTCTTCTTAGAGGTGACACATCCAGTAAAATCCCCTTCAGTATATCTTTTATTTATAATTTCTGGTGCATTTCCATATTGTTATGAATCCATAGTGGAATATCTTAATATATTCCCCACTGAGCTTATTCTTCCCCATTTGGAACATTACAGCTACGATGATATAAGCATGCCCCCCGGCCGAGTGAGGGTTACACATCATAAAATCAATGCCCCATTTGGCAAAGGGACCAACAGTAATAACAGGGTGAAGAGGAACTGGTGGCGCACACATATTGCGTTGATAAATTTGGCAATCATGGAATTTATGAACGAAGACAATACAGTCTTTGAAAATGGAAGGCCAAAAATACCTGGCACGAAGTATTTTTGTGCAGTAGCGTAGCCATACATGTGACCACCACAGGTGTCACTGTGAAAATCATTCAAAACTTTCTCAGCTTCCTCGAGGGTCAAACATCGGCGGAGTATGGAATCAACTCCAACGCGATAGAGCGTATCTCTAACTATACGATAAGGTTGCGAGTGATTTCGGATACGACGGCAGACATCTTTTGTCAACTCAGACTGAAATGTGGAAGTCTGGATATATATGATGATATCACCATACCAGGGATCAAGGGTGCTAATCAAGAAAAGTGTATCATCCAAAATATGGTCTTCAGAATGAGACGGGGCAGAGTCAGAAGGAAGGGAACAAATCAAATCAGCAAAAACTAGTGATTTCTTTGATTTGGAAGCAGTAAATTCCAAATCAAAATCTTAGAGGATAATGATCCACATCAAGTATTTTCCCCCAAGCAATTGTCAAGAAAAAATATAGGTCATGGGGTTGCAATCGAAAATCACAGTCACCGTACGCAAAAGGATATAGTGACGAAAGCACTGGATGGCTTGGACAACAACTAGTGCTAACTTCTTGACATGAGTATAACATGTTTTAGGATCAAGAAGGTTACGAGACAAGTAATAAATGACATTTTTGTGACCATCATCATCGTTTTGAACCAAAACCATGGCAATTGTAATAAAAGCGACAGCTAAGTAGAGGGAAAAATCACGATGATAATTTGGAGGACGTAAAAAAGGAGTGTTGACAAACGATGTCTTGAGTGTATCAAAATATTGTTGAGCAACCTCATCCCAACAGAAAGGGACTTCCTGTTTCAAAAGTCGCATGTATCCGTTAGCTACTTTGGCATAGTTCGGTATAAAATGGCGTAGAAAGTTCGCTTTTCCTTGTAGACTTTGCAACTGATGTAATGAGGATGGAGAGGGGAGATTTACAATAGCCTCAAACTTAAGTGGATCAAGGCGAATTCCGTCTTTAGATACGGTAAATCCTAAAAGTCTACCGGAATCAACACAGAAGACACACTTATGTGGATTAAGCCGAATGTTGTAGTGTCGACAACGAAGAAAGATCTGATGAAGATGGTTTGGATGGTCCCTTCACATAGCTGAATGAGCCAAAAGGTCATCCAGGTAAGGTTGAATGATGTGAAAAATGTCATGAAAAGTGTAGGACATCGCCCGCTGGAAAGTGGCCCTGGCATTCTTCAGGCCAAAAGGGAGTTTCTTGTATGCGAAGGTACCCCAAGGACAGATAAAAGTAATCTTATGTTGATCTTCCATGAGAATATTAATCTGATTATACCCAGAAAAGCCGTCCATAAGGGAAAAAATATCACTCCTGGCACAGTCGTCAATGATCTGATCGATGAAGGGAGTAGGATAATTATCCTTAGGACAGGCCCGATTTATGTCATAGTAATCAACACAGACACTGATAGTTCCTTATTTCTTATCCATAGGAATGATGTTCAAAACCTAATCTGTCAAGGTAATTGGATAAATGAAACCAGCCTTGAGAAGTTTTTCAACTTCACTTTTAATGGTTGCAGCCTTTCTAGGGTGCATCGGACGAAGACACTGGTGAACAGGATTTGAACTGGGATAGGTAGGGATTTCATGTACCACTATACTAGGATCAATGCTAGAAATTTCTTCATAGGAATAGGCGAAGTCATCATGCAATTCATGGAAAAGGATAGTGTAAACTTGGACTTCATCCGAAGAACAAGTGACTCCCACATGGATGTTCTCGATGATTCCCGGCTTCACGGAAATGTCAATAGGCATCGTTTGTGTGACATTGATCAAGTTACTTTCTGTAAAGACTTCATGTGTCATAATTTTCATTTGAAGGGGAGGAGAAGGGACTTGAGACACAAAAATCTCAAGACATGTAGACATAGTCCTGAGGCCAGGCATAAATGAAGAATGATGATGACCATCGTCCCACGACAGGTCTTCAAGAGACATGGTTTCCACGATGGCTTCGTCAGAAGGAAACACTTCTTTCAAAGGATTAGGTGAGTCTAAATCGTCGAGCCAGGGGGATTGAGAATACACGTCAAGAGACAAACTCAAAGGAGCACCATTAGAAGGTGGAGTATCCGACGTAGCAATGAGTTCACAATAATCGATTTCAATCGGACTCAAAGGCATTGAATCTCCATACAAATTGACCTGTTCAGGAGAAGGAATAACCCATGGATCATCAGACCAGGAGATCATATTAATTTGAACAGTCTTTGGTGGTGAAAGGGGAAAAATACCCATGACGGTTGGATCCTTGAAGAGACCCGGCCCAACGCTCTCCAAGGGAGTAGGAATCTTATCCACATATGGAACATTATTCTTGGAAGAAGAGGTGAAGAATGATAATTGATAGACAGTAACAATCTTTCCCTCGTGTGGAAATTTCAAAACACGGAAGAGGGTGGGTGGAATGCAAAGCATAGCGTGAGTCCAACTGCAACTGAGTAGAAGGTTCTAATTGAGTTTAGCATCAATGAATTCTACTTTAACATTGATTGTCTTTCCTTTCAATGTGATCAGAAAACTTGCGAGAACACCCAAAGGTTTTGATTCCCTTCCATTAAATGCTTCAATGGAATTTGGCGAGGAATTCAGGGCTGGAGAGCCAATGGCCTTCCAGCACGAAGGTGACATGACACAGGTTGATGCACCTTTGTCCACAATGGCTCAATGGATGTCGATACCATTAACAATGACTTGTATAATGTGTGCAATCTAGTGCGGAAGTCGTGGGACGAAATTCTTTAGATCGAAAGCGAGAAGGCTAGTATCAATAGGATCAACCCCACTGATCGCAGATAATAAATCTTTCTGCTGAGATGGAAAACTCTGGAGTACTTCTAACGCGGACATCACGGATGATGCCTGTGCTAAATCCTCAAAAATAATGTAATTTTGAGCAGCACGAGCATTGGGATTATAAGAAGATTTATGGAGAACACCTTTAGAAGGTGGCCGCACAACGGGTTTAGCACTGGGCCTTTCAATATCAAGAGGACCGGAAACAGGTGGGGGAGGAGGACCATCAGTGATCTCCTTCCTCGTTGCCTAGTGCGACCTTGCATAATCTTTCGACCGAGTAGCAATGGAAACGGATGAAAAACCGTTCATCATGAACACTTGAGAGCCAGATGGAACAGATGATTGAGGTTGCTCAACCATCTGGGTCTGTTGAGATGGAAAAGGTTCTTTAAGAACAACAGGAGTACCCTTAGTGCCTTTGAGCAATTTACTCACTTCAGCCTGTCGAGGACAGTCCTTGGTGTAATTCTCTTCATCATAATCAGACAGGGATACCTCGGCTTATGTTGTGAACCATCATCAACACGCGATTTGGACGAATCTGGTTTCAGGGCATCGGCCTTGGTCTTTCCTTCACCCTTCTTTTTATCTTTAGAAGCCTTATCTGTAGGATTGGCCTGAACAACATTGACCTCTGAGGTTTTACCAGGATTCAAACTAGACTTAGGAGAAATATCATTGGAAGAATTATACTTTTTCTTCCCAAGGTTATAAGAAGAAGACTTACGCGAAGTCTGATACATAGAACCAATAATATCGTCGACGGATGGGGTCGCCGGTGCTTTAGAAGTTCCAGGTCGAGGGGCATCAGTCAAAATATTGTACAATATGCTTGATTGAGAGTAAACGAGATCAAGGTACTGGGCATGAGCAATGGCTTGTTCCTCGGTTACACATGCCCCCATGGCTATGTCTTTCACAATTTGTTTGACAAAGGAGGTAGTAAACCAATGAGTAAGAAGCTGATCAGTAATTTCAAACTTAATCAAGTGATGACGACATCTCCATTCATGAATATGGTCTGAGATATGAGTAGCCTGGTCCTGTTTCACGGAGGTGAGGAGATGCGTCCCGGCTTCATAACGAACTGGTAACTGAAAATGAGTAAGGAATGCCATAGCGAGAGAGTTTAAATCTTGAATGATACCATGAGAAAGCTCAATATACCACTTAGCAGCACCACCAGTAAGAGTCCATTGGAAGAGACGAAGCCAAATGGAATCATCAACCCAAGAGTTAGAGGAACACCACAAGTGGTAAGTCATAACATGTGCTTGGGGGTCTTCTCCAAAATTGCCCTCAAATTTGGGATAATTAGTCGGAATCGGAGGCCAATACGGGTTGTGAAGAATAGGATCATTTTTCAACTTTGACACATCTGGTAACTCCAACGTGGCGAGAAATGGTAGTTGAGGGTTAAAAGGCATAGCAGGTCCTTGATAAGAACCCAAACTTGCATTCCATCCTATTTGAGAAAAAATTTGCTCCCATGGGTTTTGTCCCAAAGGATTTGGACGATATGGGGGATAGGTAGAATAGTTCTATTGATATTGAGGATACTAATTTAGAGCATACCATCGAGGTCCTTGTTGAGGATTTTGCAGTGGAATGTAAGTGTGGCCTTGTGGTTGATTATACGGTAGCTAAGATTGAGGGTGATAAGTAAAACCTTTAGTCGCACTATATATTGGTCAATATTGATGATGAGGATAATAAACGCCTTGGGGTTGAGCTGGTTGTTGATAAGTGGGCCCCTTTTGAGTTGAATAGACAGGGTAAACCAGTTTTTGAACATATTGAACATGCTGCTGAAAAGTAGGACCCTGCTGTGAAGCAGAGTAAAATTGTTGTTGAGCAGATTGAGCCAGTCGTTGGGCTGGTTGAGTAGGTTTCCCCTATGGAGTAGATTGAAATGGATGCTAAGAGCCACTAGGTTTCCCTAGAGGAGGACCATAGGGTTGTCCTTATTTCCGAACATTCGGACCAATTTGAGTATATGATCCCGGTTGTTGGACAAAAGGTTGTTCTTGAGACGAATAGATTTCCCCCTAGGACCATAAGAAGGTCCTGGTAGATACAAAGGTTGACAGGAAGGCCCCTGAGGTTGTCCTTGTTGGACCATGGGCTGGCCTTGTAAAGGTTGGCCCTGTGGACTGTAAGGTTATCCCTGAGGACCGTATACAAATCCCGATTGAGCTGAAGGTTCTCCCTGAAAAGGTTGTCCTTGTGGGCCAGGGGGTTGCACCTGATAAGTCCTCCCAATATCGAGAACGATTTCATAGGGGTCATAAATAGGAACACCACACTCATCCTAATGATTGGGAATAGGAAACGCATAGATGGGGTTACCGAAAACATCATAGTGATGAGGAGTAAGATATGGCAAATAAACAGGATTACCATATTCGTCATAATGGTGCGGCGGAGAGTTCTGTTGATGAATAGAAAATAGATACTCTTCAAAAGTGAGGCCACTAAGTATCCCAGTCGAGGCTGCTGGTGATTGAGTGACCAGCACAGACACAGCTACACAGACAATAGGTTGAACTGGGACAGATGTAACAGCAACTGACAAAGCAGGTGTTGTCGGTGACAATCCTAATGATGGAAGGATTGGACTCCTAGACGGAATAGATGCTACCATGGAGGCAACACTAGAATTAATCTAACCCAAAGACCTATATCCGGTTGGAAGTGACACCGATGGTGAAGACTAAGCAGACAGCTAAGTGGTGTTTTCAGGTAAAATTTGATACTCTTCTGTAGAAACAGGAATTCCATCACTGCCAATAGGACATGATGTGTCCATGTCTGACTCCTCCATAAGATATTCGAAAATACTATGGGGACTAGGAGGTATAACAACAAATAAAAATGGTGATCCCAACATAAGAGGAGGGAATTCTTCCTAGTCCCCAAAACTAGACCAAGCACCCAAGGGAGGCCAATTGAACTCAACTGGCTCGTCAGCGGGAGACTAGGTAGCAAGGGGTAAGACTGACAGGAGAATAGGTTGCTAAAGCTTGGTAGACCTAGAGGATTGAGGAGTTTCAAATGAAATTTTTGGTGAAGGACTACCTCTAGAAGGGAGCGAGGATGAAGAAACCGGTGGTTCCGCCACCATGACTGCTTCTCAACAAGAAGGAAAAATAAAGATCCGAGAAAATACTCAAAAAACCAAGGCAAACAAAAACAAGCCAAGTGTTGAAACTTTTATGGACGTGTGATCGTGGGTAGTTTATTTTACGACACTGAAACCAAACTTTGTTGTTTCATGTTTTAAGAGTCAAGAAGGAAGAAAAAGATGACTCTAGTCACTTTCAATGTTGAACGAGCGCAAAAGGACAAGTGCTCGATGATATTTTCAAATTTAAGGAGTCAGTAAAGATAAAAAATGACTGCTCAGGTAATCTAAGCAAGAGGGTATGCTAGGTTTTCTTGAACTGCCATATACACCTTGGTGATCAAATGAAAGAGAAATTACCAAGGACTTGACATAAGTGCAGGTAGTCTCCCCGAATGTTGTGTTTAGTGTATCATAGTTATAGGGCGGCAGACTCGACTTCCTATGGATAAAAGGATTGCAACCTAGAGGGGTCTCCCTTTATATACTCGATGGTACGGGGAGCACAAGTTCGTACTAGCGTTGTCTGAAGCTAGATGGCGGATGACAGCTACTAGGTTTTAAGACTCCAGAACACATCTCTAACTTAGACCACTAGAATATTTCGTTAGGTTTCAATGTTGCCTTAGGTTAATTGAAATAAATTTTAATGTTGATCTTGGATTAAGTTTCAATTTCCAGGCCTTAACATATGTCGGATATGAAATCTTCCTAAATGCAAAAATATATGTAGAAGGATACCATTTTCGTTCTTTTATCACTCATTAATTTCTCCAGGTTCAAGAGAAATAGTCCGAGGTAACCACAAACCAACTTTTAGGTACATAATCTAGCCAATTTGTACCCAGAGAGGGCTCTCTCTTTAAGTTTTAGCTTTGTTTTTGAAAGATATTAGACTAGTTATGAAAGTTTAGGGATTTTTATTGTGTTTGGGTGATGGAATTCAATAACAGAGGGGTATGACTGAGTATTTTAGGCCATTGGGCTAATGGATTAAAAGAAGATGGCTTAATTGGATTTAGTTTCTTAACAAGGGATGGTTTCACAGGGCAAGGTAATCAAATAGGGAACAATTAACGATTTAAAATGAATGAAATGGAATCAAAATGGGTGAAGGAAAATTAAGAATCCTTCAACATATTCGAAAGAGAGAAATTGAATTATTATTAATAAAGAGCAATTAAGAATTATTTACTAAATAATCAAAATGCATAAACTAGAAAACAGAAGCTATTAAGAGTTCATTGTTTAAGCTAGTTTAGAAGAAAACATTTAGAATAAAAACGATTGAAAACAGATTGCACTTAAGCAGTTTTTGATTTATTCATTTTCGTTAATCATTCATATATGAAACACAAATGGTATAATAAACAAGTATAAAACTCTAAAACATAAGAGATAGATGACTTATTGATCCGTTGTCTGACTCAAGAATCATGTGAAAAGTCTTTTGCATCAATTCTTTATCCAGCTAGCCATACGAAATTTGTCCAATAGCACTTTATTCCAAAATAGTCAATGTTACGTCAAAGTCTAAGAATCCACCCCCAAAAATACTTCCAAGAGTGAAGTATTTATACAAATTCTAAACTAAAATATCTTGAAAAAATATCAAGATTAGTTCACAAATCTCTCCAACTGTTTTACATAAATATAACTTAAGTAAAGGACACTAAAAATAATGCATATATTTGGCATTATTTTTTATGGATAGGTGATGAAAAAGTGGAGAATTCAAATTTGATCCAACTCTTAGTTGATGATGAGGCATCCAAGTCACGAACTACTTTCTTTCTTTGTGCATTATGCTCCAACAATTCTGCAAACTTGGGGTCCAATGATATATTTTTATTTCTCCATCCGTAATATATATGTAAAACATGAAAGAGGTTATTGTGGATTAATATGTTTTTGAGATAAACCTCTTTCAGTTTCCTTAAATTCCTCTCCAGCTGTGCACAATAGGCTCTGTAAAAATATGTGTAAAACAGAGTTTTATACAGTCTGACAAATAGCCTGTAAAGATGTGTATGTATCTCTGATTCTGAAATCACTGTGAAAAATTTGAGATAGGTTGTTGTATATGGGTCTCTTAGGAACAAAAAAATCCTTCCGTTTGGTATGATGTATTTTATATTGGCCACAATATTCTCTGCAAAATGATGACTTAACTGGAATTTTCTGTAAAAAGTGCTTTCCAACATTGTTTAATATTTCCAAAACCATAATAGTTGTTAGACAAGTGAGAGAGGTTTTTT
Organism: Pinus albicaulis; assembly: GCA_034641835.2. NCBI lineage: Eukaryota > Viridiplantae > Streptophyta > Pinopsida > Pinales > Pinaceae > Pinus > Pinus albicaulis. The sequence continues at coordinate 968,449,288 of CM076571.1, read as the reverse complement.
TATATGGTCCTCTTCAGAACATAAACCTCTTTCAGTTTTTCAAAATTCATCTTGGTTTGATCACAATAGTTTCTGCAAAACAATGACTAAAACATGAAATTTCTGCAAAAATGTTCCTTCTTGTTGTGTTTTTCATCTTTTCACTTTTTTGTTCTTTTGACTGTTTTACTTTCACTTTAGAAAAAATTCAATGTTGGTGAAAGTATTTTCATTTCTTTTTACCATTTTACTGCCTCTATGTTTACTTTTACTGTCTACCTTTGACTGCTCTATAACTTCATTTTAACTTTCACTCTGACTTTTACCTGATACACTTTAACCTGTTTGATCCCTGTTTATCCTTTTTGACATTATTTATTGTAGTAAATAACCAAAATTCATCCAAGGATATTTTTACAAAATGTCAAACATGTCTTCCCACCATTGTGCTTTTGGTATTCTGGTTCTTTGAAGCTTTTTCAGGGTCTCATCAATTTCTGTGTACCTGAAAAAGGTACGCTGAATTGGAAACAAGTTCTTTACCTCATGTTCGAGATAAAACAAATTTTCCAAATTGTCATAAAGAATTTTTCCTGTAGGCAACGTGTTTGCTATGGATGAACTTGTCGATGGACTTGCTTGGTTGTCTGCATAAAATGATGAAAATAACATGCACTTGTTTGTTTTATTCACAAAGTCAAGGTTGGCGGGGGTTTTATTATTTGGGACGGATGACGTACGCGGGAAATGACATTTTGTCGTATGTGGAGGGTGGTAAACGGTATGTATCGCACTACTTTTTGGGATGGGTGGTATTCAGCGGAGGGCAAGCGATTCCATACAATACAGGACATGTGGTGCAACATTGTTCAGAAAACCGCTTAGCCATCGCGCGTTATCGTTCGGACGTGGAGGCGCAGCGATATGGACGAAAATCGTAGATCGTGGATTTGTTGATTGAACGGTCGTCGAGAAAGGGAGATGACAGAGAGATAAAGAGCAGGCCCAATGCAATCAAATATAATTTAACCACGTCGGGGCCAACTTGATTGGTGGAGTAGGTTATTAATTAACCATGAGGGTTAATTAATCCCTTTTTATATGGCGGAGTGTTGGGTTGGAAATTCAACCAATTAATCACAATTAATGTAATTATATGGTTATTTTTCAACCAAAGCGGCAGGATAATATATTAATTTGGGAATTTTATTAAAATAATACGAGAAAAGGGTGAATTTGTATAGGGATTTTAAATAATAAAGTTAGAAATTAATATGAAAAAAATGAATGGAAGCGCTAAGTGTAAAAACATTAGGATAATGTATTTAACTTATGCTTTAAACAGGGTTTTTATGAGATATTGCACAATTTTCCTAAGTAAAATAGGATTTTAGTTAGGAAAAGATTTTTAGAATTGAATGAATGACATTATGAATGGTTTTAAGTACTTAGGCTTTTCCAATTATTGGGCCGAGGGTCCGGTCCCTCCAAAAGTCAAGGAAATGCCTTGAGCCCCTCTAATTTTCAAATGCCTTAATACTTAGGGGAAATTAGTGAAACTTTTAGGGAAAAATGAGAAGGGGAGTTAATCATTTGACTTTGTTTTGCTTGAAATTCCTTCAGTGTAATGTCTTCCTTGCATTTGTGATGAAAGTAAGGATTAACACATTTAGAGTCATTATCCATCACATGTAATTCTGTAACATTCTGTACCTACCCTACCTACTTTAACCTAACATTTTTTCTTCTTTGTTAGGGTGCACTTAGACTGGCAAACCCTTATCATACTTTCTTTTCTTTTACATGTAGAAATCTATCTAATTCTAACCTTATTACATCCAAGGGCTCAAATTAAACTATTGAGCTCCTTTTATTTAGTCTACCTATCTACTTATCTGTCGAGATTAAACGGTTTGGTCATATTTTATACTCTATCTCTAAAACATAAAATTCAAACATGAACAAGCCAAGCTTAAGCTGTTTGATTGTTCACTAATAGTGGCATAAGATACTAGTTGCACACAATTTGTTTATTACATAAGAGCAAAAAGTAGTGGCATTTAGACTGGCACACTTTCCTTGGCCTTTCTTTTGGTGGGGTTCATTTTCTTTTACTTTTTTGGCACTTTTTTATTCTTTTCACCCTTAGATTTTTCTTTTACAGTATACCCTCTTGATTTTTTTTAAACTTTTTTGATTTTTTTGACAATATGGAAAACCTTTGAAACAAGGAAAGGTATGAACATATTACATAGCCCATCAAGTCAATCATGATATATGACACCTATTGGTATAGGAGCATAACACTGGCTCCACTTGGGGATGGCTTTTCCTGGTGAAAAGTCAAGAACAACAGGTCAGTTGTCCACAGCCATTGGGCCAATCCAAAACATTCATTTGCTGTGGCTGAAAATCTTGAATTGAATATAGTCCTTTTTTTGCAACCCGAAATCTAATCTGAAACTAAAACAACACACAAAAATTTTCAAACCAACTTAATGAAAAACTAGCTGAAACTTGAAAACTTAAAAAAAAAAAATTCTCAAAATTCTAAGCTTATTGGCACTCATCTACCTACTCAATCTACTATTCAACATCTAGTTAGGTAAAATGAAATAGCCAATGCAACCATTCAAGCATTATGTACTTTGATAGATTTTTTTTCATTTTCTTGTTGATTATCAAAACTGTACTTCTACAACCTATTAGAAACTTGTCAAAAAATGAGAAGATAAGGAAACACTTGATTTCCTTTGTTGACTCTAGAAACTGTACAAAAGGATATTCCAAAATATATACATTGATGTTTAACTAATCTAAACAACTATACATCTATTCTAGATGGCCTCCATGCCATGAATCTGAAATGTTATTTTCTTCTTTATCTCCCTGCAAACTTTCAGATAAGATTTGTGATGATATTCCTACTGATTGTAATGTTTGACTGTTGAAACTTTTATCATCTTGATTCTGTAAATCATAGTTAATTAATAGAGGAATGCTTTGAATGCCTTCAATATTCAACCTATCTGCTATTGGATCCTGAAAAAGTTGGGAAAATGGTTGCAACCTATAGCATATAGGTTTCCATGAGACTTCATAAACTTCAACAAGTTTCTCATCCTTTTCTTTAAATATGTTATACCACATTTCCTTTAAAAGCTGAAATGGTTCAAAAAATAGTGGTATGGAACTTTCTTGTGTCATTTGATCATTTATTTCAATAAGAACTGATAACTACAATTGTGAAACTAAAAAATCTTGATCAATAGTTTCATTATCTTCTTTGTTGTCAATCACAATTCCTAAAGATTGCTGGTTATTCATGGCATGATATTTGCCTCTAATGAAATGAAATGAAGCAAAACAAAGAGGTAAAGAACCTTCACTTATTTCCACATTTTCTGCTTTTTCTTCCTCACTTTCATGGTTTATCTGTATTGGTTGATCATTGTCTTCAATCGGCTGAAACTGAGTTTCTTCATCCCCACAAACTAGCTTCTGATTGCTCTACAAAGTTAGCTTGATTTTGGAGAACATAACTATCATCATAATAATCATACTTAGGAAAATCATCAAAAGAAGGAATGTCATCAAACATACACATTAGATCAACAGATTCCTCTTCCTCATATTGATTTATAAATTCATTTTCTGATTTATGGTAATTTGAATTAAGAGGAATTTTTTCATGGCTATCAACCTCTTCTATTTCTTCATGGTAATTTTGAATAAAAAAATCATCTTTCATAGTGATATCTTGTGTTCTTTCATCTAGTTTTCTTACCAAAAGGCTGAGTTTTACCTCTGCAATATTTTTCTTTTCCTCTTCTTCTGCTTTCAACTTTTCGTGTCTGATTTGCAGATTAACTTCTACATCAACTGCAATATTCTGCATCTGTACAAGTGTTTTTGGATCTCTTTCTCTTAACCAAAATTCTATTTCTGGATCAAAGGCACTTGGATAATGTAAGAGAGCTGAATCATGAGGAGGTCTAATATTTTCTGGCATTGAATAATAAACTTGATTAAATCTGTCAGAAAATTGTTGTATTGTTTCATTTGGATGTCTTTTTAACTGATTATATTCTTCCATGATCACAAAAGGATTAAATTTGATTATCCATCTATCAAGGAAATTTTTGATAAACTGCTGGAAATTTGAGATGCTAGCATTAGGCAGATTGTTGAACCAACTCTTTATTCTATTTTACAAAGAAAAAGCAAAAAGTTTGATTTTAACACCATCTTCATCAATCTCAAACAAATCCAAATAATTCTCAAAATTTTGAATATGTTTTTTTGCAGTGATACCATTCTCTCCAAATCTATGAAGATACTTGTAGTATTTTTTAGGAAAATCATGGAGTATATGAGGTAAAATAAGGGGCTTATATCTATCTGGAACTTTATATGGCACAGGGATATGTACAGGGACTGTAAGACCAATCTTGATTATTTGAGGCTTCTTAATTGGAAAATGATCATCATTAGATTCATAAGAAAGCTGCTCAAAGAGATTAGGAGAATTATTACTTACAATCTTCAAAGGAAAATAATTAAAAACTAATCTAAGATCTTCTATAAAATATAATATACATTGAAAAAATTTCTTAATGAGAAATAACATAATGTATTGGATTAAGATCCAAGTTGAAAGCCTGATCTTTCCATATTGTTCTTTGAAGTTCATTTCTCCAGTGGAGTCTTGATTGTGAAATTGATTTGGAGTCGCCAGGTGGATGATGTTAACCTTTGTGTGTCTGATCATTGTCCACCATCATAGATCAGATCTGAACCTGTAAAATATTTCTGAAGAAAATGTTAGTCATCCCCAGCGGAGTCGCCACTATGTTATCACTCAGTAATTTATCCAAGTTCAAGAGAAATAGTCCAAGGTAACCACAAACCAACTTTTAAGTACAAAATCTAGCCAATCTGTACCCAGAGAGGGCTCTCTCTTTAAGTTTTAGCTTTTTTTTTTTAAAGATATTAGGCTAGTTATGAAAGTTTAGGGATTTTGATTGTGTTTGGGTGATGGAATTCAATAACAGAGGGGTAGGACTGAGTAGTTTAGGCCATTGGGCCAATGGAGTCAAAGAAAATGGCTTAACTGGATTTAGTTTCTTAACAAGGGATGGTTTCACAGAGCAAGGTAATCAAATAGGGAACAATTAAAGATCTAAAATGAATGAAATGGAATCAAAACGGGTGAAGGGAAATTAAGAATCCTTCAACATATTCGAAAGAGGGAACTTGAATGATTATTAATAAAGAGCAATTAATAATTCTTTACTAAATAATCAAAATGCATAAATTAAAAAACAGGAGCTATTAAGAATTCACTGTTTAAGATAGTTTAGAAGAAAACATTTAGAATAACATCGATTGAAAATAGATTGCACTTAAGCACTTTTTTATTTATTCATTTTCATTAATCATTCATATATGAAACACAAATGGTATAATAAACAAGTATAAAACTCTAAAACATAAGAGATAGATGACTTATTGATCCGTTGTCTGAATCAAGAATCATGTGAAAAGTCTTTTGCATCAATTCTTTATCCAGCTAGCCATACAAAATTTGTCCAATAGCACTTTATTCCAAAATAGTCAATGTTACAACAAATTCTAAGAATCCACCCCCAAAAATACTTCCAAGAGTGAAGTATTTATACAAATTCTAAACTAAAATATCTTGAAAAAATATCAAGATTAGTTCACAAATCTCTCCAACTGTTTTACATAAATAGAACTTAAGTAAATGACACTCAAACTAATGCATCTATTTGGAACTATTTTTTATGGATGGGTGGTGACAAAGAGGATAATTCAAATTTTATCCAACTCTTAGTTGATGATGAGGCTTCCAAGTCACTAACTACTTCCTTTCTTTGTGCATTCTTCTCCAACAATTCTGCAAACTTGGGGTCCAATGATATCTTTGTATTTCTCAATTCATAATATATATGTAAAAATCGAATGAGGTTATTGTGGATTGATATGTTTGTGAGATAAAACTCTTTCAGTTTCCTAAAATTCCTCTCCATATGTCCACAATAGGCTCTGTAAAAATGTGTAAAACAGAGTTTTATACAGTCTTAAAAATAATATGTAAATATGTGTATGTATCTCTGATTCTGAACTTAATGTGAAAAAAGTGAGGTAGGTTTTTATAGATGGGTCTCTTAGGAACAAAAACCACCTTCAGTTTTGTATGATGTATTTCTGATTAGCCACAATATTCTCTGCAAAATGATGACTTAACTGAAATTTTCTGCAAAAGGTTCTTTCCAACGTTGTTTAATATTTCCAAAACCATAATAGCTGTTAGAAAAGTGAGAGAGGTTTTTGTAGATGGTCCTCTTAAGAACATAAACCTCCTTCATTTTTTCAAAATACATCTTGTATTGATCACAATATTTTCTGAAAAACAATGACTAAAACATGAAATTTATGCAAAAATGTTCCTTCTTGTTGTGTTTTTCATCTTTTCAATTTTTTGTTCTTTTGACTGTTTTACTTTCACTTTAGAAAAAATTCAATGTTGGTGAAAGTATTTTCATTTCTTTTTACCATTTTACTGCCTCTGTATTTACTTTTACTATTTACCTTTGACTGCTCTATAACTTCATTTTAACTTTCACTCTGACTTTTACCCGATATACTTTAACCTGTTTGATCCTTGTTTATCCTTTTTGCCATTACTTACTGTAGTAAATAACCAAAATTCGTCCAAGGATATTTTTAAAAAATTTCCAACATGTCTTCCCACCATTGTGCTTCTGGTATTCTGGTTCTTTGAAGCTTTCTCAGGGTCTCATCAATTTCTGTGTACCTGAAAAAGGTAGGCTGAATTGGAAACAAGTTCTTTACCTCATGTTCGAGATTAAACAAATTTTTCAAACTGTCATAAAGAATTTTGCCTGTAGGCAACGCTTTTTCTATGGATGAACTTGTCAATGGACTTGCCTGGCTGTCTGCATAAAATGATGAAAATAACGAGCACTTGTTTGTTTTATTCACAAAGTCAAGGTTGACGGGGGTTTTATTATTTCGGACGGATGACGTATGCAGGAAATGACAGTTTGTCATATGTGGAGGGCGGTAAATGGTATGTATCACACTGATTTTGGGGATGGGTGGTATTCAGCGGAGGGCGAGCAATTCCATACAATACACGACACATGGCGCGACACTGTTCAGAAAACCACTTAGCAATCGCGCGTTATCGTTCGGACGTGGAGGCGCAGCGATATGGACGACAACTGTAGATCGTGGATTGGTTGATCGAACGGTCATCGGGAAAGGGAGATGACGGAGAGATAAAGAGCGGGCCCAATGCAATCAAATATAATTTAACCACGTTGGGGGAAATTTGATTGGTGGAGTAGGTTATTAATTAACCATGAGGGTTAATTAATCCCTTTTTATATGGCGGAGTGTCGGGTTGGAAATTCAACCAATTAATCACAATTAATATAATTATATGGTTATTTTTCAACGAAAGGGGCGGGATAATATACTAATTTGGGAATTTTATTAAAATAATACTGGAAAAGGCTGAATTTGTATAGGGATTTTAAATAATAAAGTTAGAAATTAATATGAAAAAAATGAATGGAAGCGCTAAGTCTAAAAAAAATAGGATAATGTATTTAACTTATGCTTTAAACAGGGTTTTTATGAGATATTGCACAATTTCCCTAAGTAAAATAAGATTTTAGTTAGGAAAATATTTTTAGAATTGAATGAATGACATTATGAATGGTTTTAAGTACTTAGGCTTTTCCAATTATTGGGCCAAGGGTCCAGTCCCTCCAAAAGTCAAGGAAATGCCTTGAGCCCCTCTAATTTTCAAATGCCTTAATACTTAGGGGAAATTAGTGAAAATTTTAGGGAAAAATGAGAAGGGGAGTTAATCATTTGACTTTGTTTTGCTTGAAATTCCTTCAGTGTAATGTCTGTCTTGCATTTGTGATGAAAGTAAGGATTAACACATTTGGAGTCATTATCCATCACATGTAATTCTGCAGCATCATCTACCTACCCTACCTACTTTAACCTAGCATTTTTTCTTCTTTATTAGGGTGCACTTAGACTACCAAACCCTTATCACACTTTATTTTCTTTTACATGTAGAAATCTATCTAAGTCTAACCTTATTACATCCAAGGGCTCAGATTAAAATATTGAGCCCCTTTTATTTACTCTACCTATCTACTTATCTGCCGAGATTAAACAATTTGGTCAGATTTTATTCTCTATCTCTAAAACATAAAATTCAAACATGAACAAGCCAAGCTTAAGTTGTTTGATTGTTCACTAATTGTGTCATAAGATACAATTTGCACACAATTTGTTCATTACATAAGAGCAAAAAGTAGTGGCATTTAGACTAGCACACTTTCGTTGGCCTTTCTTTTGGTGGGGTTCATTTTCTTTTACTTTTTTGGCACTTTTTTATTCTTTTCACCCTTATATTTTTCTTTTACGGTAAAGCCTCTTTACCTTTTTTAAATTTTTTGATTTTTTTGACAATATGGAAAACCTTTGCAACAAGGAAAGGTATGAACATATTACATAGCCCATCAAGTCGATCATGATATATGACACCTATTGGTATAGGAGCATAACACTGGCTCCACTTGGGGATGGCTTTTCCTGGTGAAAAGTCAAGAACAGCAGGTCAGTTGTCCTCAACCATTGGGCCAATCCCAAACATTCATTTGTTGTGGCCGAAAATCTTGAATTGAATATAGTCCCTTTTCTGCAACCTGAAATCTGATCTGAAACTAAAACAACACACAAAAATTTTCAAACCAACTTAATGAAAAACTAGCTGAAAATTGAAAACTAAAAAAAAAAAATGCTCAAAATTCTGAGCTTATTGGCACTCATCTACCTATTCAATCTACTATTCAACAGCTGGTTAGGTAAAATGAAATAGCCAATGCAACCATTCAAGTATTATGTACTTTGATGGATTTTTTTTCATTTTCTTGTTGATTATCAAAACTGTACTTCTGCAACCTATTAGAAACTTGTCAAAAAATGAGAAGATAAGGAAACACTTGATTTCCTTTGTTGACCCTAGAAACTGTACAAAAGGATATTCCAAAATATATACACTGATTTTTAACTGATCTAAACAACTGTACATCTGTTCTAGATGGGCCTCCATGCCATGAATCTGAAATGTTATTTTCTTCTTTATCTCCCTGCAAACTTTCAAATAAGATTTGTGATGATATTCCTACTGATTGTAATGTTTGACTGTTGAAACCTTTATCATATTGATTCTGTAAATCATAGTTAGTTAATAGAGGAATTCTTTGAATGCCTTCAATATTCAACATATCTGCTATTGGATCCTGAAAAACTTGGAAAAATGGCTGCAACCTATAGCATATAGGTTTCCATGAGACTTCATAAACTTCAACCAGTTTTTCATCCTTTTCTTTAAATATGTTATACCACATTTCCTTTAAAAGCTGAAATGGTTCAAAAAATAGTGGTATGGAACTTTCTTGTGTCATTTGATCATTTATTTCAATAGGAACTGATAACTGCAATTGTGAAACTAAAAAATATTGATAAATAGTTTCATTATCTTCTTTGTTGTCAATCACAATTCCTAACGATTGTTGATTATTGATGGCATGATAGTTGTCTCTAATGAAATGAAATGAAGCAAAACAAAGCGGTAAAGAACCTTCACTTATTTCCACATTTTATGCTTTTTCTTCCTCACTTTCATGGTTTATTTGTATTGGTTGATCATTGTCTTCAATGGGCTAAAACTGAGTTTCTTCATCCCCACAAACTAGCTTCTGATTGCTCTGCAAAGTTAGCTTGATTTTGGAGAACATAACTATCATCATAATGATCATACTTAGGAAAATCATCGAAAGAAGGAATGTCATCAAACATATGTTATAGCATCATTTCTCACCTTGACATGATTCATGATTGCTTCATGGCTTTTGGGCACCCATTCCTACAGACTTGGACAAATTCACTTAAAAACAGTGTAAAATCCCCCATACGCGACTATGCCCGTGTTTTTCCGCGTGTATACGCGAGTACAGCTAGAATTTTTCGCGTATGCCATTAAAATGATTAAAAAATATATAAAAAATCCCTAATTTCGCGCTGGGTTGATGGTTACTCAGGTAGTTCAACCACCCCAGCCCGTGGCCAACTGTTTCCAACTGCTGAAACTACTTGGAGGGGCTATAAAAAGCCCTCATGTGTATGGCCTAAGGGAGAGAGAGAATTATTGATATTATACTCTATTGGTATTCCCTATCCAAGTCTGATTCCCCGTGCCTCCTGCACTTTCCCAGTTCATTGTAGGAAACCCTTGTTTCCTTGAGATACACATCCCTTTATATGTTATCTCGTGTGCACCAGTTTGGAAGGAGTCTTAGCGAGGCAAGGGCTGGACGGATCCGGACGACGGTCTGCGAAGGCCTTGGAAGGATCAGGTGATCTCTCCACTTGATTACTTTTGTACATGCTATTTATAATACAGAAGTATCATGCTGTTCCCGAAATAAACGTGTTAGTGTATGCTTATATGTATGAGAATATTTTGTTATACAAGCATTCATTATGATTTATTTAATGTTTTATATGAATCTAACATTTAGAGTAGAAATATGCTATACAACCTGTCCTTTGTGCTGGTTTCTTCTTATTTCTCAGGTTAAGAAGGAAGGACAGTTGTAGGGGGTTTGGACCCCACGTGGATCTACTTCAACCGTAGGACCTACGGGTAACTTTCTCATTCTACTCTATTTAGTTTTTCTGAACGTTCATGGTTGTGTGAGTCTCTGTTAAGTAGCATGCCCCTGCTCTGTGGAGGTTGTACCCCAACCAACCTCTAGGGTGAGATTTCCCCGAAACAGAACTGGCGACTCCGCTGGGGATCACATTCTTGTGATTCTCCTGTTGGGTGGTTTCAGTTGTTTGGTAGGATCCCAGCAGTTTTAACTTTCATTTGCAGTCCAGTCTATTTTCTTGCAGTGAGTCTGAAGTCTTGGTGTCTTTTCCAGGCCTATTTCTTTTTGTTTTTTCATTATTTACCTTTGCATACGCTTTTTATTTTGCACACAGTCACGTATACACGCGAGTTTGTCTGAAGGAAACCGCGTATACGCGAGTTTCCCTTAGAACAGACGCGTATGCACGCTGGTTGCACAGCTATGAAGTAGCGTATACCTAGGCAGATTTTGAATTTTTGAGTTTCTTGACTTTTTGGTCCTTTCTGGCTGTGGAGGCCTGTTTTTACAGTGTCTCTGTACTTACTGGAGTGTGAAGGAAGTGGTTTCATGTCTTTTCTCTCTTTCGTTTGAGTGAAAACTAGTCTTTTTGGAAAAGTGTTGTTACTGGTGCTAGCACTTCTGGATTGAGTTCCAAGATCGCTTTTTGAGCATTCTTGGCTGTTCTGCTTTATCAGAACATAGAGCTTCTGCTCACTGACTCGCTCCTATATTTGTGTTGTGCTTCACATTGCGATTTTTTTCTTCGTTTTTTATTGGTTTTCTTGAGTTCCATAGGCTAGGGTTTTGTTGCAACTTTCGAAGAACTTTTCTTGCTTCTTTGGAGTATTTTGTTGCAGCGAGTTTGCACTATTTGTCTAGGCTGATTGGCTGATTTTTTGGTCTTCTCTTGCTCTTATTGATCTTGCTACGAGTTAGCCTTATAAGGTTTGGGAGCATTATTGAAGTTTGTGCTTGAAATTCGGTCCCGTTTTGGTTTGGATTTTGATAGTTGTGCTTGGTCTTTTCGAGCTCTTTCCCTATAAAACAAAAAAGCTCAAAAAACATTTGTTTTGCTTTTTGTTTTTGCATTTCAAAAACTCAAAAAACATTTTGTCTTGTTTTTGTTTTTGTTGTTTCATTTTCATTTTCGTTTTGCCATATCTTTTGGAGCTTTTGTGAAGTTTCTTGCTTCTATTTTTCGGCTTGATTTTGAGGAGGAGTTATCATTTGATTTCTTCTTCTTGCTTTTAAGTGTTTTGGTGTCTTATATTAAGAGTTCTTGTTTCCGAGAACTAGCTTTTTGGGCCATCAAAAAGGAGTTAAAACTGAAGGAGCTTTTTGGGAAATTTCACTATGTTTTAAGAGATGTTTGCATCTTAGGATTTACATGCTTGTAGTCATTTGCATTTAGGTGCATTTCAACATTTAGTTAGCTTCTTAGTTTTTGTGAGTGTGAGTTTGCTTTTTGAAAAGAAAAATACAATTTTTAGTCTCGTAGAACCTGTATAGAGATTACTTTTCATCGAAAGACAAAGAACTGCATTCGCATGTAGTTAAGTTTTTATTAATTTCTTTTGCATCAAAACACCATTGGTTTCATCTCCATATCCTTGTGACTTAATATAACAGCCCTTAAAATAAGCGATTTAATATAAAATCAACTAGCAAGTTTTTCTAAGTGTCAATCACCAACTAGCTAGGTTGTAGGGCCTTGGAATAGGTGAGTGGAGAGTTAACTCTCCAAGGCCGCTCAAACAAACATAGAAGTTGATTAACTGAGAGAAATCCAACTCCGTGAGGTGGACTGGGAAAGCTCTCATCCGAGAGTCAAGCGCGAGGGGAAGTGAAGGTTAAGAAGAGGGATACCCCCCCTCCGATTAGCTGAATCTGACCTCAAGACCGTTCCGCCCAGCTTCTGATACGGATTGGTGTCCATAGTTGTCGTTCCTAGGTTCCACACAGGTGACTGCGGGGGGGAATACCCGTGGTACCTGAGGCAGACGTCGCATCACTTTCAGCAGTACTTCTGGGGGGTGCCCTTGCGAAGCTTGGGTGCTTGAGCTGGCAAAGGCTGTCGTTTGGAGGTCGGGGTAACTGTTTCTGATACCTTCGCTAGTTGTTCTGGGCCCTAATCATCCCAGACTGCTTTCGGGAGGTCTTATACTTCGCTTGCTTGTATTTTGGTGTCCGGTCCTCATCACCTGGAGCAGAAATACTTGGAGGATGTTTGCTTGCTGTATCTCAGGGATTTTTATTTTAGTGAGTGCTCTTTGCTCCTAGCTTGCCTAGCTTTTCACTTTTTTGAGTCTAATTTATAAAAATCTATAAAAGTGGCTGATCAAGCACCTCGACGTTCGAGGAGAATCCGGGGGTTATCTCCCGAGAGTGCAGAGCCTTCTTCGAGAAGGCGTAGGAGCGATTTAGCAGGTGGTTACCACCCTGTAGAGTCTGACGCTGTGGAGAGAGATCCTCCACCAAGGTCTGAAGGTTTCGTGGCTGATTCCGGTGTCGGTTCCGAGAGGAGCGTTCCGCTCACCTCGCGAGTGTTGTTTCCTCAAGAAGAATATTTTCAGATAGAAGATATACCTGAGCCTCCTGCTACAGGTCCATCTCCTCTTCCTCCTGATTATCCGTTTGTTGTTCAGTACATCGGACCGGAGTCTGAGAGACCCCCGGATCTTCCGTATCATTCTTATCTTTCGATGGCCACGACTGGGAACGCGGCTTCTACCGTGAGTGCTGCAGGCATTCAGACTCCTGCTTCTGTTGAAGCAGGGGGTACTATTGCTTCATCTTCGATTGCTTCTAGTGCTGCTGTGTTTGGCTCTGGGTTCACCCAAGCACATGCTTCTCATTCTGGTCCCTTCTGTTCAGGGATGTCCATTAGTGGAAATCCCTCTTTTTCCTTTTCCGCCGGTGCAGCTGGATCTACACCCATGTCTAACATGGCTAGTGGATTAGCTTCGTTTCAGGGTTTCCCCTTTGGGACTGGGCATATTCCCAGTTCCAATCCTTCTTTAGGGTCGTTTCCATTTACGTCCCAGACCCAGAATTTCAACCCTTGGTCTAGGGGGCAAAGTTCGACTACTTTTACGGGATGAAATCCTGTGTTTACAACGGCTGGGGCAGGGAATCAGTTCTTCGCAGGTCATCAAGGGAATGCTTTTTTCCCTTCATCGAGTGCATATCAGACCTTTTCTCCTCTATCTAATGCATGGAACCCCTATCAGGGGCTTTCCTCTTCAGTCAATACTTCAGCGGGGGGAACTGGTCTGGGTTTTGGTAACTCGGCGTGGGGAGGAGGTTCTTCTCCGTTTTCTACGAGTCCTTTCTGGCAGCCTGGTGCCTCATCAAATCCAGGCTATTCTTTTCATAATGTTGGGAATCCATCCCCTCAAGGATGGAATTCTCAGGCTCCGCCTCGCTTACCGTTTCTGGCAACGTTAAACTTGCCAGATTTGTCGAAGTTGACTAATGACCCGATTCGTTATAGTCCGGGGTGGCCTCCGGTCCCAACCAAACTTCCTTCAGACATTCCAAAGTTTGAAGGTAAGAGTGGAGAGGATCCGGCGGACCACATTACCACTTTCCACTTATGGTGCTCTTCAAACTCCCTGATTGATGACTCGATTAGGTTGAGATTATTTCAACGCACCCTAACTGGAAATGCCGCCAAATGGTATATCGAGCTCACTGGGGGAAGTTTCGCCACATTTGGGGAGCTGGATGTCACATTTCTAAACCATTTTCAGTTGCCTGTCAGATATGAGGCTGGGACCGAACTCCTGGCTAATTTTAAGCAGGATGAGGCAACTCACATTTCTGATCACATTCAGGAATGGAGGAGAAGGAAGAGGCTTATCAAAGCCCATATTCCAGGTGAGTTCCTTCTCTAGTGGTTTTTGAAATCGCTTCAGTCAGACATTTCAAAGGATGTATCCCTATCTGGGGTATTTTCCGAGGAGCAGGCCATTTTTAGGGCCCAGCAGTTAGAACTGATCTATTCTCAGTCTGGGGTACTTTATAAGTATTTGCCCAATGCTCCTCGCTCCAAATTGGATTTGTCGAAAACTAAACCTGGTCCGCATGGTGACGGACTTGTCGGATCGGTCAGTAGTGGTGCAGCCAGCCTGCTTTCTCAATTGCAGCAGTTGTCTTTACAATCTGCTCCTTCTGGTCAGGCTGTGCCTGCTGATTCATCACCTTCCCAGTCTTTGTCCATAAATGCTGTCCAAGCTTCTGATCCCAAAGGAAATCAACAATCTGATGGGAAGAAGAAGGGACGAAATAACAAGAAGAAGGGAAAGAACGGGAAGGGCAATGCAAATAAAACCAACGAGCGTGTTGGTGAGGGTCAAAAGGAGAAAAAGAAAGTGAAGTTTCCGTGCAAGCTTTGTGCTGGAGACCATCTCACACACCTTTGCCCGAAAATTCAGGATGCTCAGCGCCTGTTATCTCAGCAAGGTTCTTCTAGTTCCCAGGCTGTGCTAACAAACCCTTTTCCCCAAGGGCAGCAATTAGTTGTTGGCGCGAACCAAAATCCTGGGGCTTCCTCTGGAGGTGCCCAAGAAGGGGAAATTCCATCGAACATCTTTATGATGAGTGCTCACGTGGATGTCGCTACGAGATCCCATGATTATGGCGGAGAGGAATCTTCGAAAGCTAGGGAAGTTCCTGATGCTACTGAGCCGCTTCACATCACGAAGCCAACTGTTGAGTCTATGCCTCGGATGCCAAAAGCATCTTCTAAGCGGTCAACGATTAATCCGAACGTGAGGGCTGCCCAGAACTACTCGATTGTAGAAGATCTGGCGCAGAGTCCTTGTGCTATGTCAGCTTTAGAGGTACTCCAGTCTTGTCCGGCTCAGCGCAGTGCTTTGCTCACTGCCATTGGGGCTATTGATCCAAAAAATTCTCTTCTGATTACTTTTGATATGACTAATTTTAAGAAGAGACTTCCTCATCACATGGCATTTCATATTAGATCGTCGTATCGAAAGACCAATATCTTTCGAACGGTTGTTGATGAGGGTGCTTCTACTTGCGTGATGTCTCTCGCATGTTGGAAGACACTTGGATCTCCCAAAGATGTTCCATCTAGCACTGTTCTTACTGCATTCGATGGTCATTCTCACAGACCCCATGGTATTGTCCCGGCTTTACCCATCTGTGTTGGGGGCAAAACCGTTAACATAGAGGTTGAGGTAGTAGATGCAGCCTTGGACTACAACCTTCTGTTGGGGAGGAACTGGATATATGAGATGGATGCCATTGCATCCTCATTATTTCGAATAGTATGTTTCCCCCACGAAGGGAGGATAGTTACGGTGGATCAACTGGACTGTCCTCCTGTAGACCTGGATGCGCCTTCTGACTCATCTGTTCCTAAGTTGGATAATACTAAGGCGCCTGTTGAGAATCTAGGAGTTGGAATGTATTCTTCCCTGATGGGTTCTTTCGATCTTCCTCCTCCTAAGGTGTCTATTAATGCTATTTCATCCTCAAAGGCTCCCCTTCGAAGAGAGTTCTTTCGAACTCATTATTTTTCGGACCCTTGGACCTTACCTTCCCCTACTACCACATTAGCGGAAGGTCAAGTGGGTGGGATGGCATTTCTTATTTCTGCAGCTGAGATTGCATATCAGTCTATTGTTGACACTGCAGAATCTGATCCAGCTCCTCTTTCACCGGAAGAGTTGGATGGTGATGTGGCTCCGGCTTGGACGCTTACTTCTTCTTCTGCCCAAGATTGTCTAGATACCACTCTTCCATCTGAAGAGGCCATCCTGGAAGCGATGACAGGTATAGATAGACCGTGGGATGATTTGCATCATCGGTCTTACTTCCTACCTGACTTGAGCGAAGTCGAAACAATTTTTCCAAGTCCTCAGTCTCCTGGACCTGTTCACCCAGTCTTGAGCCCTTTAGCACCAGCACAGGTTTATGCTGAAGGGAACATGGCTGTGATCTCTCCTACTATCCCGGTGAACATCTCCAGGAATCCCAATATTGTCGAGAACGTCTTCATTGGAGCTGAATGCTCCCGTGAAGAGGTTCAAATCTATACCGAGCTCTTCAAAGAGTATAGGGATGTATTTGCTTGGTCTTATGAGGAAATGCCTGGCATAGATCCATCTATCGTCCAGCATGAGATCAAGACGTATGAAAACGCTAAGCCGGTCAGGCAAAAACTTCGTCCGGTTAATCCTAGGAAGGCAGCAGCTATCAAAGCTGAAGTTGAAAAGCTACTTAAGGCGGGATTCATTTTCCCAGTTCCTCTGACTGAATGGGTTTCAAACTCCGTTCTGGTAGATAAAAAGCAAGGAACTATTCGAGTGTGCATCGATTTCAGAGACCTGAATAAGGAGTGTCCTAAAGACAATTACCCCACACCTTTCATCGATCATATTATTGACGAGTGTGCCGGTAACGAGATTTTCTCCTTCATGGACGGTTTCTCTGGTTACAATCAAATTACTATCCGTCCAGAAGATCAACATAAGACCGCATTTATTTGTCCCTGGGGTACGTTAGCATATAAGAAAATGCCTTTTGGTCTTAAAAATGCTGGAGCTACCTTTCAGCGGGCCATGTCTTACGCCTTCCACGACATCAAGAAAATTATCGAGGCATACTTAGATGATCTAGCTGCTCATTCTCGAAAGAGGATGGATCATCCTGGTCACCTCCGACAAATATTTGAAAGATGTCGTTTTTATAAAATTCGTTTGAATCCGAACAAGTGCGTTTTCGCGGTAACATCCGGTCGGCTGTTGGGATTTATCGTGTCTAGGGAAGGGATACGGGTAGATCCCTTCAAGGTTGAGGCAATACTTCGGTTGCCTCCCCCGTCTTCAATCCGTCAGCTTCAAAGTCTCCAAGGGAAGTCTAATTTTCTTTGGAGGTTTATCGTCAACTATGCTGAGATTACAAAGGGATATATGAGACTGTTGAAGAAAGGAGTTCCTTTTCTTTGGGACGACTATGCTCAACGCTCATTCGATGCCTTGAAGAAGGCATTGACCTCTGCTCCTTTACTGAGTCCACCTGATTATAGCAGAGATTTTATTTTGTATCTGGCTACAGCAGAATCTACCATCGGTATGGTTCTGGTTCAGGAAGATGATGCTCTTGCAGAGCATGTTATTTACTACCTTAGTCGAGGACTGGTAGGACCTGAACTGCGATACACTCCGATAGAAAAATTAGCCTTAGCAACAGTTCATGCTGTGCAGCGACTCCGGCATTACATTATTCTTCGCAAAACTTATGTCTTGGCAGCTGCCAATCCATTTCAGTTTGTCCTCAGCAGGCGAGTGATTGGGGGCAAATATAATAGATGGATTGTGATATTACAGGAATTTGATCTAGAGTTCATGTCTACCAAATCCAAGAAGTCATTAGTCTTTGCGGAATTGATCTCCGAGTTGCCTTGTGGAGAGGAGATGATCTATGATGAGTCCTTTCCGGACGAACACTTGTTTCTAATCTCTCCACAAGATCCTTGGTATGGGGATATCATTGTGTATCTCCAGACTGCGAAGTTTCCCTCCTCTTTTTCGAAAGATGAGTGTCGTAAGCTGCGTCACTTAGCTAAGAATTATCTGATTATTGGTGATGCTTTGTACCGTCGAGGGGTTGATTCAATCCTAAGACGCTGCTTAACTTTCGAAGAAGCCGAGGCTGTGCTCAATGATTCTCACAGTGGAGCTTGTGGGGGTCATTTATCAGGGCTTGCTACAGCCCAGAAGATTTTGCGTGCTGGCTACTTCTGGCCCTCGATTTTCAAAGATTGTATTGAATCGGTCAAGAAGTGTCATCCTTGTTAGGTGTATACTCGAAAAATGTGCGCTCATCCAGCTCCGCTTTTTCCAGTCGTTACTGTCGGACCCTTTACAAAGTGGGGTATTGATTTTACTACTTGTAACCCGCCTTCGGCAAAAGGTCACAAGTACATTATCGTAGCAGTAGACTACTTTACGAAGTGGGTCAAGGCTATGCCTACTTTTGGGAACGATGGTGAGACTGCAGCTTTGTTCCTTTTCAACCAAGTTATCGCTCGTTTTGGTATACCTAGAGAGATTGTCACTGACCATGGCAGTCATTTTCAGAATAGTATGATGGCTGAGTTGGCTCTCAAATTGGGTTTCCAGCAGGAGCATTCATCTCCCTATTATCCTCAGGCCAATGGGCAAGTGGAAGCCGTGAATAAATCCTTGAAGACAATTCTTCAAAGGACAATTGATAAACATAGATCCAACTGGCATATTATGCTATATCCCGCACTTTGGGCATACAGGACGTCAGTGAAAACTGCAACTGGCTTTACTCCGTTTCAGTTAGTCCACGGGGTGGAATCCGTATTTCCCATTGAATGCGAGATTCCTTCTCTAAATTAGTCGTTGAGCTTCTTCCTCGATACTTAGTCCGGCGTAGTGGCTTCTTCATCTGGAACATCTCGATGAGCAGCGTCGGGATGCTGCCACGATGAATGAAGCGCATAAAAACTGAGTCAAAGTTCAGTACGATAAGGCGATTAAGCCTAGGGTCTTTTCCGAAGGTGACCTTGTTTTGGTCTATGCCCAAGAAAAAGATGCCTTGGGGGCAGGAAAGTTTAAATCGATGTGGTATGGCCCCTATATCGTTAAAAAAGTTCTTAAGAAAGGATCATATACCTTGGTTGACTTCGAAGGGAACGAGTTGCCGGAGCCCCGAAATGGGCTCTATTTGAAGAAGTATTATGCCTAGGCTTTTGGCCTGGCATCTTGCTTTTGTATATAGTAGTTTTTTGCTTTTGTACATATCTGATTGATTTTTCGATTTTTGATGAGTTGGTGATGTTTTTGATCTGCTTTGGCAGGTTGTGTTGGATGTCATGAGTCATTTTGGTTTCGCCGATGGTGCTAGTAGACACACCCGGAACTTAGCTTCCGCGGCTTGGGTGCTTCATTATCCATCCGGTCAGCTGTTAGTATCAAGAGCAGTCTGCATTGGTCCTGCTTCCAATAATATAGCAGAATACACTACAGTAGTTCATCTACTCTCGGAGGCAATATCTTTGGGTGTTGATTCGTTGGTAGTTTTCTTGGACTCCCAGCTAGTGGTGTCGCAGTTGAACAACACTTATCGGGTACGAGATCCATTTTTATTACGATTGTTTTTGAGGGTACGTTTGTTACAAAGGTCATTTCAATTTTTAACATTCATTCATATTCCTCGAGCTGACAATTGGTTTTCTGACTCATTAGCTAATCAAGCATTGGATTGGCATATTAATCATTCAATGCAATAAATTTTTAATCATCAAAAACATCATACATTTGATACATTTATCACATCACATCAAATATCGTTGTATATATATCATCGGAGTGTCAAAAAACTTTACAAAATTTGGATCCATAATCTCGTACAAAACTTGGGCTTATGCCCCATCATGTTTAGTATCAAAAAATATACAGTCATCCAATATATAAAATATGTCTACTCTTGAGGACCCTGCCCAGAAGTCGTGTTCCTATAGAACATAACTGCAGTGGCCACACGGCGGAATAGTCTAACCCAGTCTCGTGGTACTCCTACCACCCGTCTCTGGATGGCCTCAGGCAAGTCCTCCACGGCAGCCATAGGGATTTGGCGGGTCAGTCCCTCCAAGTTTCTCTGCACGGCCTGGAGAGTCCTGTCTGAGTCCACTGTCTCTGCCTCGCCCCTGCGACGCTTATGGCGCGGTAGGCCCTCAGGACGAACTGGTCCAACATCTGAAACATGATCATTTTTAATTGTCAGTCATTATGAATCCAATCAAAAACATGTTTGTTTTCATTTTTTCATACATATTTGAAAAAATCCAAAAAAAAATCATATAAGTCAAAATTTTTTGCAAAACTTACCGACTGCTCCCCATGCTGTGCCAGGTGGAAGTACTAGATCTGGATCTCCTCGGAAATCCATCCCGGCATAGGGATAGTCGTCCACTGCGATGATCTGTTCTCCCCACCATAGGAAGAACTCATCGTCCCACGTGGTCCGGGGTACCTCGCTGCCCCCCAGTCTCTTCATCATGTCTGCCCAACGGGCAATTCTTGGGTCCCGCAGGCTGCTGATAGTCGAGATGACTCTGGGTCTCAAAGCTGGAATCCTCTCAAAGAAGAATGTTGTCAAAATGGTCCCATAGCCAAAGTGTTTAGTTTTGACTTGGCGAATAGAGGTCAGCTGTTGTTTCATGTTCAGTAGCAGGGCTGTGCACCAATCGTAAACATGAGTCAAACACTCTACAGCTATACTCATTTGCATCCTGGACGCCTGATGTAGTGAGGCAGATCCTGCCACTCTGCTGATGGTGAAAAGAGGATCTTCATGTGCAAATCCCTGATATCTCTAATTGCAATCTGCGTTCCAACCTTTTTGGAATTATCTACGCAGTATACGTGGACATAATCTTCCACGGTTAACCCTCCCAGGGGTTTTCCGTGCAGGTCGACTGGTTCTCCCCTCCTAGAGAGTCCAGTGATGAAATATATATCCTCCACTTCTATGCGTAGTGGCATCTGATCAATTATGAAGCAATCCTGATCTGGTTCCCAGTAATTTACGAGCATTTCTAGCAATCGCACATTGCTTTTCATATTGGGCATTTTAAATAATTTGAACAACCCGCAATTTCGGAGGATGTTTTGCGCTGCGCGGTCCTGCATGACCTCTTGGTCTACTGCGCTATGCTCACGTTCCCTCCATGAGATGGTCATCCTGAGAAATTTCATCAAAATTTGCATTAGAAACGCTTTTTTGCAATCGGACCTGCGCATACGCGACTTTCCCTGTGCACAGTCGCGTGTATACGCGACTTGCCTTCATTAAACCCGCGTATGCGCAGATACGCAATTTTTAGCAAGGGTTTCAAAGCAAAAAATCACTTAATTTTAATTTCCAAACGGACAAAATGAATAAACAGGATGATTAAGGAGCCTACCTGAAGTTTCGCTGAATTCCGACGGTCGGTTGTTCTTGATTTGACGAAAGAAGTTTTTAGCTCCAGGGCACTTTTTCCAAATCAGCTATGCAATAATGAACCAATTGAAAGGTAATTTGTCTATTTATGGCTAAAAAGTTGAAAATTTTCGCAAAAATTCCTTATGCTTATTTTTTCAATCTATCTTATGCTGTATAACTCGATTGCTTGGAAGTGCCCAGTTTGGTATGTTTCAGGTACATTTTGACGATTTTGAGATTTTTCCCGATTTTTGATCCATGATTTCCGGCTCTTCACGGCAGGTATATGATCTTCACTGGCATATAGGTTAGGGAATCACTTTCCGTTGCATCTTGCATACTAGCCTCCATACTGATCACTTGCCTTAGGGTCGATCCCATCAGGTCATGAGTATTACACCCATTTCACCCGCCGATTATTTAATCATGACTTGATGGTAGAGCCTTCCTTTACATGGGCTTCCTAGTTAGTTCCTCGCTATCACTTGTTGCCCATGCTGCTTTTTATGTAGGCTCGGGAGTCCTCTTTAGTCCCGCCATGTCTTCCGTGTTGAAGCTTCATTCTTCTCCTTCATCACTTATCATTTTTCTGGCTTATACCCTAGAGGCTCCCTGGTGTCGTTAAGTTGTATTACTGCATTGCATATTGGCTACTTGTTTATCCTGGCCTTTAGCCGGCTTCATTTGGACTCGATGTTTAAGCCAACTTTTGACCTTGACTTTTTGTACAAATTAACCATTGCATGCACTTAGCTATCACGACTTGACACCTTTGTACCCATGGATGGAACGTTCCTCTGAGTATCACTGACCAGTTTTTGCCACCTTGCATTGCGCATAGGATTGTTCCAATCCCAGGAACTAGTGCATCTTCTTTCTTGATACTTGTTCTATCCATTGTACCATAGCATTCTTTTATTCTTTTTCAGGCTTATTATATGAAAAAGACAAAAAAATCAAATATAACAAAAAGAGCGGGAACGGGATGTATCTTCGTTATTTTGATGGCAGTACAGAGTCAATTTGTCGCCCTTGAACAAAGCACATATACTTATATATATTTCCTTCATTTGGGATGGTTCTAGTTTGACCTAGGTTCAGCCTTTACCATGTTTCAATTGTCAGTTCTCCCCCGGTTGGTTATCTCTTCCAATCATATGGAGAGTTTGTTTTGCCTCCTGCAAGACAGACTTATACAGTGTCACTTTTTACTGCCATGGTCATCACAGAGTCGTGCTTTTGTTCAAGGAAAGTCTAGCCTGAGTCGGCCATTCTGCGGTGTCTCTTGACTCATTATTCAGTCGGCCTTCCCGGTCTTGTCAGTATCATGTTCTATCACATCAGATGTTTTGATCTTCTGCTCGTGCTGGTTTGAGAAGGTCCCCATTGACTTCTTGCCGGCGGGTTTGTCTCTTATCGACTACGACACATTGCTCTAAGAGCAAACCTAGAGCCACACCCTGGGCCTATTTCCATCATTGATAGGTGACCTTGTGCTCAGCATTTGATCATCATCATGGGTCTTTGACTGAGTGGTTTCCCCTGTGTTCGACGTCAGCACACATTATCACACTTGGGATTCGTGCAGTACCTTGATTTCCATTTGACCTTATCGGTGGATTTCTCGCCTCTGTGTCAGCTTTCATTATTGGTTGGTTCAGAGGGTTTCTTCCATGCGCTAGCTTCATCTTGTGCATGTCGGAAACGTACTTTGGTTTTGGTTCCATCACTCTACTTCGTCTGATTCCTTCCAAATCTTGGCCTGCGGGTTACACTCGCACTGGACTGATGTGGGATGCCTTAATGCCTTCCTTCCAGCAGATCTTTTCCCATCGACTTCGACTCATTGCTCTGGGAATAAGGTCTAGAGTCTTTTTGTCAGTACCTTAGGGTTTGCAGTCATCAGTGGCAGACTCTTCGCTATCGACAGTGGGGATTCATCATTGCCTCCCGATTGGTAGATTCTTTCAAGTGTTCGACTTCAACTCATTCATTCGCACTTGTTAGATTGTACTGGGGCACCTTGACACTCATTTTCATTATTGGTGGGTTGTCTCGCGTTGGTTAACGGTATACATCATTGACCGGTAATCCAACGATTTCTCACATGGTCGAATTCAGCTCATTTATTCCCATTGTGTAGAATTGTGCCATAGTGATCGGTGAAGACCTCGGGTTGCATCAGCATGTCTCGGTTCACTTTTGACAGTCCTTTCAGTATCTGCTAGTGATGCCGTCCACCCTTATATGTTGCAGTTCAGCACAACAGCATCTTATATGTTGGTCCCCGAGTTGCGTGATTGTACCGTTTGATCCACCTCTTATGATTCGGTACTTGGAGATTCAGTTACTTATTTGATCAGACATCCAGTTGCACCATCTTTGATCAGCTTTCTATATGTGATACTTGGACATTGATTCAGACTTGTATTTCCGAGCCATGCTCAGATGATTCATTGTGTACTTTCAGTTCAGTTATACTTATATACATGTTGGATCCATTCATTACTTTCTATATGATGTATTTTTGACTGAGCATGGGTATGCCCGCCTCAGCATGAGTTGACTCTCTGGTTTCTTTCATTGGTTTTTGGCAGGCTGAAATCTGGTGAAGTCCTCTCTTGTCCTTGCGAAGTTCTTTCTATGTGCATAATACATTTCGGCCATCATGTACCCCTTCTGACCTCATATATTAGGGGGCATTTGTTATAGCATCATTTCTCACCTTGACATGATTCATGATTGCTTCATGGCTTTATGGGCACCCATTCCTACAGACTTGGACAAATTCACTTAAAAACAGTGGAAAATCCTCCATACGCGACTATGCCCGTGTTTTTCCGCGTGTATACGCGAGTACGGCTAGACTTTTCCGCGTATGCCATTTTAATGGTTAAAAAATATATAAAAATCCCTAATTTCGCTCTGGGTTGATGGTTACTCGTGGTTCAACCACCCTAGCCTTCAGGCCAAATCAAGCTCTAACTCACAACCTACTGGAGGGACTATAAAAGCCCTCATGTGTATGGCCTAAGGGAGAGAGAGAATTATTGATATTATACTCTGTTGGTATTCCCTATCCAAGTCTGATTCCCCGTGCCTCCCGCACTTTCCCAGTTCATTGTAGGAAACCCTTGTTTCCTTGAGATACACATCCCTTTATATGTTATCTCGTATGCACCAGTTTGGAAGGAGTCTTAGCGAGGCAAGGGCTGGACGGATCCGGACGACGGTCTGCGAAGGCCTTGGAAGGATCAGGTGATCTCTCCACTTGATTACTTTTGTACATGCTATTTATAATACAGAAGTATCATGTTGTTCCCGAAATAAACGTGTTAGTGTATGCTTATATGTATGAGAATATTTTGTTATACAAGCATTCATTATTATTTATTTAATGTTTTATATGAATCTCACTAACATTTAGAGTAGACATATGCTGTACAACCTGTCCTTTGTGCTGGTTTCTTCTTGTTTCTCAGGTTAAGAAGGAAGGACGGTTGCAGGGGGTTTGGACCCCACGTGGATCTACTTCAACCATAGGACCTACGGGTAACTCTCTCATTTTACTCTATTTAGTTTTTCTGAATGTGCATGGTTGTGTGAGTCTCTGTTAAGTAGCATGCCCCTTCTCTGTGGAGGTTGTACCCCAACCAACCTCTAGGGTGAGATTTCCCCGAAACAACATATAAATTAGATCAGCAGATTCATCTTCCTCATATTGATTTATAAATTCATTTTCTGATCTATGATAATTTGAATTAAGAGGAATTTGTTCATGGCTATCAACCTCTTCTATTTCTTCATGGTGATTTTGAATAAAAAAATAATCTTTCATAGTGATCTCCTATGTTCTTTCATCTATTTTTCTTACCAAAAGGCTGAGTTTTACCTCTGCAATATTTTTCTTTTCCTCTTCTTATGCTTTCAACTTTTCCTGTTTGATTTGCAGATTAACTTCTACATCAACTACAATGTTCTGCATCTGTACAAGTGTTTTTGGATCTCTTTCTCTTAACCGAAATTCTATTTTTGGATCAAAAGCACTTGGATAATGTAAGAGAGCTGAATCATGAGGAGGTCTAATATTTTCTGGCATTGAGAAATAAACTTGATTAAATCTGTCAGAAAATTGTTGTGTTGTTTCATTTGGATGTCTTTTTAACTGATTATATTCTTCCATGATCACAAAAGGATTAACTTTGATTATCCATCTATCAAGGAAAATTTTGATAAACTGCTGGAAATTTGAGATGCTAGCATTAGACATATTTTTGAACCAACTCTTTATTCTATTTTGCAAAGAAAGAGAAAAAAGTTTGATTTTAACATCATCTTCATCAATCTCAAATAAATCCAAATAATTCTCAAAACCTTCAATATGTTTTTTGGAAGTGATACCATTCTCTCCATCAAATCTAGGAAGATACTTGTAGTATTTTTTAGGAAAATCATGGAGTATAGGAGGTAAAATAAGGGGCTTATATCTATCTGGAACTTTATATGGCACAGGGATATGTACAGGGATTGTAAGACCTGTCTTGATTATTTGAGGCTTCTTAATTGGAAAATGATCATCATTATATTCATAAGAAAGCTGCTCAAAGAGATTAGGAGAATTATTACTTACAATCTTCAAAGGAAAATAATTAAAAACTAATCTAAGATCTTCTATAAAATACAATATATATTGAAAAAATTTCTTAATGAGAAAGAACATAATGTCTTGGATTAAGATCCAAGTTGAAAGCCTGATCTTTCCATATTGTTCTTTGAGGTTCATTCCTCCAGTGGAGTCTTGATTTTGAAATTGATTTGGAGTCGCCAGGTGGATGATGTTAACCTTTGCGTGTCTGATCACTGTCCACCATCATAGATCAGATCTGAACCTGTCAAATATTTTTGAAGAAAAGGTTAGTAATCCCCAGTGGAGTCGCCACTATGTTATCACTCAGTAATTTCTCCAGGTTCAAGAGAAATAGTCCGAGGTAACCACAAACCAACTTTTAGGTATAGAATCTAGCCAATCTGTACCTAGAGAGGGATCTCTCTTTAAGTTTTAGCTTTTTTTTTGAAAGATATTAGGCTAATTATGAAAGTTTAGGGATTTTGATTGTGTTTGGGTGATGGAATTCAATAACAGAGGGGTAGGACTGAGTATTTTAGGCCATTGGTATAATGGAGTCAAAGAATATGGCTTAACTGGATTTAGTTTCTTAACAAGGGATGGTTTCACAGGGCAAGGTAATCAAATAGGGAACAATTAAAGATATAAAATGAATGAAATGGACTTAAAATGGGTGAAGGGAAATTAAGAATCCTTCAACATATTCGAAAGAGGGAACTTGAATGATTATTAATAAAGAGCAATTAAGAATTCTTTACTAAATAATCAAAATGCATAAACTAGAAAACAGGAGCTATTAAGAATTCACTGTTTAAGCTAATTTAGAAGAAAACATTTAGAATAACAATGATTGAAAATAGATTGCAGTTAAGCAGTTTTTGATTTATTAATTTTCGTTAATCATTCATATATGAAACACAAATGGTATAATAAACAAGTATAAAACTCTAAAACATAAGAGATAGATGACTTATTGATCCGTTGTCTGACTCAAGAATCTTGTGAAAAGTCTTTTGCATCAATTCTTTATGCAGCTAGCCATACAAAATTTGTCCAATAGCAATTTATTCCAAAATATTCAATGTTACATCAAAGTCTAAGAATACATCCCCAAAAATACTTCCAAGAGTGAAGTATTTATACAAATTCTAAACTAAAATATCTTGAAAAAATATCAAGATTAGTTCATAAATCTCTCCAACTGTTTTACATAAATAGAACTTAAGTAAATGACACTCAAACTAATGCATCTATTTGGCACTATTTTTTATGGATAGGTGATGACAAAGAGGAGAATTCAAATTTGATCCAACTCTTAGTTGATGATGAGGCATCCAAGTCACTAACTACTTCCTTTCTTTGTGCATTCTTCTCCAACAATTCTGCAAACTTGGGGTCCAATGATATATTTTTATTTCTCAATCCGTAATAGATATGTAAAAGTGAAAATTTTTATTGTGGATTAATATGTTTGTGAGATAAACCTCTTCCAGTTTCCTAACATTCCTCTCCAACTATGCACAATAGGCTCTGTAAAAATATATGTAAAACAAAGTTTTATACAGTCTGGAAAACAGTATGTAAAGATGTGTATGTATCTCTGATTCTGAAATTACTGTTCAAAAAGTGAGATAGGTTTTTTTAGATAGGCCTCTTAGGAACAAAAACCTCCTTCAGTTTTTTATGATGTATTTCGGATTGGCCACAATATTCTCTATAAAATGATGAATTAACTAAATTTTTTTGCAAAAAGTGTTTTCCAACGTTGTTTAATATTTTCAAAACCATAATAGTTGTTAGAAAAGTGAGAGATTTTTTTGTAGATGGTCCTCTTAAGAACATAAAAATCCTTCAGTTTTTCAAAATTCATCTTGTATTGATCACAATATTTTCTGAAAAACAATGACTAAAACATGAAATTTCTGCAAAAATGTTCCTTCTTGTTGTGTTTTTCATCTTTTCAATTTTTTGTTCTTTTGACTGTTTTACTTTCACTTTAGAAAAATTCAATGTTGGTGAAAGTATTTTCATTTATTTTTACCATTTTACTACCTCTGTATTTACTTTTACTGTTTACCTTTGACTGCTCTGTAACTTCATTTTAACTTTCACTCTGACTTTTACCTGATACACTTTAACCTGTTTGATCCCTGTTTACCCTTTTTTCCATTACTTACTGTAGTAAATAACCAAAATTCATACAAAGATATTTTTACAAAATGTCCAACATGTCTTCCCACCATTGTGCTTCTGGTATTATGGTTCTTTGAAGCTTTCTCAGGGTCTCATCAGTTTCTATGTACCTGAAAAAGGTAGGCTGAATTGGAAACAAGTTCTTTACCTCATGTTCGAGATAAAACAAATTTTCCAAACTGTCATAAAGAATTTTTCCTGTAGGCAACAATTTTGCTGTAGATGAAATTGTTAAGGGAATTTCCTGGTTGTCTGCATAAAATGATGAAAATAACGTGCACTTGTTTGTTTTATTCACAAAGTCAAGGTTGGCGGGGGTTTTATTATTTCAGACGGATGACGTATGTGGGAAATGACAGTTTGTCGTATGTGGAGGGAGGTAAATGGTATGTATCGCGCTGCTTTTGGGGATGGGTGGTATTCAACGAAGGGCGAGTGATTCCATGCAATACACGACAGTGGCGTGGCACTGTTCAGAAAACCGCTTAGCCATCGCGTGTTATCGTTTGGACGTGGAGGCAGAGCGATATGGACGACAACCGTAGATCGTGGATTGGTTGATCGAACGGTCGTTGGGAAAGGGAGATGACGGAGAGATAAAGAGCGGGCCCAATGCAATCAAATATAATTTAACCACGTCGGGGGTGATTTGATTGGTGGAGTAGGTTATTAATTAACCATGAGGGTTAATTAATCCCTTTTTATATGGTGGAGTGTCGGGTTGGAAATTCAACCAATTAATCACAATTAATATAATTATATGGTTATTTTTCAACAAAAGGGGCAGGATAATATATTAATTTGGGAATTTTATTAAAATAATACGGGAAAAGGGTGAATTTGTATAGGGATTTTAAATAATAAAGTTAGAAATTAATATGAAAGAAATGAATCGAAGCGCTTAGTGTAAAAACATTAGGATAATGTATTTAACTTATACTTTAAACAGGGTTTTTATGAGATATTGCACAATTTTCCTACGTAAAATAGGATTTTAGTTAGGAAAATATTTTTAGAATTGAATGAATGACATTATGAATGGTTTTAAGTACTTGGGCTTTTCTGATTAATGGGCCGAGGGTCCGGTCCCTTCAAAATTCAAGGAAATGCCTTGAGCCCCTCTAATTTTCAAATGCCTTAAAACTTAGGGGAAATTAGTGAAACTTTTAGGGAAAAATGAGAAGGGGAGTTAATAATTTGACTTTGTTTTGCTTGAAATTCCTTCAGTGTAATGTCTGTCTTGCATTTGTGATGAAAGTAAGGATTAACACATTTAGATTCATTATCCATCACATGTAATTCTGCAACATCATCTACCTACCCTACCTACTTTAACCTAGCATTTTTTCTTCTTTATTAGGGTGCACTTAGACTGGCAAACCCTTATCACACCTTCTTTTCTTTTACATGTAGAAATCTATCTAAGTCTAACCTTATTACATCCAAGGGCTCAGATTAAACTATTGAGCTCCTTTTATTTACTCTACCTATCTACTTATCTGCCGAGATTAAAAAGTTTGGTCAGATTTTATTCTCTATCTCTAAAACATAAAATTCAAACATGAACAAGCCAAGCTTAAGCTGTTTGACTGTTCACTAATTGTGGCATAAGATACAAGTTGCACACAATTTGTTTATTACATAAGAGCAAAAATTAGTGGCATTTAGACTGGCACACTTTCCTTGGCCTTTCTTTTGGTGGGGTTCATTTTCTTTTACATTTTTGGCCATTTTTTATTCTTTTCACCCTTAGATTTTTCTTTTAGGGTATACCCTCTTTACATTTTTTAAAATTTTTAATTTTTTTGACAATATGGAAAACCTTTGCAACAAGGAAAGGTATGAACATATTACATATCCCATCAATTCAATCATGATATATGACACCTATTGGTATAGGAGCATAACACTGGCTCCACTTCGGGATGGCTTTTCCTCGTGAAAAGTCAAGAACAACAGGTCAGTTGTCCTCAGCCATTGGGCCAATCCTAAACATTCATTTGCTGTGGCTAAAAATCTTGAATTGAATATAGTCTTTTTTCTGCAAACTGAAATCTGATCTGAAACTAAAACAATACACAAAAATTTTCAAACCAACTTAATGAAAACCTAGCTGAAAATTGAAAACTAAAAAAAAAAAAAATGCTCAAAATTCTAAGCTTATTGGCACTCATCTACCTACTCAATCTATTGTTCAACTGCTGGTTAGGTAAAATGAAATAGCCAATGCCACCATTCAAACATTATGTACTTTGACAGATTTTGCTGCATTTTCTTGTTGATTATGAAAACTGTACTTCTGCAACCTATTAGAAACTTGTCAAAAAATGAGAGGATAAGGAAACACTTGATTTCCTTTGTTGACTCTAGAAACTGTACAAAAGGATCTTCCAAAATATATACACTGATGTTTAACTAATCTAAACAACTGTACATCTGTTCTAGATGGCCTCCATGCCATGAATCTGAAATTTTATTTTCTTCTTTATCCCCCTGCAAACTTTCAGATAATATTTGTGATGATATTCCTACTAATTGTAATGTTTGACTGTTGCAACCTTTATCATCTTGATTATGTAAATCATATTTATTTAATAGAGGAATGCTTTGAATGCCTTCAATATTCATCATATCTGTTATTGGATCTTGAAAAACTTGGGGAAATGGCTGCAACCTATAGCATATAGGTTTCCATGAGACTTCATAAACTTCAACAAGTTTCTCATCCTTTTCTTTAAATATGTTATACCACATTTCCTTTAAAAGCTGAAATGGTTCAAAAAATAGTGGTATGGAACTTTCTTGTGTCATTTGATCATTTATTTCAATAGGAACTGATAACTGCAATTGTGAAACTAAAAAATATTGATAAATAGTTTCATTATCTTCTTTGTTGTCAATCACAATTCCTAAAGATTGCTAATTATTGATGGCATGATAGTTGTCTCTAATGGAATGAAATGATGCAAAACAAAGTGGTAAAGAACCTTCACTTATTTCCACATTTTCTGCTTTTTATTCCTCACTTTCATGGTTTATCTATATTGGTTGATCATTGTCTTCAATCAGCTGAAATTGAGTTTCTTCATCCCCACAAACTAGCTTCTGATTGCTCTGTAAAGTTAGCTTGAGTTTGGAGAACATAACTATCATCATAATGATCATACTTAGGAAAATCGTCAAAATACGGAATGTCATCAAACATACACATTAGATTAGCAGATTCCTCTTCGTCATATTGATTTATAAATTCATTTTCTGATCTATGATAGTTTGAATTAAGAGGAATTTTTTCATGTCTATCAACCTCTTCTATTTCTTCATGGTGATTTTGAATAAAAAAATCATCTTTCATAGTGATCTCCTGTGTTCTTTCATCTAGTTTTCTTACCAAAAGGCTGAGTTTTACCTCTGCAATATTTTTCTTTTCCTCTTCTTTTTCTTTCAACTTTTCCTGTCTGATTTGCAGATTAACTTCGACATCAAATGCAATGTTCTGCATCTGTACAAGTTTTTTTGTATCTCTTTCTCTTAACCGAAATTCTATTTCTGGATCAAAGGCACTTGGATAATGTAAGAGAGTTGAATCATGAGGAGGTCTAATATTTTCTGGCATTGAATAATAAAATTGATTAAATCTGTCAGAAAATTGTTGTATTCTTTCATTTGGATGTCTTTTTAACAGATTATATTCTTCCATGATCACAAAAGGATTAACTTTTATTATCCATCTATCAAGGAAAATTTTGATAAACTGCTGGAAATTTGAGATGCTAGCATTAGGCAGATTTTTGAACCAACTCTTTATTCTATTTTGCAAAGAAAGAGCAAAAAGTCTGATTTTAACATCATCTTCATCAATCTCAAATAAATCCAAATAATTCTCAAAACCTTGAATATGTTTTTTGGAAGTGATACCATTCTCTCCATCAAATCTAGGAAGATACTTGTAGTATTTTTTAGGAAAATCATGGAGTATAGGAGGTAAAATAAGGGGCTTATATCTATCTGGAATTTTATATGGCATAGGGATATGTACAGGGATTGTAAGATCAGTCTTGATTGGAAAATGATCATCATTAGATTCATAAGAAAGCTGCTCAAAGATATTAGGCGAATTATTACTTACAATCTTCAAAGGAAAATAATTAAAAAATAATCTAAGATCTTCTATAAAATACAATATATATTGAAAAAATTTCTTAATGAGAAAGAACATAATGTCATGGATTAATATCCAAGTTGAAAGCCTGATCTTTCCATATTGTTCTTTGAGGTTCATTCCTCCAGTGGAGTCTTGATTGTGAAATTGATTTGGAGTCGCCAGGTGGATGATGTTAACCTTTGTGTGTCTGATCATTGTCCACCATCATAGATCAAATCTGAACCTGTAAAATATTTCTGAAGAAAAGGTTAGTCATCCCCAGCGGAGTCGCCACTATGTTATCACTTAGTAATTTCTCCAAGTTCAAGAGAAATAGTCCAAGGTAACCACAAACCAACTTTTAGGTACATAATCTAGCCAATCTGTACCCAGAGATGGCTCTCTCTTTAAGTTTTAGCTTTGTTTTTGAAAGATATTAGGCTAATTATGAAATTTTATGGATTTTGATTGTGTTTGGGTGATGGAATTCAATAACAGAGGGGTAGTACTGAGTAGTTTAGGCCATTGGGCTAATGGAGTCAAAGAAGATGGATTACCTGGATTTAGTTTCTTAACAAGGGATGGTTTCACAAGACAAGGTAATCAAATAGAGAACAATTAAAGATCTAAAATGAATGAAATTGACTCAAAATGGGTGAAGGGAAATTAAGAATCCTTCAACATCTTCGAAAGAGGGAAATTGAATGATTATTAATAAATATCAATTAATAATTCTTTACTAAATAATCAAAATGAATAAACTAGAAAACAGGAGCTATTAAGAATTCACTGTTTAAGCTAGTTTAGAAGAAAACATTTAGAATAACAATGATTAAAAACATATTGCACTTAAGCACCTTTTGATTTATTCCTTTTCGTTTATCATTCAGATATGAAACACAAATGGTATAATAAACAAGTATAAAACTCTAAAACATAAGAGATAGATGACTTATTGATCCGTTGTCTGATTCAAGAATCCTGTGAAAAGTCTTTTGCATCAATTCTTTATCCAACTAGCCATATGAAATTTGTCCAATAGCAATTTATTCCAAAATAGTCAATGTTACATCAAAGTCTAAGAATACACCCCCAAAAATACTTCCAAGAGTGAAGTATTTATACAAATTCCAAACTAAAATATCTTGAAAAAATATCAAGATTAGTTCACAAATCTCTCCAACTGTTTTACATATATAGAACTTAAGTAAATGACACTCAAACTAATAAATATATTTGGCACTATTTTTTATTGATAGGTGATGAAAAAGAAGAGAATTCAAATTTGATCCAACTCTTAGTTGATGATGAGGCATATAAGTCACTAACTACTTCCTTTCTTTGTGCATTCTGCTCCAACAATTCTGCAAACTTGGGGTCCAATGATATCTTTGTATTTCTCAATCCATAATAGATATGTAAAAGGTGAACAAGGTTATTGTGGATTAATATGTTGGTGAGATAAAATTCTTTCATTTTCCTAAAATTACTCTCCAGCGGTGCACAATAGGCTCTGTAACAATATGTGTAAAATAGAGTTTTATACAGTCTGAAAAATAGCCTGTAAAGATGTGTATGTATCTCTGATTCTGAAATCACTATGCAAAAAGTGAAATAATTTTTTGTAGATGGGTCTCTTAAGAACAAAAACCTCCTTCAGTTTTGTATGATGTATTTCGGATTGGCCACAATATTCTCTGTAAAATGATGACTTAACTATAATGTTCTGCAAAAAGTGCTTTCCAACGTTGTTTAATATTTCCAAAACCATAATAGATGTTAGAAAAGTGAGAGAGGTTTTTGTAGATGTTCCTCTTAAGAACATAAACCTCCTTCAGTTTTTCAAAATTCATCTTGGATTGATCACAATAGTTTCTGCAAAACAATGACTAAAACATGAAATTTCTGCAAAAATGTTCCTTCTTGTTGTGTTTTTCATCTTTTCACTTTTTTTGTTCTTTTGACTATTTTACTTTCACTTTAAATAAAATTCAATGTTGGTGAAAGTATTTTCATTTCTTTTTACCATTTTACTACCTCTGTATTTATTTTTACTGTTTACCTTTGACTGCTCTAT
This sequence comes from Pinus albicaulis, assembly GCA_034641835.2. Classification (NCBI taxonomy): domain Eukaryota; kingdom Viridiplantae; phylum Streptophyta; class Pinopsida; order Pinales; family Pinaceae; genus Pinus; species Pinus albicaulis. The sequence goes on along the minus strand of CM076571.1, from coordinate 968,414,507 downwards.
AACTTCATTTTAACTTTCACTCTGACTTTTACCTGATACACTTTAACCTATTTGATCCCTGTTTATCCTTTTTGCCATTACTTACCGTAGTAAAAAACCAAAATTCATCCAAGGATATTTTTACAAAATGTCCAACATGTCTTCCCACCATTGTGCTTCTGGTATTTTGGTTCTTTGAAGCTTTCTCAGGGTCTCATCAGTTTCTATGTACCTGAAAAAGGTAGGCTGAATTGGAAACAAGTTCTTTACCTCATGTTCGAGATAAAAAAAAAAATTTCCAAACTGTCATAAAGAATTTTTCCTGTAGGAAATTCTTTTGCTGTGGATGAACTTGTCGATGGACTTGCTTGGTTGTCTGCATTAAATGATGAAAATAACATTCACTTGTTTGTTTTATTCACAAAGTCAAGGTTGGTGGGGGTTTTATTATTTCGGACGGATGACGTACGCGGGAAATGAAAGTTTGTCGTATGTGGAGGGCGGTAAACGGTATGTATTGCACTGCTTTTGGGGATGAGTGGTATTCAGCGGAGGGCGAGCGATTCCATACAATACACGACACGTGGCACGGCACTGTTCAGAAAACCGCTTAGCCATTGCGCGTTATCGTTCAGACGTGGAGGCGCAGCGATATGGATGACAACCATAGATCGTGGATTGGTTGATCGAACTGTTGTTGGGAAAGGGAGATGACGGAAAGATAAAGAGCGGGCCCAATGCAATCAAATATAATTTAACCACGTCGAGGGCGATTTGATTGGTGGAGTAGATTATTAATTAACGATGAGGGTTAATTAATCCCTTTTTATATGGCGGAGTGTCGGGTTGGAAATTCAACCAATTAATCACAATTAATATAGTTATATGGTTATTTTTCAACCAAAGGGGTGGGATAATATATTAATTTGGGAATTTTATTAAAATAATATGGGAAAAGGGTGAATTTGTATAGGGATTTTAAATAATAAAGTTAGAAATTAATATGAAAAAAATGAATGGAAGCGCTAAGTGTAAAAACATTAGGATAATGTATTTAACTTATGTTTTAAACAGGGTTTTTATGAGATATTGCACAATTTTCCTAAGTAAAATAGGATTTTAGTTAGGAAAATATTTTTAGAATTGAATGAATGACATTATGAATGGTTTTAAGTACTTAGTTTTTTCCAATTATTGGGCCGAGGGTCTGGTCCCTCCAAAAGTCAAGGAAATGCCTTGAGCCCCTCTAATTTTCAAATGCCTTAATACTTAGGGGAAATTAGTGAAACTTTTAGGGAAAAATGAGAAGGGGAGTTAATCATTTGAATTTGTTTTGCTTGAAATTCCTTCAGTGTAATGTATGCCTTGAATTTGTGATGAAAGTAAGGATTAACACATTTAGAGTCATTATCCATCACATTTAATTCTGCAACATCATCTACCTACCCTACCTACTTTAACCTAGTATTTTTTCTTCTTTATTAGGGTGCACTTAGACTGCCAAACCCTTATCACACTTTCTTTTCTTTTACATGTAGAAATATATCTAAGTCTAAACTTATTACATCCAAGGGCTTAGATTAAACTATTGATCTCCTTTTATTTACTCTACCTATCTACTTATCTTTCGAGATTAAACAGTTTGGTTAGATTTTATTCTCTATCTCTAAAACATAAAATTCAAACATGAACAAGCCAAGCTTAAACTATTTGACTGTTCAATAATTTTTGCATAAGATACAAGTTGCACACAATTTGTTTATTACATAAGAGCAAAAATTAGTGGCATTTAGACTGGCAAACTTTCCTTGGCCTTTCTTTTGGTGTGGTTCATTTTCTTTTACTTTTTTGGCCATTTTTTTTTCTTTTCACCCTTAGATTTTTATTTTAGGGTATACCCTCTTTACATTTTTACATTTTATTTATTTATTTGACAATATGGAAAACCTTTGCAACAAGGAAAGGTATGAACATATTACATAGCCCATTAAGTCAATCATGATATATGACACCTATTAGTATAGGAGCATGACATGCTCAATGAAGGCTATCTATGAGAAGGAAAGAAAACTTTCAAGAAATAGCGAATACTGAAATCATGTGAAAACATCCACTAATGCATCTAATTCAATCTTACAGAAAACCAAAAACTCTTTCCTAGCCGATGCAATGCTAGTTATGCGAAAGAACGTTTCATTTTCAAAGAAAAAAGAAATGCAATAATTTTTTTTTTCAATGCAATAGAGCAAACAATGCACTAATTGACATCAAAAACAAAACTAAACACTAGATTGAGAGAGAGAACGTAAAAGTTGAAACAGAATGAATCCTCCAACATCAAATAAACACAACAAGACCCAAACCAATGCTACAAACTTTTCAAATCAAAGGGAAATCTCAAAAATGACCCATGCAAGCAGTGTAATCGGTGCTTGGAGTAAGAGGAAGAAAAATAAAACAAGAAAGGCAATGATCATTCAACCAATGAACATACTCAACAGGATCAAAGAGACCAAGAGAAATTAAACAGGGAACGAATTCAAAAACTATCAAGAAAATCGATCTCCAAACAAAAGGGTTAGTGCACCAAGGCACTTAGAAACCATAAGACCTCAAGTCACACTGATAAGAAATGGACAAACAACTGTAGAAAAGGAGCTTGCAGCAATCAAAGACCTTCCAAAACACTTCAATTACTCTCAAGAAGACCTAGAAACAAAGAAAAATGACCAAAAACTCATGAACAGATCACACCCAAAAACTCACAGGGGTCAGCGCGACTGTGAGGTGGTATTCAGCGCCAAACAAGGGATGGCGTGAGTGCTACAAAAGCAACATGCACCAATCAGCATGACTATTTAGGGGAAAACCATGCCAAGCTAGTTAACCAATGAAAAAAGGAAAAGCATCAACAGAGCAGAGGTCAATCTTGACACTCTGGGGCTGAACAAGAGTTTGAAGCACATTTAAACAACCAGAAAAGGTAAACAACAAGAAAAAAAATCCAAAAAACGACCCAACAAGATCAAAGAAAAACTCACACTAATCCCCAGTGGAGTCGCCAACTTGTTATGTAGTTAAATCCTCTCTGCGGACAGAGACTATCCCTCTAGCCCTAGGGTGGGTCTAGTGATAAGGAATCATGCTAAGGTGTAGGTTCCTAGATATTCGAATGAAAGAGGATGTGATAAGATAGCCTACCTGTGGTCCAATGCTGTTGTCAGAAATCGTAGTGGTGATGGGAACCTCTCACTCCTGATCGAAGGCAAATCACAATCCCTCTGCTTATCGCACTTGGACACCTACACAATGATCAGAAAATGACAACCACATTCCACATACTAATTTCATCCAAAATCTACTAATCAGTTAGAGAGGACTAGCATATTTCATTTGATAAAGATAAAACACAGGACGGGAACCATACAATAGTCACTTATATTAATAGGTAGAAAGAAGAGATACAACCATGCTCTGACATTGCGGTCTCCTCTAGTGGGGCTCAGATGAAGCACGTCTCAAAGCTCGTCGTGGAATTCGGATGGGATAAAGGCCCTCTTGATGGATTTCTCCCTCATTCTACCTTCTCAATAACTCAATTATTCAACTATAGCTTGGTCTTTCAAGTCCAGCACTTCAGCTGTATAATTCTCTTTGTTTAGCTTCAGCTACAGCTAGTTCAACTAGTTTAGCTAGTTTTCATAAAGAGAGAAGGCTTGTTTATATAGAGGCAAAGGAGGAGGTTGGTATCCCTACAAAGGTGGGAGGGAGTAGGAGTGTTCCAAGGGAGGTGGAAAATACTAACTAAAGGAGGGATCCCGTGGTTGTTTCAATTCAACCACTCCCAATGACTCATCCCCTAGGTGGTTTGAATGGAACATCCACCTCTATTTTTTTTTTAAATTTCATAAATAGCTTGGCACAGGCATTACACTGGGATAGAGCGCCAAGTGGCGTAGGCTTAGTGTAAAATTCCTAGGTCGGCGCGAGGAGGTAAAGGGCTACTCGCGCCAAGGAAAAAATAGGGATTTTCACAGCTTTGCTTAAGGAAATTTCAACAAGAAGAATGTTTCCTTCATTAAAAGGGATGCAAGGATGTACTTTGCAAAGCATGACACTGTGAAACTATCATAGAAATGACCCTCCAATGTGTGAGTTGTGGATTGTAGGGACAGTGACGAAATGTTGTGTAACAGGCACAACAAGCAGACAAAAGTCCAATTTAAAACAAAATAACACTTTGCATCACATCAATTGGAATTGATACATAAAGATCTATGTGGTCCTGTGAGAACAAAAGGCTTAGATGGATAATTATATTTCATGTTAATGATAGATAACTATAGCAGGATGATAACCGTTAGTTTCCTAAAGAAAAAATCTAGAATTTGAGTGCTTTAAGGTCTACAAGGAGTTGGTCGAAAATGAAACTGATTTGAAAATAAAGTGTCTAAGATCAAATAATAGTGGAGAATTCACTTCCAAATTATTTCAACAATACTGTGATGAAAATAGAATAAAAGCACAAACACCTTAGCAAAATGGAGTTGCTGAAAGAAAGAACTGAATTGTACAGGAAATGGGTATAACAATGTTGAAGGACTCAAAATTAGATAAAAAAATTTGGGTTCAAGCAATTGATACGAAAATATTCATTATCAACCGAAGTATTCTCAAAAATAATTGCAACAACACCCCATATGAACTATGGAAAGGAAAACCAGCTAATGTAAAATATTTTAGAATCTTCAGAAGCAAATGTTATATCAAAAGAGAAGATCAAAATTTGGGTAAGTTTGAATCACGTGTTGATGAAGGTATCTTTGTTGGTTACTCACACAAAAGAAAGGCCTATAAATTTTATAATCTAATACGAAAATAGATAGTGGAGAGCATAAATGTTACATTTGACGAAGATGGTGTTCTAGCGAATAATGATGAGGATCTATAATCTTTGAAACTTGAGACAGAGGTTGAAAAAGACAGATAAAATTGTAGAACAAGAAGCAACTATCAACGAGGAAGAAGTAAATAATTATCATCAAGATATACCAGATAAACAACAAGAAGCTCCTCCAAGGAGAACAAAATAATGGATTCAAAAGAACCATCCATCAAATCAAATCATTGGTGACATAAATGAAGGTCAACAACTTTGTTCATCACAACAAGCTCACATTGCTTTTCAAGCAACCTTTGAGCCTAGTAGTTTCGAGGAAGCCAACTAGAATGAACATTGGGTAGCAGCTATGAATGAAGAATTGGATCAAATCAAGAAGAATAACACCTGGGAATTAGCTCCACAACCAAAATATAAAAATGTCATTGGGACTAAATGGGTGTTCAGGGACAAATTGAATGAAGATGGACAGATTACCAGAAACAAAGAAAGATTGGTTTGTAAAGGCTATGCACAAGTGGAAGGTGTAGAAATTTGAATAATTGTTAAATTATTCACCGAGATTATCCTGATCACACACTATTTGAGCTTCATGCATAATACATAACCTCTTCTACTATTGATCATCAATTTGTGGAAATTAAACAATCGCATGCACACATTAAAACCATAAACAATCACACATATAAACACAGTATTTATGGGAAAGATTAAAGCTGAAAACCCCCAACTATCTGTATATTATAATGATAGAGATCATGTAACAATAATTGTACAAACTCCTCACAAGCTCTCAGTACAATCTCCAATTGTTACACACTACACAAGCTCATATCATACAAAACACATGCTCCAATCTGCTCCACCTGTTAGCCAGCCTCTACTGCGCAATCCAATATGGATAATTACCAGATTCAGGTTCAAATCCCACTGGTATGTACTACGCAATCCTCATTGGCTTCTCCATCAATGTGTGTGCAAATCTCCTGCACCAGTATAGTCACAACTAATAGTCACACTTTCTCTTTCACCTACCTCTTCACTGGTCTCCACTGAAACTGTCCATGCACTGCAGTTAACTGATGTATTCTTTAGTTGATTTATGAGTTAATAATTAGTGAATTAATTAATAATTTATTCACACCACTCTCACTAATTGTATCAATCAGTTAGACTAGATACAACTAGCTCAACTAAGTTAAACTGAACACAACTCCATTAACTGTCTCATCAACTCCACCAAACTCTGTCACATGAGTTCTAACTGAAGTCAACCATGCAATAGCTTCACTAAACCCTAGGAATAGCGTAATTCCTTCTGTCAGCTGCATGTGCCACATCCAGGCATCAAACTGAAGTGCTCCAAGAGGATAAGATAATGTTTAGAGTCCAAATATTATTAAGAGCTAATAATATTCGACATATCTATTTTTAGACTGGCAATCTAAAAATAGATTCCGCCTAGTATGTCTAAAAATAGAAGTCCATATATTTTTCCCGACTTGACCAACCATCCAAAAATAGCATCCTGCAACTCATAGAACATGATCCATATGTCTAAAAATAGACATAGTCTAAAAATAGACTTTGCGCCAAAAATACCTTGCGGGCCCACTTAGTGAAGGCGACTCCTTTCCACTAAGCTCATCATCTAGTTGCAATCTCAACAGAAGGAATTGATTTCGAAGAAAAATTTGCACTATTTTCTAGAATGGAAGCCATCCGAATGTTTCTTGCCTATGCATGTTCAAGAAAAATCAAAGTCTACCAAATGGATGTTAAGTCAAAATTTATGAATGGAGAATTAGAAGAAGAAGTTTACATCGAACAACCTGAAGGTTTTCTACTATCAGAAAAAGAAGACTATGTTTGTAGGTTAAAGAAGGCTCTATATGGTCTCAAGCAGGCTCCCAGAGCCTAGTATGCTCGTCTTGATGGATATCGATGTCAACAACGGTTCAAGAAAGGTACTGTTGATAGCAATATTTATGTACAAATAGATAAAGATAATTTAACAATTGTTGAGGTATATGTGGATGATATAATATTTGGCAGCAATGATGATCGACTAAGTAAGAAATTTTCTAGAAAGATGCAAAGTGAGTTCAAGATGTCTTTACTTGGTGAGCTAACATACTTCTTAGGGCTTCAAATATCTTAGCAAGAGAAAGGAATATTTATATGTCAAGCCAAGTACATCAAGGAAATTCTCAATAAATTCAAAATGGAATATTGCAAACCCATCCTTACTCTGATGGTAACAGGTTGCAAATTGAGCATAGACGACTCATCTAAGGATGTGGATCAAAGGTTGTACAGAACTATGATTGGTAGTCTTCTATATGTAACAGCCTCCCGGCCAGATGTTATGCAAGCAGTTGGAGAAGTAGCAAGATTCCAAGGAGCACCAAAATAATTACATATTATTGCAGTCAAAATAATTCTTCGATATCTAAAGGGCACAAAAGAATATGGCTTGTGGTATCCCAAGCATAACAATCTCATTATTCAATACTTTATAGATGCAGATTGGGCAAGAAGCATTGATGATCGTAAGAGTGCTAGTGGAGCAGCATTCTATCTAGGTGGTTGTCTCGTATCATGGTTGAGAAAAAAACAAACCTTAATATCGTTATCTACAGCAGAAGAAGGATACATGCAGAAACAACATCATGTTGTACTCAATTCCTTTGGATTAAACAAACTTTGTAAGATCTTCAAGTACAATTTAGTGAGCCTATTCCCATATTCTGTGACAGCACTAGTGCCATCAGCATCTCCAGGAATCGTGTCATGCATTCAAAAACAAAACACATTCTGATCAAATATCATTTTGTTAGAGAACAAGTCGCTGAAAATAATATCAAACTTGAGTATGTTGGTACAAATGAAAAAAATTGTTGATATCTTCACTAAACCTTTACCTTGTGAAGCATTTGAATATTTTCGCCAGAAGCTTGGGATTCTCCCAAGTTCTCATTAGATTACAGGTCCGCAGGATAGTTGTGTGTCAGGGGGAGTGGAAGTGTGTATAGGTCCACAGGATGGTTGTGTGTTAGGGGGAGTTACCCTTTGCCATTGCTTTCAAAGGGGGAGAGAATGTTGTAGGAAGAGGTGTTATGATTGCAGGGGGAGTACTTGTGTTTCCATCAATGCCAAAGGGGGAGATTATTGATCAGCGGTTGTCATTGATGTCAACCCAAGCAGCACTAGGGGCTAACCCAATATTGCACGGGAATTTTGATCGACCAAATTACTATATTCAGGTTTAATAATTCTTTTTATAGTTTCTGCTTGTCAAGATGTTTCCGTTGATATATGGCACACCACGTAATTCTTCACGGTTTGAGAGATATTCATGTTTGAAGTTTATACCCCAAGGTAGTGGGCTAAAACCCCATAGGGTTGTGGCATGGGTCATTGAAAAGTCATAATTAATATTTTTTAAGCTCCTAAAATCCCTCCCACGTTCACTTGTTGAAGCCCCTCTCAACCTAATCATTTATATAAATTGTGATCCTCATATCCTCCTTATGCAAGGGATTTTGCTATCTAAAACAGGTCACCGTGGAATTTTCGCTCTAACTATTTTTCTATGAAGGTTCAGAAGCTGAAATTTTTATGAGGAAAATCATAAATCTTGAGGATGCTCCTATGAAAATTTTACATCAAGGTGCTCAATATTTGCGGAGATATGATCTATGGAAATCAGTGTTTTTGCAGGCTCCTGAAATTCATCTCAAAGAACTGACCTTGGGAAAATCATCATAACTCTCTCTTTGAGTATCAGATTGGAATTATGTAAAATGTGATAGATATTGCACAGATTGTAGTTTCAGTTCTATAAATTTTAGAGCCAAATGAAGAAACAGTGACACATGGAACGCCGTAAAATTTATCTCTACTGAAACAGTCCATAATTAGGGCATTGTGAGCGATTGGGCATAACTCTCTCTTGAGGAATTCAAATTGGGTCAGACCTGTGGCATTGGAAATATGACTCAGAGGACTAATACATGACCACAAATCACATATTGGGGATATGAAATTACAGAGACACTAGTTTCAATATCGAGCTCCTAGAAGGCAAGAAAAAGCTAGATCATGTGTTCTCAAGGGCTGCAAAGGACCAGACTTTCTAGGGCAGAAAAGCAAAGCAAGGTGTAGAAGAGGATAGCATGAAAAGAGAAGCAACCAAGGTGTATAACAGTAGCAAGAAGTTCATCACATGAAATCTTCAAGTGGGTAGCATTGCATACAGTCATTGTAAAGGTATCATTATACTAAGTCATTGTCAATTGATTATTGTAAAAATTGTACTAGTATCTATTTGCCAAGAGTTGAAGAGGCAGTGTCGGGTGGTCTAGGATCATCATTAGGTGGTTGTATCATAGTTGGGGTTATATTATAGTGTTTATTCTTCTTCTACATCATTTTATATCATTGTAAAGTGGACCATTTTCCCTGGTACGAGAGTCCGTTCTTCTCTTATTCTTCTACAGGGTGGTAGGGTGGTGCTAGGGCGAGTTGTAGCTCATTGGGTGTTAGGGCATTCGTTCAGTTGACTACTGAAGAATCTCGGGCATTGGAGTGTCCATCCAGTGGGATCTGGAAAAGAATGCTTTTCTAGATTCTTGAAAGTTGGAGCTTTATTTTCAATTGGAGTTGAATATTAAAGAATTATTAGAAAATCATTAGGTGGTTTTTGTCCTAGAGTGGGTTTCCACCTTAAAAACTGTGTGCATTTGTGTTCCTTTTGTTTACTACTATAATTTTACATACACTGATAATGATTGAAGATTAACTAATTCTCTAATTGAAATGAATACTGATTCAACCCCCCCCCCTCCCCCCCTCTCAGTATTTCCAACAAAGTGAGAGGTGAGAGTGATGGAGTAGTGGATGGAGTCATCTATTACCATGATATGATATTTTTGACTTGGATCTCCAAGCATAAGAAGAATGCTTTTCATGCAGCACATGGTTCATTCCTTTTCATTCACCAAGGTCTCATGGAGATATGTCATACCACTATGGAGGGCTCATCCATGGACTTCCTTTTCAGCCTACTCATAGTGCATGGTAAGAGTTGTGTTTTTGCATTTATTTTTCATTTCAATTCTCTTGCCATATATATACAGTGCATTGCTCCACAAGAGGGAAAGTTTTTATTTAGGCTCCATGGTCTTTCTAAGGCCATCATCTATGATAGAGATATCCATTTCTTGAATGGCTTCGTGAAAGTGTTGTACTATCCTTTGTATGCTTATTTGATAAACAATGGCATTTACTATTTACTAGTAGATGAGATGACATGCAAACCTAGAAAGTTGTTGGTAGACAACTTTCCATATTATGTTTTGAAACAAAAGTTAGAAAAATTGTGTTATAACCCCTTGGGAAACTGTTGGTACCTTCCAACACTATATAAAACCTTCAGTGTGTTTCTTGTCTAGATGCCATATTGTGATAATGTCCTATTCATGGCATATGGGATGGTTTGAGCCAGCATGATTCATGACATTATTGCAGCCCAAAATTAGTAGCCACTCTACAGTTATCATAAGTGGAGAGAGAGACAACATGGGATAGATATATTTTCTATCATGTTCAACTATGCAGCCCACGTACATTGCAGGAACCAAAGGTGGAGGAGATTTTCCATGAGTTACCATTTTGGAGGGTGAATCACTTTGTGTGGATGATAGCTTGGGGATGGGAGCTCCACATGGGAATGATGGTTCCCAATATATTTCAAATTCCATGCCTCAAGAAGGCCTCTAGACAGCATATAGTTTCCTCCATGGATATCCCACTACTTCATGATGAGGGCCATTTGGATTTGTCACCAAAGGCTAACTTATACACTTGGGAGGAGCAACTTGGAGGCATATTGATGAGAAAGAATCTTGTTCATTGGAGTAGCTTATCATATGAGGATGCTACAGGAAGAGGAGAGGAGGCTCTTCAGTTCTATCCTTGCAGTTGCTTGAGGACAAGAAACATTTGGAAGGGGAGGACTATAATATTCCTAAATTAGCATATAGCTAATTGGAATGTTAAAGTTTTATTTTTCCATTTAGATAGATGAATAAATGGGTAGGGAGACCCATAAATATCTTTAGTAGGAATAAAATCCCTCTTGATGTGAAAATGGATCATATTAATAGCTGGATAAAGAACCCTCATGTGTGAACAGGGGCTAATGCAGGTGGAAAAGGTCAACTTTGACCAAATAAACAGTGCTGTTGTTGTGTAACCAGCTCCAAAAATAGAAGAAAAGAGATATGAACGCCTTAGAAATGAGCCTCTTCGAGGGGGCAACCTCCAATACATTACATAAATGAACAATTATTGGATGATACAATTTACAAAACCTCCTTTCTATATATAGGAGTCCATGGGGCCATAATGTAATCCTAGTGGGCCACAATGTAATCCTAGCCGACCTAACAATAATAATTTAAGGGCACAATAATAACAAAATGGGGGTTACAAGGGTACAATAATAACAATAAGGGGGTTACACTAACAAAAATAAGGGACTATACCAGTAATATAGGGACCTAACATGCCCCTCTCCTTCAAAAAAGTGTTGTCCTCAACGCTTGAGTAGCTCTGGGTGCTTCTGTATAAAATTCTCATCCTCCCATGTAGAATCTTCGGTGGGTAAGTTCTTCCACTTGATGAGATACTCTGAAATTGATCGATTTCGTAGCTGTCGAGTTCTTGTTTCCATGACTGCTTCAGGTTCCAATATGATTTTTCCTTCCTCATCAAGTTCTGGAAATATTGTTTGAACCGGAAGATTTTCACCTATAACCTTCTTTAAGCATGAAACATGGAAAACTGGATGTACTCGCGAAGAAGCAGGAAGCTCCAATTTGTATACCATAGTACCAATCTTTTGCAACACCTTGTAAGGACCATAGTACTTTGGCGATAATTTATTATCCTTCTTAGCTTGCTTGAGGGACATTTGTTTATATGGTTGTAGCCGTAAAAATACCCAATCTCCTACATCAAACTTCTCTCACTGCGATGTTGATCTGCCTGTTGTTTCATTCGATTTTGTGCCAAATTCAGGTTATCCTTTAAGAGTTGGAGAACTTCTTGCTGATGTTCGATGTGATCTTCCACTGCTTGAACCTTCGAATTTTCCCTTAAAGATGATGTGATCAATGGTGGATGATATCCATAAAGTGCCATAAATGGGGTAATTTTTGTTGTAGTATGGAAGGAAGTGTTATACCACCATTCAACGAGAGGTAACCACTTGACCCATTGTGTTTGTTTATCAGATACAAAACGACGAAGATATCCTTCCAAACATTTATTTACTATCTCAGTTTGACCATCAGATTGAGGATGATAAGATGAGCTATGAGCTAATTGAGTACCCACACAAGAAAATAACTCCATCCAAAAATTTCCAGTAAAAATGGGATCTCTGTCGCTCACAATAACCCTTGGGCTTCCATGTAGCTTTTGAATTCTGTCCATAAATGTAGTAGCAACTGTACTTGCTTTAAATGGATGAGATAATGCACAAAAGTGTACATACTTGGTAAGTCTATCAACTACCACCATGATGACATTCTTTCCTTCAGACTTAGGTAAACCTGTGATAAAATCCATTGAAATCTCCTCCCAACGCTGACTTGGAATGGATAAAGGTTGTAGAAGTCCCGGGGTCTTAATTGTCTCCACTTTATTCTGCTGGCAAACCAAACATTACGCCACAAACTTTTGAATATCAGATTTAAGGCCATCCCAAAAAAATTCTTTCTTCACCCTGTGGTAAGTTTTTAAAAATCCTGAGTGTCCTCCTAAAGGAGAAGTGTGCAATTCTAGAAGAATATTTTGTTTTAGTTGGGAATCCTTACAAAGATATAAGCGATCTTCGTACCATAAGGAATCATTTTCCCAACTAAATGTATCAGATGTACTAGGATCTTGTTGCAACTTTTGAATGAGTGTCCATACATCTTTGTCCTTCTTCCATTCATCTCTTGCTTCGGTTATCCAATCTGGATGGATAATAGAAATGGCACAAAGCAATGCTTCCACCTCTTCATTCTTTCTTGAGAGTGCATCTGCAACAACATTAAGCTTTCCCTTTTTGTAGATTATTTCAAAGTCATAACCCAACATATTTGTGACCCATTTTTGTTGCTCTTCCGAAGATAGTCTTTGTTCCAAAAAGTGTTTAAGACTATCATGATCAGTTTTTACCTTGAAGTGTCTTCCCATTAGGTAAGTTCGCCATTTCTTTAGTGCATGCGGTATTGCTAACATTTCCTTCTCATAAATAGGTTTCTGTAAATACTTTCCTTTGATTGGACGACTTTCAAAAGCAATGGGTCTTCCTTCCTGCATTAAAACTGCACCAATTCCATTTCTTGAGGCATCACATTCCACAATAAAGGTTTTTGTGAAGTCTGGCGTAGCTAAGACCGGTGCTAGGCACATTGCCTCGTTAAGATGTTCAAAGGCCTTAGTTGCTTCAGGAGTCCATGAAAATGCATCTTTCTTCAATAATGTTGTTAGAGGTGCTGCTATTCTCCCATAATTCTTAACAAACTTGCGATAATACCCTGTTAACCTGAGAAATCCTCGCAAATGCTTTATGGTCGTGGGGACTTTCCATTCCTTAATGGCTTTAATTTTGTTAGGGTCTACTTTAACACCCTTGTGAGATATAATATGACCCAGATATTCCACCTCTTGTACTCCAAAGAAACATTTGGATGTTTTTGCATATAATTGTTTCTCTTGCAATAGTTTGAGCACCCTGTCAACATGTTCAACATGATCCTTCCAAGACCTGCTGTAGATTAGTATATCATAAAAAAATACTAGCACAAATTTTCTAAAGAAGGGTTTGAAAATGGAATTCATCAACCCTTGAAATGTAGAAGGTGCATTGGTAAGGCCAAAAGGCATGACCAAAAATTCATAATGACCCTCATGAGTTTGAAATGCTGTTTTTGGAATATCTTCAGTCTTCATTCTAATTTGATGATATCCTGAATGAAGATCCAACTTGGTAAAATAAATTGCTCCATGTAATTCATCCAATAATTCATTAATCACAGGAATGGGAAATTTATCTTTAATGGTGAGCTTATTGAGCTCCCTATAATCCGGACACATTCGCCATGATCCATCCTTCTTGTGTACCAATACTACAGGAGCAGAGAAAGAACTTTGAATAGGTTGAATTATACCCGCCTCTAACATTTTGCAATCATACGTTCAATTTCGCTTTTTTAGAAGTAAGGATATCTATAAGGCCTGATGTTTGGAGGAACACTTCCTGGAATCAAATGAATAGCATGATCATGATCACGAATAGGTGGGAGTCCTTTGGGAGTTTCAAACACCTTGGAATGATTGTCCAAAACTTGTTGGAGATCTGTAGAAATAGATGATTTTGATGTCGGAACTTCTAGTGAGCATAATTGTGCAATTACACCTAGTTGTTCTTTCTTTAGAAGCTTTGTCATGACATTAGAGCTTATTATCCTTCCCAGCTTCCCTTCAATACCCCGTAATTCGACTTCCTTTCCTTCTGAAAAAAATTTCTTGAAAATTTCTTGAAAATTAAAAGCTACCGTCCCCAAAGATTGTAACCATTGTACTCCTAGTACAACATCAGCACCTCCCATAGGAATGGAAAGCATTGGACTAGTCAATACATAGTCCCCCATGGTTAGCTTGATATTATGGCATTTTCCAGAGAAATTTATAGTTCCTCCATTTGCAACCATCACTTGACATTCTGGTGCTGGGTATAGGAAACAATTTAATTCCTTGGCTAACTTACAATGAATAAAATTATGGGTGCTACCTGAATCAATCAACACTATTACCTTTTTCTTCTTGATTTGTCCTGCTATCTTGAGAGTTTGAGGAGTGGTAATTCCTGCGAGTGCATTACACGATATGGTCGGATTCATTTCTTCCTCTTCTAGGGCTGGTTCCTGGTGTATATCCTCTTCTTGTTCATTTTCTTCTTCCTCTTCACAATCTATGTAAAATCATTTCTTCTCAGCACACTTATGACCTTTAGTGTATTTTCTATCACAACTGTAGCAAAGCCCTTTTGCTCTTTTTTCTTCCAATTGTTGTGGTGTCAACCTTGTAGGTTGTGGAAATCTAGACGTAGCAACACTTCCTTCTTTATAGAATTGAGTGGTAGGCTTCCTTGTTGCCATAATTTTACATTCAACTTTTCTTGCCAACTTGAATGCCTTCTCCAATGAATCAGGTTCCAGAATGCGAACTTCATGTTGAATGTTATCCTTTAAAGTGCCTATGAAGAGATCAATCCCGTGTTCCTCTGGAATATCAGTTACCCTTATATTCAATTTTTGGAAGTCCTCAATGTGCTGCCCCACTAAACCCTTTTGTTTGAGATTTATCAATTGGCTAAAGAAGGTGTTGCTCTTTGTATCCTCATAATGTGCTATCATTTCCTTTGTAAAAATTGACCAAGTGACAATTTTTTTACGGGAGCAAAGCCATCGATACCATACAAATGCATTTTGTTCTAAATGTAAAGTTGCAATGCGTACCTTTTGTGTGTTTTGAACATTATGGAGATCAAAATATTGCTCCATCTGTAGTATCCATGTTACAGGATCCTTTCCATCAAACTTCCTTATATCCATTTTTGGAATATGGTGGTTCTTCCCACCAACATTAGATTTTATGAAATCACGATTAAAATTTATTTTGTTCTCATCATGAGGTTCTTCTACTATATTTTCGCCATTAGGAATCATTTCTGGTTTTAAACTTGTCATCAAGCCTTCCATGTATGCTTTTAGATCATTCTTCATGTCATCCATCTTAGCTTCCATGCCCACTTCCATGCCATCCATCTTAGCTTCCAAACCATTCATCTTAGCTTCCACGCCTTTCGTCAAACCATCCATCTTAGTTTCCACACCTTTCTTCAAAACTTCCATTTCATTTTTTGTTGTTCTTTGCGAGAGAGAAATTTGTTGCATTTGCTCTTGTAATTTTGATATGTCATGTTGCCATTCTTCATCTTCATGAGTCATAGTAGAGCCTTCAAAAGGCTTAATGGGTGTTGAATTCTTTTTAGGGGCCATTTTAGAATCCAATACTGATATCTATTCTACAATATGCCCTTAGGATCAATTTAACTTGATTATTCAAACAAGACTTATGCAATTTGGAAAAAAAATACACACCTTTTTCTTGCTTTTGAGGAGCTCGATATTGAAATTGGATTATTTCTGTGATTGTAGCACTTCAATATCCAAATTTTAGTACCGAAGTAGCCCTCTAAATTATCTTTCGAATGCCAAAGGTCTGACCTGATTTGTATTCTCCAAGACAAAGTTGTGTCCAATCTCCCACAATGACCTAATTATGGACTGGTTCTGTAGTGCGAACTTGTACGACTTGCCACGTGTCACTGTTTCATCCTTTGTCTCTGAAATTGATAGCCAAGAAACTACAGTCTTTGTAATTGCTACCACTTTTTACGGCACTCCAATCCGATGCCCAGAGAGAGAGTTACTGAACTTTTCCCACGATCACCTCTTTGAGATGAAATTCAGGAGCCTAAAAAAGAACTACCTTCCACAGATCATATCTCCAAAAATATTGTGAAACAAGCTCTGAAATGTTTTGACGAATTTCCTCAAGATTTCAGCTTCGCCCCCTAAAAATTTCAGCTTCTGAAATTTCGTAGAAAAAAAGTTATAGCGAAAATGCCACGATGACCTGTTTGGAGCAGCGAAACCCTAGAATCAAAAGCTCTGATACCAAATGTTGTGTAACCAACTCCAAAAATAGAAGAAAAGAGATATGAATGCCTTATAAATAAGACACTTCGAGGGGGAAACCTCCAATACATTACATAAATGAAAAATTATTGGATGATACAAATGAACAAAACCTCCTTCTATATATAGGAGTCGATGGGGCCATAATATAATCCTAGTGGGGCCACAATGTAATCCTAGCCGACCTAACAATAATAATGTAAGGGCACAATAATAACAATATGGGGGTTACAGGGGTACAAAAATAACAATAAGTGGGGCTACACTAACATAATAAGGGACTACACTATTAATATAGGGACTTAACAGCTGTCATAGAAGGAGTGGCATTCATTGAAAGACAACGCAATTTTGGTTGGAGACTCTTTGCATGATGGTAGTGACTGTAATGAGTGGGACCCAAGGTGAGAAGGCTCACATTTATATATAATAAGGGAAAGGCAGCCACAGATGGTTATGTATTGATTATTTATTTTGTCGTTTGTATGACTTCTTGCATTATTCAGTTGTTTAGTTGAGCTTGTAGTGTTGTTTAGCACAGGGTGTTCCCGAGGGGGAATCCCACCTCTTTCCTTGAGGGGTATCTAGGAAGAGTATTGCACTATCATTTCCACATTCTGACATTCTGGCCAAGCTTTAGTCTTCAGCTACAACGCAATGTCTATTTAGATTTGTGTTGTGTTGCAGGGTGTTGCAGTGGAGGGTTGGGAAACCCACTTTCTGAGCTAGTTTTTCAGTGGAGGAAGAATTCTTCCGATTAGAAGATCAGAAAAGGAGGTTTTTGAGATTTATTTTCTATATTGTCACCAATAAAACCTATTTCCATCATCTACAACACATATCCCCTCTTTGATTGCGTTATTCTAGTGAACGTTTGTAGTGGAAGTTTCAGTGCTTGATTGGGATGGTGAGACCTTTAGTGTTGGGATCATCCTTTCACTTGAAGGATCTATTGGAGGAGATCTATTCATTTAGATATCATTTTCAGCCATATCCATCCATTTATTTAGTTGCAGTTTCTATTTAGCCCTAGGGATGCATTCTGGCATTTTTTGTGTTTTGGGTATTTTCGAAAACCCTTCCTGGGTTGTCTTGGAAATGTGTTTGGGAGCCTAGATCTTCACTCCCAGCATTTTTTGAGCTATATAATGGCAGATCCATATTTTTATATCTTACCATAGTATTTTATGCACTAAAAATGCATTTTCATGGCTCATGGCATGTGTATAGTAGTGTATTTCTCATGTATTGACATATTTTCTTAGAGGAGGCTTGTTTTGTATTGCTTGAGTGACTGGATCCTCAAGATATTATGCCTATCATTTACTGATATGTTTAATAAGATGGTTGTACATTTGTCTCATGTAATGGTGTATTGATTTATTCATTGTTATTTCCTTGTTTATGCACTATATTCCCTTTTTTGCCATTTTGGAATATTACACATAGAGAGTGTTGAAATGTCACCATGAAATGGAAACCAAAAGCAGGGCTTCTAATTTAATTTTCCCTTAATTAAATTGGAAGAGAAATTGTAATATCATCTCATAATAGTTTGTATTAGTTAACTAAGTCAGAATGACTGATTTAGCTTAGGAAATTTGAGTTGAGGGTATAAGAGGATGCATGTAGAGTGATTTCATGATTTAAGGGGGTCCAGTTGCAGTTATGTATGAGTTGTAATTAGTTAACTCAATTAAGTGAGTTAAAATAAGTTTAATTAGTTCTAACTAAGTGATAAGCTAAAGATAGGTCTAGGGAACTAAATATGATTTAATTCAAAATGAGTGATCAATCATTTAACTAATAATTCACTACAAATAGTTCTTGCATGTCAGTTTTGAGGAAGATTCAGTTGATACAGAGGTTAAAGGGAATATAAATATCAATTGTATAATTAGAAAATTGTATAGGTTATTTATAGAGTCAGTTGGAGGCCTAGGAAGGATTGCACAATCAAGGAAAGTGATTTTACTATTTAATAGGGATTTAATTCCTCAAGGAATGTGTGAGCAAGGAAGCTTGAGCAGAGGCATATAGTTGGTTAAGTATTTGTCCTATTTTTCCTAGATTAGTGTGAGACAGTTGGCAGAGCGTAGGAGTTCTCTTGTGAGAGAATGCATTGTATTGTATCATGATCCTTGACTTTATACAATATACAGATAATGGGGTTTTAGGTAGTGTGCTTTCCCCAGATACATCTTATGTTGTGTGATTGATTGTTTCTTTCCATTACTATTTTATGTGATTGTGTGATATTTTTCTCCATATATTGTAGAAGGATTCAATATATTGTTTTAGTACATTATAATATTATATTTAATCACGTTGTTATATTTTTTACATCCGGATCACTGCCCAAAGTGAACTGTACATTACGCAGTCTCAAGCCACCAGCTTCGACCCTAGTTGTTGGGACCCTGCAATGCGTAGTTTTCCTAGCCATTCAGACCCTCTTCCCATCAATAATTATACAATCCTTCTTGTCGGTTTCTCGGTGTGCTACATGAACATGTCCTAAAAGTAGTCTTCTTATAGCTCACATTTTATTTTCGTAAATGTATTTTTTGTCCCACAGGTACAACAGTTGTTGAGCATCTATCCCACAGTCACTTTCACAATGGAATCCAAGAGAGCTTCCTCAAATGAAGTCATTGAAATAAGTACTAGGGAAGAAACTGAGGAAGTTCTGGTTAAATTTCCATTTTACTCAGACACTCAGCTATTCAGAGATAAGGGATCAAAACTAACATGGTAGCAAATCAAAGATGATCTCATAAAGGACTTTTAGGCAGACTAGAGGACCGACAGGTGTATCTCAACATCATGCAGTCAGGGAATTATATGGTTCCATGCAGGTATCTAGCCTTCCCATGTGCATATGTGATCAACTGGGTTATCTCAAACACTGATGTGGAAACCATGACATTAAGCAACAACAACGGGCATAAGCTTGCTACATTCTTGGTAGAAAATTTCAAAAAAATCTATCATTTTCATGGACCAGTGAAGAACATGGACTCATTTTTCTATGCCAATCACATCTACATGAACACAAGAGATATCATCAAGAGTTGGATGAAGGATCCAACAAATTTTAGACATACACACACCCATATGTACAAGACAAAATCACTCAGGAAATCCTATAAGATTTTGGTCATACTAGATTGTAGAATCTATGGAAAACCAAACACAAAGGCCTTCTTTGAGGGGTGGGCTATCTTGTTGAAATATGTAGTGAACGAAGGGAAGTCATTGAAACAGTCATATCTATTGGCTCATTAGCTGAGATTCCATGTGACAAAAGTGTGAAATCCACCCAAGGGCGAGAAAGCACGATTGTTCATGTCTACATATTTATTGGATACAATTTGCACACAGAATCAGGTACCTGGCATTAATTGGACATGGACACTGAGAGATACTACCCTACATATCTATTGCAAGATAATCTCTAGTTGCAGTCATCGTGGAGTCATGGAGAAACTTACTGATCACTTCATCATCCCACTTTGCAGGCTCATCTTTCAGGAGGACCCACCTTGCAGTCATGAGAAAATATAGAGGTGATATCAGAGATTGCATATTGGTTTGCCTTACCAGATGGCACATTGATCAGAGTATTCATTGAGAAAAATATGCCACATATTTTGTCGAGATATGCCACCGAAAAACTTTTCATGCAAGAGGTATCTTATCATATCTCCACATGGTTTTCAACAGCACTGCATATAAGGATGAATAAGCCACTATGGCTAACTCCTCCTTTGCAGGTCAGATTAGACGAGATTAAGAATCTCAAGGTCGCAAATGATGAAGGGAAAACCATGGTCATATTTGATTTTGGCACAAAGAGTTACAATTTGTATCATCCGAGGGGAATTTGCAAAGAACACAATGTGAGAGTATAATTCAACTGGGTTAGCAGGATATATTAGTGGTCAGAGGAGGAACCATGGAATACCTGTTATAACTCCTCCCGACCTCATGATTTGATCAGTATGGCTGGGAATTCTCAATTTTTTCATCAAGCGGAAACAATTCCAGAAGTAGTGGTAGCAACAAGCAGCAGTTTGATGCGTGACAAACGAAAGAGGAAGGTAGCTAAAAATGCATAAGAGGAACAAATATGGAAAATGAAAATATATCCTCTCACTAAGAAAGTAGCTTTGGAAATTGAAGCAAAGAGGGGACAGAGGCAGTAGAGAGTAGAATGGAGAAAGAGAGAGAAGCAATCCTTAGAAGAAGCAGTGCAAAGAGCACAAAGAGAATAACAATAATTGAAGGAAGAATAGGAGCTTAGAGGAAGAGAAAAAGAGGAGAGATAGAATAAAGAAGAGTAAGAGAGGAAAGGTGCCATAATAGAAGATACAACACCTACATAGATTGAAAAACATATACAAGATCAATTGGAAGCATAAGGAGTGAGCGAACAAATGCAGGAACAAGAGTTTACCTAAGAGATTTAACAATTGATTTAACTCATGAACATGGAAGTGGGGCTAGAGCTGTGAGATGAGGATGTGAAATTGATGCCCAACACACCTCAGGACATAGAATTTACCATCTTCAGCTGCAGAGCAAGCCCCGAACGAAGAAGGGATAGTAGTTCCCCTTGATGATAATCTGATCATGGATGTGTAAATTCTATCATTTGATGAGTTGCAGAGGAAGATTGTATAAGGCCGAAGAAATCACTTCTCGGGTGATCATGCATCACTTACATTCATGAGAGAAAGGGTGATCATGGTAGACACCAGCAAGAATTAAAATGCCATTGTCAATGCCAACTGGGCCTTCACAGGAGTAGCTAGATCTAACACTCAGTGCTTGGTGGCTAACAATAAGCAGTTGGCGTAGAACATACAAGAACTTTGGCATGAGAATGAAAAACTCCATGCAGCAGTGCCAAAAACACCTTCCGCATAGGTCTACCATGAGGAGATAAGAGCATCGATACTTGTTGAAGTATGTACACTTGGAGGCACTATGCGGGATATTTATGAGGTGTTGGAAACCATACATAAGGAAATTTTCCACTTGAATGACTTGCTACGAAATATTTGATATTTTTTCAGGATCCTTAAGAATGTACAGACTTCCATCACCACCATGCATGAGTGGAAAATGTGATACAAGGTCACGCTGCTTACATAATAAAGGAGTTGGGGCCATAGGAAGAGTTAGATAAAGCCAGAGTTCAGATGCTAATCCATAACAACAAGAAACTTGCCTCATTCATCGGAAACATTCAGGCCGCAAATGTACAAATATATAATAGTTTGGATTTCATGGTGAGAACCCACCAGATCCCATGAATTGGTACACTCATAGAGACTAAACGCAAAAATAAGTCCGACAAGATATTTACCAATATCTGATGCAGCTGGAGTGTAATATTCCCAAATGGGGAATGCAACAATATAATGCAAATTTGCAGGAAAATAATGCAGTTCATCAAAGAAAATTTAGGAGGCCAGTATGGAGAATTTTCAAATGTATTTACAGTAGCAAATTAGATGTACAAGATGGCCCATGATATGCATAATAGGAAATAAAAGTCTCCAATAGAAGAAAATCCTCAAAAGAGGTGTTGCAACCATGTATTAAGACTGAAAACAGATTTACAACATTATTTTATTAGGCTATATCAGCTGTTGTTTACTCTTCATATCTAGATAAAATAAGTGCATGAAAAGTCAGATATATAATAGATCCATACACTATATTGGATCTTCTTCAGAATCCCCTTGGGGTTTTCAGCATTACACCATGTACAAGGAGTAGATCTAAGATCTAAATTTGCAGATCTGCAGAAATATTCAGATATTCAGAAATATTCAAGTCTAATCTGATATGAAAAAGAGAATGATCCTCTCCAATGGATCTCTAAAGTGAAGGGCAGATCCCCAACACTTGAAAACCAATCCTCCAAATGATGTGCCAAAGTACCCTGCAACATCACCTACAGGAATAACACAGATCTGGAAGTAAAATTGCATTGTAGGGTTTAGAATGTGGTTGGCCATATGCCAAGATCAGAAAATGAAGCTCAAATCATCCAATACTCCCCTCCCAATGGAATATAAGCCTCCTCCACTGAAAAGGAGCACTAAAATGGTCTAGATATGAAGAGATCTAGCCTCCACTTGCTGCATCTTGCAAAGACAACCAAACCCTCAATAGGATCTACGTTGTAGTTCAAAGAAGAAACTTGGCCTTTAGCTAGATAGTGGAAAATAAAAATAAAAATCTTCCAATAGGCCTGTCAAGGAAAGAGGTGGGATTCCCGATCAGGAACACCCAATGCTAAACAACATTATTCCCAGCTAAAAAATAAGAGAATGAGATATGTCTAAATAGAAAATATACTCAGAAAAATATCATATCATCAACAACCTTCTAATGTTTCCATCCTCTTCCTTTTATAAGTTAAGAGCTTGCAAACTCTAAACCACTTCCAATGAGATCACTCCTTTCACACTATTAGTTATCCTTGATTTTCACTATCTCAAGATGACTAAGTATCGGTTCTAGATTTCTAGAAACAAAGTTCATGAACATTGTGAGTTCTAGAAATCTCACTACCATCATTATCCTTAAGATAATTTTTTCACTATTTCATCATCCCATCATGTCAAGATCAGCTCACCCATCCCAGAAGACCCATCATGGGCTCATGTCACTCACTTTGTCTTTGTTGTGTCACCTTTGGCCTCAGCCCTCTATTTTGTTTTGCCTAACTCCTCCATTGTCCATCTAGGGATTTTAAGTGCATTTTTTCTTGGTTTCATGACCTCCATGGTTAAACATCAACAAGGCTTGTATCTTGATGCTCTTACACCTCATCCTATCATTAATATACCTTCATAAACACTTACTATCACTCCTATCCCTCGAACTCATCATTTTTCTACAAAACCTAGCCTATTGCTACAATTTGACACTTTTCGAGACTAGGCCTATGTTTTTCCTTTTTGGACCCGTTCCCCTCACTCAATTCTTGAAATTATACTTTTCCCTACTCTCTAACATCTATCCCTATCCCCCAAAATTTCCCTAAGAATTTAGACAACCCTTAACCCCT
Organism: Pinus albicaulis; assembly: GCA_034641835.2. Taxonomy (NCBI): domain Eukaryota; kingdom Viridiplantae; phylum Streptophyta; class Pinopsida; order Pinales; family Pinaceae; genus Pinus; species Pinus albicaulis. The sequence goes on along the minus strand of CM076571.1, from coordinate 968,390,713 downwards.
TCATTCCCCTCCCTCTACAAGGTAGTCCTAACTCCCCTACACCAAACCCTAATTTCCTCTTCCAACTAAGCTAAGGTTTGGTATGAAAAAGAGGCATAAGAGGATAGGATTCATTTGATAGATCATGTCAGCAAGCATAATTCCATACCAAATCATAAACATCATGCCTCCATCATTTTCCAAGAATTCATTCCAAGAGACAAGCCATGTGTCACACCTAGGGCCAGTTTTGCTTCAAACTATTTTTCTGACCAAACAAAGATGAATTTGACAAAAGTGGGAGCGCTTTGTGTCCAATATAATCCCAAGAAGAAATATTTCCTTCATTTTTTACACAGGTATCATGGTTTGAGAGAAATATAAAAAACACAGGTGTCCCAGGAGAATTTCTGCACTGCTGGAGTGACCTTGGGAAAATAAGGTTTTCTCATAGTTGGAGTGTCCAAATTACATTATTGATGGGTCAAAAGACAACCAAAATTGAATATATTTCCAATGAGATATCATGATCCCAATTTGGAGTTAAGGAAGGCCTCCAAAAGTTTTATGCACCAGCAATATGAATTTCTGCACCATCACTCAACAAGTTTTGACCCGTCTTGGGAAACTCAACTTTTGACAGGGAACATCAACTCCAATCAGAGCCAAAATGGTATATTTGGAATGTAGACTGGTTACTCTTTCCAACGAGCTATCACGGTCCAAAATATAACTTCGGGAAGGTGCTCACAACTTGTCTACAAGTTGACCCTTTTTGGCGCTGCTTATAGGAGAAGTTTGGTTAGAATTACCAAAAATTGGTCAAAATCAGTCTTTTCCTCCTCAAAATTTCCCCAGGCTCCTGCACAAGTTGAAAAAGGTTGGTGGTCACTTTTCTTTTCCCTCCAAGTGTTATTTTTTCATCCATAATAAAAGAATAATAAGGTCAAGCAACTTGATACAAGACTGATCAAAATCCATTCAAGAAAGGCCTCCTTGGCCAAAGCACAAATTTTGCAAGGGAAACAGTTGTCCTTGTTCACGTATTTGCAAGAATGATAAATATTTCTATCAGCATGAGAAGAGGTAAGGTAATGGGGAAAACATCACAAGGAGACCATCTACAGCAAAGAGAAAGGAAGCAGGCATATGTTTTAGAGAATCAGGGTTTTTGTGACTAATTGGCAAAACAATGTGCCAAAGTAGGAAATAAGTACAAGGGCTACAAGGAAAAAGGTCACCTCAACTCCATCCAGTGCACATTGAAGATTTTTAGAAATAATTAATGACTTTTTAAAGGTTTTAGAGAACTTAGAAGACAACACTATTTACATTTTTCTAACAGCCCTAAAACCTAGGAGTTTGGAAAGAATGACAGACAGGTCAAAAAATGATGATAAGGCCTCCTTTATAATAGCAAATGGAATTTCAGGGGGTATTCAAGCTTCACTCTAGGGTTTGAAAAAGAAGCATTGATTCCACCTCACCAAAAGGAAAAACTGGCAAAGCGTATCAATACAGGGGTCTGAGTTTTCAAAGTACAGTCAAAGGTCTTAAAAGGGATCAAAGGAAAGGCAAGCATGAGGTGAAATTCCCAAGGAGGTAATCATGATAAGCATAGGTTCACTGTTGAAGAAAAGAGATGTAAAACTCCAAAAAAGACAGTGACAAAGGCAAATGTACTATAGGCACCTACAGAAAATCAGAAGTGGCCAAGTGAAACCATGGTATGGTATAATTTGTTTAAACTTTGTGGAAAAATAGGTATGTTCCTCCCTGAAAAATAAGTAAGGAGATAAGGGACATGTTCAGGTCACCTACATTCAAAATGCCAAAAGAGGAAAAAAAACTGTGTTTCCAATTTATCAAATAGTAGGGCTAAAGCAGTTTGAATCAATGCCTAGGTTTTTGAAGATAAAAGAGATGAAAAAGGCCTCTACACCAGCATTAGCCAAACATCACCACAAGAGAAGAAAAAAATCGTTCAAGAAGTTATCAAAACCTTGCAAGGACAAGAAGCATCATTCAAATGACAAAAAGATTGAAAAACATAGTAAAAGTGGATTTTTAAGTTTAAAATCGTCTTTAGCAAGATAAAAAGGTGTTTCCAGTTTTATTTTTAGTTCATTTGGCACTTGGAAGGTGTTAGGTCTCTGTAATAAGCAAGATTGGCAAAAGTCCGATCACAGAGTTAACATCATTTCAACCAACTTTGGGATTCTAGGATCTAGCCCTCCTGAATCCGGAGAGGGCTCTCTCCAATATGTACAAAGATGGATTTGTCTTTGAAGGCTTAAGGTAATGATATTAGGCTAGTTATGAGGTCCAAGGGTTTGTTTTTTTTTTTGGATGGTTGAACATGATTGCTGTTAGAGGCGGAAAGATCTATATGCAAATAGGCTCAAAGGTGAGAAGTTTCAAGCAACAAGAGTAAGCTTCGATCAATATGAAAGATGATAGCAGGTTTTCAGTCCATTGAGCTATGGAGTCATAAGAGGATTTAATTGAAGCAAATCAGGTTCAAGAGTGGTCTATGGGGCAAGTCATCTATGCCTAAGGATCTTTTTAAGGTTTGATTTATGGAATGGAGTGATAAAATAAGAAAAGGAAGTAACAGATACAGAACAAAGAGCAGCCCAGGATCTGGTAAGTACTTTGAAACTAGCCAGCCTTTGACCAGGCACTTAAGAAAGACATGAAAGAAAACTAGGATCTGGTAAGTACTTTGAAACTAGCCAGCCTTTGATACACTTTCAATAGAAAACATAAAAAAACTAAGGTAAACTTGAAGGCAACCTTTGGAGTAGAAGCTAGCGGGCCAGGCTCACCACAAATCCTCTCCTAGCTTTTCTTTACTTAGTTACTTTCAAGACAATCACATAGATAACACAGAATGGCCTAAGATCTGCTAAGTACTTTGAAACTAGTCAGCTTTTGACACATTCCAAGGGAAACAATCAAACAGCTATGCAGACAAGTCTGGGACCAGGGCTAACCATATCTTCCTTCAGTTTATCTTCACACAACATATACTGAAAATAACATTCAAAAACAATATCCAACTAAGGCGATAAGACGAGGGAACGCCAGCATTCTTATGCCTAAACTGAATTAAATCATTTTCAAATAACACAGTGGAAAGAAAACATTTAAATAAAGATTTCTCAGCCAGAGAAGGTTATTGGTATACAACAGGTCCTAACCCTGTTTAAACTGTTCTTTATAGTGGAAAATGAAACAAAATGAAAACAGAAATAAAACAACAAGTTACAATGAGAATAACATCACCGTCAACATAGATCAGGATCCCATAAATCAGCTTGTATTGATGCTCCAAACCAGTTACAATCTTCAAGTCCAGTGTTTCAGTTCATCTTTCTTTCACAACCTAACTTATCTGTTACAAGCAGAGCTCCAAGAGCTTGGAGTGATCTCTTTACACAAAGTCTTCAGCTCAATCATTCCCAATGGCAAAGCAATTTACATTCAATAAACAACACTATATCTTCATTGATATTTTATAGAAGGATGAGGTGAAGACTCTGAATAAAAGATCTCCAATAGATTAATGCGGTTAATGTCTGCTTTCTTGGCCCTTGGGGGCTCAATGAAGAAACCATACAGGTGTTTCACTGCATTAATTGATTTACACTCATGATTCAAGCTCGGTGGGAGCTTCTGTTGACATTTGCAACTCTGTGTGATGATAGGGTTACTCTGCCGACCTTCTGTCATTAAATCCCTTGCAAAAATAACCCTACGGCTGCTTTGAGATAAAATATCTGACTTTGATCAATAAATTCAGTTCTTGATTGAATACTTTGAGGCACAGGTGGCGCTTTAGTTGCTGGGAAGAATCAATTTGCTTCCATCTGTGGCGGTGAAGGGTTTCCTGATAAAACACTTTAGATTTTCCTTTAATCTGTGTTTTAGATCTGGGGATTTAGGCGTTTGATAACTATCTTAGCCTTAATCCCCACAAATCTGTCCACTAATATGTTGTTCTGGTTCATTTTTGGTCTTCAACATCTGATACTCTTTCTCTGCATTGACTTTCATGGTTTTTATGTTGTGCAGGGCTGCGCAGGGTATGTAAGGCATCAATGCCTGTCAAAACACCAATATAACGTGATTTTAAACCCTGTGGATGATTTCCTCGGAGGAATTGAATAAGGGAGGGTCGTCACCCTCAGTCGCCGAATATTCTTTGGAAATGACAGAAAATACATTTAAACCTGCAAAAAACACGAAAAAACGTTATATAATCCTGCGTATAGGTCAATCTACATCGGGGACTGTGCGGAGGAGCATGGGCCGTCGGATGGCATCATCCAACGGCCAGGATCAAATCTGGGTGATCGTGGAATAGGTCAGAAGGAGATTAAGTCTAGACCGTCGATCTGCAGAGATCGACGGTCAAGATTGAACGGGGCGATCAATGGAGAAGGATGAATCTGAGCCATCGATCGCGCGATGATCGACGACCGGGATCGGGAAACGGAAGGTTAGAGGAAAAGTCGTTCACCGGGCAATGGAAAAGGGAGATTGAATATGAGCCGTCGATCTGCAGAGATCGACGGCGGAGATTTATTTCTGGCCGCGCGATGGCTCGGTTAACGTGTGGCCACTTTGGTTAAAATTTGGGCATCTTTAGCGATCGACAACCGTCGGATGAGGGGAGTCAGATCGGACGGCGGAGGTGAATTCCGCTGGGCGGCTTTGGTATGAAATTTAATGCACGAAATATTTCGGTCGCGCGGCGGTTTTGAAATAGTGCCGAGGACACGTGTCGGCCAGCGTATGGAATCGCTGGCCGACGGGAGAAAACCACCATCCGGCGAAGAGTGGTGGGGAATGAAACCGGTGGGATTTCGGAAAACAGCGCGGGGAGTGGGGGCCACAGGAAAGTCGCGCTCTGCTCCTTCGGATCTGCAGAGCATATCAACGGCTGAGATTGCTCCATCGTTGTACCAGCGGAAACTTTGGAAAACAAGTAAAAACCCAAAAATCATGATTTTACAAAGGTTTTTATTGTTTTTGGCGGAGAAATTTAATATGAAAGGATAAGAGCCCTTTTGGCTTCGGGTGTGGTTCTAGTGCTCGGGCTTATGGACAAAAAGGGGGAGGGGCTTAGCCCGTGGGGCTAAAAACCTTTTACATAAGAATTATGTATTTTTCATGGTTTTTTCAATGATTTTCCAAAGGAATTAAAGTTCCGATAAGGTTAAAAAGTGGGTTTTTAACCTTGGGAAATGAAATTTATGAAGGGATAGGGGAAAAACATGGAAATGTGGGGTTTTCATGGGTGAAATGGAAAAATTGAGAATGAGGTTAGTGGTGGAAAGAAGAAAAAGGAAAAAGGGTCCTTTGCAGAAGTATCCAACTGTGGATTTTTATAGGATTTCAGAGGCTTTTGAAGTATGAAACAACAGTATGGGATATGGACAGAGGGAAAAGGCTGGAGGCCTTATAGAGATTTCAAGAGCCAAAAAATTTTAGAGATGAAATTTGTTCCTTGGAGGCTCCCAAAAGTTTTTAGCCACCTTTTGGTATAACAAAATATTATGGGTGGCTAACAGTGGCTCCACATGTGGATGGTGCCTTCCTGAAGGCATCAAGAATTCAGACTTGATTCTTCTGGGATGCTGACTTGTGCCTGATCCTTTGGATTTCTTTCTTTTGCTGGATGATTTTGCTCTGCTTCTGAAAAATAGGGTCAATCATGAAAGATAAATGGACTTCATCAATACAAATTTCTACCTACCCAATCCGACTGATCTAACATTTTTTCTTCACCAGAGTGCACTTGGATTGACAAAATCTTTTCACAATCATTTTATTCTTTTGAAAGCATAAAAAATAATCTAGTTCTACTCCTTATTTCTCCCTGAACTCAGATTAAACAGTTGAGCTCAGATATTTCTCTACCTAATCTACAGTCTGTTGGGATTAAACTGTCCAACAGACTTTCATTCTCTAAATTCTAAAATAGAAATTGAACAACAGCTAAGTCAAGGTTAAGCTATTTGACTTGTTGTGATCTATGGCATAAAGACAAGCTGCACATAGATTATTATTTGTAGAAAAATAAAAACAAAATGGAAGGCTTAAGATCTGAAAATCTCTCATCATGGCCTTCTCTTTTCTTGATAGCTCTGTTTTGACTTTTATTTTGAGTTGTCTGTGCTTTCTTTTGGTTCAGATTTTAGGCTGATTAGAACCAGATCTCCTATGATTGTGACTCGGAAAATAAAATAGTTTTGAGTCATCTTTCTTTGGAAACTTTGGTTCATATTTTGAGCTTGTTTGAACCTTCAATTTCTAACCTAATCTATATACTGATAAGCCAAGATTAAACAGTTTGGAAAATCGAATTCACTATCCTATCAGCAGAAAAATTGAAACTACTTAGTCAAGATTAAACAGTTTGACTAACTAGAAGTGTATTTTAGGAGTGGCATTTGAGCTTGCACACTTTCAACATTTGTTTCTCTTTTTGGCATGGGGCTTTGCCTTTCTTGTTTTCATTTCTGCCCTCTTTTCTTTCTTTTCTCTTTTTCTGTATTTTTGATTTTTTGATAACTTTGAATGCAATGGTGGATGAGATATTTACAATGGAAAAAAGACAAAAAGGCTTCAAAACAAAAATGGATCAAGAGAGGTAATGCTTAAGCATCCTGCCATTGACAGGACCCCCAAACAATTGTGCTCCATCCAACTCTTGTAAGTAAAAAGCATTATTACCAGCAGTTGAATGAATAGAGTAAGGGCCAAGCCATAGGTGATCAAATTTTCCATGCTTTCCCTTCTCTTCCCTCCTTGAGTCCCACTTCAAAACTTTGTCTCCAACATCAAAATTACTGGCCTTAGTTCTTTTGTCAAAAAGCTTTTTAATGATGTCTTGTTTGTGCAATGCTTTGTTATACACTTCCTCCCTGGTCTGCTGAAGATGAATGGTCTGATTTATTCTTCTGGTCATGTCATTTTCTTCAGTCTGCAACTCTTGAATTAACTTCATAACTAGTACACCAAGACTATTGGGAAAAATTGCATCTGTACCATACACCAGCTGAAAAGGTGACATACCAATAGATTTTTTCAAAGTCAATCTGTCAGCCCAAAGTGCATGAACCAGTTTTGTATGCCAAGACTTTTTGTTGTCTTCCAACAGTTTCTTGATTATGTTCACTAATCTTTTGTTTGAAGATTCTGCAATTCCATTACCTTGAGGGTAATAGGCCGTGGAATTCCCCAATGTTATCTGGTATTTATGACAGAAGTCCACCATTTTCTTTGATGCAAATGCTGCTGCATTATCAGTGATTATCTTGGTAGGACAGCCAAATCTTGAAAGAATGTTATTCTCCATAAATTTTATGATAACTGAGTCATTGGCTTGCCTACAAGGAATGACTTCTATCCACTTAGTGAAGTAGTCTGTGGCTGTGAGAATCCATTTATGCTGGACAGAAGATGAGGGATGGATTTCTCCTATGAAGTCAAGTCCCCACTGTTGAAAAGGAGCTTCAACAGTGATTGGATGTAGAGGCAGGGGTAGTAATTTTCTCTTGCCTTCAAACAATTGGCATTTATGGCAAGTAGTGGTCATTTTGTGTATATCAGGAAAAAGAGTAGGCCAATAGAAACCAGCCCTCAAAATTTTGTTGGTTGTTGACTTCCAGTACAAATGACCTCCACACTCTCCTTCATGGAATTCCTGCTTTACTTTCTCTGCATCAAACTCAGGAAAACATTTAAGCAATATACCACTAGCATTTTTCCAATAAAGACATTTGTCAATAATCCAATATTTTACTGCTTTCAGCTTCAAAAATCTTGCCTTTATTTTTTTCAAACAAGGAGGTGTATTCAAATTAAGCAAAACATAAACAATATCAGCATACCAGGGAGAGTTCATAAAATGATCTTCAAGAATGGGAGTTGAGAACTCTACCTGGTTATCCAAAGCATTAATCATATTAATATCAAGAACTTCACAATTTGACTCAGCCATTAATTTAGCTAGACCTTGGCCCTTGATGAGTTTAGTGGGTTTTATCTCTAAATCATATTCAAGAATAACAACAATCCACTTACCTCTCTTACCATCTGGGTCTTGTGTTAGAATGTCTTTAACAACTGAATTTGGGACAAAGGCAATGATGTGTGAGTGAAGGATGTATACTCTGAAGTCCTTCAAAGCTTTTACCAGAGCAAAAGCTTGTTTTTCCATAATATTATACTTCAGAGGGGAATCCCTCAATGCCTTACTAAAAAATTCAATAGGCTGCTCTTGTCCTTGTGGATTTTTCTGTAAAAGGGCAGCAGCTATGGTGTGTTCTGATGCAAATGAGAAGATGTAAAAATCTTTTGAAAAATCAGGGCTTATGAGAACTGGTGTTTTAGTTAATGCTTGTTTTACCAATTCAAAGGATGTCTTTGCTTCCAAGGTCCATTTTACCCCTTGCTCCTTCTTTAACATGTTTGTGATATTCCTAAGGAGCTCAGCTAGGTTAGGGATGAACCTTCTCAAAAAGTTAATCTTACCAATGAAAGATTGCAACTCCTTGATGTTTCGAGGATGAGAGATTTGCAATATGGCCTCAATCCTCTTTGGATCTATCTTTATACCCTCTTCAGAAATAATGTGCCCAAAAAGTTTACCTTCTTGGAGACCAAAAAGCGTCTTCTTAGGGTTTAAGGATATTCCAAACTTTCTGCATTTCTCGAAAACCTTTCTCAAATGTTCTAAGTGTTCTTCATCCGTTTTTGAAAACACAGTGACATCATCAAGATAGATAATGATGAAGAAGCCCAGTTCTTCCGAGAATGCTATGTCCATGGCTCTCTGAAAGGTCGCTCCAGCATTCATTAGACCAAAAGGCATTTTCACATACATGAAAGTGCCCCAAGGTGTAGTGAAGGTTGTCTTTAATTGATCAGCAGGGTAGACTAAGATCTGATTATACCCCGAATAGCCATCCAGCAAAGAAATTCTTTTAGACCCTACCACCTTTTGTAAAATATGATCCATTTTAGGTAAAGGGTAGTTGTCTTTTAATGATGCTTTGTTCAAGTCTCTAAAGTCTATACAAAGCCTGATTTCTCTGGTCTTCTTCCTAACAGACACCAGATTAGATACCCACTCAGAATATCTAATAGGGAAAATAATACCAGCATCATACATTTTCATGATCTCCTTCTTAACCAAAGGCAGCTGTATAGGGTTTATTCTACGCAGTTTCTATTTGAATGGTTTTTGGTTTTCTTTAAGAGGGATTTTGTGCTGTATTATTTCAGTGTCATAGGACTTCAGATCTTCGTAACTCCATGCGAAAACATCAGAAAATTCTTTGAACAGCTCTATGTATTTGAGTTTAATGTGAGCTGGCAAAGTTTTGGACAGTTTGATTATTTTTGGTTTTTCCTCACTGCCTATGTTGCATTCTTCCACTTCAGTCTCTACAGGTTCCAGTTTAGGATTTTTGGCCACATCATTGAGATTAAACAGCTCTTCCAAAGGTGTTAGACCAGTTGGTAAACTCTCATCTTTAGAATGCAGAGTTTCTAATTCCTTCGTTTCTGATTCTGCATTCAATTCTGTTTTTCTTCTAGGTTTGCAAGCCTGTAGTTGAATATTTACACGCTCCGGAGAAGGCTCTTCTTCACCAAGAAAATTTTCTTCATTGCAGTCTGTCTCATAGTCTGAATCTGAACTATGCAGTTCAAATTCATTTCTAAATTGCATGAAGTCTTCTATTTGTTTATCTCCGTCAAACACCTGCCAGTATTTTTTATTATCAGGCACGGCTGGTCTAAATTTTATTTGAGGTGAACAATCATCGACCTGATATGGCATTAAACATGTCCTAGCTGCAAAGGCTAAATTGTGGGCTATAAGATTTCTTTTTCTCGGGACAAAACTCAGTGTGGACTCCTCAAATGTTTTCAAAAGATCCATGGAATCATTCCGATAGGCCCTAAGTCTGGGATGATTCGCATTATACTCCCCATTGACTTGCCTAATTATTAACTAAGAATCCCCATACACATTTATTCTCTTGGCTCCTAACTTTTTCAGCAGCTGTAAGCCTAATAGCAGGGATTCGTATTCCGCTATGTTGTTTGAACATTGAAAGTTCAATTTGCAAGAAATACATTCTGTGTGCTTTCTATCAGTGTTAGTAATCCAAACACCGGCACCAGCATTTGTTCTAGTGCATGACCCATCAAAATACATAGTCCAGAGAGGATCATTTTTAGTTTTATCAGTTTGGTGAATGTCCTCTGTATGATTTGATCCTTCAGTTTTCTCATCGGGTTGAGGATTGCTCTCTTGACTGTCAAGGTTTAACAACAATGGATATATGACATGTAACTCAAGACCGGTGTTTTGTTTGCCAATATTTTGAAATGTAGCAAACTGTTTTGACACTTCAGTGTCGTGTTCCTCATCCTCCGTTTTAGCCAATGATCCCGTTAAAGCGATTTGTTCTGTGAGGGTTTCATCATTAAGCATGATGAAATAATCGAGGCCTGTACTCATGGAATACAGAGGGGAGTTTTGAGGTCCGTCTTGACTTGTAACTATGTATTGCATATGAGACTCCCTGTAAAGTCTTCTAGTCTGATTGAAGACAGGGATAGTCGCATAGGTCATGTCCATATGCATAGTCCCCTGTAACTTAGCCCCCCAAGATCTTGATAAAAGCATTCCATACTTTGGGGGTACATCAGCCACAACAACATCCATAACTAAGCATTTGGCTGTAATCTGGGCTAAGCTAACACAAAGGTCTTTGATCAATCCTAAACACTTGACTCTACTTGAGTCAAAAGAGTAAAGATCTTTATACGGTCTGGTGATTTCAAGACCCAGGCTCTCCACGACAGATTTTGGCATTAAATTATGAGAAGTGCCTGAGTCGTGCATAGCGTTGTGTAGAATTTTTTCATGAACGTTCAAACTTACATAAAAGGGAGGGACAGGCCCCTCTTGGAATTTACCTTCAATCTTTGGACCAAAAATCAGCTCTGGTTGGTCGTCATTAAGATTGAGTGTATCCTCATTTTCTTCTATGTTCAAAGCCTTCAAAATTTTGGACCTATATACATGTTGAGCAGCTAACTCAGTCAAAGGAACAGAAATTTTGATCTTTGAGATTTCCTGTTCCAGACTGAAAGGAATTTGATTTTTTAAGGTGCTGGTTTCAGCCTTGTTTACTGCCACTTTATCAGCCACAACCGCTTGCTGATTTGTTTTATCTACAGTTGACACGATGGTTGAAGAAGGAGTACTAGCTGAAGTGTTAGTACCACTGATGTTTGCACTCTGTTTTTCAAGATTTTGAGTGTCTTTCTCTTTACCTTTACCAGGATTATCAACCACTATTTTGTCCTTTTGTTTGACTACTTTAAGCTTGGTTGCAGTGTTGTTTTGAGAATATTTGTCAGAGGTTTTGTTGTTGGGGGTCGGTTGACTAGATTTACTTCTGAGTTCATACTCTCTTTGGGGTTCGCTGATGGCATTTTCCATGTCTTGATAATGATTTTCATCATTATCTCCTTTGTCATCGTATGGTGTATAAAGACCTTGTTTTCTATCATAATGAACCTACAAATCATCATAATCTACCCCAAATAGGTTCAGATCATTATCCTATGTTATTTCATCTGTTTCCTCAACCTCACTTACATAGTTTTGATGAAAGGGAGGAGTGATCTGCTGATCATCTTCCCTTGGTTTGTTTAGAGGTTGGTTCCTTCTCATATTCTGATTCTGGTTTTGGTTTCTATTTTGAGGAGCAGTTTGATTTTGACTTGCTTGTGCTCTCTCAAGAATGCTCATTTTCTTCATCATTTCTTCCATCATTCTTTCCATTTTTGAGCGTGAGGTAGAAGGTGTGGATTCCTCTCTAAAAGATACTCTCTTTTCAGCTTTCATCCTTGCTCTCTTCTCCATCAAGTTGACTTCCACAGAAAGGGAACCTCTTTGCATGTCTTCAAGAGTTGCGAAATCTCTTTCTCGGAGTGAATAGGTCATGTCAGCATCAAACCCTTCAGGAAATTTGTTTAAGGCTGAGCCCTAAGGAGGTTTTAGTTCTGGGGAGAGTGCATTATACACACTGTTAAACCTGGTACAATAAGCTTGTACACTTTCCCCGGGGTTTCTATGAAGATTGTTATAGTCAGCAAGAACTTGGAGAGGATTCTTCCTCACTTCCCACTTGTTTAAGAATGTTTGATGGAAGCCTTGGAGATTGTTGATACTGTGGGGGGCCAGGGCTTTAAACCATTTTCTTACTTCTCCCCCCAAACTCTGAGAAAAAAATCTGAGTTTGACAGAATCATCATCAATTTCATTTCTTTCAAAGTAGTCATTCATCTTGTCCACATGTTGTGATGCTGTTGTAGTATTGCTAGCATCATATAATGGAATTTTGGATTGATAGTCCTGTGGAATATTGACTAATGGTACAATAAGGACTAAGGGAGCATACCATGCTGCCATGATATGTAGTGGATGTGGGTTGACAAGAGGAGGTGTGGGTCGAAGTGGAGTGATTTGACCAGTGGATGAAGGATGAACAGAGGTAGATGTAACAGCGGTAGATTGCCGAGCTGATCTTGGATGAGAGACACCTAGATTATGAAGAAAATGTAAATCAGGGGGTGTTGATTCTCTATTCCCATGGTGTTCACTTGTTTCCGGAGATGATAGTGAAGACTCAGAATCTAGTTGTTCTAACTCACTAAATGACCTAGTTCTAAATGGATTAACTAAGTCAGCTTGGGAGTGTTGTAGAGCTGAAAGTTTTTCAGGAACTGATTTAGCTCTTGGGGGTGATCTGAAAACAGTTGATAATTTAATCTTAGGAGACTTCCAAAGGATACTTTCTAGGTCATCAACTATCTCAGGTGGGTTAGGGTCATGATGGGCTCTAGTGTGGATCTTTCTAGAAGCCACTATGCTATGTTTTTAGACCCAAATAAATTAGACAAGTTCAACTAGATATGACAATCTTTGAGAGGTTAGCTAGTCTGTTAATGCAAATTTCAATCCCACAGTCCTCTAACTGAGTTCGAAAGATATTATAATAATGAGGGTTCTTCCCAGTGGAGTCTTAAGGTCTGTTCAGGATTGTGGAGTCGCCAGGTGGAAAGTTTTAGAATGTTTTCAAAGAGATACGTTGTCCACCACAGTGCTTGTGAAACATCCTTTTTCAAGGGTATCCCGAAACACAACAAACTCTAACCAGAGATTGACTGGGAGGGCATTCACCAGACATGTCACCTCTAAAACAGGATGAGATCCGGAGGCTACCTGGCCCTTTCCAGACTCTGTCTAAGAGTATGAAGTAAAACACATCCAATGGTAAGTGAAATGTAAGAGCAAGTGTTTTACTACCAATCTGAAATTCTTTTTGGTATTTTCTGAATTGTTTTTATTTGTGGTTTGCAAGAATGTCCTAACTTTGCTCCAAAACTTAGCTACGGTTATGAGACAAATACAGTCTACTCTTATGGCTAAGCCAGCTGATTTTTCAAGGTTAGATAAAAGCTTATAAGAATCCTAGGATTCACCTAGCTTGTCACTGATTCAAACAAGTTTCATCATGATTACCATTTCTTGGTAGTGCTTGAAAAGGCTGCTTTTTACTCACCAGATTTGTATGAAAATCAAAGGGGAAAAGGTGAAAACTCAACTTAGTTCCCCAGCGGAGTTGCCAGAAATGTTAGGTCTCTGTAATAAGCAAGATTGGAAAAATTCCGATCACAGAGTTAACATCATTTCAACCAACTTTGGGATTCTAGGATCTAGCCCTCCTGAATCCGGAGAGGGATCTCTCCAATATGTAAAAAGATGGATTTGTCTTTGAAGGCTTAAGGTAATGATATTAGGCTAGTTATGAGGTCCAAGGGTTTGTTTTGTTTTTTGGATGGTTGAACATGATTGTTGTTAGAGGCGGAAAGATCTATATGCAAATAGGCTCAAAGGTGAGAAGTTGCAAGCAACAAGAGTAAGCTTCGATCAAGATGAAAGATGATAGTAGGTTTTCAGTCCATTGGGATATAGAGTCATAAGAGGATTTAATTGAAGCAAATAAAGTTCAAGAGTGGTCTATGGGGCAAGTCATATATGCCTAAGAATCTTTTTAAGGTTTGATTTATGGAATGGAGTGATACAATAAGAAAAGGAAGTAACAGATGCAGAACAAAGAGCAGCCCAGGATCTGGTAAGTACTTTGAAACTAGCCAGCCTTTGACCAGGCACTTAAGAAAGACATGAAAGCAAAATAGGATCTGGTAAGTACTTTGAAACTAGCCAGCCTTTGATACACTTCCAATAGAAAACATACAAAAACTAAGGGAAACTTGAAGGCAACCTTTGGAGTAGAAGCTAGCGGGCCGGGCTCACCACAAATCCTCTCCTAGCTTTTCTTTACTTAGTTACTTTCAAGACAATCACATAGATAACACAGAATGGCCTAAGATCTGATAAGTACTTTGAAACTAGTCAACTTTTGACACATTCCAAGGGAAACAATCAAACAGCTATGCAGACAAGTCTGGGACCAGGGCTAACCATATCTTCCTTCAGTTTATTTTCACACAACATATACTGAAAATAACATTCAAAAACAATATCCAACTAAGGTAGTAAGACGAGGAAACACCAGCATTCTTATGCCTAAACTGAATTAAATCAATTTCAAATAACACAGTGGAAAGAAAACATTTAAATAAATATTTCTCAGCCAGAGAAGGTTACTGGTATACAGCAGGTCCTAACCCTGTTTAAACTGTTCTTTATAGTGGAAAATGAAACAAAATGAAAACAAAAATAAAACAAAAAGTTACAATGAGAATAACATCACCGTCAACATAGATCAGGATCCCATAAATCAGCTTGTATTGATGCTCCAAACCAGTTACAATCTTCAAATCCAATGTTTTAATTCATCTCTCTTCACAACCTAACTTATCTACTACAAGCAGAGCTCCAAGAGCCAGTGAATCACTATTTACACACAAAAGTCTTCAGCTCAATCACATTACAATGCTTCAGCAATTTACATTAACAACCAACCCCTCACTCATCTTCTATTGAAGTATTTATAGAAGGATGAGGAGGTGAGATCTGAATAAAGATCTCAAATACAATTAATGCAGAGTTAATGTCTTTCTTGGCCCTTGGGGGCTCAATGAAGAAACCATACAGGTGTTTCACTGCATTAATTGATTTACACTCATGATTCAAGCTCGGTGGGAGCTTCTGTTGACATTTGCAGCTCTGTGTGATGATAGGGTTACTCTGCCGACCTTCTGTCATTAAATCCCTTGAAAAAATAACCCTACGGCTACTTTGAGATAAAATATCTGACTTTGATCAATAAATTCAGTTCTTGATTGAATACTTTGAGTCACAGGTGGCGCTTTAGTTGTTGGGAAGAATCAATTTGCTTTCATCTTTGGTGGTGAAGGGTTTCCTGATAAAACACTTTAGATTTTCCTTTAATCTGTGTCTTAGATCTGGGGATTTAGGCGTTTGATAACTGTCTTAGCCTTAATCCCCACAAATCTATCCACTAATATGTTGTTCTGGTTCATTTTTGGTCTTCAACATCTGATACTCTTTCTCTGCATTGACTTTCATGGTTTTTCTGTTGTGCAGGGCTGCGCAGGGTATGTAAGGCATCAATGCCTGTGAAAACACCAATATAACGTGATTTTAAACCCTGTGGATGATTTCCTCGGAGGAATTGAACAAGGGAGGGTCGTCACCCTCAGTCGCCGAATCTTCTTTGGAAATGACAGAAAATACATTTAAACCTACAAAAAACACGAAAAAACGTTATATAATCCTGCGTATAGGTCAATCTGCATCGGGGACTGTGCGGAGGAGCGTGGGCCGTCGGATGGCATCATCTAATGGCCAGGATCAAATCTAGGTGATCGTGGAATAGGTCAGAAGGAGATTAAGTCTGGACCGTCGATCTGCAGAGATTGACGGTCAAGACTGAACGGGGCGATCAATGGAGAAGGATGAATCTGAGCCGTCGATTGCGCGATGATCGACGGCTGGGATCGGGCAACGGAAGGTCAGAGGAAAAGTTCGTCACTGGGCAACGGAAAAGGGAGATTGAATATGAGCCATCGATCTGCAGAGATCGACGACGGAGATTTATTTTTGGCCGCGCGATGGCTTGGTTAACGTGTGGGCACTTTGGTTAAAATTTGGGCATTTTCAGCGATCGACAACCGTCAGATGAGGGGAGTCAGATCGGACGGCGGAGGTGAATTCCGTTGGGCGGCTCTGGTACGAACTTTAATGCGCGAAATATTTCGGTTGCACGGCAGTTTTGAAATAGTGCCAAGGACACGTGTCAGCCAGCGTATGGAATTGCTGGCCGACGGGAGAAAACCACCATCCGGCGAAGAGTGGTGCTGAATGAAACCGGTGGGATTTCGGAAAACAGCGCGGGGAGTGGGGGCCATGGGCAAGTCGCGCTCCACTCCGTCGGATCTACAGAGTAGATCGACGGCTGAGATTGCTCCATCGCTGTACGGGCGGAAACTTTGGAAAACATATAAAAACTCAAAAATCATGATTTTACAAAGGTTTTTATTGTTTTTGGAGGAGAAATTTAATATGAAAGGATAAGCGCCCTTTTGGCTTCGGGCGCGGTTCTAGCGCTCGGGCTTATGGACGAAAAGGGGGAGGGGCTTAGCCCGCGGGGCTAAAAACCTTTTACACAGGAATTATGTATTTTTCATGGTTTTTTCAATGATTTTCCAAAGGAATTAAAGTTCCGATAAGGTTAAAAAGTGGTTTTTTAACCTTGGGAAATGAAATTTATGAAGGGATAGGGGAAAAACATGGAAATTTGGGGTTTTCATGGGTGAAAGGGAAAAATAGAGAATGAGGTTAGTGGTGGAAAGAAGAAAAAGGAAAAAGGGTCCTTTGCAGAAGTATCCAACTGTGGATGTTTATAGGATTTCAGAGGCTTTTGAAGTATGAAACAGCAGTATGGGATATGGACAGAGGGAAAAGGCTGGAGGCCTTATAGAGATTTCAAGAGCCAACAATTTTTAGAGATGAAATTTGTTCCTTGGAGGCTCCCAAAAGTTTTTAGCCACCTTTTGGTATAACAAAATATTATGGGTGGCTAACAAAAGGAAGAGAGAAGCTTATGGGGGAAGTACAGGGTTTTTAGTCATTTTTTTGGGCAAATTTTCCAGGTGTTGCGCATAGGTGGAGGTGCTACGCATAGAGCCTTCGGCGCTGCGCATAGGGGAGAAAAGCCAATGTTAAATAACACTACGCTACGCAGAGGTGGACCGACGCTACACACAAGCAGTGGCATGCACACACGCCCAGGTTGAAGCCCGACTCGCCCACAACCTCCTAGCGCTGCACGCAGGCCTACCAACAGACTGACCTGAACCGACGCTGTGCACAGACGGCCCGACAAAAACAGCCAGTCGGGTGGCGCTGCACATAGAGGAATTTTTTCCAAAGTTTCCAAAAAATTGGTCAAATTTAGTCTTTTCCTCCTCGAATTTTCCCCAAACTCCTGCATAAGTTGAAAAAGAGGATAAAAGTGGTAATGATGGACAAGGGGTGACAGTAGCAATGATGAACAAAAGGATGATGGTGGAGATGATGAAAACAGTGGGGCAGAGATAGAGATTAATGAAAAGGAGCAGGAGGATAATGTTGATGAGGAAGAAGGAAATGAACACAGCAATGGTGAAGACAATAAAAGTGAACACTTGGAGGAAGGAAGTGATGGTAATAATACCAATGATTCAGTGTAAAATGAAGAAAATAATGATGCAAATGATGAACAAAGTAATGACCAAGGTGAAACTGATGAGGGTCATGATGAGACAGAGCAACAAAGAAGATAGTCACGACTATCATGATAATAGTCATGATAGTCATGACATTAATCAAACTCATGATAGCAATAAGGGTGATGACAGTGCAAGAAGTGATGAAGAAGGGGACCCTAATGAAGAAAAAATCCTGAGTAAAGAAAGTGCAGGGGCTAGTGATCAATTTAAAGGCCAAAGTGATAGCCTAGAAGGCAGTGAAGAAGATAATGATAATTATGGTGTTGACAGTGATCCAACAGAGCATGGGATGACTGATAGGAATCATAGTGAAAGATAAAGAGCTAATGACAACACCAAGGGTCATAGCCAAGACGAGGACACTCCTAAAAACATCATTACACCTCTTTCATGCACATATCAAAGAGGGTTAATCAGCTCAAAAACTTGACAAAGGTAAGGAGAAAATGTGTAAAGGTAAGAAAGTTAAAAAGGAAAAAAGCCATGATATCCTTGGAATTTTGGCTGAGGTTTCTCAACAGGTGTCCAAGACCTCTTGAGGGACCACTCCACCAATTTTGGGCAAAATTAAACAAGATTTTATATTTTTGAAATTTTCAGGCCTCTGTGTGTAGCACCCTTGGTTCCATGCACAAATATCATGCATCCTAAGCTTGAAAAATTGAAATTTTTGGATTCCTCTCATCATCAGCAGTCTTCTCACAAAATTTGAGACCATTTGGAGCAGTTTTGAACCCCCAAAATGTCAAAAAACACCTAAATTTTGACCAGTCTAATTCATTTTCAGGAAAGGTGCTGCGTACAGAGCAGTGTTGGGATAATGGATTTTTTGACAGAAAAATGTCACTCATTAAAAAAACCAAATGTCTATCTGGAAAGAAAACTTGACAAGCTTTCCAACAAGCCATTACGGAGCAAAATCTGACATTGGGAAGTAGTCTAGAACGTGGCTACAACAGAGCCTATTTTCTGTTGGAAGTGGCACTGCGCACATGAGAGTCTTGGGATTTTTGACTTTTTCACTAGGCTATAGGAGCTGGATCAGGAACAGACAAGCGTTTCTGGAAAGTAGACTCATCAGGCTTTCTAACACACAATAATGGAGCCAAATCCAACATCGAGAAGTCATCCGAATCTTGGTTGCAAAACACCCTATTTTCTGTTGAACTGGCGCTGCACACATAGACTATCTAAGTCTTTTTTGGACCAAAAGTCAACAAAACACACTCATTTATTTCAAAATGACATTTTTGAGTTTTTTGAGGCAAAACACTCTAGAAATAGGTTCAAATAGTTATTATGGCATTTATTTCTTAGGATATTATGTGCCTTGGGCCTTCCATGGTCTCTTGGCCATAAATGACATTTATGGTTGAATTTGACATTTTCCTACCATATTTATGGTTTTAGTCCTCCTTTTCTCCATAAATAGAGCACGAGGTCCTCATGTATTGGGTTGGAATTTGATGAACTTGGAGAGCAATACATGGTTTCTATGAGCTTGGAGAAGAAATTGGTTTAGTGAAGTTGATGAATGGCTTGTTTGGCTTGATGATGGAGAAGCTTGTTTGTAGAATTCCTTAGTTTGGTTAATGGTGATGTCTTCTTAACTTGTTTATGTTTTCTTGTTCTCATTATGTTTCATCCTTCTTGGTTGCCATAAATCAGAAAATTATAGGTTGAGACATGCTCTTTGAGGCACCTCAGTCCTTCTGTTTGTTATAGATTTGATGTTTTCCTCTGTTTGGTAATCTTAAGGAATTCTTGATTTCTCCTTAGGTCCACCTAAACTTTTTTTCTTTCATATATGGATTAGTATGCTATTTTACAAGTATGATTCACGATATGCCCTGCTTACTTGAAGTTGTCGAAACTCTGTCTTGAAACCTCTCTTTGGAATATTGTTTGCTAGGTTAAGTCAAAGAGGTCTCTTTCGATCTTTCCCTTTGTCCATGTCTACCAACTTGTTTCAGAGTTCTTTATAGCCTGATTTATGATGTTTAGGAGTTCCCTCTTCATAGATTGAGTTATTTTTTTTATCTTATATGTTTTCCAAAATTCTGAAGGTGATTTTACTAAAGTTAGAAGCTCTTATGCTTTCTATGTTTCACTGGAATTTTTATCTTGAATATTTATCAGTTTAAGTATTTTTCATTGAGCTTAATGGTTTTCCCTAACTCATGAGTTATAACTTTTAACTATCTGTATTTAAGACCTCCTGGTTTTTCCCAAACTTGATGTTCACTCCACCTCACACATTACCTTAATGATCCATTAACCTTGCTAGATTGGCCCTACAACACACTCTGATTAATTATTGAGACACCCTTGACTTTCATTGACTCCATAGCCCAATGATTCAAAGACCTCTCACTCCACCTATTCCACTTGACCATGTTATCCAACCAAAACAATCAATAAACCCTACACTTAACAACTAGCCTAAAATCAAAACCCTAAAGCAAAAAGAACATATCTTTTGCACCCAATAGAGAGATCCCTCTCTGAGTCCAGGAAAACTAGGCCCTAGGACTCCAAAGACCAGTTCCATGTTACCTTGTCATTTGGTATACCAATCTCCCAAATCATGAGACCCTAACATTCTAGCGATCACGGTGGGACCTTATGAGTAAGTTCATGCTTAAATATTCCTTAAAGGATTTAGAAACCCTTGACTGATAGTATTTAGTGGTTTATCTGCCACCACATCGCCACCCTAACATTCTAGCGATCACGGTGGGACCTTCTTAGAAAATTCTGAATCCCTCGTCAAAATATATCCTGTGATTTGTAACCACCTCATCAATATCACTAACACAATGGTGATCATGATGGAAACTCTGAGTCAGTGACAAAATAAGTACCCCTTAGGACTTTAGATACACTTATCAAATCATAGAGAACTCAAACTATCAGCCATAGAGTAGACTCTGTTTGTTTCACCATCCTAGAAAAATGATGACTCAGTTATAGGACACTCTTACAAACCTTAGGACTACCTATATGAACTCAGAAAACCCACAAATATCCTTAGATTGGTATTCAGTTGCTGATGGTGGACAACAATTTGCCTTAAAATATTTGAAATCATCCACCTAACGACTCCACAACTCTCAATAAGACCTAAAGACTCCATTGGAGGAAGAACTTGAAACATGACCAGTCATCCTAGAAAGAAAGAGCATTTAGGCCTACGTTGGATTCAAGAAATTATTGTTTTTATATATAACTATGTTCTATCCTACTTTAAGCCTAATCAAGAACACACTGATGAGATCTACATTGATCATTGGAAATATCTCAAGCCTTGAAAAGCTAAGCCTCAAATTTCAGACCATGAGCAGACTTATACACCTGTGCTTACCCCAGATTCACCTGTGGAAAACCTAGTGAAACATGAGCCTCATGCTACCTTTCCTACTCATGCTGAAACCTTAAATAGTCATAAATATATTTTTACACTACCTATACCCACAAAGGTCCCATAAAGATACAAGCCTCTAATTTTACCTCCTATATTTCAAGCCCTCCCTGCAAATATTGCAAATAAACTACCCAGATTTGATGGAGAAAGCTCAAAAGTCACCGCTAAAGAACACATTCAAAATCCTGAGAATTTACTTGACCTTTTTGAAATAGAATAAGATGATGTGTGCATTATAATGTTTGCCTTATCATTATAATGAAAAATTAAGAGTTGGTTTAAGGACCTTTCAGCTGCAAACATTATCAATTTTCATCAATTCACTCAAGTCTTCCTAGATAGGTGGGTGATCATGGGAAATGAAGTTCTCATCATAGAGGAATACAATCATTTAAAAAGACAATCAGGGGAGGCAGTACAAGACTTTTCATCCAGGTTCAATAAGGTATACAATGCAATACCTGCTAAGATAAATCCACCTTTAGGGTGGGCTCTCTTACACTACCCAAGTACTTTTGACCCAGAGATGGAATTCCAGATAAGAGAAAAAGACCCTTCAAACCTGGAAGAAATGCAGAATATGGATATTACTGTGGAATTCAACATACTGGAAAGAGAGGAAAAGTTAGAAGAAATAAGGAAGGACAAAGCAGCTCGAGAGAAATTGACTTCTTCAGATGTAAAGCTAGAGATATTGACAGATACAATCAGCAAAATGATGCATATACTTGGTAGGAAAGAGGAAGAGTACAAGGTTGAGGTTGGTGCTGATTATTCAAACCAGCCATTACCATTTTCTTGGGAAGAACCAAATCAGTCATTTCAATGCAAAGATAGCTATCAAAACATACTTGCTAACCAATGTTGCAAAGAAGAAGATGCAGAAAGTTTTCAAGTAAGTACTATATGCCTTTCTACATCTTGTGCTTCACTATTAAGAGAGTATTACAAGAAAATTGAAAATAGAAATAAGGTAGAATGCTCTAAAGAATCAGAAAGGGAGGAAATGGATAATAAAAACCCTTTTTCAAATCCAGAAGTTCTCCCCTCAAATCATCTTGGTAGGAATCTTTGGATTACAAAACCAGAAATGGAAGATGAGCCAGCACCTCTTGAGGCCCTACCCTTGTGCTTCAATTCATTTCAGATTGCTAAAAGTAAAGCTATTGGCCATGAATACTCTCCTTTTCATATGATGGAACAATCCGCTAATCAAGTGTGTATAATGGATGACATTCCTCCTATAAATAAGATGCTCAAATATGATCAATATAATGATGATTATGTTCTCCAGACTCAAGATAACACTACAGAACAATCAATAATTAGTTTGTGGGACAAAGACATTTATTTTCAATACCTCAAATACAGAGATCAGTAAATACCACTCAGCTATGACAGTGAAGAAGAAAGTACAGAAAGTTTGGGAGAAAGGGAAGGGTCTTTACGTCCTTTTTGTACTTCCTTTCAATTCGTCAAAGACAACCTTAATGCAATCAGAAGTCAGCAATATTTGGGTATTGATTTTAACAGCAAAGAACACATTCAGCCCTATGTCCAACCTTCACAAGAGAAAGAGAACAGCTATGACTCTATTCAATCAGGTTTTCTAGAGGACAACATGGCAATATATGATGAGTCTACTAGTTCAGATGATCATGAGGAAGAGCAAAATTGTCTTTCCCAAAGGAGTCCTAAGCTCAGCCAAGTGGAGGAAGAAGTAGTCCTGGATCAAGTTTATGTTCTAGATATTCACATTTAGGTATTGTTTCAAGATCCCTTTGCTTATTTTTTAAAGATAGTTGAAGGAGTCAAATATGTTAGGAGTAGTTTGATGCAAGGATTAAAGAAAATTTTAAGCACTACTGTTCAAACACAAGTGAGGTGGGAGTGGCCTTTTGATTTTTTCACCACACTCAGAGAGCTAAAAAAAATCAATCATGGAATCATCTACTTGACTGGTTGTATTGGAAAAGAGAGTTTACCAAATGAATGTATATCAAGTATAGGTTAGATTAGGATAGGTAGGTATGAAAAAGAAACTCAGCCTTGTGAGCATCTTTTTAGTTCTAGATTTTTTGGAAAAAATGAAAAAACACAAAAAAAAATAAAGGTAGAAAAAGAGGGCAAATTTAAAGAAGAGGTACAACTCCATACCCACAAAATAGTACTACTAAAAGTGAGCAATATTAAATGCCACTGCTGGTTCAAAAAGAAGGTCTGTTTCAGTCATGTAGCCTAATCATGGCTAAGACATGTTTTCAATTTATTGTTGATAGATTAGTGAATGAATACTGTCAAATAGTTTAATCTTGACAATTGAGTAGTCTAGGTAGAGAATAAAAAGTTCATTAGCATAATCTGAACTTTTAGAGGAAATAATACAGAAGTATATAGTTTGTTTTTCTTTCAAAAAGAAGAAAATTTCAAAATTTTCCATTCCAAGTGCACCCAAGGAAGAAAAAATGTTAGGAAAGTAGGTTGGGTAGGTAGAGATGAAGCTGATCTGATCATGCTTTTCAATTTTATTAAAATCATAGCTTCATAGCAAGTATCAGCAAGTGAAAAGAGGTAAAAATATGCCCAATGGATGAGGCGCTGGTCTCCATCAAGCTAGAGATCTGAAAGTTCTAGACATCTCCTAAAAAGGAGCTGCCCTCCCCAAGTGGAGCCATTGGTATTCATCCATAATTTTCACTATATGAATATGACTAAGTATCGGTTCTAGATTTCTAGAAACAAAGTTCATGAACATTGTGAGTTCTAGAAATATCACTACCTTCATTATCCTTAAGATAATTTTTTCACTATTTCATCATCCCATCATGTCAAGATCAGCTCACCCATCCCAAAAGACCCATCATGGGCTCATGTCACTCAATTTTTCTTTGTTGTGTCACCTTTGGCATCAGCCCTTTATTTTGTTTTGCCTAACTCCTCCATTGTCCATCTAGGGATTTTAAGGGCATTTTTTCTTGGTTTCATGACCTCCATGGTTAAACATCCAAACGTATTGTATCTTGATTCTCTTACACCTCCTCCTATCCTTAATTTACCTTCATAAACATTTCCCATCACTCCTATCCCTCGAACTCATCATTTTTCTACAAAAACTAGCCTACTGCTACAATTTGACACTTTCCGAGACTAGGCTTGTGTTTTTCCCTTTTGGACCCTTTCCCCTCTCTCAATTCTTTAAATTCCACTTTCCCCTACTCTCTAACATCTATCCCTATACCCCAAAATTTCCCCAGGAATTTAGACAACCCTTAACCCCTTCATTCCCCTCCCTCTACAAGGCGGTCCTAAATCCCCTACACAAAACCCTAATTTCCTCTTCCAACTAAGCTAGGGTTTGGTATCAAAAATATGCATAAGAGAATAGCATTAATTTGATAGATCATGTCAGCAATCATAATTCCATACCAAATCATAAACATCATGCCTCCGTCATTTTCCAAGAATTCATTCCAAGAGACAAGCCATGTGTCACACCTAGGGCCAGTTTTTCTTCAAACTATTTTTCTGACCAAATAGAGAGGAATTTGAAAAACATGGGAAAGGTTTTTGTCCAGTGTAAGCCAAAGAAGAAAACCTCCTTCATTTTTTACACAGGTATCATGGTTTTGGAGAAATATCAAAAACACAGGTGTCCTAGGAGAATTTCTGCACTGTTGGAGTGACCTTGGGACAATAAGGTTTTCTCACTGCTAGAGTTTCCAAATGACTTTCTTGATGGGTCAAAAGCCAAAGACTTGAATATATTTCTAATGAGCTATCATGAGCCCAATTTTGAGTTAATGAAGGCCTCCAAAAGTTGTCTGCACCAACACTTTTCATTTCTGCACCATCACTCAACACTTTTTGACCAGTCTTGGGAAAGTCACATTTTGACATGGAAAATCAACTCAAATCAGTGAAAAAATGATATATTTGGAAATTAGACAGGTTAATATTTCCAATGTGCTATCATGGGCCCAAATATGACCTCAGGAAGGTCCTCATAACTTGTCTGAAAGTTGACCCTTTGTGGCGCTACAGACAGGAGAAGTGTGGCCAGAATTGCCAAAAATTGGTCAAAATCAGTCTTTTCCTCCTCAAAATTGCCCCAGGCTCCTGCACAAGTTTAAAAAGGTTGGCGGTCACTTTTCATTTCCCTCCAAGTGTTCTTTTTGAATCCATAATCAAAGACGAATAAGGTAACTTGATCCAAGACTGATCAAAATCCATTCAAGAAAGGCCTCCTTGGCCAGAGCACAAATTTTGCAAGGGAAACAATTGTCCTTGTTCACATATCTGCAAGAATGATAAATATTTATATCAGCATGATAAGAGGTAAGGTAATGGGGAAAAAATCACAATAAGACCATCTACAACAAAGAGAAAGGCAACAGGAATATGTTTTAGAGAATCAGGGTTGTTGTGACTAATTGGCAAAACAATGTGCCAAAGTAGGAAATCAGTACAAGGGCTACAAGGACAAAGGTCACCTCAACTCCATCCAGTGCACATTGAATATTTTTAGAAATAATTAATGAGTTTTTAAAGGTTTTAGAGAACTTAGAAGACAACATTGTTTACTTTTTTCTAGCAGCCCTAAAGCCTAGGAGTTTGGAAAGAATGAAAGACAGGTCAAAAAATGATGATAAGGCCTCCTTCATAACAGAAGATGGAATTTCAGGGGGTATTCAAGCTGCCCTCTAGGGTTTGACAAAGAAGTACTAATTCCACCTCAAAAAAAGGACAAAATGGCAAAGAGTATCAGTACAAGGGTCTGAGTTTTCAAAGTACAGTCAAAGGTCTTAAAAGGGATCAAAGGAAAGGCAAGCATGAGGTGAAATGCCCAAGGAGGTAATAATGATAAGCATAGGTTCACTATTGAAGAAAATAGATGTCAAACTCTAAAAAAGGCAGTGACAAAGAAAAATGTACTATAGGCACCTGCAGAAAATCAGAAGTGGCCAAGTGAAACCATGGCATGGTATAATTTGTTTAAACTTTATGGAAAAATAGGTATGTTCTTGCCTGAAAAATCAGTAAGGAGATAAGGGACATGTTCAGGTCACCTACATTTAAAATGCCAAAAGAGGACAAAAAACTATGTTTCCAATTTATCAAACAGTAGGTCTAAAGTAGTTTGAATCAATGCCTAGTTCTTTGAATATAAAAGAGATGAAAAAGGCCTCTACACCAGCATCAGCCAAACATCACCACAAGAGAAGAAAAAATTCCTTGAAGAAGTCATCAAAACCCTGCAGGGATAAGAAGCTTCAGTCAAATGACAAAAATATTGAAAAACATAGTAAAAGTAGGTTTTTTAAGTTTAAAATCATCTTTACCAAGATAGAAAGGTGTTTTCAGTTTTATTTTTAGTTCATTTGGCACTTGGAAGGAAGAGAGAAGCTTCTGGGGGAAGTACAGGGTTTTCAATAATTTTTTGGCCAAATTTTCAGGGCGCTGCGCACAGGCGGAGGCGCTACGCACAAATAACACTACGCTACGCACAAATGGACCGGCGCTGCACACAGGCAGTGGCGTTGCGCACACACCCAGGTCGGAGCTTGACTCGCCCACAGCCTCCCAGTGCTACACATAGGCCTACCAACAGAATGAACCAACCCGACACTGTGCACAGAGGACCTGACAGAAATGACCAGTTGGGTGGCGCTACACACAGAGGAAGTTTGGACAAAGTTTCCAAAAAATTGGTCAAATTTAGTCCTTTCCTCCTCGAATTTTCCCCAAACTCCTGCATAAGTTGAAAAAGAAGATAACAGTGGTAATTATGGACAAGGGGTGACAGTAGCAATAATGAACAAGAAGATGATGGTGGAGATGATGAAAATAGTGGGGCAGAGACAGAGATTAATGAAAAGGAGTAGGAGGATAATGTTGATGAGGAAGAAGGAAATGAACACAACAATGGTGAAGACAAGAACAATGAACACTTGGAGGAAGGCAGTGATGGGAATAATACCAATGATTCAGCCCAAAATGAAGAAAATAATGATGCAAATGATGAGCAAAGTAATGACTAAGGTGAAACTGATGAGGGTCATGAGGAGACAGAGCAACAAAGAAGATAGTCATGACTGTCATGACAACAGTCATGACAGTCATGACATTAATCAGCCTCATGATAACAATCAAGGTGATGACAGTGTAGGAAGTGATGAAGAAGGGGACCCTAATGAAGAGCAAATCCTACATAAAGTAAGTGCAGGGGCTAGTGATCAATTTAAAGGCGAAATTGATAGCCTAGAAGGCAGTGAAGAAGATAATGATAATGATGGTGTTGACAGTGATCAAACAGAGTATGGGATGACTGATGGGGATCATAGTGAAAGAGAAAGAGCTGATGACAACACCAATGGTCATATCCATGATGAGGACACTCCTAAAAACATCATTACATCTCTTGCACGCACATATTAAAGAGGGTCAATCAGCTCCAAAACTTAACAAAGGCAAGGAGGAAATGGGAAAAGGTAAGAAAGGTAAAAAAGAAAAAAGCCATGATAGCCTTGGAATTTTGGCTGAGGCTTCTCAACAGGTGTCCAAGACCTCTTGAGAGACCACTCCACAAATTTTGGGCAAAATTAAACAAGATTTTGTCTTTTTGAAATTTTGAGGCCTTTGTGCACAACACCCTTGGCGCAACACACAAATATCATCCATCCTCATATTGAAAAATTGACATTTGTGGATTCCTCTCCTCATCAGCAATCTGCTCACAAAATTTCAAACCATTTGGAGCAATTTTGACCCCCCAAAAGGTCAAAAAACACCTAAATTTTGACCATTCTGCCTCATTTTTAGGCAAGGTGTTGTGCACAGAGCAGTGTTGGGAGAATGGATTTTTTCACAGGAAAGTGGCACTCATTCAAAAAACCAAAGGTCAATCTAGAAATCCAACTTGAAAATATTTCCATGAGCCATCACGGAGCAAAATCCGACATCAGGAAGTGGTCCAAAACTTGGCTACAACAGAGCCTATTTTCTGCTGGAAGTGGCACTGCGCACATGACAGTCTTGGGATTTTTGAATTTTTAGCTAGGATATAGTAGCTGGATCAATAAAACACAAATATTTCTGGAACATAGACTCATCAAGCTTTCCAACGAGCCATAACGGAGCTAAATCCGACATCGGTAAGTGGTCCAACACTTGGTTGCAAAACACCTTATTTTCTTCTGAAGTGGTGCTGCACACATAGACTGTTTAAGTGTGTTTTTGACCAAAAGTCAACAAAACACACTCATTTATTACAAAATGATATTTTTGAGTTTTTTGAGGAAAAAAACTCTAGAAATAGGTTAAAATAGCTATTATGGCATTTATTTCTTAGGGTATTATGTGCCTTGGTACTTGCATGGTCTCTTGGCCATAAATGACATTTATGGTTGAATTTGACATTTTCCTACCATATTTAGGGCTTTAGTCCTCCTTTGCTCCATAAATAAAGCATGAGGCCCTCATGTATTGGGTTGGCATTTGATGAACTTGGAGAGCAACACATGGTTTCTATGAGCTTGGAGAAGAAATTGATTTTGTGAAGTTGATGAATGGCTTGTTTGGCTTGATGATGGAGAAGCTTGTTTGCAGGATTCCTTAGCTTGGTGAATGGTGATGTCTTCTTGTTCTCATTATGTTTCATCCGTCTTGGTTGCTATAAATCAGAAAAGTATAGGTTGAGACATGCTCTTTGAGGCACCTCAGTCCTTCTGTTTGTTATAGATTTGATGTTTTCCTCTATTTGGTCATCTTAAGGAATTCTTGATTTCTCCTTAGGTCCACCTAAACTTTTTTTCTTTCATATATGGATTAGTATGCTAGTTTACAAGTATGATTCATGGTATGCCCTGCTTACTTGAAGCTATCTAAACTCTGTCTTGAAACCTCTCTTTGGAATATTGTTTGCCGGGTTAAGTCAAAGAAGTCTCGTTCGATATTTCCCTTTGTCCATGTCTACCAACTTGTTTCAGAATTCTTTATAGCCTGATTTATGATTTTTAGGAGTTCCCTCTTCATAGATTGAATTATTTGTGTTATCTTATATGTTTTCCCAAATTCTAAAGGTGAATTTACTAAAGTTAGAAGCTCTTATGCTTTCTATGTTTCACTGGAATGTTTATCTTGAATATTTATCAGTTGAATATGAGTTATAGCTTTTAAATATCTGTATTTAAGACTTCCTGGTTTTCCCAAACTTGATGTTCACTCCACCTCACACATTACCTTAAGGATCCATTAACCTTGCTAGATTGGCCCTGAAACACACTCTGATTCATTATTGAGACACCCTTGACTTTCATTGACTCCATAGCCCAATGATTCAAATACCTCTCACTCCACCTATTCCACTTAACCATCTTACCCAACCAAAACAATAGACAAACCCTACACTTAAAAACTACCCTAAAATCAAAACCCTAAAGAAAAAAGAACACATCCTTTGCACCCAATAGAGAGATCCCTCTCTGAGTCGAGGAAGGCTAGGTCCTAGGACTCCAAAGACTGGTTCCATGTTACCTTGTCATTTGGTATACCAATTTTCCAAATCACGGGACCCTAACATTCTAGCGATCACAGTGGGACCTTCTGAGTAAGTTCATGCTTAAATATTCCTTAAAGGATTCATAAACCCTTGACTGATAGTATTTGGTGGTTCATCTACCACCTCATCTACACCCTAACATTTTGGCGATCGCGGTGGGACCTTCTGAGTGAATACAAAATCTATACCTTCTTAGAAACTTTTGAAGCCCTTGTCAAAATAAATCCTGTGATTTGTAACCACCTCATCAATATCAATAACACAATGGTGATCATGATGGAAACTCTGAGTCAGTGACAAACTAAGTACCCCTTAGGACTTCAAATACACTTATCAAATCATAGAGAACTCAAACTATCAACCATAGAGTAGACTCTATTTGTTTCACCATCTTAGAAAAATGATGACTCAGTTATAGGACACTCTTACAAACCTTAGGACTACCTATAGGAACTCAGAAAACCCACAAATATCCTTAGATTGGTATTCAGTTGCTGATGGTGGACATCAATCTAACTTAAAATATTTGAAATCATCCACCTGGTGACTCCACAACTCTCAGTAATACCTAAAGACTCCATTGGAGGAAGAACCTGAAACATGATCAGTAATCCTAGAAAGAAAGAGCATTCAGGACTAAGTTGGATTCAAGAAATTATTGTTTTTATATATAAATATGTTCTATCCTACTTTAAGCCTCATCAAGAATACACTTATGAGATCTACATTTATCATTGGAAAGATCTCAAACCTCAAAAAGCTAAGCCTCAAATTTCAAACCATGAGCAAACTTATACACCTGTGCTTACCCTAGATTCACCTGTGGAAAACTTAGTGAAACATGAGCCTCATGCTACCTTTCCTGCTCTTGCTGAAACCTTAAATAGTCATAAATCTCTTTTTACACTACCTATACCCACAAAGGTCCTAGAAAGATACAGGCCTCTGATTTTACCTCCTATCTTCCAAGCCCTCCCTGCAAATCTTGCAAATAAACTACCCAGATTTGATGGAGAAAGCTTAAAAGTCACCGCTGCAGAACGCATTCAAAATCTTGAGAATTTACTTGACCTTTGTGAAATAGAAGAAGATGATGTGCATATTAGAATGTTTGCCTTATCATTACAAGGAAAAATTAAGAGTTTGTTTAAGGACCTTCCAGCTGCAAGCATTATCAATTTTCATCAATTCGCTCAAGTCTTCCTAGATAGGTGGGTGATCAAGGGAAATGAAGTTCTCATCATAGAGGAATACAATCATTTAAAAAGACAACCAGGGGAGGCAGTACAAGACTTTTCAGCCAGGTTCAATAAGGTATACAATGCAATACCTGCTAAGATAAAGCCACCTTTAGGGTGGGATCTCTTGCACTACCCAAGTACTTTAGACCCAGAGATGGAATTATAGATAATTGAAAAAGACCCTTCAAACCTGGAAGAAATGCAGAATATGGCAATTACTGTGGAATTCAACATACTGGAAAGAGAGAAAAATTTATAAGAAATAAGGAAGGACAAAGCAGCTCAAGAGAAACTAACTTCTTCAGAGGTAAAGCTAGAGATATTGACAGATACAATTAGCAAAATGATGCATATACTTGGTAGGAAAGAGGAAGAGTACAAGGTTGAGGTTGGTGCTGATTATTCAAAGATGCCAATGCCATCTTCTTGGGAAGAACCAAATCAATCATTTCAATGCAAAGATAGCTATCAAAACATATTGGATGACCAATGTTGCAAAGAAGAAGATGCAGAAAGTAGTCAAGTAAGTACTATATGCCTTCCTACATCTTGTGCTTCACTATTAAGAGAGTATTACAAGAAAATTGATAATAGAAACAAAGTAGAATGCTCTAAAGAATCAATAAGGGAGAAAATGGATAATACAAACCCTTTTTAAAATCCATAAGTTCTCCCCTCAAATCATCTTGCTATGACTCTTTGGATTACAAAACGAGAAATGGAAGATGAGCTAGAACCTCTTGAGTCCCTACCCTTGTGATTCGAGTCATTTCAGATTGCTAAAAGAAAATCTATTGGCCATGAATTCTCTCCTTTTCATATGATGGAACAATCTACTGATCAAGTGTGTATAATGGATGACATTCCTCCTATGAATAATCTCCTCAAATATGATCAATATAATGATGATTATGTTCTCCGGAATCAAGATAACACTATAGAACAATCAATGATAATTTTGTGGGACAAAGACAGTTACTTTCAAAAACTAAAATATAGTGACCAGAAAATACCACTCAGCTATGAAAGTGAAGAAGAAAGTGTAGATATTTTGGGAGAAAGGGAAGGGTCTTTACCTTTTTGTTGTACTTCCTTTCATTTCATCAAAGACAACCTTAATGCAATCATAAGTCAGCAATCTTTGGTTATTGATTTTAACAATAAAGAACACATTCAACTCTATGTCTAGCCTTCACAAGAGACAAAGAAAATCTATGGCTCTATTCAATCAGGTTTGCTAGAGGACAACATGGAAATATATGATGAGTCTACTAATTCAGATGATCATGAGGAAGAGGAAAATTGTCTTTCCCAAAGGAGTCCTAAGCTCAGCCAAGTGGAGGAAGAAGTAGTCTTGGATCGATTTTATGTTCCAGATCTTCACATTCAGGTATTATTTCAAGATCCCTTTGCTGATTTCTTAAAGATAGTTGAATAAGGAGTCAAATATGTTAGGAGAAGTTTGATGAAAGGATTAAAGAAAATTTTAAGCACTACTCTTCAAACACAAGTGAGGTGGGAGTGGCCTTTTGATTTTTTCACCACACTCAAAGAGCTGAAACAAAATCACTCATGGAATCATCTACTTGACTGGTTGTATTGGAAAAGAGAGTTTACCAAATGAATGTCTATCAAGTATAGGTTATACTAGGATAGGTAGGTATGCAAAATAAACTCAGACTTGTGAGCATATTTTTAGTTCTAGATTGTTTGGAAAAAAATGAAAAAAAACAAAAACAAATAAAGGTAGAAAAAGAGGACAAATTTAAAGAAGAGGTACATCCCCATACCCAAAAAATAGTACTACTGAAAGTGAGCAACCTTAAATGCCACTGCTGGTTCAAAAAGAAGGTCTTGTCTCAGTTATGTAGCCTAATCATGGCTAAGACATGTTTTAAATTTATTGTTGATAGCTTAGTGATGAATCATGTCAAATAGATTAATCTTGACAGTTGAGTAGTCCAAGTAGAGAATAAAAAGTTCATTAGCATAATCTAAACTTTTGGAGGAAATACGATAGAAGTAGATAGTTTGTTTCATTTCAAAAAGAAGAAAATTTCAAGGGTTTTCCAGTCCAAGTGCACCCAAGGAAGAAAAAATGTTAGGAAAGTAGGTTGGGTAGGTAGAGATGAAGCTGATCTGATCATGTTTTTCAATTTTATTAAAATCATAGCTTCATAGCAAGTATCATCAAGTGAAAAGAGGTAAAAATATGCCCAATGGATGAGGCACTGGTCTCCATCAAGCTAGAGATCTGAAAGTTCTAGACATCTCCTAAAAAGGAGCTGCCCTCCCCAAGTGGAGCCATTGGTATTCATCCATAATTTTCACTATATGAATATGACTAAGTATCGGTTCTAGATTTCTAGAAACAAAGTTCATGA
Organism: Pinus albicaulis; assembly: GCA_034641835.2. NCBI lineage: Eukaryota > Viridiplantae > Streptophyta > Pinopsida > Pinales > Pinaceae > Pinus > Pinus albicaulis. Next base: position 968,357,266 of record CM076571.1, on the reverse strand, counting down.
ACATTGTGAGTTCTAGAAATCTCACTACCTTCATTATCCTTAAGATAAATTTTTCACTATTTCATCATCCCATCATGTCAAGCTCAACTCACCCATCCCAGAAGACCCATCATGGGCTCATGTCACTTAGTTTGTCTTTGTTGTGTCACCTTTGGCCTCAACCCTCTATTTTGTTTTTCCTAACTCCTCCATTTTCCATCTAGGGCTTTTATGGGATTTTTTCTTGGTTTCATGACATCCATGGTTAATTATCAACAGGGCTTGTATCTTGATTCTCTTACACCTCCTCCTATCCTTAATTTACCTTCATAAACACTTCCCATCACTCCTATCCCTTGAACTCATCGTTTTTCTACAAAACCTAGCGTATTACTACGATTTGACACTTTTCGAGACTATGCCTATGTTTTTCCCTTTTCAACCCTTTCACCTCACTAAATTCTTGAAATTTGACTTTCCCCTACTCTCTAAAATCTATCCCTATCCCTAAAAATCTCCCCAAGAATTTAGACAACCCTTAACCCCTTCATTCCCCTCCCTCTACAAGGAATTCCTAAATCCCCTACACTAAACCCTAATTTACTCTTCCAACTAAGCTAGGGTTTGGTATAAAAAAGAGGCATAAGAGAATAGGATTCATTTTATAGATCATGTCAGCAATCATAAGTCCATACCAAGTCATAAACATCATTCCTCCATCATTTTCCAAGAATTCATTCCAAGAGACAAGCCATGTGTCACAACTAGGGCCATTTTTGCTTCAAACTATGCTTCTGACACAATAGAGATGAATTTGAAAAACGTGGGAGAGTTTTTTGTCCAATATAAGCCCAAGAAGAAAAAAATCCTTCAGGTTTTACACAGGTATCATGGTTTGGGAGCAATATCAAAAACACAAGTGTCCTAGGAGAATTTTTGCACTATTGAAGTGACCTTGGGAAAATAAGGTTTTCTCATAGCTGGAGTGTCCAAATGACTTTATTTATGGGTAAAAAGACAACTAGACTTGAAGAGATTTCCAATAAGCTATCCTGAGCCCAATTTTAAGTTAAGGAAGGCCTCCAAAACTTGTCTGCACCAGCACTCTGCATTTCTGCACCATCACTCAACACTTTTTGACCAGTCTTGGGAAACTCAACAGTTGACAGGGAAAATTAGCTAAAATCAAGGAAAATATGGTATATTTGGAAATTAGACAGGTTAATATTTCCAACGCACTATCACAGGCCCAAATAAGACTTCGGGAATTCCTCAAAACTTGTCTGCAAGTTGACCCTTTTTGGCGCTGCGCATAGGAGAAGTTTGGCTAGAATTGCCAAAAATTGGTCAAAATCAGTCTTTTCCTCCTCAAAATTGCCCCAGGCTCCTGCACAGGTTGAAAAATGTTGGTGGTCACTTTTCTTTTCCCTCCAAGTGTTCTTTTTGCATCCATAATCAAAGAATAATAAGGTCAAGCAACTTGATCCAAGACCGATCAAAAGTTGTTTAAGAAAGGCCTCCTTGGCCAAAGCACAAATTTTGCAAGGGAAACAGTTGTCCTTGTTCACATATCTGCAAGAATGATAAATATTTCTATCAGCATGATAAGAGGTAAGGTAATGGGAAAAACATCAAAAGAAGACCATCTACAGCAAAGATAAAGGCGCAAGCATATGTTTTAGAGAATCAAGGTTTTTGTGACTAGTTGAAAAGAAAACGTGCCAAAGAAGGAAATCATTACAAGGGCTACAAGGGCAAAAGCCACCTCAAATTCATCCAGTGCACATTGAATATTTTTAGAAATAATTAATGAGTTTTGAAAGGTTTTAGAGAACTTAGAAGACAACATTGTTTACTTTTTTCTAATGGCCCTAAAACCTAGGAGTTTGGAAAGAATGACAGACGAGTCAAAAATGATGATAAGGCCTCCTTCATAACAACAGATGGAATTTCAGGGGGTATTCAAGCTACCCTCTAGGGTTTGACAAAGAAGCACTAATTCCACCTCACCAAAAGGACAAAATGGCAAATAGTATTAGAACAAGGGTCTAAGTTTTCAAAGTACAATCAGAGGTCTTAAAAGGGATCAAAGGAAAGGCAAGCATGAGGTGAAATTCCCAAGGAGGTAATCATGATAAGCATAGGTTCAATTTTGAAGAAAAGAGATGTCAAACTCCAAAAAAGACAGTGACAAAGGAAAATGTACTATAGGCACCTGCAGAAAATCAGAAGTGGCCAAGTGAAACTATGGCATGGTATAGTTTGTTTAAACTTTATGGAAAAGTAGGTATGTTCCTGCCTAAAAAATCAGTAAGGAGATAAGGGACATGTTAAAGTCACCTACATTCAAAATGTCAAAAGAGGAAAAGAAATTGTGTTTCTAATTTATCAAACAGTAGGCCTAAAGCAGTTTGAATCAATCCCTAGGTTTTTGAAGATAAAAGAGATGAAAAAGGCCTCTACATCAACATCAGCCAAACATCGCCACAAGAGAAGAAAAAATTCCTTGAAGAAGATATAAAAATCCTGCAGGGATAAGAAGCATCAGTCAAATGACAAAAATATTGAAAAACATAGTAAAAGTGGGTTTTTAAAGTTTAAAATCGTCTTTACAAAGATAGGTGTTTTCAGTTTTATTTTTAGTTCATTTGGCACTTGGAAGGAAGAGAGAAGCTTCTGGGGGAAGAACAGGGTTTTTAACTGTTTTTTTGGGCAAATTTTCTGGACGCTGCGCACAGGTGGAGGCGCTATGCACAGAGCCTTTGGTGCTATGCATAGGGGAGAAAAGCTACTGTTAAATAACACTGCGTTGCGCACAGACGGACCGGCACTGCGAACAGGCAGTGGTGCTATGCACACAACCAGGTTGGAGCTTGAATCACCCACAACCTCCTAGCATTCGCATAGGCCTGCCATCAGCTCAACCTGACCTGACGCTATGCACAGAGGGCCCGACAGAAATGGCCAGTCAGGTGGCACTACGCATAGAGGAAGTTTGGCCAAAGTTGCCAAAAAATTGGTCAAATTTAGTCTTTTCCTCCTGGAATTTGCCCCAGATTCTTGCATAAGTTGAAAAATGGGATAACAGTGGTAATGATGGACAATGGGTGATAGTAGCAATGATTAACAAGAAGATGATAGTGGAGATGATGAAAAAAGTGGGGCAGAGACAGAGATTAATGAAAAGGAGCAGGAGGATAATGTTGATGAGGAAGAAGGAAATGAAAATAGAAATGGTGAAGAAAAGAACAGTGAACACTTGGATGAAGGAAATGATGGTAATAATAACAATGATTCAGCCCAAAATGAAGAAAATAATGATGCAAATGATGAGCAAAGTAATGACCAAGGTGAAACTGATGAGGGTCATGATGAGACAGAGCAACAAAGAAGATAGTCATGACTGTCATGACAACAGTCATGACAGTCATGACATTAATCAGCCTCATGATAAAAATCAAGGTGATGAAAGCGCAAAAAGTGATGAAGAAGGGGACCCTAATGAAGAACAAAACCTAAGTAAAGCAAGAGCAGGGGCTAGTGATCAATTTAAAGGCCAAAGTGACAACCTAGAATGTAGTGAAGAAGATAATGATAATGATGGTGTTGACAGTGTTCAAACAGAGCATGGGATGACTGATGGGGATCATAGTGAAATAGAAAGAGCTTATGACAACACCAAGTTTCATAGCCAAGATGAGGGCACTCCTAAAAACATCGTTACACCTCTTGCATGCACATATAAAAGAGGGTCAATCAGCTCCAAAACTTGACAAAGGCAAGGAGGAAATGGGCAAAGGTAAGAAAGGTAAAAAGTAAAACACCCATGATAGCCTTGGAATTTTGGCTGAGGCTTCTCAACATGTTTCCAAGACCTCTTGAGGGACCACTCCACCAATTTTGGGCAAAATTAATCAAGATTTTGTCTTTTTGAAATTTTGAGGCCTCTGTGCACAGTACCCTTGGTGCTATGCACAAATATCATGCATCCTTAGCTTTAAAAAGTGAAATTTTTGGATTCCTCTCATTATCAGCAATCTGCTCACAAAATTTCAGACCATTTGGATCAGTTTTGACCCCCCAAAAGGTAAAAAAAAACCTAGATTTTGACCATTCTGCCTCATTTTCAAGCAAGGTGCTGTGCACAGAGAATTCTCGGGAGAATGGAGTTTTGGATAGGTAAATCACACTTATTAAAAAAAGAAGGTATATCTAGAAATCAAACTTGAAAATATTTTCAACGAGCCATCATGGAGCAAAATTAGACATCAGGAAGTGGTCCAAAACTTGGCTACAACAGAGCCTATTTTCTGCTGGAAGTGGCGTTGCACACATTCTAGTCTTAGAATTTTTTACTTTTTGACTAGGCTACAGGAGCTGGATCAGGAAAACACAAGAATTTCTGGAACTTAGACTCATCAGGCTATCCAACGAGCCATCACGGAGCCAAATACGACATCGGGAAGTGGTGCAAAACTTGGTTGCAAAACACCCTATTTTCTGTTAAAGTGGCACTGTGCACATAGACTGTCTAAGTGTGTTTTGGACCAAAAGTCAACAAAACACACTCATTTATTGCAAAATGATATTTTTTTGTTTTTTGAGGAAAAACACTCTAGAAATAGGTGCAAATAGTTATTATGGCATTTATTTCTTAGGATATTATGTGCCTTGGGCCTTGCATGGTCTCTTGGCCATAAATGACATTTATGGTTGAATTTGACATTTTCCTACCATATTTAGGGTTTTAGTACTCCTTTTCTCCATAAATAGAGCATGAGACCCTCATGTATTGGGTTGGCATTTGATGAACTTGGAGAGCAATACATGGTTTCTATGAGCTTGGAGAATAAATTGGTTTTGTGAAGTTGATGAATGGCTTGTTTGGCTTGATGATGGAAAAGCTTGTTTGCAGGATTCCTTAGCTTGGTGAATGATGATGTCTTCTTAACTTTTTAATGTTTTCTTGCTCTCATTATTTTTCATCCTTCTTGGTTGCTATAAATCAGAAAATTATAGGTTGAGACATGCTCTTTGAGGCACCTCAGTCCTTCTGTTTGTTATAGCTATGATGTTTTCCTCTGGTTGGTCATCTTAAGGAATTCTTGATTGCTCCTTAGGTCCACCTAAAATTGTTTTCTTTCATATATGGATTAGTGTGCTATTTTACAAGTATGATTCACGATATGCCCTGCTTACTTGAAGCTGTCGAAACTCTGTCTTGAAACTTTTCTTTGGAATATTGTTTGCTAGGTTAAGTCAAAAAGGTCTCGTTCGATCTTGCCCTTTGTCCATGTATACCAACTTGTTTCAGAGTTATTTATAGCTTGATTTATGATTTTTAGGAGTTCCCTCTTCATAGATTGATTTATTTGTGTTATCTTATATGTTTTCCAAAATTCTGAAGGTGAATTTACTAAAGTTAGAAGCTCTTATGATTTCTATGTTTCACTGGAATGTTTATCTTGAATATTTATTAGTTTAAGTATTGTTCATTGAGCTTAATGGTTTTCCCTACCTCATGAGTTATAGCTTTTAACTATCTGTATTTAAAACCTCCTGGTTTTTCCCAAACTTGATGTTCACTCCACCTCACACATTACCTTAAGGATCTGTTAACCTTGCTAGATTGGCCCTGCAACGCACTCTGATTCATTATTGAGACACCCTTGACTTTCATTGACTCCATAGCCCAATGATTGAAATATCTCTCACTCCACCTATTCCACTTGACCATCTTACCCAACAAAAACAATCAACAGACCCTACACTTAACAACTAGTCTAAAATCAAAACCCTAAAGCAAAAATAACACATCCTTTGCATCCAATAGAGAGATCCCTCTCCGAGTCTAGGAAGGCTAGGTCCTAGGACTCCAAATACTGGTTCCATGTTACCTTGTCATTTGGTATACCAATCAGCCAAATCATGGGACCCTAACACACACAAGGCATCTCCATCTAAAACTGCATTGTGCCTCATTGATGGCCACTCCTCCAAGACAACACTGTAGATTTGGTCAAGGTTGACCTAGTCAAAATGTTCAACCCCTTTCACACCTAAGTGTGCTTGATTTAGCAGCCAAGATTCAGCCTTTTTACATTTGGCATTGATTTATTCATTATTTAGGAGTATTATGGACCTCCTTTACACTTTTATTCTTTAAACAAATAAGTAAAACAAAAATGAATATTCCAATTAGCTCATGACTAATTTGGAATATTATAGTCCTCCCATCCCAAATGTTGCTTTTCCTAAAGCAACTGATAATGTGAGTGATGCAACTCTTCTCCCCCTCCATAGATGACACTATCATGTGATAAAATTCTTCCATAAGCTAAGTGTTCACCAATCCAGGCCTCCATGAATTGCTCCTCTAAGGTTCTCATGAGATGTAAATAATCCATCCCATAAGGAGACAATAGCTCAAATGAAACAAACATGGTTTGCCCAATGTTCTCCCTGAAACATGTAGCATAATATACATGGAGAATCTCCATCCCATAGGGCACATGCATACCTCCCATCCTCCCTCCATACATCCCCATAAAAAGTACAAGTATATCATCAATGTATGGGAGCAAAACTACATACATATAAACAAAAATTTATGCATATGTAGGTGTGTCATAGTCTCGCATCTGGAACCAGCGTAGTGAATATCCTACCTACATCAGATCAAGATGTGGTAAGTTGTTTCCCCACCACTTACTTGCTGTCCAATTCATCTCACCATGGATGGAAGTGTGAGATATATTTGGTGCTTTAGGAATGCACCCATCATGAAATAAAATCTCCCTTTTTCCTCCAAGGGAGTGGCCATATTCAGAAATTTTTGTGGTCAAAAGTTGGCCATGAAGTTTATAAGGTACAATAATCCTTGTTGGAGTCATGGCCTACATATACATGGTAAAATAATACATACAATCAGAAAATAGAACATGATTTACATGAGTATGTTCTTCACGAACAATCCTCCTTGTACAAATGGAGTGGTGCATAGATATTTCTCCTCTCTCAAAATAAGGAAGAGATGGCTGAAATAACTTTTTCATAGAATCATGTTGTCGTCCCAACTCCACATAGTTCATTCCTTCTTGAAAATTCTGATGTAGTTCTCTTTCAAAGCCTTCCCAATCAAATCTCCTCATGATGATGTTGTAGATATTCATGGAATATGTGTGGCTGAAATAGAACTCTTCATAGGCTCTTTTTAGCAAATTATCCTTGAGCTTGGAGGCTCTAGATAAGAAGATCCTACCATGATGATAGATGACTTCTTCTTGGAATAAATAGCCCTCTTCATGCAGCTAGTCATCAAGTATCATACAAGTGTGAAGATCCTTGGAATAATCCACCAATAGTTGGGATTTCCAATATGGATCTAAACTCCCCAACAATGACAGTGTTGATGATGTATCAACTAAAATGTATGTCATGTGGTTGCTCTCCTCCTTTACATCTCCCATGCCAAAGGTATATGTTGGAAGGCCATTCCTTCCATTATTCTCCTCCCACAATGCAGAATCTGAAATGAGAGTGGGTGATGATGATATTGGGAGAAGATCTCCCTCCTCCTTGAGCCTACCCAAGAATCCCAACGTTTTATCATTGTCTTCCAATGCTCCCATCCCTCCTGGATCTAATCTTGGAGCATCATATTGTGAGATATCTTATCTCCCACAAAATCTAAATCAGGTGGCCTCCCAAGTGGTTTTCCACTAGATAATAGTGTCCCATGCAGCAATCTCATGAGCATGATAGATGGGACTGTAAGGTCCTGGCTTCCAATGCGCAAATCCATCTCTGTTATTTGTGTGGAATTTGTATGTGAGGTATATGCATGCATTCCTTTTATCATTTGAGTCTTACCACTCTTTTTGTCCACCCATTCCATTTTCAAAGCCTCCCAATCAATGGTGACTTTCCCCAATGTAATCAACCATTGGACACCCAAAATCACATTGGTGTCAGGTATGTCAACCACAAAGAAGTGATCAATCAATGTATAAGTCCCCATGGTGATTGAAAGTGATGGGAAATAATGCATGCATTGCATTTTTCTATCTCCTGAGACCAAAATAGAGAATCCATCAAAAGCATCAATGGGTATTGCCCTCCTTTGCACTAGTTGGGCATCAATGAAATTGTGGGTAGGCCCACTGTAAATAAAAATAGAAACCCTCTGATTCAACATGGAACCTTGAACTCTAAAGGTCAAGTAATTAGGTACTCCTCCAAAAGATGCAAGAACCCCTCCAATACGGGAAAATGCTCCATTCCCATCACCTGATGGTGTAGGTTCTCCTCCTACAGTGTCAGGGTTGTGACCTCTTCTTAGTTCATCTTCTTCTTCCTCCTCATAATCTGAGAAGACCTCTATGCAATGTGCTTTTCCAACAACACATATATGTCTAGGTGCCAATGATTCTTGGCAACTGAATCAAAGCTTCCTTCTTCTATTCACTCTGGACTTCATCATCAAGAGGTTTCTTGTATGATCTCTCTTTGGAAGGAGCAGTTTTTTCTTCCTTTCCCTTTGAAGGAAAAGAGGGCTTATGCTGAAAAGTTGTCTTTAGTTTTTGCAAGGCATCTTGAAGATCTCTAGCCCTTTCAATAGCATCATGTAGGGTAGTGGGCTTCGCAGATTTAACCAACCCATGTAGAGGTTCATCTAAACCATCAATGAACATGTACACCCTTCTTGCTACAGACAAATTAGGAACCATAACAGATAATCTTAAAAATTCAGAAATATAAGATTCTGTATTACCTGATTGTTTCAACTTTGCAAGGCTCATGGATGGTGCATCTAGATCTCTTCTATCAAATCTTTCCACCAGACTTCTAGTGAACTCTGAATAAGTAGTCACATTGGCATGACCCAGTGTAGACAAGCCATGGAACCACCAGTCATGTGCTTCACCTTCAAGGTGCATTGTTGCAATCTTGATAGCCTCCATATCTAGAACCTTGTTCAACTGAAAGTAGATGTCAAGTTTTTATACCCAAGATTTTGGAGAACACTTGGATGACCCATCAATGTTGGGTAAAAATAATTTGACCATAGTGTGGTGTCGATCATGATTCTGAATGAATCCACCACCTCTATGATGATGCCTTGGTTTTCTATTGTCCTTTATGTGACAAAAATCCTGAAAACTCAAGTTAACTTTGAATCTCTTATTTTGAGACTCGTATTCTTCAAAATAGTCTTCAAGAGATTCATGCTCTTGAAACCCATCATTTCCCACAGCCAAAAATGTAGGCATGGTAGAGTGTTGGGAAACTTGTGGTTGATGCACTAGTTGATCATTCCGGTGATGAGATATGCCAGAGCCTTCTCCAAGATGGAATCCTTTAGGGGATTATTTGATTCTTTCCATTCTCATCTCTTTGATCTCTCTAGCAAGATCTTGCATGACTCTAAGAAGGATCTTAGGAAAATCCTTTTCTTCATCTTCTCCTCCAGATAAAGGGGATTTACCCTTGTCTTCATTGTAATTTGTGTAATCAAATTTCTTCTGTCTTCTCTTTAGATACCTCTTCCCTTTGTCAGTAAGAGGCTCTTCTTCTTCAGAAGACATATTGGCTTCTTAGAAAGCACAGGCTGTGCCAAGATGATGCTCTGATACCACTGTAACATTCCCAAATGGGGAATGTAGCAATATAACATAGATTTGCAGGAAAATAATGCAGTTCATCAAAGAAAAAGTAGGAGACCAATATGGAGACCTTTCAAATATATTTACAATATAAAAATAGATTTACAAGATGGCCCATGAGATGCATAATAGGAAATACAAGTCTCCAATAGAAGAAAATCCCCAAAAGAGGTGCTGCAACCATGTATTAATACTGAAAAGGGATTTACAGCGTTATTTTATTAGGCTACAACAAATTTTGATTACACTTCAGATCTAGAGCAAATAAGTGCATGAAAATTTAGATCAATAACAAATCCATACACTATATTGGCTCTTCTTCAGAATCCCCTTGGGGTTTTCAACATTACACCATGTACAAGGAGTAGATCTAATATCTAAATCTGTAGATCTGCAGAAATATTCAGATATTCATAAATATTTAGATCTGATTTGATATGAACAAGATAATGATCCTCTCTAATGGATCTCCAAAGTGAAGGGTAGATCACCAACACTTGAAAACCAATCCTCCAAATGATGTGCCAAAAGACCCTACAACAACAACTACAGGAATAACACGGATCTAGAAGTAAAACTATGTTGTATGGTTTAGAATGTGGTTGGCCACATGCCAAGATCAGAAAATGAAGCTCAAATCATCCAATACTCTCCTCCCAATGGAATAGAATCCTCCTCCACTGAAAAGGAGCACTGAAATGGTCTAGATCTAAAGAGATCTAGCCTCCACTTGCTGCAACTTACAAAGACAACCAAACCCTCAACATGATCTATGTTGTAGTTAACAAAAGAATCTTGGCCTTCAGCCAGATAGTGGACAATACAAAGCAAACTCTTCCAAGAGGCCTCCCAAGGAAAGAGGTGGGATTCCTGATCAGCAACACCCAGTGCTAAACAACATTATTCTCAGCTAAACATCAAGAGAATGAGATATGTCTAAACATAAAATATACTTAGAAAAATATCATATCATCAACAACCTTCTAATTCTGCCATCCTCTTCCTTTCATAAGTTAAGAGCTTGAAAACCCTAAACCACTTCCAATGAGATCACTCCTTTCACAGAAGGCATCTCTATCTAAAACTACGTTGTGCCTCATTGATGGCCACTCCTCCAAGAGAGCGTTGTAGATTTGGTCAAGGTTGACCCAGTCAAAATGTCCAGCCCCTTTCACACCTAAGGGTGCTTGATTTAGCAACCAAGATTCAACCTTTTTACATTTGGCATTGATTTATTCATTATTTATGAGTATTATGGACCTCCTTTACACTTTTATTATTTAAACAAAGAAATAAAACAAAAATGAATATTCCAATTAGCTCATGACTAATTGAGAATATTACATGAAGTAGATGGACACTCAAGAGTACATGGAAATCAACAAACAGAATTTGCATACCTACAGCAGTGGCTCAGTTTATATCAAAACAATGTTCCACCTAATTGAAGAAGAAGTTAATACTGGTTCCAAGATATTCTCCCTGGATGCATTGGAGGTAAGAGTCTGATTCCAACCTAACAATATCTCGTAGTTTGTGGAGACAATCACACAGTACCAAGCTTGATATGATTATGTGACCGAGAAATATCAAGTCCAATATTCCCAACTTGAGTTCACCCTAACTATAGCATCATAGTGTTTTGTCTTGTTAGGCTGTCAAGTTTTCTCTATCCTATTTTGTCTTATATGGGTATGAGTGGAAATTGTAATATGAATTGTAATGATTGTATAAGTGAAATTTCATGTGTCCATGATGGAATGTGAAGATTCATGTGTAATGTGAGTAGTCATGAGGGGGTTCCAAGGGTCACAATGGGGGCATGCCAAGAGTCGGCCCCCTTTATTATAAATACATCCTCATAACACTTGTAAAGGGATTTTGGGAGTCAAGCTTTTGGTTAGGCTTAGGCTTAGAAAAGGCTTTGGGGTTTTGTGTCAGCCATGGCTTCTCTGTAGTGTAGAGGGAGTATATATCTTTGGGAGGATCAGGTGTTCTTGACTACATGTTCCACTATTGAGGCAAGTGGTTCGTCATGTTGTATGTATGAATGGAACATTCACTTATAATAAAATCAAAGCCACCACGTCTTCATTAATATATTGTAAATGTAGTTAGACTATTCTGGTTATGTTTGTGATGTATGTTGTTTAACTTGTGCATATACTTATGAACTATTTCATTTGTATTTGTGTGAATCAGGTTAAATGCATGCTCATGTCTTAACCCATCACCTTTAGCTTGTGGAATATTCTGCTTGTTATTTTGTGTGATTTATTTTTAGCTTGTGTGTTCCTTTAAAGCTGCATACTATTATAGGCTTCCAAGGATCACACTTCCTTTCCCATTTTCTATTAGAACCACTCATGCATTATATTGAATTTTCGTGGGGTCACACACTTGCTTTAACCAAATAAATCGTACACCACTCTATGAGTTTTTCAATCCAAGGTACTTCATTAAACACCCCACTGTTGGGAATCCTACTCTAAATGATGTTAGGTCTAGTTGGGACATCATATCAAGGAGATTCCCTTAATGTTGGAGGGTCCAACATTATCAAAATTTATGGCACTAGAAGGAGGGTGAGATGGAAAGATGAGCCCTTGAAGTATGTTTTTAATTTCTGTACTCATTTTTATGACTTCTTCCCAAATCATACACCTGAGATGTTTTTCTACAAAACTTGATTTTCAAGTATCAGCAGATATCATTTTTGACTTGTCACATCCTAAATTTAATGGTGAGGGTGAAACATCCATTTGTGAGTATACTGGACGTTTTCTTCAATTTTGCACAGAGGGAGACATCCCCCTTGAGGATGTTGGTTGTTGGTTATTCATTCTCACGTTCGAATGGTGCGTAAGGAAATGGTGTTACAAATTGACCGATGCCTCTATCCAATATTTTTAGCATATTTTCATAGAATTGTTTCGCACTTTTGAAAACTTTGATCATAAACTTTTGTGCAAGAGAATTTTACAATTGTGAAAATCACTTGATGAATCACTACATCATTCTATTAATAGTTTTTTGCATCTCTGTTTTCAATTTCTAGAAGATGAAGTTGAATGGGATTTCTTAACTGGAATATTTCTATATCTTGTTCAGATTTCACTTACTCTGCATGAGTTACGATCTCTTCAATCACACCCAGGGAACCTAGCATGTAAAGCCTCTAAATCCACGATGAACAAAGGTGTTGTTCCAAGAAACCCCTCGTCTGATTTTCATCTAACAGTTTCACTTCTACGAGTTGTGGTGGGAAATATTAATAATTCATTTTTTCAAGAACTACCATCTCTTTCCCACCCCACATACTCAGAATTCCTGCCCAATTTTGGACTGTAAGCCCGATGAATGTGATGAAGTATTTTCTCCTCATCCTCCACCCTTCGGCCCCTATGATCCTCTGAATTATGAGTTTGTGTGTTCATGTGCTTCAAACCTTTCTCTTGATGTTCATGAGGATCAAGTGATGGATGGACTTGTTGTTGAGAATCCAAATTGTGATGTCATTTGTGATGAGTATGTTCAGGAGTCAATAGTTGAACAAGAATCTGTGATGAAGGATGACTCACTTCCTTTAGCAACTCCTCTGCATTATCCTGACACTGTCCAAAATTGTGTCATTTTAGTTCAATCATGTGAAAATATATATTTTTATTTTGTTAATACTTCCAATCATTCGTAAAATTCATGAAATGCGAGATTTTCATTTAAATGCGGAGAGGATGAATCTTCTATCACTAATATTCCCAGCCTCTCATCATACCTTTCTGGAAATGTAGAGGGTGGAATTTCTCATTTTCCACCTTCCCCTCTATACGATTCATCAGATCATGAGGATACCTCCATTTGTGATTGTCAAATTTTTTATCATGGTTTTCGTGACTCTTTCATTGATTCATGTAATATTCCTAGTTAGCATTCAGCTAGTTGGAATACTAATTTTTCCTTTTAATAGAAGATAGGTGAACAAGTGGGTAGGGAGACCCATAAATATCGTTAGTAGGAATAAAAAACAATTCTCATGTGAATTTGGATCATTGTATTAGCTGGATAAAGCACCTTTGGGTGTGAACAGGGGCTAAAACATGTGGACAGGGTCAAAGTTGACCAAATTGATAGTGTTGTTATGGAGATAGTGGAGGATTAATGGAGGACAACACAGTCATAGAGGAGGAGTGTATGCATGAGAGTAGCTTCTTTATTGAGTGGGACCTAGGGTGAGGAATCTCACCAAGCATATAAGGAAGAGGATGGAAGACATAAAAGGCATTCTGATTATTGATATTGTATTGGTCTTGTAAGACTATTTGCATGCTTCAGTTGTTTAGTGGAATCTGTTGTGCTGTTTAGCATAAGGGTGTTCCCGAGCAGGAATCCGACCCTCATACTTTGGGGACTTCGAGTGTCTACTTAGAAGAGGTTTATTGGGCATCATTTCCACCATTTGGAATTAGGCCAAGCTTTAGCCATTATTCTCGGTACAATCTCCTTCAGCATTGTGTTGTGTTGTAGGGAAGAAGTAGTGGAGGAGAAATGGATACAATTATGAGCTTGTTTTCAAGGGGAGGGAGCATTCCTTCATCCAGGAGGCTAGAAAGGGGGTTCCTTGAGAATAAATGTGTCATTTGGAATCAGTCCAAGCTACTTCTATCATCTACAACATAGTTCCCTTTAGGAATTGCGTTATTTTATTAAGCAGTTGCAGAGGAGGGCTTAGTGCCCTAGTTGATGAGTTATATTTCCAATGAGGTGAGAAGCCTGTCATCCAAGAGATCTATTGGAGTATCAAAAATTTATATATCAGATCAGCCACCTCCTATCAGTTGTCCAGTTGTAGAGCATATTCATCCCTAGGGCTGCATTTCATCATCTTTTTATTTTGTGTATTTCCGAAAACCCTTTCTGGGTTGTCCTCGAATTTTTGGAGCATTGTATCAATAGTTATGTTACACCAATTTTTGGTCATCTAACCTGTTACTATTATATGGACCAAAGTACACTGTGTAAGACCAATTTTACCCTAAGTAAAATTTCTTTCACTATGAAAAATAACTTAGTAATCCATAATTTATTAAGTAGTTTATGGTCTAAACAGGAAACCCCATGAGGAAATATTGAATAAAAATATATTTGTTTGATTTTCCTCATGGAATAATTAGTTAAAAAACATTTTAATTAATATTCTTGGTCATATTTAACCCAAAACAGGAAAATTAATGAGATAAATCATTATTTATCTTATTATTTTCTAGGAATAATTATTTAAACATTATTTAAATAATATTCCTTGTTAAACTTGACTAAATAATTTATAAATAATTGAATAAATCACTATTTATTTAATTATTACTCAACCACATCCTTAAAATAATAAATAGATCATTTGTTTATTTATTATTTACAAATAAATGGATTTGAAAAAATTCAAATTATTTTTCCCTCCAACAAATATAATAAAATATTCCATAAAAGTTGGATCTAGATTTGGTTAATAATATTTCAATTATGCACCAATATCTAGACTAACTCAATATTTCTTTATAAATAGAAGGTTTTTTCCATTCATTCACTACCTTTTGTTGCCTAAACATCACTCTGGATCTATACTTTCTGTCTGACTTTGATTCTCCATCATTGTCATATTTTTTTTATCTTTTTGCTTGTGAGCTCCCTTTGAGTTCCATTTTTGTCTAGGTTTTCTAAACCATCAAGAGAGAGAGATCTTAGATCTGATGCGCCAAGGAAATAAAATAACCCATCCCATTGAGGGGGATTGGTAACATCTTTCTATGTTCCCTTCCCAGGTGTCATAAATACAAAAATTCTTTAAAAATATTCTTGTCTTCTCTATTGGATGCATAGAGAAACTCTTGCTTTTATTTGTTGTTTAATGTCTTTTACTGCATAGATCTGGATTTTGTAGCATTTATCTTTGTCAAATAACTACAGATCTAAAGAAATTGGCAGCCATATTTGATGTTAGGGCTGTTTTTTATGCACAACTAAAGTGAGATTTTTTCGTACACTTGCGATTAGAATTCACACCAACAACGGGAAACTCCACTAGGGATTACGATTATGACCTCTGTCATTTTTTAGATCCCTGCATGTCCAATTGCTTCAACCCCTAGGGTTTTTCTTCAACTTCTTGTTTTTCTTTTCTTGATGTTTTTTTTAACCTATAAAACCGTAAAATAGTAAAACTTCTAACTTTCGTGTGTTTCCGGACCTATTGCGCAGGTGATAGGCATCAGCCATAGCTGTGATGACAAATTTTTTCTGAAACTTGCTCTCAAGAGTGCTAGAAGTATAGATCACACTTTTTGGGCCAAAACCTATGACCTGAACCTTTAGGATGCAGAAAAAATCCTCAAACCTACGACCTCTGTAGAAATCAGGTCAGAAACTGCGACCTGTACTTTTTGTTGGAATTTTTCTATGATTTTTATGGGTTTGTCTGGGCTACTATTCAGGGTTGTGTGAATTCCATCCCAACCCATTTTTGACTTGTAATTTCTCTGTTTTACTTGTTGAAGTGGGAACCTAGCCCCCTAGGGCTTTAGTACGCTTCCACCTTTCTAGGAGGAGTTTAGCTGAAGCAGGTCGTCTGAGATTTCAATGTGTTTAGCAATTTTTCAGATCTGATCCTGTACCTTCAGATCCATTTTGGATTGGTTATTTATCCATCCAAAACAAATATTTTCAGTTTTTTTTTTCCTCCTCTAGGGTCCCGTCAATTTCCCTTTAGGTTTTAGCCTTTCACCACCTCATTTGTAGCACTTTTTCCTCTGGTTTTTTGTTGTTTTCTGCACCTATTTCTAGCAGATATGACCTTTAGATCATTGTCCCTCCTAAATTTAAATCCATTGGCTATTTTTGTGTGTTTTGAATATATTTTTTCCCACCCATAGACTAGTTGTTGGGAAGCCCACCTCCTTGGGTTTATATTGATGCACATTTAGTTGTTTATTTTATGTTATATTCAATTTACTTTACTGTTATTTTTAGGTTTATTTATAGTTATACATCACACTTTTTATTTTTTCTCTACACACGTCTGGGTTTAAAAATCAAAATTTACACACTTTAAAAAACACACCCTAAGTGAAGAGTGTCTAGTTTACATCGCCATGCAAAGACTATAACATTGTAATCATTTGATCCCGCACCTCTCTGCCCTTGTTTCGACATTGTAATCATTTGATCCTGCACCTCCTTGCCCTTATTGGTCTCTCTACCTTTTGTGATCCATGTTTGTTCTTCCATCATTGTGCCCACAAGGCGTTTATCCCGAAGACTTCTTGGCCTTCATCCTTAGTTTACGTTAGAAAGACTTACTCCTATGTGTAGGATTCAAGATAGTCCTCCACCGAGTCCCCATTCTGACTCCGCTTCTAGTTCATTGGGTTCCCCTTCTAGTTCTATCCCCATTTCTCCCCCTATCACCTTCACCATATCTGGCTCAAGACCTAATGCTGGTGGTAGCCCCAGCCTTAATGTTGGGAATACTACTAGTGGGACCGCAACAAGAACTATCCTGTCTACTCCTTTGCTCCCTTATATGGTAGGCCTTAGTCTTCCAGATTTTAACTAGTTGATCAATGATCCCATACACCATGATCTGGTTGGCTTGCTATGCCAACCAAGCTCCCTTCCAACATCCCCAAGTTTGAAGGCCTTGTTGGAGAAGATCCTACAAACCATGTTCAATCTTTCCACTTGTGGTGTTCATCTAACTCCATCACCGATGACTCTTTTTGTCTTCGGTTGTTCGAGCGTACACTTACTGGAGAAGCTTCTAAGTGGTATGTTGACCAAGCCTCCTCCTCTCATACTACTTTTGTGACTCTTGCCTAGGATTTTCTATCTTACTTCCAACTTCCCCTTCATTATGACACTGGTACCGAACTTTTGACCTCTTTCCATCAATCGTCTGCGACCCGCCTATTCAATCATGTCCATGAATGGTGGAGAAGAAAGAGCCTATGTCGAGCCCCTACCTTCGAAGATCATGTCTACATGGATTGGTTTCTCAAATCCTTTTGGCCTACTATTGGAAAATATGTCGCATCTCATTTCCCTCAAACCAAAGAAGCCGATCTCCATATTACATTGAAATATGACATGATCTATGCA
Organism: Pinus albicaulis; assembly: GCA_034641835.2. Classification (NCBI taxonomy): domain Eukaryota; kingdom Viridiplantae; phylum Streptophyta; class Pinopsida; order Pinales; family Pinaceae; genus Pinus; species Pinus albicaulis. The sequence continues at coordinate 968,339,474 of CM076571.1, read as the reverse complement.
CATTTTGGTTATGTTTATACCGTCTTACCTGATCTCCCTAGACCCAGTGGTGCCAATGCATCGAGGGCATCCAATTCCGCCGACGGTATCTTTGGTGCCCTTTCTCATCCGTACACTCATCCTCCCATGGGTTTTGTTTTCCCTTAGGGATGGGCCAGCTCCTCCAGCACTTTTCCCCCTCCCAGTAGCATGTATCGAGGATACGTCATGCCTCCTCCCTTTGCCCAACCTGTTTACCACAATGTTTCCCAACCTCCTTATTATCTATATCCATAGCATGGTGATCCATCTCCTCTAGCATTAGCACCCCCGCCTCCCTTTCCTTCTCAACCCCCGCAACAGCAGCCACCACCCCCCTGGGGGTAGGTGTATGCACAGCAGGGCGTGACTAATCCTCCTACTTCCAAAAAGAAGAGGAAAGACACCCAAAATTAATCTACCCTGGGTAATCCAGGACCTAATCCCCAAGGGAATTCACCTAACACTGCTAACCGGCAACACGGCACTCAGCCCAAGAAGGACAAGCCTTTTCGCACAAATAAGCCTTGTTCTTGTTACGGTGTCTATGGTCACTACAACCACGATTGTCCTCTTTTACCTCATATGCATCAAGAGTGGGAGACTCAAGCAACATCATGAGGACAACGAGCCTACCCTTCAATTCCTCTCAATGTTGCACCTATCAAGCTGGCTGTGTTTACTAATCCTTTCCCCTAGCAAGGATTCATGGCTACCCAACCCCTTGAAGGTTAGGTGGCCACTCAACCTCCTCAATCTAGTACCTCTAATTACCAGATTATCATGATGAACTCTGACCAACCCATTACCATTGACCTCAACCTTCAGAGTCGGTCCCGTCAGTACAACAAGCCTCCCACTACATCTGCCCCTGAGCCCCCTTCTTCGGGTTCCAAAAAGCCTCTTTCGACAACCAATGGTCCTTTAAAGATCCCTTACCCTAAGGTAGAAGTTCATACCAAGATCCCCAAGGGACCATTACGCTGAAATGATGCTTCTGGAAAAGCTGCCCATTCGTATAGTATAGTAGATGATTTGGCGCAATCTCCTGCGACCATCTCAATGCTAGAAATCCTCCAGTTGTGCCCTTCACAATGAAAAGATCTACTAACTACCATGGGCACTATAGATCCTTCAGATGATCATTTTATCATCTTCGATGTTGACTGGTCAGAACATCCTCCCCTTCCTGCTCCCATCGGCTTCCAAATCCCCGTCAAGATCCGGAATTCCAATGTCTCCCGTTGTATCATTGATGAGGGGACATCCACCTGTGTGATGTCACCCTCGGTTTGGAAGCAACTCAGATCCCCTGAGTTGGCCCCTTCCATTATCACCCTCCGTGTGTGGGATGGCCACTCTTTCCAGCCCATTGGCCTGTTCCACAATTGTCCTATTACTATTTCGGGTAAGAATTTTTGTGTTGACGTAGAAGTCATTGATGCCCCCTTAAATTACAACATTCTATTAGGTCGTAGCTACACTTATACGATGTCTATTGTCCCATCTGTGGTTCACCGTAAGATGTGCTTTCCTCATGATGGAAAGATTGTCACCATCGACCAGCTGACATATTACGAACCGAAGTCTCAAACCTCCCCTGAGTCCATCATCTCTTCGGTGGCCAACAAAAAAATAGTCGAACCTTTGACCAGTGTTTCACCTAAAGTATACAAAGACTCCTCTTTGCTTTGTTCATTCCCTAGTATTTATCCTCTTGTCATTGATCCTAGCTCGTCAAACGTTTGCATGATGCAATCGTCCCTGTCCGCCCTCAAGCAGCCCACTTCGACTAGTCACCAGCCCCGCCCTCCACAATATACTCCTAACACCTCAACTCAACCTTCAGGACCCCCTCCTCAAGGCCCCTCATTTTTAGCTGGTATCCATGAGCCTCTCTACCCTCTTGGCATGGTTCCTCTTAGCCTTAACCATCTCGGAGCTGTCCCGCTTGGCCATTACCCCTCTGGTTAGATAGCGTTCCTAGATCCCCCTCCTGGAGTACTTTCGGTACCTATCATGGCTACCTTATACCTTCCTAACCTGACCCTAGGGATCCTAGTCTAGTACATTGATTCCCTAGCTGCTAGCCCGCCTAGTCAGCCCAAGCCTTAACTTGCTTTGACCCCGGTTCAGCTTGTCCCCATGACCCCTCCCCTTGCTTCTGTGCCTCAGCCACCTCAACAGGAACCCACTCTTGTTGTGACAACTTTGAGAGAGAGGGTCAAAGCTCACAAGAAGGCACCTAAAGACAAGGCCACCCTGACAAACCCTGCTCCTCCTCAGCCTCCAAAGCATACCCCCTGTGTGCTTTGTGTGATGTTGTCAGTCATGCCACCCATCATTGTCCTGAATTGCCTCATATCAAGCCCATGGTTAACGAACTATGTCTAGAGTCTGATATCCCAGCGGTATATGTCACTATACCCGATTCAGTCCCCAAACTCAAGTCATTACGCACAAATCATCCTTGTGCTTTGTGTGATTTCCATGACCACTATACTCACCTCTGTCCCCACCTCGATGACTCTGCACCTCTCTAATGGAAGTTCGCCAATTCAAGGCCAAGTGCAATGAGTCCACCGCTTCCTTATTTGTGCATTTTTCTTCAGCAGAACCAGGGGACACATCCACTCCTATTAACATTCTCCCTCCTGATGTCGAGATGACAGAGTCTTTGGCCACTTTCCACTACGTGTCATCATCTATGAGATCCATGGTGGAAGACCCCCTGGGACTTCCCCTTATGATTCGCCTGACCTCCCTTCAGCGACACCTTGGGCTCAACATCAGTGGATCCTTCATCTACTTTTTCTTTAGTCACCTTTCGTGAAAATGTGCATGTGAACCTTTCATATGATGGTGATGAGTCAGGTAGCCTCACCACGTTAGGTGGTTTTTCTTCCACCAGTCACCCCATATTTTATTACAATGATGACACTATGGAAGCCATCACCACATCGAACCATGCATTCGATCCACATACACCTTGTGGTCATTACATTGACACCCAATTTTTTTGTAAGGGGGCACCCATATTTGAGAGTCCAGGAGAAGCAATTCTCCATAACTCTCCTAGTGTATCTGGTCGCTTCGACTCTAGTACCATTTTTATTACCCATTTAGAAGAACCTCTAGAGTCCCATATTACTTCATATCACTCTAGGGATGATACCCCTCATCATTCCTTCATATTACATCAGCAACCTAGTCCCCTAGACATTGTTGTTGACCAACCTGTTGGTTTTCTAGGAGAGCACCAGTTCATTATTTCCAAATCCTCTCTTTGGGATATTGACACCATGTATGCAAACCCAGAAAATTAATTCCATTTTCTTCATATATGTAGTACCAAAAGAGATTGATAATCCTCCATTCCCTTTCTCGAACTGGATAACCATAACGAAAACAAATGGGGCACCACATCATAAAAATGTGTTTAGATTCCCCTTTTCTAAATACATTTTTGCATGAACATAACATGCTAGGGGAACCCATGCCCATAAACCATAAAAATCCCAACTCTCACCCAAAAAACAACATTGAAACCCCATTTCTCTGACAGGTCACACTTTTAAGGTCATTTCTTGGGACAGGTTGTTGTTTTTTGCCCAGTACCTGCTACCCAAGTCGTAGAAAAAACCCCAAAAAGTGCGACTTGGCCTGGGATAATAGCCGAGAATTATATAATAATATCTGAGTACATGAGATATAAGTACAACCAAAGAGGCCTTGTAAACAAGAGAGGGCTATGAAAATCTGAATGATACATGTGTTGGGCCTTGAAATTGTCATTTACTTCCATTACATTTTCACTTATATTTCCATATTATCACCTTCACTCCACCTCCATTTCATTACATTTACCTTATCATTACCACTATCGGGTTACATTTATGTTTTTCCAAACTTTATTAATTCCTAGTATTTTTAAGTGAATTTATGGTTAAAAATTAGAAAATAATATGCACATACTTATACCTAACAATTAGAATGAGTTTGTTTCCATGTGTAGGTCAAAAAGAATCTTCCAGAAGATGGATACATCCCCGGCAACGATGCCAAAATGATGGGGCAAAATAATTTCCTGTCATTTAATTTGTCAACTCAGGGGCTAAGTAAGCTTGTGAAGCATGTGTGCACTGTATGTGCTAGAAATTATCTTTCAGTTTAGATTAATCTAAATACAAAATAACAAAAACAAATTCATCTAATCTATGAAATAACATAATGAAAGTGAAATTCAACAAATCTATGAAATCAAGTAATGAAAAGAAAGAAAACAAATTCAAAAGAAAATATAGCACGCACAATCACACTTATAGGAATTGAAATTTTAATCTAAGAAAGCATTTCAAAGCATGTAAAGAAAAACAACTGAGGTATGTTCAATCACTTCAGCATCCAATATGATATAATCAGCCTCTTGAGATTATGTACAAGCAATGGTTTCTACTTTAGTCTTTAAATCTAGGAAAGAAATTAGAGCATGCAAAGGGAAAACTCAATAATTGCATAATTTAGGTATTCAAGCATTTAGAAATATGATAAAATCACCTTATTTAAATGATATTTAAGAACACCCAATATTACAATTTAATAAGGAACTAAAAAGCAATGTAAAAGCATGTAAAAGTAAAGCTCAATGATTGTCTAGGTTGAACATTTAATCACCCAACTTGGAAGTGTGACAAGTCACCTTCTTAGCTTGATCTTTTAGGAACATTCAATTATACAATGAATTGATTGTTTGATCTAAGAAAGTAAATAACAGAACATGAAAGGAAACTAAATAACTAGGAGCTCTATTGCCTCAAACTTAATCAAATTGGAAAATAGATAAATATTTCCTCTTGAAATATTTTTAGAAAAGCAAAGGTTACACAGTCATTCTAAAACTAATATTAAGAAAGCAAATAAACTTTAATCTATAAAAGCAAGTGAATCTCACACATTTTAGGTAGCTGATCTAAAAGTATGAGCCATTATAATTACACATCTTGCTAGGTACGAATAATTTTGTTGTTGTCGAGTACCTAGAAGATCCTATGAACAAGGTACATTAATGTATTCCCATTGTTTGTTACCCATAAGACTTTCCATTAAGGCATGCAAGCCTCAAGGTGTTTTTGTAAGGATTTTAGACTCAAAGAACTATGGACTCAATAATTTTTATTGAAGCAAGGTTTATTTGCAAAATGAAAAGGATAGGAAAAAGAAAATGGAAATGGAAGATGAAAATGGAAAATGACAATGGGCAATAAGCATGTAAGTGAGCTTATTTATTTTATGGTTAGGGGTAGACAAAAGTAATGGAAACTGTATGTGATTAAAGGAAAATGAATAACTGACTCTTGCTGGGAAACTAACTGTGGCTTGCTTTGAATTGCTTGGTTGGATTTATAATTCAAAAGGGAGGAAAGGTAATGGTCTTGACAGATATGGACATGAAATTGTTCTTATGTTTCTCATGAAATCAGTCCTTCGAAGACCAATTGTGCACAATTGGTTTTCTTGAATGATCACTCGATCATTCAAAACCTTCAAAACAAACTTGACATAAAGAACATAAATGTGTTAAAAAAGAAATGGCCAATTCCTCTCTGATTCTTACGCAAAAATTTGAATTTCAAATGAAACAGATTAAGGAAAATCAAAAGTGTTATATTCAGTCAAATTCATGATATTGATAACAATCCATTTTTGAGAAATAACCATGAAAAATAAATCAACTCCCTAATGTCGGATGACTTCATGCACTGTGCTCAGTAATATGATTGGCCTCACAAAGATTCGTTGTGTCCTTCAAGTTAAAGCTTCATAGAAAAATACACAGTAACAAAAATTTTAATGCTAAATATTGAGAAATCATCTAAATAATCTTCTATTTGTTCTCAAATAAAATTGAATCGTCATCTATGCTGCAAAAGCATGTTGTCAAAAATATTTGAAGCTGTAAAAAAAAACGTACTTGCACGTATTTTGAAAGTATTTTTCGGCTTATAAATTGCTTCAATAAATCGATTGTATATGCAATTTTTTTTACTTCTCATTTTATATATATATATATATATATATATATATATATATATATATATATATATATATATATATTATTTATTTTTTTAATTATGAGACACACAGGGAATGAGACACATATGTGTCTAAAATAAAATTTATTAAATCAGATTGGACTCTTATACCACATGCCATGTGGAGTAGAGTTTGTTATTAACTTTAATTCTTCTGCTTTCAACTTGCCATGTTTAAACAATTAAAAAAAATTGTTTTTTTCTCACGTAATCTGCAAAACAAAGCTCTGAAGAACCCTGAATTTCTCCCAAATGGCTGCGAAATCTAGCAAATCACTCTCAAATTACCTAATTTCCCCCGTTCTCGAAAACATTCATGTTTTATTTTTTCCTAATTCACCTCGGTTTGCTCAGAAAATGCATTTTAAAATCGGGTGTTTTTAACAATTACACACTTCTGGCAATTTCGTTTTCTGGCAATTACTTTTGCAACAAAATAAAATTGATACGGTTTGACTTTTTTATTTGCAATTTTTGATGTGTAATGGCTTGTCTCTCACAAAGAAGTTCATATCGATCACCCTCATTCCAATTACCTGCAATGGAATCTGTAATCTTCTCTTCATCAGTAGTCTGCAATCTTCTCTTCATCAACAGTTTCTTCATCTGATACACTTCCATTCTCTGTCTCTACAATTGAATCTGCAATCTTCTCTTCATTATCAGTTTGCACTCTTCTCTTCATCAACAGTTTCTTCATCCGATACACCTTCATTGCCTATCTCTACAACTTTTAAAATCGATTCCTAATAACTGTTGCTTGAGGAGTGACCGAATATGGAGAAGAGAAGGTTGATTTTTTATTGCAGTGCATGGGTCTTTGCATGGATTGGAGCCCTACACATATACATAAGGAGAAGCCAAAGGTTGTGTGGGCCTCCTTTCCATGGGCCATTCATTGTTTTGAAAATTTTTTTATTATGTTTTTTTTCATATAAAAATGTTTTAGTTTTTTTTTTTTTTTTAAATTGATATATGTTACATTAAATATATATATATAATTTATTTTTTCTAATTTAAACAAATTTTTTTTTAAAGAAAAATTGTGCACATGTAATTCAATAAATCAGGAAAAAATTGAGAGGGTGAAAAACATTAAAATTTTCATAACCGATAAAAAAAGGGTCATGACTCAAATGAAAATTTTCAACAGAATTTTAGATCAATTTCCAACAAATTTTTTAACGAATTTTTGAATTGATTGATCTGATTTTCTAATCTTCTAGATTGCAACGAGGCGCGAGAAGAGAGCATACTAGTTAGCGTGGTCAAATAAATTCATATTTTCACAGACAAATTTTATTTTTGATGGTGATAAAAACGAAGTGATTCTTACTGCGTCACTGAAATTTATTCAAATGAATTAATCAACGTTGATTATTATTATTTTTTAAAACAAAATAAAAAAAAATTCTAAAATTCTAGCTAAGTTTGGTTTTATTTTTATTTTTCCTATATATCTAAAAAAAGCTATATTTTTATTTTATTTTTAAGTATATTCATGCTTCCAATGAAGCCATTTACGGATTAGAATTTTTGAAATGAGCATATCCAAACTTGAAAAATGTACCTGATTTTTTGTAAGGATATGCACAATCATCTTGATATTTCGATTTGCCACAAGGATCTCTTAAAGAATTGATGAATATTGTGGCGCAATCGCTTTTTGATACCATTCCTCAATGTAGTCTTTGGGCTTCATTCTAGATCCTCTGTCCATAAATGGTTAATAAAAACAAAATAAAATACACTCTAGACTGAAAGACAGTTCCTATGCACACTTCCCCGGCAACGACGCCAAAACGTTGGGGCAAAATAATCGCTTGTCATTTAATTTGTCAACCTGGGGGTTTCATAAGCTTGTGAAGCATGCGTGCATTGTATGTGCTAGAAATTATCTTTCAGTTTAGATCAATCTAACTACAAAATAACGAAAACCAATTCATCTAATCTATGAAATAAAATAACGAAAATTAAATTCAACTAACCTATGAAATCAAGTAACGAAAAGAAAGAAAACAAATTCAAAAGAAAATATAGTGTGCGCAATCACACTTGCAGGAATTGAAATTTTAATCTAAGAAAGCATTTCAAAGCATGTTAAGAAAAAAAACTAAGGTACGTTCAATCACTTCAGCATCCAATATGATAGAATCATCCTCTTGAGATGATGTACAAGCAACCTATTATACTTTAGTCTTTAAATATAGGTAAGCAATTAAAGCATGCAAAGGGAAAACTTAATAATTGCATAAGTTAGGTATTCAAGCATTTAGAAATATGATAAAATCAACTTCTTGAAATGATCTTTAAGAACACCCAATATTACAATTGAATGAGGATCTAAAATAAATGTAAAATCATGTAAAAGTAAAGCCCAATGATTGTATAGGTTGAACATTTAATCACCCAACTTGGAAGTGTGACAAGTCACCTTCTTAGCTTGATCTTTTAGGAACATTCGATTATACAATGAATTGATAGTTTGATCTAAGAAAGTAAATAACAGAACATGAAAGAAAAATAAATAACTATGAATTCTATTGCCTCAAACTTAATCCAATTGGAAAATAGATAAATCTTTCTTCTTGAAATGTTTTTAGAAAAACAAAGATTACACAATCATTCTAAAAATAATACTAAGAAAGCAAATAAACTTTAATATATAAAAGCAAGAAAATCTCACACATTTTAGGTAGCTGATCTAAAATTATGAGAGATAGTAAATCGAGATGCTCCATATGTAAGCAAAACCAAGCCAAAATGAAGGAACATTCATGAGTAAGGTGCCAACATCTAATTTTGTATTCAAAGCTTGAGCATAACTCCAATTTTACACATGATTTGAAAGGAGAAAGCTTCCCCTATTTATACAAAATATGAGAAGCTATCTCATTAATGAGAGTCCATAAATCTCTCCCTATATCTCTAGAGTTAAAATGCAAATAGGAAGTTATAAGGCACATGTCTTTTTAGAGTTACAATACAAATAGGAAATGAGACACATATCCTTATGATCCCATGATCTTCTCCATCCAAATTCGAATTTGGCCTTAGGAGGCCACATAAGAGTCTTTTGGAAGCTTATTTTTGACTTACACATGGCAACAAACTCATTCCACTTGTTAGGTATAAGTATGTGCATATTATTTTCTAATTTTTAACCACAAAATCACTTAAAAATACTAGGAATTAATAAAGTTTGGAAAAACATAAATGTAACCCAATAATGACAATGGTAAGGTAAATGTAATGAAATGGAGGTGGAGTGAAGGTGATAATATGGAAATATAAGTGAAAATGTAATGGAATTAAATGACAATTTCAATGCCCAACACATGTATCATTTAGATTTTCAAAGCCCTCTCCTGTTTACAGGGCCTTTTTAGTTGTACTTATATCTCATGTACTTAGATATTATTGTATAATTCCTAGCAGTCATCCCAGGTACAGTATGTATGTGGGATCGATTATCATGTTTTTATCTGGCTCATTTTTATGCCAACATGTACTATATAGTTCAATCCCTCGTTTATTGGATGCATTATTCTTTGTACTTTGTCTTGACGGGCATAGGTATGCCTCCCTCGCCTCTTGTAGAACATGTACTCACTCATAAAAGAGACTTGTCGCACCTGTAAGTCTCTCCTCCTTAGGGTATTTTCCTCTAGCACTTTAGTCTACCTTATAGTTCTCTCTCTCTGACTTCCCCTTCGGTGTCTAGTGATTGAGTTCTTACAATGTACTTCGGTCATATGATTATCTCCTAACGCTCGCACGCTGGGGGGCAATTTGTTACACCAACTTTTTTTCATCTAACCTATTACTATTATATGGACAAAAGTACACCATGTAAGACCAATTTTACCCCAAGTGAAATTGCTTTCACTATGAAAACTAACTTAGTAATCCATAATTTATTAAGTTGTTTATGGTCTAAACAGGAAACCCCATGAGGAAATATTGAATAAATCCATATTTGTTTGATTTTATTCAAGGAATAATTAGTTAAACAACAGTTTAATTAATATTCCTCATCATATTTAACCCAAAATAGGAAAATTAATGAGATAAATCATTATTTATCATATTATTTTCTAGGAATAATTATTTAAACATTATTTAAATAATATTCCTTGTTAAATTTGACTAAATAATTTATAAATAATTGAATAAATCACTATTTGTTTAATTATTACTCAATCACATCCTTAAAATAATAAATAAATCATTTATTTGTTTATTATTTACAAATAAAGGGATTTGACCAAATTCAAATTGTTTTTCCCTCCAACAAATATAATAAAATATTCCATAAAAGTTGGATCTAGATTTGGTTAATAATATTATAATTATACACCAATATCTAGACTAACTCAATGTTTTGTTATAAATAGAAGGGTTTTTCCCTTCATTCACTACCTTTTGTTGCCTAAACATCAATCTGGATATATACTTTTTGTTTGACTTTGATTCTCCATCATTGTCATATTTTTTTTTTATCATTTTGCTTGTGAGCTCCCTTTCAGTTACATTTTTGTCTAGGTTTTCTACACCATCAAGAGAGGGAGATCTTAGGTCGGAAGTGCTAAAGACATACAAGAACCCATCCCATTGAGGGGGACTGGTAACATCTTTTTATGTTCCCTTCCCAGGTGTCATAAATACAAAAATTCTTTAAAAATATTCTTGTCTTGTCTATTGGATGCATGGAGAAACTCTTGCTTTTATTTGTTGTTTAATATCTTTTACTGCATAGATCTGGATTTTGTAGCATTTATCTTGGTAAACTAATTGCATATCTAAAGAAATTGGCAGCCATCTTTGATGTTAGGGTTGTTTGTTATGCACAACTAAAGTGAGCTTTTTTTGTACACTTGCGATTAGAATTCACACTAACAAGCTATATATATTTCTATTTTCCAGCTACAACTATTACCTCATAGACTTCACAGTCATAGCTTCTGGCATTTAATATATTAGCAGCATTTCATATTTTCATGTGTTGGATCATAGGAGGCTTGTTTTCCTTCCTCAAGACTTTGTACTTATTTTCTACTAATAAAAATAATGGATTCACTCTATGATTGTCTCATGTTTTGATCTATTGATATTCATTGCTAATTCCAGTTTTATGTTCCATATTTCCACTTTTCCTATTTTGGAATATTACAATTGTATCAGAGCATGATCTCTGGCTAAGCTTGGGGGCAATACATCTTATGGCACAAGAATAAGAGATCCATAATGATGGAGGGAATGAGTTTTGCCTCATTTCTTTTTAGATCTATGCAGGACATATCCAGGGAGGTCAAACAAATGAGAAGGGAGAGGCACAAGGAGACCTTAAGAAGTTTTCAAGATGAGGAAGGTCCAAGCACTTCCTATCAGCAACAGAAGAAACTGGTATTGCATAAAGCTCCAAAACAGTCTACTATGTCCACTTTCTTGGAAGAGGATGGTGAATGGCATGTAGATGGAGTAAACTTAGATTATGAGACTCTAAGTGATTATCTTGCAGAGTAAAAATCTCAATAAAGGTCTTTCAAGGAGAACCTAACTCTCCAGCAGTTCATTCAGATCAAAGAAGAACAGAAACCCTACAACATCAATAAAATAAAAATACATAATAGATTTATATTATCTACATTTGATGGGTCATCCACAAGCACAACAAAGGCTTGGAGGAATGAGTTAGATGCAATCTTCCTGCTATATCTAGTAGCAGAAAGAGAAGTTGTTGAGATTTTAGCGCTACACCTTGAGGGTGAAGCCAATGATTGGTGTTTCAACTATTTGAAACATGAAGAGCGACTGATTGTGCATATTTAACTCAAAGGTTGATCAATAAGGTTGATAGAAGAAACCCATAAGTAATTCCTATTGAGACATTTTCCGACATTGATGAGAAATCACATGGGGAACCAAGGGAAGATGTGAGCATTATCACTCTGGAAGAGGAGAAACTTCCACCACCATCAGCTGCAAATGTACTTGCATCAGAAGAAGGAACACTTGCATCTTTACAAGATAGTATTGATCTCTTGAAATTGGGAGTCCCATGCATGATCCACGAGATGCATTAGGAAGAGGAGACATATACCAGCGTTGCTGCAATAGTAGAGGAGAAGCCATCACCATCACCAGCAGTTGGAGAAGACATTACACCGGTAGGAGGAACCCTTGTAGCTGTACAATATGTTCCCAAGGATCAACTTAACCAAGGTATGCAAACATATCCACCCCATATTATTTTAGTACATCAGATGGTGAGTTGTGGGGACATGCTATCAGGGCAATTGCATGACTAAGGGTTAAAGAACATTGTTGATTTGGAGCAACATACTACCACTGCGCAGAGGAACCTTGAATTGTTCAAGGAGGAGACGCATAACCATCCTGGCTCTTCATTGTTGAGCTGCACAAAACACTTTGGGTTGGGTTGTAGAGTTTTGGAGGATAGGATGAGCACAATCCTAATCAATCCAATGTATAACTGTGTGTTTAGCATTGTGTATGACCATGAGATAATAGATGCACCATCATGGAGATCTGTAGCGCTGTCACTGAAAAAAAGTGATGAGTTGGGGGCCCAACTATTATTAAAGCATTCTGATGGCCATTCCACTTATGTAGCATTGGATAGGTAGATGATTAATGAGAGACAAATTATGATGGATAACATCTCCAATTATTATGATATAACCTTCTTGATGAGCACCTCACAGCTCAATGGGAAGCTTTTTCCTACAACATATTTGGAACCTTATGGGTTCAACTTGGTCATTGATGAATGCTCTTTATGTAGAGATCTCCAGGAGGTTGCACTTCAACATATCATGGAGTGCAAAGTTAGTCATCAGATTTGGGAGGAAGGTGTTCTCCATTGGATGGATACCAATTTGGAGCAGGATAGGAGAAACCCACAGTTGGATGGATGGATGAGGTTGATGAGCAAGGGGTTGGTGAGCCACTTGTGGATCTATGACATAGGGAAATAGGAGACATGGCTGCGCTGGCTACTATTGAGAGATTGTGGCCATCACATGACATGTCCTATGACAGATGGTGTGTTATTGTTTGGGAAATGGCATGAAATTTACATCATGTGGCTGTAAGGAGTTTGGTTATATTGGGTTGATGTGATATTTTTCATGTCAATCATCATGTTTTTACTCCATGGTATGTATGATGATGATATAAGGAGGCAACAAGATTCATTATTGATTTGGTTACTCTTAGGAGAGTATGGGTTGAATTTCTCCCATACCTTGCATGATGTTTTAGGAGTAGATGGTGGCACAACCATGATGCACAGGGGCTACTCCATAGACATTGAGGATCAGAAGATACTTCCACCTAGGAAATATTATTCCATATGTAGCAACATTATAGCATGTGACTTTGGCATTGGGCATGTCAAAGAGGGGAGTTATGAGATGGTAGGAGCCTTATCACAAAGGCCAAAAATGCAGTCACTTGGGAGTATAGATCCATATTGGAAAACCTAGCCATTGATGGAGTGTTCCAAGGACCACTTCACATCTGAGGCACTTGATGGGAAAGTATCAGATGAGATGTATAAGGTGGTGGATGGAGTCATCTGATACGAGGACAAGATCTTCTTGACTAGGATCTCCAAGCTCAAGAGGAAGGCTCTACATGCAACACATGATTCATTCCTTTCCAGTCACCAAGGTCTCATGGGGACATATCAGACCTTTATGGAGAGATTCTCATGGGAGGGCGCATCCATGGATCTCATCACCAACTTACTCACAATACATGGTAAGAGTTGTGCCTTTGTACTTATTTATCATCTAACAAAGTATTTGTATTCTCCTTCCATTTATATATAGTGCATTGCTCCACAAGAGGGCAAGTCCCTATTTGGACTTCATGGTCTTTCTAAGACCAACATCAGTGATGGAGATAGTCATTTCTTGTTTGACCTTCAGCAAGTATTGTTCTATTCTTGGTATGCTTAGTTGAAACACAATGCCATTTACTACTTCCAAGTACATGAGCAAACATGCACAACTAGCAAGTGGTTGAGAGACAACTTGCCACATTATTTTCAGGACTAGTAGGTAGAAAAACTATGTTGTTTCCACTTGGGAAACTATTTTCACCATCTAGCATTCCATATGACACTCAGTATCTTTCTTAGGGAAAATTTTAAGAAAGGATATCTATTTGAAATTTTAGAAACCTTAGCGAATATCAGTAATCTAGAATAGAAAAAATGTAAAAAATTTTATGATATTTTTGTAAAAATATCTAAAATTTTGATTATATTATATTATTATATATAATATCTTGGCAATTTTTAAGGTAAAATAATTTCATACTATAAAATTTAGGCAAATTAATTTCAGAAAATAATGGAAATTGGCGAATATTTTTTTGGGAAAAGGTATAGAAAATTAGCCCACCTACGTATATTAGCCCCTAAAATTTTCCCTGATATTTCTCATTTGGATTCCATATTGTGATGATTTTCCATTTACTATATGTGGAATGGCTTGGGAAAGCAATGTTCATAGAACCAAGGAGTGGATCCTTGAGAGTCCAATTTCCTTTTGGCCTCTTGAGGGCAACATTATTTCAGCCCAAAATCAGCAGAAACTCTATAAACATCATAAATGGAGAGAGAGATAGTGTGGGATGGACAATTTGGTCTATCATGTTCAGCCATACAACCCATCTGCATTGGAGGAGCAAGATATGGACGATTTTTCCTATGAGCTACCATTTTGGAGGGTGATCCATTTTGTTTGGATGATAGCTTGGGGATTGGATATTCTCATGGGGATTAAGGTCCCTAACAATTTTCAGACCCCATGCCTCAAGAAGGCCTCTAGACAGCATGTAGCTTCCTCCATATGTATCCCACTATTGAATTCTTAGTTAAACTGAGAGGTGGGGGGGGGGGTGAATCAGTTTAACACATACATGAGCTTTTTAAATTTTTTTTTTATCAACTAATTTACAATTTAATTTTATAATCAATCTTAGTATATGTACAATCTTAATATGTTGCAGCAAGTATTAAATTAATATGACTTCAAAATTATTATGAGAGCAGCAAACATTAAGCATATTTGGTAAATCATCTCAGCACATAGGAAACACAGATAGAGACAACAAATTTAAGTGGAAACCCATAAAGGGAGAAAACCACATCTTATTATTTTTGTGATGCAAAGGCAAGCTCCAAATCCCTCTCACCACTGTTTTGTTGCAGGCACCAACCTACAAGAGGCTCCAACCTCAATTCTGCCAGCTACAACTTGCAAGGAAGCACCAACTCCCTTCAATTTTCTGCATGCACCAACCTACAGGAGGCTCCAACCTCAGTCAGCTACAACTAACAGCTATCAAGCTTCAACTTGATAGGGAAGCTCCAACTTCCTCAATTTATCACAAGAAATGTTTGCTGATTTACCTCAGATATCAGCTATGTTATGTAGAATCTCTTTCTGCTCCTCTCTTCCTTATCTTCTTTGTCTCAATCTTCTATTATTTTCATTCTCTATCCTTACTCTCTCTCTCTCTCTCTCTCTCTTTTATGCATATCAAGTTGATATTATATATAGAGTTCCTCACATGACTGTTTGTATTCCACAAGGAATTTGGAGTGAACAACCTTGACTCTTTGACTTCTGCCTTCTCGATTCTTTATCCAACTCATTAAAAATATAACAATATGTACAAATTTCAATGTTACAATGGGATTTTTATTTTCCTTAGGATACTTTCCTTTGCATCACAAAAAATATAAAACAAATAAAACATTTACATTTTCAGTTATAGTATATAAGCTTCACTCAGCCCTTGGTTTGTTGGTTTTGTCCTTTCTGTGGCAGTCATGCAGCTGTCTTGCATACTTTGTTCACTGTCTTTTGCAAATTTTCCTGTTTTCTGTGCTTATTCACCTGTCCAATTCATTCCTGTACATATTCTTGTTCACTGAACTTTCATATCTGCACGCTCTCCTCTTATTTTTCCTTTTCCTTACTCATTCATCACACACCACTCCTTTTTTTTCATTTCTCTTTTATTCAGTTCCCTGTTCATTGCAGTTATATAACTATTGTATGTACAACTGCCTCTTAGTACCTCTTGGCGTTTTATAAAACTCATTTACCAACACGGATATATCAGTACTCACAATCTTTATCATGAACCATCAACAATTTAACCTTTGGTTCCGTATTTACAAGAAACACTTTGACTTATTAATAAAACAAACATCTACTCCCCAATCAAAAATTTTATAACCTTTATAACATCAGACTGTATTTCATTTATATGCAATAAGAATTCGGGTCAACCTTCAACCTTTATAATAAAATATATTATATAGTGGCCACTGCGTAGAATGTGATAGCCCGCTTTATAATAATTGAATGAAGGAATCCCCATCGCACATAAGTATCTGCGTTAATCCACCATATTAAACCTTCATATCAATCTCGATGCATATTATAATACATACATATTCCATGGAACCCACTTTTTAATGCATTTCTTCAATCGAAGGTCAATAACATATCGCACAGCCAACACTGATCTGACGGATATTGCTCGGTGAAGATGCACGGACGATAACGCGCGATGGCGTGCAATGAGAGTGGTTTTGCAGATTCGTTCAGGGACGCGTGTCGCCCGTCCTATGGAATCGCTTTGATTTCATAAATACTGCTTGCTCGATGAAAGCGATACGATGAAAACCAAAAACCCCCTTCACTGTTCATTCCACTCATGGTTCCTCTCCTTCACTCAAGGTTCCACGTCCTTCTGTGATTCGGTTACTAACGCCAACCCGTTTCTCTGCATTATAACGTCAGTTCATCTAACCACAATGATGTTATATAGTTCCGATGGAATCCTTATAGACTATTCAACTCGTGTTTATTGCATTCAACAGGAACACCCTTCATATGCGAAACACACTATTACTTTGACAGACAAAGCTAATATGCCTTGTATACCCAGAACACGTCCGTGACTCGCTCTTCCAACAGAGCTTCACAAGTGTCCACGGTGGTTCACACCAACTTCAGAGATGATTCTTGATGCGATAGGCCTCTTCGCACAAGATAGTCATACCTTCGATATAGCCATAGAATGGATACATCTGCGAGCATTCAGGAGTATGAGCACTCACCCAAAGATTCACATCGGCATCACCCAACAATCGTATCTTATCAGTAGCCCTCAGCACAGATTCATCACACTGATTCTCATACCTTGACTTATTGGATTCGAACTCAACGACACTGAAATCAGTTACTCTTATTTAGGAACGCATATACATATTCAATACCCAGAAATAACATCAACTCACTCATCAGATACAAAGTACCATTCAAGCCTTCCAATTACACAGGACATCATTCGACTCCATTAAAAATATTATTCACACAGAGATTCAGGGCATTCCACACAAGAATTAAATTAGTCAATACACATATAATTTCAAACGGGGATATGCTATATCAATCCCTAACTCTGCAACAATGGTTTCATTCCTCTCCGGGCACCGTAGGTATCCTCTTCCCATTATGAAATTGGCCACACAGGTCATATATATTCCATCAAACATGCTCTGCGATCAGATGTCCATTAAATTGCATCCTTTAGTAAGCAGATCAACCCTATCGAATCCACCATACAGAATTACATCCTTTACTGATTTTTTGTCTCGTGCTTTTACAGAAATCGAATCTATCAGCCCTTTACTCAGATTTACTCAACCATACTTAACACAATTCCACAGTTCTTCATCAACATATACAAATGAAATCAACTACAAAACCCTCTTGGTCTTGGCCAGATATTCAATTGGTCCTTCAATTTATTACATTGTCTCTCCCTAACAACTCTCCCTTTTGCCATCTCCTTTGCCTCTGTTTCCTTTGATGTCTCTGCTGCCTTTCCAGATCTCCAATCAACTAACCCTTCTAAAACTACCTCTGCTTCATGTCTTATGCTCTCTTTGCCTTGTTGTTATTTCAAGTGCTCCTTCTTTGCCATCTCCTTTGCCATCAATGACAATATTTCCAACAGTCTCCCCCTTTGGCATTGATGGCAATACACTTTCTCTGCTATCCTTTTAGAAGCCCCTTTTTTCTTTTCCTCCCCCTTTGGCATCAATGGAAAAGGGTTTCTCATTTCCTATTTTGTTTTATGCATTTTATCTCTCTGAGATCTTCTGACTTTGTACCCTGCTGCTCCAAAATTTGGATTAAATCTAAAATTCTGACCCTTTAGCTTTTTCATTAACTCTTTTATGCTGGATGTATTCTTTCCATAATCCTTTGACCCTGAGGACCTGTTTCATGATTTCCTTGTTGGCTGATCTCCCCCTGGAATGATATTTTCGTTTATGTTCTCCCCCTGAAACTGTGCTTTCTATTTATATCAGAGAGTAGCATCTACAGATACTACCCCTAGTCTATCTCTCAAATATTCAAATGGTTATCTAGCAAGAGGTTTGGTAAATATATCTGTTGTTTGTTCTTTTGTTGGTACATAATCTAGTTTTAATATCTTCTGAGCCACTTGTTCTCGGAGAAAATGATACTTGATTGGGATATGTTTGGTTTTTGAGTGAAGCACAGGATTTTTAGATATACTTATAGCACTTGTATTATCACATTTGATTGAGATAGGTTCATCAATGCTTACCTTCATGTCTTGGAGGGTTTGATTCATCCACATGACTTGTGTACAGCATGCTGCTGCTGCTATATATTCTGCTTCTGTTGTAGATAGAGAGATAGATGTTTTTTTCTTGCTTAACCATGCCACCAGACTTTCTCCTAGACAGAATGCACCTCCACTTGTACTTTTCTTGTCATCCACACAGCTAGCCCAATCTGTATCTGTGTATGCTGTCAAAGTGAAGTTTTTTTCTTTAGGATACCAAAGCCCATACAGTGTTGTTCCTTGTAGATATCTGAATATTCTTTTTACTGCAAGAAGGTGATTTTGTTTAGGTGCTGCTTGATATCTAGCCACTAGTCCTACTGCTAGCATGATGTCTGGTCTTGATGCTGTCAGATACAGCATACTTCCTATCATGGATCTGTAGAGTTTTTGATCTATATCAGCAGATCCATCATCAGAACACAACTTGCATCTCGTGATCATGGGAGTTGATACATTTTTGCAGTCCTCCATTTTGAATTTTTTCAACATTGTTTTTAGGTATTTTTCCTATGAGATGAATGTACCTGTGTTCTTTTGATGAGTTTGAAGTCCTAAGTAGAAACTGCGTTCTCCAATCATGGACATCTCAAACTCTGATTTCATCTCCTCAGCAAACCCTTTTGCCAGCTCTTCTCTGTTGCTTCCAAACATAATGTCATCAACATACACTACAACAATCAGGAGTTCATTTTCATGGGCTTTTATGTATAGATTGTTGTCTACTCCGCCTCTCTTAAAGCCTTGTTTTTGCAAATACTTATCCAGTCTTGAGTACCAAGCACGAGGAGCATGTTTCAGTCCATATAGAGCCTTCTTTAGTCTACACACATAGTCTTCTTTGTCTGTTAAAGAGAAACCTTCTGGTTGTTCCATAAAGACTTCTTCTTCTAGATCTCCATTCAGAAATGCAGATTTCACATCCATTTGATATACCTTGAAGTCTTGGTGGCATGAAAAGGCCAGAAACATTCTGATGGCTTCCATTCTGGCTACAGGAGCAAATGTTTCATCATAATCAAGTCCTTTGATTTGTGAATATCCTTTGCAAACTAGTTTGGCTTTATTCCTGATTACCTGTCCTTGCTCATTCATTTTATTCTTGAATACCCATTTTGAGCCAATGATATTTTTCTCAATTGGTCTAGGAACTAGTTCCCAGGTATTGTTCTTCTCAATTTGGTCCAATTCTTCATTCATTGTCTTCACCCAATACTTGTCCTTGCTGGCTTATTCAAATCTCTTTGGCTCTATTTGTGATAACATGGCTATGTATACCTCTTCTGTTTGTTCTGTTAGCTGCCTTCTCATATGGACCCCTACTTTTTTCTCTCCTATGATCTGATCTTCAGGATGATTCTTCTGAGTGTATCTTGAGGGGGCTTTCAAGCTCAGCTCTACATCTTCTGTTGTATTGCTTGTTTTGTCATCATTTTGGTTTTCTTCTTCATGGTTGTCTGATGGACTGTAATAGTCTGTATCTCTTGTATTGTTTGGAAGTTCTTCATCAAATCTCACATCAATACTTTCTACTATTTTTTGAAGAGACTTGTTGTAGCACCTGTACCCTTTAATTTTGGAATCATATCCTAGAAAAATCCCTTCATCTGCTCTTGCATCAAATTTCCCAATATTTTCATCATTATTCTTTATGTAACACTTGCTTCCAAAGATTCTAAAATGTTTAATTGAAGTTGGTTTCCCATGCCATAGTTCATAGGGAGTCTTGTCACTACTTGGGCTTAAGTGGGCTTTGTTTAGAATATTCACGGTTGTGTGTACTTCTTCTGCCCAGAAGGTTTGTGGAATATTACTCTCTTGCATCATGGCTCTGGCTATTTGCTGTAAAGAACTGTTTTGTGTCTCTGCTGCTCCATTTTGCTGAGGTGTCCCTGCAATATTATATTGTTGCTTTATGCCATGTTCATTGCATAGGTCTGCAAAGTCATAATCAGTGAATTCACCTCCTCTGTTTGATCTGATGCATTTAAGCTTGCATCTTGTCTAATTTTCTGCTAAGGCTTTGAATATTTTGAATTTTTCCAGAGCTTTCGATTTATTCTTTAGAAATGCAACCCATGTCATTCTGGAGAAATCATCAATTATCAGCATGAAGTAGGATTCTCCACTTGGTGTTTTAGTTCTTGCAGGTACACACAGATCCATGTGCACAAGTTGGAGTGGTCTTCTTGTTGATAACTCATCTTTGGCCTTAAAGGATGTGTGGGTCTGTTTACCCAATTGACAAGATTTGCATATGGTATTAGAAGGCCTTTTTATTTCTGGCATGTCTCTGACCACTTTCGTCTTTCTCAGTCTAATGATATGATTGAAGCTGAGATGTCCCAATCTCCTATGCCATACCCATGACTCCTCAAGTTTGATAAGATGACATGCTTCCTCTTCCTCTTTCACGATGTAAACATTGCTCTCTATTCGAACACCTTTGAGCAGAGTCTTACCTGTGGTGCTTGATCTGACTTCACAGTCTTGTGCTCTGAAAAGAACTTCACAGCCTTTATCACACATTTGACTGACACTCAGCAAATTTGCTTTCAGCCCATCTAAAAAAAGTACATCTTGGGCCCTACCTCTGCCATTATCTAAGTTGACTGAGCCCTTTCACTTGATTTTTCTTGATTTATCATTGCCAAAAGTAACACTACCAGTTTTATATTCATCAAAAGTTATAAATTTTCTCCTGTCTCCAGTCATATGTTTTGAGCAGCCACTGTCCAGATACCATTGGCTTTTCAAATCTTGAGCAGTTAGAGCCAGGTCATACTTATTCTCCTTATTTTTCCACTGGAGGCATCCTTTTGTTTGGTATCTTTTGTGAGATGATGAATCACATCCTTTCAGAGGACATTTGGAAGGCATATGTCCAACTTGATTGCATACATAGCATTTGATCATAGTTTTTGTAGAATTGTGAATATGAACAAAATTTCTTTGATTCATAAACATCCTTGAGGTGTTGAACATCAATCTTTGTCCATAATTTCTACATTTAATAATTTTATGGCCAAATTCCTTACAATAAAAACAGTAACCATAAAAATTATTTGCATACCTGATGTAAGGTTGTTTCCTCCATTTGTTTTCTTGAGACAGTCTCTTCACTATTTTCATCTTTTGCTGGTTTGAATTACTCCTCCTTGTATGACAATATGCAGCAATGTGTCCCAGCTTGTGGCAGACATAACAGGTGGTATTCTTCATAGGAGGAAATAATCTCCTTTGATGGTTTCCAAATTTGACATACTCAGGGGTCTTAGTATTTATTACATTCTTTGCTACTAGTGGTTTCTTCTGATCTCTGTTTTCCTCACTACAGGTTTCTTCTTTTTTAGGAATTGTTTGATCTGCTTCATCATTCTTCTTTGCTTTTACAAAAATAATCTCTCTGTTTTCCTTTTCTTTACTTTTACTTGATTCTCCTTCATAGCCTATTCCAATTTTTATCATAGGAGATCTTTTAGCACCCAGAATTTCGTTCAACTTACTAGAGCTTGTTGTTTGAGAGGAGTTTGTAGACACTTTCCTCTGAGCATTTTCTAATATCTTCTTCAGACATACAACTTCTTCTTCCAGCTTCTCTTGTTCTTGGGTTTTATCCTTGATTTGTTGAAGTAACATGTCTTCTATCTTCTTGGATTCTTCAAGATTTACCTTTAGCTGCATGAGGACTTCTGAATTCTGTTCTTCTCTTACATACTTGAGGAGAATGTCCTTTTGTTTTTTGCACTTCAGTTTGAGCCTGTCAATCTCCTCCAGAGCACTTCTTAGCTCCCCCTCAAGGTCGACTTCGCCTTCATCTTCTTCATCTTCTAGCAGGAGTCCTTCAAGTTCTTCTATGGCCATCAATAAAAATTCAGAGGTTCCTTCTTCACTTGAGGGTTCATCTGAATCTTCAGATGTACTACTGTCTTGTTGAGCATAGAAGGATCTTCTGCTGAACTTCTTTCCTTTCTGCCAGTTCTTTGATATATTTTTCTCTGACTCTTGAGTCTGATTCCTTAATTTCTTGTGAGGACACTTAGCAGCATAGTGTCCAACTCTTCTAGAGTTAAAGCATTTGAAAGGAAGTTTACCTTTGTATTTACCTGAGCCTCTATCCAATTTCTTGACAAATTTTGCCTCTTCTTCATCCGAGCAAGAGCATATGTCTTCCTCTTCTCTTTATTCTTTTATGTTTTAAAGGCTGCCTCCCTCGTACTTGGCTTCTTCTGTGGGAGCCTCATCTCATATGATGTTAAATTTCCAAGTAGATGGTTCATGGTCAAGGTCTCCCAATCAGTTGTTTCTTCTATTGCAGACACCTTGGGATTAAACCTGGATGGAAGAAATCTTAGAATATTTTTCACAATTATACTTTCTGGCATGGTTTCTCCAAGAGCTTTCATATTGTTAACAATTTCTGCAACTTTTAGGAAGAAAATGTCAATGTCTTCATCATCATTCATTTTTAAGTTCTCAAACTGGGCTCTATAGACTTGAAGTTTGGCAGTCTTAACCTTCTTGTCTCCTTCATGGATGTTCTCCAGTGTATACCACATTTCTTTGGTAGTGTCTCTGTGCATTACTTTGATAAACTCTGCTTCACACAATCCATTTAAGATGGTATTCATGGCTTTTGCGTTAGCTACAAAATCTTGTTTGGTTTCTTTCTCTGTGTCAGTTGCCTTTGGGACATATTCGAATTCCACAACAACCCAAACTTCTATTCCTAGAGACATTATGTATGTCCTCATTTTGATTTTCCAGAAAGCATAATTTGCACCCGTAAAGAAAGGGGCTTTATTGGTTGAGCATCCTTCTTTACTAGCCATCCTGAGAACCTAGGATCTCCTTTCAGTTTTTAAACTGGTAAAAAGGAACCTGGCTCTGATACCAATTGTTGAATTCTTAGTTAAACTGAGAGGGGGGGTGGGGGTGAATCAGTTTAACACATACATGAGCTTTTTAATTTTTTTTTTTAATCAGCTAATTTACAGTTTCCTTTTATAATCAATCTTAGTATATGGATAGTCTTAATATGTTGCAACAAGTATTAAATTAATGTGACTTCAAACTTATTATGAGAGCAGCAAACATTAAGCAGATTTGGTAAATCATCTCAGCACACAGGCAACACAGATAGAGACAACAGATTTAAGTGGAAACCCATTAAGGGAGAAAACCACATCTTATTATTGTTGTGATGCAAAGGCAAGCTCCAACTCCCTCTCACCACTGTTTTTCTATAGGAACCAACCTACAGGAGGCTCCAACCTCAATTCTACAAGCTACAACTTGTAAGGAAGCACCAACTCCCTTCAATTTTCTGCAGGCACCAACCTACAGGAGGCTCCAACCTTAGTCAGCTACAATTGACAGCTATCAAGATTCAACTTGATAGGGAAGCTCAAAATTCCTCAATTTATCATAAGAAATGTTTGCTTATTTACCTCAGATATCAGCTCTGTTCTGTAGCATCTCTTTCTACTCCTCTCTTCCTTATCTTCTCTGTCTCAATCTTCTATGCTTTTCATTCTCTATCCTTACTCTCTCTCTTTTTTTTATGCATATAAAGTTCATATTATATATAGAGTTCCTCACATGACTGTTTGTATTCCACAAGGAATTTGGAGTGAACATCCATGACTCTTTGACTTCTGCCTTCTCAATTCTTTATCCAACTCATTAAAAATATAACAATATGTACAAATTTCAATGTTACAATGGGATTTTTCTTTTCCTTAGGACACTTGCCTTTGCATCACAAACAATATAAAACAAATAAAAAATTTACATTTTCAGTTGCAGTATATAAGCTTCACTCAGCCCTTGGCTTGCTGGTTTTGTCCTTTCTGTAGCAGTCATGCAACTGTCTTGCATACTTTGTACATTGTCTTTTGCATATTTTCCTGTTTTTTGTGCTTATTCACCTGTCCAATTCATTCCTGTACATATTCCTGTTCACTGAACTTTCATCTCTGCATGCTCTCCTCTTATTTTTTATTTTCCTTACTCATTCATCACACACCACTCCTTTTTTTCATTTCTCTTTTATTCAGTTCCCTGTTCATTGCAGTTATATAATTGTTGTATGTACAACTGCCTCTTAATAACTCTCGGAATTTTAAAAAACTCATTTACCAACACGGATATATTAGTACTCACAATCTTTATCATCAACCATCAACAATTTAACCTTTGGTTCCGTATTTACAAGAAACGCTTTGACTTATTAATAAAACAAACATCTGCTCCCCAATCAAAAATTTTCTAACCTTTATAACATCAGACTGTATTTCATTTATATGCAATAAGAATTCAGGTCAACCTTCAACCTTTATAGTAAAATATATTATATAGTGGCCACTACGTAGAATGTGATAGCCCGCTTTATAATAAATTGAATAAAGGAAGCTCAATCGCACAAAAGTATCTATGTTAATCCACCATATTAAACCTTCATATCAATCCCGATGCATATTATAATACATACATATTCCGTGGAGCCAACTTGTTAATGCATTTCTTCAATCGACGGTTAATAACATATCGCACAGCCAACACTGATCTGACGGATATCACTCGGTGAAGATGCACGGACGATAACGCGCGATGGCGCGCAATGAGAGTGGTTTTGCAGATTCGTTCAGGGACGCATGTCCCCCGTCCTATGGAATCGCTCCGATTTCATAAATACCACTTGCCCGACGAAAGCGGTGCGATGAAAACCAGAAACCCCCTTCACTGTTCATTCCGCTCGTGGTTCCTCTCCTTCACTCAAGGTTCCACGTCCTTCCCTGATCCGGTTAATAACACCAACCCATTACTCTGCGTTATAACGTCAGTTCATCTAACCACAATGCTGTTATATAGTTCTGATGGAATCCTTATAGACTATTCAAATCGGGTTTCTTGCATTCAACAGGAACACCCTTCATACGTGAAACACACTATTACTTTGACAGACAGAGCTAATATGCCCTCTATACCTAGAACATGTCCATGACTCGCTCTTCCAACAGAGCTTCACAAGTGTCCACGGTGGTTCACACCAACTTCAGAGATGATTCTTGATGCGATAGGCCTCTTCACACAACATAGTCATACCTTCGATATAGCCATATAATGGATACATCTGCGAGCATTCAGGAGTATAAACACTCACCCAAAGATTCACATCGGCATCACCCAACAATCGTATCTTAACAGTAGCCCTCAGCACAGAGTCATCACACTGATTCTCATACCTTGACTTATTGGATTCAAACTCAATGACACCAAAATCAGTTACTCTTATTTAAGAACGCATATACATATTCAATACCCAGAAATAACATCAACTCCCTCATCAGATACAGAGTACCATTCAAGCCTTCCAATTACACAGGACATCATTCGACTCCATTACAGAGATTATTCATAGATAGATTCAGGGCATTCCACACAAGAATTAAATCAGTCAATACACATATAATTTCAAACGGGGATATGATATATCAATCCCTAACTCTGCAACAATGGTTTCATTCCTCTCTGGGCACCGTAGGTATCCTCTGCCCATTATGAAATTGGCCAAATAGGTCATATTTATTCCAGCAAACATGCTCTGTGATCAGATGTCTATTCAATTGCATCCTTCAGTAAGAAGATCAAACCTATCGAATCCACCATACATAATTACATCCTTTACTGATTTGTTGTCTCGTGCTTTTACAGAAATCGAATCTATCGGCCCTTTACTCAGATTTACTCAACCATACTTAACACAATTCCACAGTTCTTCATCAACATATACAAATGAAATCAACTACAAAACCCTCCTAGTATTGGCCAGTTATTCAATTGGTCCTTCAATTTATTACCTTGTCTCTCCCTAGCAGCTCTCCCTTTTTCCATCTCCTTTGCCTTTGTTTCCTTTGATGTCTCTGCTGCCTTTCCAGATCTCCAATCAACTAACCCTTCTAAAACTGCCTCTGCTTCATGTCTTATGCTCTCTTTGCCTTTTTGCTATTTCAAGTGCTCCTTCTTTGCCATCTCCTTTGCCATCAATGACAACATTTCCAACACCTAGTTCTTCATGATGAGAGCCATTTGGTTTTATCACCAAAGGTTGACTTGTACAATTGGGAGGAGCAACTAGGGGACAGATTGATTGGAGAGCATCTTGTTCAGTGGAGGAGCTTATCATATGGGGATGCTACAAGAGGAGGAGAGGAGGCTTTGCAGTATCCATCCTTGCAGTTTATTGAGGACAAGAAACATTTGGGAGGGGAGGACTGTAATATTCCTAATTACCATTAAGCTAGTTGGAATATTAAAATTATATTTTGATACATGATAGGTGAATAATTGGGTAGGGAGACCCATAAATCTCTTTAGTAGGAAGAGAAACCACTTCTCATTTGAATGTGGATCATTGTATTAACTGGATAAAGTACCTTTGGGTGTGAACAAGGGCTAAAGCATGTGGGCAGGGTCAAAGTTTACCAAATCAACAACATTATTATGGAGATAGTAGAGGATATATGGAGGACAACACAGTCATAGAGGTGGAGTGTATGCATGAGAGTATCTTCTTTATTGAGTGGGACCCAGGATGAGGAAGCTCACCAAGCATATAAGGAAGAGGATGGAAGCCATAGAAGGCATTCTGATTATTGATATTGTATTGGTCTTGTATGGCTATTTTCACGCTTCAGTTGTTTAACGGAGCCTGCTATGCTGTTTAGCACAAGGGTGTTCCCGAGCGAGAATCCCACCCTCATCCTCGAGGGAATTTGAGTGCCTACTCAGGAGAGGTTTATTGAGCATAATTTCCACCATCCAGCATTAGGCCAAGCTTTAGCCATTATTCCCATTACATTCTCCTCTAGGATTGTGTTGTGTTGCAGGGAAGAAGTAGTGGAGGAGAAGTAGTGTTGTGTTCCAGTTCTGAGCTTGTTTTATAGGGGAGGGAGCAGTCCTTCATCTGGGAGGGTATCAAGGAGGGTCCTTTAGCATCAATGTCTCATTTGGAATTATGCCAAGATGCTGCCATCATCTACAATGCAGTTCCCTTTAGGAATTGCATTATTTTATTAAGCAGTTGTAGAGGAGGGCTTAGTGCCCCAGTTGATGAGTAAGATTTCCAGTGAGGGTAGCAGTCCTTCATTTGGGAGATCTATTGGAGGAGTATCAGACATTTCTACATCATATCAGCCACCCCGTATCATTTTTCCAGTTGCAGAGCATATTCAGTCCTAGGGCTGCATTTCATCATTTTTGTATTTTGGGTATTTCCTGAAACCATTTCTGGGTTGTCCTGGAATTGTGCTTGGGAGCTTAGATCTATATTCCTGGAATTTTTGGAGCATTGTATTAGAATTTATATATATTTATATTTTCTATCTGCAACTACTCCCTCATAGACTGTGCAGTCATAGCATTTTGACCTTTTATATATTAGCAACATTTCATATTTTGATGTATTGGATCATAGGAGGATTGTTTGCCTAGCTTGAGTGACCTTTTCCTCAAGAATTTGTACTTATTTTCTGCTAATAAACATAATGGAATGGATCTATGATTGTCTCATGTTTTGATATATTGATATTCACTGCTATTTCCAGTTTTATGTTCCATATTGCTTCTTTTCCTATTTTGGAACAATTCAACTGGTCACGATTTTTATTTTCCTATTACTGTTTTTTCCAAGCCACCAATATTTAATAATCTATCATCTGATGAGTTGGATATTCCTTAAGTTGTCAAGGCACTTCATCCTGAGTTGATGGTTATGTTAGGTTCTTGTAGCCTTGAGGTCAGTTCCACCTCTGATTAGAATATTTTTGAACCTTTTGAGGATCATCATCACTCTATTGTGTGTGTTGTAAACCCTTCCAATTTACAATTTTCACATCCTCCTTATGTTTTTCACGATCCTATCGCTCAATAGTTGGAGGAGTCGTACTTGGCGAGCACTGTGGTGAAATGAAAATTTATTTATTTATTTATATTTTCCTGATTCCATAGTTTGAAAGTATGTGTTTGCAAATACTTGACTTGTGATGTCTCACAACACCATGATATGTTTGTAGGATGTCTTCTGTGTGCTTTTCACAATTTCGTTTATGCATGCACTTTCAAACTTTGAATGTTTTGGTTTACATTGTCTTATCTTTATTGTGTAGTGTTATGCATGTATATATTTCTTGACATGTATTCCCTCGCCCACATAAGGTTACCAATATGCTAGTGGCTTCATTATAAACATCACTTTACATGAGATTCACCTAATTTATGCTTAGGTTAGGAGTAGGAGCAGTGTTTTCTTTTCATTTTTCTTTGCTTTGATTTTCTTTCTCTCATTCGATTACAATTTTGATTCTTTCTTTTTTTTGTTTTTTTTCAGTCTTAGGTTATTTTCTTCATGAGACTGTGTTTAGCTTTTGAATTAAGCATGGTGCAATCCAAGAGGAAAGTTCTTGTTCTATCAACACTTGGATTTTTGTCTATTCCCTCTGTTTGTGTGAATCATGTGTCCTTTTGGTTGATGATACTCAGATGGAAAATACATTCCTTATCTGGTAGAGTCATGGTTAAATCATGATGTTTGGGTTTAAACTGGCTCCACCTACTCTAATCAGTTCTTATATATTCGGTAAATCCTTGTCACTCTAGTATAGTAGAGTAAGGAGGGGAGGAAAACCTTAACAAGTATGTTAGAGGTATACATTAACATACTTATCTGAAAGAACAACCTCTTATTATCTCAATAAGTCGATATCCTTCTTCCGCCCCATGAAATAAATAAGTGCCTATGCACAATTCACTGAAAAAATAAAAAAAATGAAATAAAGGGCGAAAGAAGAGAAAGGTTTCTTGCACAGAGAGGGGAAGAAAGAAACTCCGCCAGGGTATCGTCCAAGCTCACTGGCAACAGAGAAATGTTTGTGTTTCTGAAGTGACTTTGTCGGGATACAGTCCAGTCCTACTAGCAACGGAGAAACACTAGAGATGAAAATAAATATTGACATTTTTTCTTTTACTTGTGTATCTCAAGACTCCTCATCCCCAATCGAAACAACTTAGTCTGACTTGAATTGGTTAGTGTTCCACTAATGAAGAGGATGGAAAGGGGAAATGTATTTAACCCAGACTAAGTGAAGGAGCTATGATAATCAATGAATTAAACAATACTTTTAGAACGGTGAGACCTAGTTTTACACAAAGACAAGATTCATTCAGAGAGCTGGAGTTCTACCAGTGTGTCGCCAATGTCGTAGCGGCTACAACCACCCTCCAAAGTTTTCCATTTCTTAGATTTTGGAGCTTAAATTCCCTTCACAGGAGCTCACCTTGCACTTCTATTAGGTATATGTACTTTAACTAATGATTTATTTTCATTTTTGTTTGTGTTTTCTTGCTTTTCCACTTATCATTTTTTTCTAAGTCACAAGCTAACCTCCTATCTAATTCTTGCACAAAAGTTTTGGGCTTGCCTTTAGAAATTGTGCAATTCATGGAGCTATTCTTAACCTTCATGTTCATAATTGAACAATCATGATTGGTATCCCAACCTAGAGCTTGGGAAATGTGCATTCATGATAGGAAGCCAAGAAACTATGCAATCCTTCACTGAGCTCAGAATCTATGCAGTGCACTGAGCTAAGAGCTGCGAGTTTCCTAGAACTGCGTAATCCTTCCCAGTGAGGTGCATGGAAAGTTTTCCCAGAAAAAGCAGAAAATAAAAAGAGTGAAAAAGCATCACTAAAATTTATGGATCTATTTTTAGTAACCCTAAGGAAGCACACTTGTTGTTTTTAAGAACTGCCGTCACGTGTTGCTTTTTCCTTGATTTGTGTCATCCGCATCATAAACCCTAATTTCACAAATTTATTTAATCTAAGCCCCTAGAGATCATTCTCACATTCAATCTTGGATCTCTAGCATTCCCAATGAGATCAAGGAACCTTTGGCATAATCATCGTCGCTTTTCAAGGTGAGTTTTTCATTTATTGCTTTTAGTCGTTTAACGTGCATGAGAGTTGTTTTTCTTGTTTATTTGCATGCATGCTGGCATTTTAACTTGCTTTAGCTTGTAGAAATTTTGTTTCAATTTTTTTTTCCTTTCGCAAGTGTCACATCAGTTTCTACATTTTTGCACCAATGGTCATTATTGCAATGACTCTCCTCACCGATCTCGTTCACTTCTGATTTTTTTAGTTTGCACACTTGATTTGTATTGTTTCATTAAAACTTAGTAAAATATTCACTCATGCCTTCACCATATCCCATATATGATCATTTTTCACACTTTCCTTGGGCAGATCTGCCTTTCCCTTGGTCGGAATTAACTTTTCCCAACTGAGCATTGCGTAATCTAGAAGCTCAAGCTTCAATATTGGCCTATGGAACTGCAAAATGCATAGTGAAAGCTAACCCCACTATGAATTTTGCTGCTAGGCCTTAGCCAACATCCTTGGCCACTAAGACTACGTAATGCGTAGTCTCTCCCGACTCACTACATAGGTTGAACTGCACATTACACAGTCTACATAGTGTGCAATTTCCCCATCAAGTTAGAACATCTTCCTATCAATAATTATGTAATCCTTCCTATAATTTTCTTAGTGTGTTGCATGAACATGTCTTGAAAGTGTTTTTTCTTATAGCTAAAATTTTCTTGCGGTTATTTCCTTTTTTGTCCCAAAGGTACAATGGCTGTTGAGAATCTCTCCAATAAGGAGTTTCACAATGTCATCCAAGGAAGTTGCCTCAAAGAAAACCACTGAAAGTGGTATTGGGGAATAATTTGAGCAAGTTCTAGTTAACTTTCCAGTTTACTCGAACACTCAATTATTCATAGAGAAGGGATCAAAACTAACAGGGGAGCATATCAAATATGATCTCACAAAGGAATTTCAAGAATACTTAGAGGACTGATAGATGTATCTCACCATCATGCAGTCAGGGCTTTACAAGGTTGGATGTAGGTATCTTTCGTTCCCATGTGCCGATTTGATCACCTGGGTTTTCTCAAATAGTAATTTGGAAACCATGACATTGAGAAACATCAGTAGGCAGAAGCTTTCTACATTACTGGAAGCATATTTCAAACAGATGTATCATCTTCCTGGGTTGGTCAAAAACATGGAATCACTTTTCTATTCCACTCACAACTACACGAATATAAGAGATATCATCAAGAACTTGGTGAAGGAGCTAACAAAGTTTAGATAAACACCCAACCATATGTACAAGAAAAGACCACTCAGGAAAGCATATCATATTTTGGTCATACTAGCTTGTAGAATCTATGGCCAACCAGACATAAAGACCTTTCCTGAGGGGTGGGATAAACTACAAGGAAAAGACCCTCTTGCGATTTTTTTTGAGGAAGCCCTTATAAAAATAGCCCAGATATCTGTTTGTAGCAGAGGTCACTAAAGGAGGTTTTTGCAGATTTTTTTTTGCGGTGTGTTTCTAATCATAACACGCACCAGTGCGCTTGATATATATGTAATGCATCAGCGCATAGTAGAGGCTAAAGAACCATTGCAAAGTTATTTTTAAGTACTATGAAAACAATGGTGCACTTCATACATACAACGCATCGGTGCATTTTATATAAATCACACCGGTGAATACTATCAAATGGCACACCGAGACACTATTCTCTCCATATAAACCGGCCAATGCGTCTTAGTAATCCAGCGCACTATAAAGAAGTGTGGTGTGCCATTGATACAACCGCCCGGTGCGTCTCATAATCGAGCGTACCGAAAAATGGTTAATTTAAAAAAAAAAAATATCGGCCATACAAAAATCATTTTTACTTGTTATAGTGTTGTAAGGCTCTGAAGAACTAGTGTGAGTTTTCCTTCTCTAAGGCACCTTGCCATTGGTGCTCCCATTGCCTGCATTGCTTTCTTCCATTTCTCACTATGTGGAATTCAAATTTTTCAAAATGGTGGGAAAATTTGATTTTTAGTATTATGTTGCAAAGATGCCTCCTCAATGTGCAAATGTGCAGTTAATATACTTTTTTCTCAACAAATTAAGCTTTTAGTGGGTCAATTTCTTAAATTGAGTTAAAATTCACTGTTTAAAAAAAGAATGTGCGGTGCGTTCGAGTCGTTCAACTCGCATCGTTCTCAGTGCTCTTGATAAATTTACAGGCTGCACCATGAACGGTGTTAATGGAAACCGCACTGGGTGGTAAATGTGACATCCCAGTACAATGCTGAGAAAAAGCACACTGCTTTAACAATAAAAGAGTGCGGTGCATGTCGATTGCAAGTCACACCAAAAATTTAAAATTTTAAAAAATAACACTCTATGTATGGCAGTGTGGTCGTTTACCAGAATGCACCAGGCAATATTAAAAATATACATAACTGCCCGGTGCATCCATATTATGGGAACGCACCACCACTACCTATGGTAAAATATTGCCTGTTGTCAATAGGTTGCACTATAACAACCACCCCAGGTAGATAGTTTGGTCAATGCATAGCACAAAACGTTTATTGAAGAAAGATTTGGTGTTTTTGCGATGTGTGAAGTTTTTTCATGCTCACCGTAGGCAGTGTGTGATAGGAAGGTACGCACCGGTTGCAGTGCATGACTATTTTTTTGGGTGCACTGAATACTTTTTTTTCGATAAAATTTATATTAATATATTTGTAAATAAATTTGTCATTTAATAAAAAAAATTAGGTTTTATGTATGAGGGAGGCTGATGTATTTAATATGTGAATCATTCAGCGACGTCAACAGAGAGAGGAAATGTAGCAACAAGAGTAGATGAAGGAAAATTATAACATGATACAATAGTGGGAGGCACGGGAGAGGGAGAGAATTTTGTACCCTCGCCCTATTACAACACCCACCCAACTTCTCTTAAGGGAGGTAGGCCTCCTTAGGTTCTACGAGGAGGCTACATACCTGAAGGGGCACAATGGGTTATTAGGAGAGTTGATCTACATGCAGGATAACCACTAACAGGCTTTTCAGGTCGGTCCTAGCCAGTTGTACCAGCCCACTGACGAGGACATTTATTTTATTACTGGCCTATCTAGGAGAGGGTAGGATTTTCCCCAGTTCTGATATGTCCCTGTCAGTTATGCAAGAGGGAGTCAGTTGGCGTACTCCCAGAGATATATTAGGGATGGCGTACTTTCTCCTATATATTTTTCAGGTGTCTGGTGGTCCGCTTCACATTTCTTAGTTTGGTCTAGAGGAGGTTAGGTGCCTCTCACTACTAGTGATGACCATTGCACATTATACCAGTGACGGGAAGCACATTAGTTTCCCTCTTTTATTTTATGTTGATACTTTATTCTAGACGCCACGACGTGTTAGATGGTTTGCCATTTTTTTGCAGAGGTTTTGTATAGCATTAGATAGATGTCATTCTCAGGAATGTGGGAGGTTTACCATCCCTTTTGCTTCAGAGTTATTTTATTTATTTTTTGAGAGGTTTCTGGATATGAGGCATAATTTTGTTCACAAACCTCATAGGCCAATGTGACATGTACGGATGCGAATGTCGGGTGAGATGATTCCCAAGAGGGGCATGTCTGAGTATCCGACCAGGATATCTAGTGATCCACTGGAGTTTCTAGCCAGTGTTGATGATCACATGTTCGTGATGGTGTCATGTCCTTATGCGGGTTTGGATTGGTGAGGGTGTAGCAACATCCTCTTCACACAGGATGAGCCACCAAATGTTAGAGGTAATATTAGTGTTTTCTTTAAATTAATATAGTTTTCTTTAACTTGTTTTATTAAATTGTCTAATTATTGTTGTGTACTATATTGTAATATTACCAAATTTTCACATCATATTTGGAATATTAGAGTCCTTGATTTTCTTAATAAATTAAGTAAATAAAAGGGTGGAGGGACCCACAAACCTCAAAGATGAATAAAATCCACTTTTAATGTGTGAATGTGGATATTCTAGATCTAGATTTAAAATCATGGAGGAGTGGAGCAGCTCCATTAATGGAGATCACGTCTCATTTATGAGATAGAATATGGAGGATGAAACAGTCAAATAAGATCATGGATCTTAAATATAAAATCATGAGGATCTTTGATAAGGTCAACTAAGATCATAGTGCATTCCAAGAAGATCATGAAGCACTTATGATAAGATAGTGGAGGAAGTGGTGCATTTAATGCACATATGATGGAGAGGGTGATCACCCCATGTGAACTTGATGGAGGACATGAGGTTACAGCGAAGTCAAACATGGAGACTATGACAACATGTACAGTGTATATTTGGAGTGGGCCTAGGCTATGGAAGGCTCATGCATATAATGAAGGTGAATGCACAATGGAAGGCATGATTTGGATTATTCATTCTTGATCTGTTTAGATATAGATTTGTCTTAGGACATTTCTATGCAGACTTGGGCTATTTAGCATAGTTTGCAGTGCTGTTTAGCACAGGGTGTTCCTGAGCATGAATCCCAGCTCTTTCTTTTAGTAGCTATGGAAAGAGGATTGTTCTTCATTCCTTATCAAGCATTTGTGTCATATTCAAGAGGTTGTTTCTAGAATTCATCTAGGAAACCAATGGAGGATTCATCCTACCACTTTGTTCTTCACATTCAGTCTTCCAGGAGTAGCAGATCTATATCTGACATTCATGCCATTGGGTTTTACCTCCATGTAGCAGCAGTCCCTTCAAGGATTGCTTAGTCCAGTCCTATAGATCTATTAGAGGAAGGAAGTTCCCAGTATTTCAGGTGGAAATCCTGTGAGGAATCATTTCCTCACATTGGATCTATTGTTTCCATCATTCAAGAGCTGATTTGACATATCCAGCAGTAGGGTATAGAGCCTCCCTCTCTAACAGCACAAATTTATGAAGCTGTTGTTCATCCAACAATTATTTTCAGTGGAGGACATTGGAGGAGCTATATCTTGAGCCTTTAGCCCAAGGATCTAGTGAAGGGATCAAACCTTCTTGCATAGAGATGATTGTGCATCATTGCAGCCATCATATCATCAGATCTAGCTTTAGATCTTCATTCCCAGCAGCATATATGTGAAGCCCTAAGAGGGTGGTTTTCTTAGACTCACAGATATGAGAAACACTTTCTGGGTTATCTTGGGAATCTGTCATTGAGCCCAGATCTACAATTTCATCATCATCAAAGCTTCCATTCTACCTAGATATAACTTTCTATCTTTTAGGTAGTTGCAGTCCCAACAGTTTCAGCAGGGACATCATATTTTACCTTCTTGCAGTTCAGTAGTTACGCAGTCCCTCTTGGGAAATCATTGCAGGGTCATTCTAGGCCACCCTTGTGGCTTGAGTGTCTCATATTTTGAGCATCGTTGTACTTGCTATTTCACCTCCAATATAATAAAATGGCTTAGCTATTTCTGTGCATTCTGATGTGTATATAGATTTATTGTTTACTTTGCTGCAGTTATTATATTTTGTTTCAATATTACTGCATTCTCCCTTTTGGGATATTACAGTGGTATCAGAGCATGTTCTTTGGCTCAACTTGTGGACACTTCATCTTTTGCATCAAAAGAAGAAGAAGATAGATGAGATCTATCATGGAGGACGAAAATTATGCCACTCATTTCTTTAGATCCATGCAAGCTCTCTCCAAGGAGTTCAATCCAATTTAGAAGGAAAGGAAAAAATAAGATCCAAGAAGAAGATTTGATGAGGAGGACCCAAGCACTTCCTATCAGCAAAGAAGAAAACTGGAGAATCATAGATCTCCTCATAGATCCACTATGCCCACTTTCTTTGGAGAAGGTGAAAGGTGTAGAAATGAATAAAGGAATGAACCTGAGACTTATGAGACTCCCAACATATATCTTGAAGAGTACAAAGATCAGTCTAGAGCATTCAAGGAGAAGCTAACTCTTCAAAAATTCTTCAAAATCAAAGAAGAAAGAGGATCTTGTAGCAACAATAGAAGAAAGAGGCATAATAGATTCTATTTGCCTACATTTGATGGATCTTCCTAAAGCACTGTTAAGGCTTGGAGGAAAGAGTTAGATGCATTTTTCAGGCTACATCCTGTAGCTTAAGAAGAGGCTTTCCAAATTTTAGCACTTCATCTTTTAGGTGAAGCCAATGATTGGTGGTTTGGTCACATGGAGCATTCAAAGGTGACTAAATAGTCAGATTTCTTCCATGAGTTGAGGAAGGAGCTTGATGTAAAGAAGACAGAGATGAGCCACAAAGAGACATTTCCTAAGGAAACAAGGGAGGATGTCATTCTTGTCACTCTGGACAAGAAGTCACTACATTCACCATCAGTTGCAGAAGTACTTGCATCTGGAGAAGAGACACTTTCAACTTTGCAAGATAGTCTCGATCTCTTGACACAGAATCCCATGCCTGTTTTAGGAGATGCATGAGAAAGAGGAGGAAGATTCCAGTGTTGCTACACTTGGAGAATAACAACAGTCACTCTTACCAACAGTTGGAGATGCTATTATTTCGGTTGGAGGGACTCTTGTGTTTTGGCAAGAGGTTTCCACACATCAGTTGATCCAAGCTATGCATGAACTTTTATCACATATTCTTTCAGTAAATCTTATTGCAACTTATGAGGACATACCATCACGGCCAAGGCATAACCAAGGGTTAGAACAAAATGATGATTTGAAGTAGCAACATATCACAGCGCAGAGGACCCTTGATTTAATCAAGGAGAAGATTAAGAACTATCCCAGTTCATTATTGCTGAGCTACATTCAACCCCTAGAGTTGAAATGTAGAGTTTCAGAAAATGGGATGGAGATGATCCTATGTACAATAATTGTTTGTGAGATCAGTATTGTACCTTGTTTTGAGACATCACATGTATTACCATGCAAATCTACAACGCTGTCACTTAGTAGCTATGAAAATGAAGAGGCCCCATCATTCTTGGAGCATTCTGAAAGTAGCTTCACTCATGAAGCAATGGAGGTTAAGATGACAAATGGTACACATATTGAGATGAGGAATCTTTTTTCCTTTCTAGATGACCCTTTCTCAATGAGAATCTCATAGATCAAAGAGAAACTTCTACCTGTAGCAGATCCAAAACTTCTTTGGTTTTGGAGGGCCTTTGGTGAAAAGAGAATCTCCTTGAGAGATCTCATTGGAGGTGCACTTCAACATTTCATGAAGTGAAAAGTTCTTCAACAGTTTATGGAGGATGGGATTCTACAAAAGGAGGATAACATGATTATGCAGGACATCATTCATCATCTACATTGGGATGAGTGGGTAAGGATGATAAGCAAGGGGTTGCATGACCACTTGCAGATATATGATATGGGCCAGCAATCTTGGTTACGTTGGTTACTCTTGGGATAATTTTGTCACTACCCAAAGGCTTCTATCTCTTTGATCCATGTCTTGAAAAACACTTATGAAATGAAGAAGGAGGCATGGTTGCGCTGGCTGCTCCTGGGTGAGTATGGTTACGACCCAATAGCTCATATTTTTTTGATTCATGCCCTGTGTATCAATGATA
The DNA here is from genome assembly GCA_034641835.2 of Pinus albicaulis. NCBI lineage: Eukaryota > Viridiplantae > Streptophyta > Pinopsida > Pinales > Pinaceae > Pinus > Pinus albicaulis. The sequence continues at coordinate 968,301,151 of CM076571.1, read as the reverse complement.
GAATGCAGCAAAAGAAGGCATGTTCATTTTGGGTTTCCTTGAGAGAGTTTAGCCACCACATTACATCTCCTATGTCTATGTGTTTTGTATTGGATAAAACTTGGCATGATGCTCTCATGATGTGTATTGATGGTGCTTTTTTTTATTGGGCTGATGTGACATTCCACATGTCTATCAGTATGTTTTTACTCCATGATGCACATGAGGAGGAGAGAAAGAAGCAAGATCTCTTATTTCTTTGGTTTCTTTTAGGGGAGTTTGGCTTTTCCATCTTACATGGAGGAGATGGAGGATGACAGCAAAGGGCCTTACTCTGGTGGCTACTATTGGGAGAATATGGTTTGACATCCTTGTATACCCATATACCTCCTTTTCTTATTTTTCATAATGTTGGAATGATGCTTGGATCCAACAAGGCCAACAGGGCTAAGGATGGGAGCATGTCAATGCTCAATCAAATTCATAAAGCATGGGATGGAGAGATGTATTGTGAGATGGAGGTTTTCCTTTGTGGCAAGAGCCACCTTATTTTATGTATCTCATGTATTAATGATGATGTTGGACATCATATGGTTGTCACTTGGTACTTCATGGTGGAAGGAGGACATCTAACCATACAGTTGGAGGTCATTCTATATATTTTTGAAAGACAACTTTGGAACCAAACATGCACAACACATTGCAGAAAAGGGAGGGAACCTTCCTTATTTGGATGCCATTTTGAGGGGAATATATGGCTTTGCATCTACCTTTGGAGTTTCTTGAGGACAAGCAAAATTTTTCCGAGGGGGGGAGGGGGAGGGGGGACTGTAATATTCCCAATTTTTCACATCATATTTGGAATATTAGAGTCCTTGATTTTCTTAATAAATTAAGTAAATAAAAGGGTGGAGGGACCCACAAACCTCAAAGATGAAAAAAATCCACTTTTAATGTGTGAATGTGGATATTCTAGATCTAGATCTAAAATCATGGAGGAGTGGAGAAAATCCATTAATGGAGATCATGTCTCATTTATGACATAGAATATGGAGGATGAAATAGTGAATTAAGATAATGGATCTTAAATATAAAATCATGAGGATCTTTGATAATGTCAACTGAGATCATAGTGCATTATAAGAAGATCATGAAGCACTTATGATAAGATAGTGGAGGAAGTGGTGCATTTAATGCATATATGATGGAGAGGGTGATCACCCCATGTGAACTTGATGGAGGACATGAGGTTACAATGTTGTCACACATGGAGACTATGACAACATGTACAGTGCAGATTTGGAGTGCGCCTAGGCTATGGAAGGCTCATGCCTATAATGAAGGTGAACGCACAATGGAAGGCATGATTTGGATTATTAATTTCTTGATTTGTTTAGATATAGATTTGTCTTAGTAAATTTCTATGTAGACTTGGGCTATTTAGCCGAGTTTGCAGTGCTTTTTAGCACAGGGCGTTCCCGAGCACGAATCCCAGCTCTTTCTTTGAGTAGATATGGAAAGAGGATTGTTCTCCATTCCTTATCAGGCATTCATGCCATCTTCAAGAGGTTGTTTCTAGAATTCATCTAGGAAACCAATGGAGGATTCATCCTACCACTTTTTTATTCACATTCAGTCTTCCAAAAGCAACAGATCTATATCCGGCATTCAGGCCATTGGGTTTTACCTCCATGTAGCAGCAGTCCCTTCAAGGATTACTTAGTACAGTCCTATAGATCTATTGGAGGAAGGAAGTTTCCAGTATTTCAGATGGAAATCCTGTGAGGAATCATCTCCTCACATTGGATCTATTGTTTCCATCATTCAAGAGCTGATTTGACATATCCAACAGTAGGCTATTGAGCCTCCCTCTCCAACAACGCAATTTTCTGAAGTTTTTATTCATCCAACAACTATTTTCAGTGGAGGATATTGGAGGAGCTATATCTTGAGCCTTTAGCCCAAGGATCTAGTGAAGGGATCAACCCTTCTTGCATAGAGCTGATTGTGCATCATTTCAGCCATCATATCATCATATCTAGCTTCAGATCTTCATTCCCAGCAACATATATGTGAAGCCGTTTTTCTTAGACTCACAGATATGAGAAACACTTTCTGGGTTATCTTGGGAATCCATCATTGAGCCCAGATCTACAATTTCATCATCATCGGAGCTTCCATTCTGCCTAGATCTAACTTTCTATCTTTTAGGTAGTTGCAGTCCCAACAGTTTCAGCAGGGACATCGTAGTTTACCTTCCTGCAGTCAGTAGTTACGCAGTCCCTCTTGGGAAATCATTGCAGGGTCATTCTAGGCCACCCTTGTGGCTTGAGTGTCTCATATTTTGAGCACTATTGTACTTGATATTTCACCTCCAATATAATAAAATGGCTCAGCTATTTCTGTGCATTCTGATGTGTATATAGATTTATTGTTTACTTTGCTGCAGTTATTATATTTTGTTTCAATATTACTGCATTCTCCATTTTGGGATATTACAGTGGTATCAGAGCATGATCTTTGGCTCAGCTTCTGGACACTTCATCTTTTGCATCAAAAGAAGAAGAAGATAGATGAGATCTATCATGGAGGAGGAAAATTATGCCACTCATTTCTTTAGATCCATGCAAGATATCTCCAAGGGGTTCAATCCAATGAAGAAGGAAAGACATAAAGAAGATCCAAGAATAATATTTGATGAGGAGGACCCAAGCACTTCCTATCAACAAAGAAGAAAACTGGAGAATCATAGATCTCCTCATAGATCCATTATGCCCACTTTCTTTGGAGAAGGTGAAAGGTGTAGAAATGAAGAAAGGAATGAACTTGAGACTCATGAGACTCTAAATCTATATCTTAAAGATTTCAAAGCATAGTCTAGAGCATTCAAGGAGAAGCTAACTCTTCAACAATTCTTCAAAATAAAAGAATAAAGAGGATCATGTAGCAACAATAGAAGAAAGAGGCATAATAGATTCCATTTGCCTAAATTTGATGGATCTTCATCAAGCACTGTTAAGGCTTGGAGGAAATATTTAGATGCATTTTTCAGGCTACATCCTGTAGCTTAAGGAAATGTTTTCCAAACTGCAACACTTCATCTTTTAGGTTGAGCCAATGATTGGTGTTTTGGTCACATGGAGCATGCAAAGGTGACTAAATATTTTGATTTCTTTCACAACTTGAGGAAGGAGTTTGATGTAAAGAAGACAGAGATGAGCCACAAAGAGACATTTCCTAAGGAAACAAAGGAGGATGTCATTATTGTCACTCTGGACAAGAAGTCACTACATTCACCATCAGCTGTAGAAGTACTTGCATCTGGAGAAGAGACACTTGCAACTTTTCAAGATAGTCTTGAGCTCTTGACACATAGAGTCCCATGCATGGTTCAGGAGATGCCTGAGAAAGAGGAGGAAGATTCCAGCGCTGCTACACTTGTAGAAGAACAATCATCACTCTTACTAGCAGTTGCAGACACTATTATTCTGGTTAGAGGAACTCTTGTGTTCTGGCAAGAGGTTTCCACACATCAGTTGATCAAGGTATGAATGAACTTTTATCACATATTGTTTTAGTAAATCTTATTGGAACTTATGAAGACATGCCATCAGGTCCAAGGCATAACCAAGGGTTAGAAAAAAATGCGTATCTGAAGTAGTAACATATCACAGCACAAAGGACCCTTGATTTAATTAAGGGGAAGATTAAGAAATATCCCAGTTCATCATTGTTGAGCCACATTCAACCCCTTGAGTTGAAATGTAGAGTTTTAGAAAATGGGATGGAGATGATCCTATGTACAATAACTGGTTGTGAGATCAGTATTGTACCTTGTTTTGAGACAACACATGTATTACCATGCAAATCTACACTCATTCTTGGAGCATTTTGAAGGTATCTTCACTCATTAAGAAATGGAGGTAAAGATGACAAATGGTAGACATCTTGAGATGAGGAATATTTTATCCTTTATAGATGACCCTTTCTCAATGAGAATCTCACAGCTCAAAGAGAAACTTCTACTTGCAGTAGATCCAAAAATTCTTTATTTTTGGAGGGCTTTTGGTGAAAATAGAATCTCCTTGAGAGATCTCATTGGAGGTTCACTTCAACATTTCATGAAGTGAAAAGTTCTTCAACAGTTTGGGGAGGATGGTATTCTAAAAAGGGAGGATACCATGATTATGCAGGACATCATTCATCATCTACATTGGGATGAGTGGGTAAGGATGATAATCAAGGGGTTGCATTACCACTTGCAGATATATGACATGGGCTAGCAATATTGGTTACGTTGGTTTCTCCTGGGAGAATTTTGTCACTACCCAAGGGCTATTATCTTTTTGATGCATGCCTTGAAAAACACTTATGAAATGAAGGAGGCATGGCTGCGCTGGCTGCTCCTGGGTGAGTATGGTTAACACCCAATAGCTCATATTTTTTTTATTCATGCCTTGTGTGTCAATGATAGAATGCAGCAAAATAAGGCATGTTCATTTTGGGTTTCCTTGAGAGAGTTTGGCCACCACATTATATCTCCTATGTCTATGTGTTTTGTATTGGATAAAACTTGGCATGATGCTCTCATGATGTGTATTGATGGTGATTGTTTGTATTGGGCTGATGTGACATTCCACATGTCTATCAGTATGTTTTTACTCCATGATGCACTGAGGAGGAGAGAAAGCAGCAAGATCTCTTATTGCTTTGGTTGCTTTTGGGGGAGTTTGGCTTTCCATCTTACATGGAGGAGATGGAGGATGGCAGAACATGGCCTTACTCTGATGGCTACTATTGGGAGAATATGGTTTGACATCCTTTTCTACCCATATACCTCCTTTTCTTATTTTTCATAATGTTGGAATGATGCTTGGATCCAACAAGGCCAATAGGGCTAAGGATGGGAGCATGTAAATGCTCAATCAAATTCATAAATCATGTGATGGAGAGATGTATTGTGAGATGTATCTTTTCCTTTGTGGAAAGAGCCACTTTATTTTATGTATCTCATGTATTAATGATGATGTTGGACATCATATGGTTGTCACTTGGTACTTCATGGTGGAAGGAGGACATCTAACCATATAGTTGGAGGTCATTCTATATGTTTTTGAAAGAGAACTTTGGAACCAAACATGCACAACACATTGTAGAAAATGGAGGGAGCCTTCCTTATGTGGATGCCATTTGGAGGCGAATAGATGGCTTTGCATCTACCTTTGGAGTTTCTTGAGGACAAGCAACATTTTTCCGGGGGGGTGCGGGGGGACTGTAATATTCCCAGATTTTCACATCATATTTGGAATATTAGAGTCCTTGATTTTCTTAATAAATTAAGTAAATAAAAGGGTGGAGGGACCCAAAAACCTCAAAGATGAATAAAATCCACTTTTAATGTGTGAATGTGGATATTCTAGATCTAGATCTAAAATCGTGGTGGAGTGGAGAGACTCCATTAATGGATATCATGTCTCATTTATGAGATAGAATATGGAGGATGAAATAGTCAAATAAGATCATGGATCTTAAATATAAAATCATGAGGATATTTGAAAAGGTAAACTGAGATCATAGTGCATTCCAAGAAGATCATGAAGCACTTACGATAAAATAGTGGAGGAAGTGGTGCATTTAATTCAGACATGATGGAGAGGGTGATCACCCCATGTGAACTTGATGGAGGACATGAGGTTACAACGTAGTCAAACATGGAGACTATGACCACATGTACAGTGCAGATTTGGAGTGGGCCTAGGCTATGGAAGGCTCATGCATATAATGAAGGTGAAGGCACAATGAAAGGCATGATTTTGATTATTAATTTCTTGATCTGTTTAGATCTAGATTTGTCTTAGGACATTTCTACATAGAATTGGGCTGTTTAACAGAGTTTGCAGTGTTGTTTAGCTTAGGGTGTTCTTGAGTGGGAATCCTACCTCTTTCTTTGAGTAGCTCTGGAAAGAGGTTTGTTCTTCATTGCTTATCAGGAAACGGTGCCATATTCAGGAGGTTGTTTCTAGAATTTAGCTAGGAAACCAGTGGAGGATTCATCCTACCACTTTCTTCTTCACATTCAGTCTTCCAGGAGCAGTAGATCTATATCCAGCATTCAAGCGATTGGGTTTTACCTCCATGCAACAGCAGTCCCTTCAAGGATTGCGCAATCCAGTCTTGTAGATCTATTGAAGGAAGGAAGTTTCCAGTATTTGAGCTGGAAATCCTATGAGGAATCATCTCCTCACAGTGGATCTATTATTTCCATCATTCAAGAGCTGATTTGACATATCTAGCAGTAGGTTATTGAGACTCCCTCTCTAACAGCGTAGTTTTCTGAAATTTTTGTTCCTCCAGCAGCTATTTTCAGTGGAGGAGATTGGAGGAGCTAGATCTTGAGCTTTTAGCCCAAGGATCTAGTGAAGTGATCAACCCTTCTTGCATAGATTTGATTGTGCAACGTTGCAACCATCATATCATCAGATCTAGCTTCAGATCTACATTCCCAGTAGCATATATGTGAAGCCCTAAGAGGGTGGTTTTATTATAATCACAGATATGAGAAACCATTTTTGGGTTATCTTGGGAATCCATCATTGAGCCCAGATCTACAATTTCAACATCATCAGAGCTCCCATTTTGGCTAGATATGACTTTCTATCTTTCAGGCAGTTGCAGTCCCAACAGTTGCATCAGGGACAATGCAGTTTACCTTCCCACAATTCAGTAGTTACGCAGTCCCTCTTGGGAAATCATTGTAAGGTCATTCTAGGCCACCCTTGTGGCTTGAGTGTCTCATATTTTGAGCACTGTTCTACTTTCTATTTCACCTCCAATATAATAAAATGGCTCAGCTATTTCTGTGCATTCTGATGTGTATATAGATTTATTATTTACTTTGCTGCGGTTCTTATATTGTGTTTCAGTATTACTGCATTCTCCCATATATATATATATTAGATATTGGCACGTTCATTGGGGACATCATTCCACCCCCATTGGATGATCCTGTAGATGACGAGGAGATGGCAGAGGCCATAGATAAGGGTGAGATAACTCCTCGGGTGAAGATACCCACAGGCATGCGACATAGCGTGAAAATTTGATTCTGGATGGAGTTGGGCGACTGATTGTGTATAATCCTAGTTGATGAGGGAGTCTTCCCTGCGACGGTCAGAGAGATCGAGGCTGATAATATGCTCACAAAGGTCTGGAGAGACATGACCCATGATATGATGAGTCTTATGCATCATATCATTGGAGTTTCAAGGCTATTGGCGGCTAGGAGGGATAAGCGGCATAGATATGCGTGACACAACAGCTCATCAAATGATCATGATCACGAGGGGAGTGATCATCATTCTAGTACTCCACCTCCTCCTCCTTCACCTTGCACTAGAGATGAGAAGCCAACATCTAGTCCTAAGCAGGCATCTCTGAGCAGGCACCTAGTCTTGAAAAGATACCATCTGAGCAGGCACCTCCTGAGCAGGAATGCCCATCTAATCAGTAGGCAACATCGAATGAGCAGGCACCTCCGGTTGAGAAAGCACATCCATCTGAGCATGAGGCACCATCGACTGAGCAGACCTTGAGTACTAGTTATAGTATTGATGTAGTAGCACCAGATATCTGACATTTATATGCAGTTCTATTACAATTGTATATTTTTGACATTATATATATATTGGTTTGCATTGTGTAATTGTAATTTTAATTTTATGTATCGTGATTGTAATTGTAATTTTAATTGTAATTGTATGTAAAATTGTAAAATTGTAATTGTAATTGTAATTGCAATTGCAATTGTAATTGTATATTTGTAAAATTATAATTGTAATTGTAATTGTATTGTGAATTTGTAAACTTGTAATTGTAATTGTATGTATTGTCATGATTCAATTTTATTAAAATTGTAAAATTTGTAAATTTGTAAAATTTGTAAAATTGTAAATTAATTGTCAATTTGAACCATAACTACCATAAGTAAAATGTATACCATACATATTGTTAAATTACCATAATTGTAAAATTGTAAATTTGTATGAATATAAATAATTGTAAAATAATAAATATAGAATAATATGAATTTTTTTAACATAATAAAGTTTAGAAAATAATGCAAATAAATTCATGTGTATAGTTATCATTATTTTATTATGATCTTACATACCAAAAATAACAGTATACATTAATACAATTTTTTAAATTTTGAAGATATCACACACACACACACATATAAAATAGGGTGCATTTATTCAAGTAATGATATAGTAAAAAACCATTTAAGGAAATCAAGTAGTTGTGTTATTTTAGGAATTGTCATAAAAAAAAAGAACTCAATACTGTGCATTGCTTTCGAGATCAACATAATGGCAAATTATCAAGTGAAATGATTTTAACATTAACATAATGCAAACCAATTAATTCAAAATACATATTATAATGTTTGGAAAAAAAGAGTCTTAGTTATAAGGTTAAGTCATCTTCTTTATAAAAACCCATCTTAAATAGTATAAATGATGGAATAACACATGTACCATATCACTCTATGTTCTCATGATCACCCTCATTATCTTCCAGCTTTCTTGTAATGATAACATTATTGTTCTCAAAAATGTGTTTTGATCTGGGGTCATGTCTCAATACGAACCACCAATCCCTATCCAACACATCTGGGTAAAAAAACACCTGGTTTCAGTGTTTGGGGAAAACATAAGGCTCCTTAGCTTCATCCCAAATATTTCTAGAGTTCATACATATTAGCCTACTATTGCGATCTTCCTTTAAATTATTCCGATCAAAAGTGTCCCACCACTTGCACCTAAAAATAACACATTGGAAAGAAGACAAGTCCACTTCAATGATCTCTTGTATCTTTTCGACATAACCTAACGTCCCTTGAGCTAGGTTTTGATCATGGTGGCTAGCTCGACTAGATTGATCAAACTCGCCTTCCACTCCATAGTCTTGTGTCATGTGTCCATCATTGAAATTTTCTATGCGAAATTGGTGTCCATATGCCCACATAGATGGGAACAAATGCACCTATAAAAAAGTTAAAAAATCATAGTATCATGTGTCTAATAACCCAACTGTTAAATTATAAAATATAGATGTTACATTTCAAAGGTGAATTATTAAGTTTAAAATGAAAATAAATAGATTATTACCGAGTTTTTGCACCCAATCCCTACGTTTAACACATCCTCTTCAATACGTAGGTAACGACTGGTTGCACCGTATTTCTCTTTGACTTGGTCAACAACCGAACTATTGGGGCATATAATTGGCATATTTTCTTTTTAATGATCAAGATAAGGCACGTTTCTACCATTCAAATATCTAAATTATTTCCTGTCACTATCCCATTTCATCCTCTTTTGTTCTTACAATGCGACCCATAGTTGTGTCACTTCGGAATCGTAAAGAAAAAATTTATTGATTGCTTCAATATCTGCATTCGCTGGTGAAATAAAACCGACATATAGTACATATGAGATCAAAATATTCATTATATCGAAGTTCAACGTGAATATTTACTTTGTGTAAATTTGAAAAATTATAAGTCACTTACTCTTTATCAAACGCATTTCTCCATTTTCTTGGATAAGCCCCCCTTCTCTTTTGTCTTCATCCCTTTCATCGTGCCAAATCACCGCACTTGGTGTGTTGTCAATTTTCTTGATGTACTCACTGGCATAATAAAAATATGCATACGATATGTACCCTTTTTCCATAGACCCCTCGCGTATTTCCCTTTGTCGAACAAAACCTTTCAATTTCTTCTTGTACCTCTCAGAGAAGAACATCCAACGACAAGAAACCACCCCAAATAATTTAACCTCATATACTAGGTGGATTATAAGATGAACTTGCAAGTCCATGAAACTCATCGAGAGTTCCTTTTCAAACATACAAGCAATCTGAACTATCTCTTGATGCCGCCATCGAATGCTAACCAAATGAATCTCCTTTTATGTGACCCAATGTAAAAATGCAGATAATTTAGATATGGTGTTAGTGTCAGTATTAGCATACTTCCACTAGGGATCAAAATGCATTTTAAATGTGGATCTTAGGTGTCCCACTCTGAAGAAATTTTCCGTCATTCCATTAGGTCATCTTATAAAATTGTTCCATTGGTGGTTGTCCTTTCCAATAAGCTTCATTCTCCCTTAGAATATCATATTGGTTGAATCATTCTCATGTCTCTTTGAGCATAACAACACCTATGGAAATGCTCTTTTCACTTGGAAGTCTTTTAAGTCAAAATCTCATTCATGAAAGTCAGGTCTAAAGAAGTCCCATTAGGTCATTAGGTTTTTATATTTCTCAAGGTCACTCCTTCATTTCATATGAGGTCAGCACATATATGAGAGGGACTAAATAAGAAATTTTTTCTTCCTATATGGAAGATCATCATGATGTAATTTTCATATTTTCAGAGCTGTAATTTTTTATTTTAATGACTTTTATATCAAAATGTCATTTTGATATAAAATTCAAATATGTAATTTGTTTATATCTTTCCAAATTTAATTTTATGTTCTCATATGTAATAAATTCAATCCCAAGCTGTCAAATGCAATCATGTCCAGCCTAAGTGGAGCAAAGAAAGTTAAACTCCATGTTTGATCAACCTGCAATGCCAAAAAGTTAGAAAGATAAAGAGTATCAGTGCCAAAGTCTAAAGGGAAAAGTGAACATTAGAAAAGTGGGTGATTCAAATTAAAATTTCAAATCCACTATGATATAAAGCCTTTCAAAACACCTCAAATAAAGTTATTGTTTCCATTCAGCCATCAGAAGTTCCCAAAAAAGGAGAAATTTCAAGTTTTCTCAGCATCTTGGCTCAAATTTCGAGGCCACTGGGCATTTGCACCCAGGCGTTGCCCGTTTTCTTAGGAGTTGCGCATTTACCAAGGGGCTCTGTGCGTTTTCCCGACAACTCCAGACCAAATTACATAGGCGTTGCATGTTTACCCATCGGCGTTGTGCGTTTGCCTGGGTGCTGCGCATTACTCCAAAATGCTGCGCGTTTTCACAGGGAGGGTTTCAAAAGGTTTTACAAACTCCAGCAAGCTTCATTTCCTCACAAATTTCTCCAAATAGCCTTAAATCAGTAATTAGACCCTTAAAACACCTCTCCTCTAATATATTTGGTTTTCCATAAGATGATTTGAAGTGCTTGCTGCTATGAAACCCTAGCTTCCATTTCCTTTCCATTTCCATGCATCTTATCCATATTCATGTCCCTAAACACATATTAGCCATAAATATTGTTAAATCCTAGGGTTTTCATAGACCTAGGTTTTCATTTACATTCATTCCCTCAATTTTCCTAAGCTAGTCATCTCATCTCTCACTCAATCTCATTCCATTTACGCTAGGGTTTCCAAAGCCTTCAAATTCAAAATGTCTGAAGAGGAGGACATAAGTGTTAGTGAGGAAAAAACACAAAAGAAGAGTAATAAATGAGAGAAAATCATCAAATATGAACCAGCAACCACAAAAGAGCTACTAGAGTCAGAATGCTTCACAAACCCTAATTTCACTCCCATTGAGCTAGGGTTTGCTATGGAAACGAGATATTTGAGAAGAAGATCCATAATTTAGGTCATATCAGTAAGTATGAGGTCATTTCAACTCATAGAAATCATGTCTCTATCATTTTTTGAGAAGTATTTCCAAGAGTCAAGTCATTTTCCACTCATAGGGTCGGTTATTCAAACTCTTTTTTCAACCAAACAGAGACGAATTTGAATCAAATTAGAGAGGTTTTTGTCATAATAGTTCAAGGAAGGAAAACATCATTTATTTTTACACAAGTTTCATTTTTTTAGAGAAATTTCAAAAATACAGGTGCCACGAGAGAGTTGTTGCATTTCTGGAGTGACCTTGGGAAAATAATGTTTTCTCATAGCTGGAGTGTCAAAATGACTTTGTTTATGAGTCAAATGATAACTAGACAGAGATAGATTTCCAATGAGCTATCATGAGCTCAATTTGGATTTGATGAAGGCCTCCAAAAGTTTCCTACACCTGCACTTTGCATTTATGCACCCTCTTCAAAAAATTTTGACCAGCTTTGGGAAAAACAACTCTTGACAAGGAAAATCAACTCCAATCAGAAAAACAAAGGTATATTTGCAAATTATACTTGAATATATTTCCAAAGATATATCCTAGGCCCAATGTGGACACCAGGAAGGCCTCCAAATGTGGTCCTCAAAAAGGTAAAAATTTTGTTTTTTTGAGTATTTTTGCACTTAAAAAATTTGCCAAATGTATAGCGCCCTGGGCACTGTGCTCTTTTTTGGGTCATAAAAATGAAAAATGGACACCACCATTATGTTAATAATCATGAATACATAAACCCTAGCAAGTTTCAGAAAAATTGGAGGAGAACTGGTCACTCAAAAGTGCAAAAAACTACCAAATTTTCATGTTTCCGCCTCTTTTTTGACCTAGGCGTCACGCATTTACCAGTCTTGGAATATTGACTTTTTGACAGGACAGATGAGCACCATTTTAGAAAATGGTAGAATATTTGGAAATGAGACTCAGATAGATTTCCAATGAGCTATCTTGGAGCTGATTTGGACATAGAGAAGGCCTCCAAAAGTTGCTTTCAAAAGAGGCTATTTTACCTGTTAGGGCGTTGCACGTTTCCCAGGAAGATGCATTTTTCACAATCTTTAGCTAATTTTGAAATTTCACTCCAATTTGAATTTTTACTTGGGAAAATGAAGAAATTACTGATGTAAATGGTCATGGTGAATTTAAATATCATTTTTTGACTTTCATCTAAGGTATATACATTAGATGAGTCTTCTAGAGGTCAAATGAATAAGTTTCCTCTCTTTTAGAGGCAAATTGTTGGGTCCTCCTAGTCTTCAATTTCTTGTTTGGGAGTAGATGAAACTGATTCCTATCTCATGGATTTGACTCCTTGAGGCTAGGGAGAGTGGTTTTTAGGTCTATATGATGTATTTTCTCAGTCATTGTAAGGGGTTGGACTCACTTAGAGGTTTGGTATCTCAAGAGACACACTTTTGTATCAGTTTTGGCTTGGACATTAATCAAATTTGCAGCTATTTTTATGGGATCCCTGTGGTATTGTGTTTAGTTTCAATTTATTCCTTGTGCTCGGATGTTAGAATGTTTTGTTACTTCATCTATCATTTCATTGCCATTAAGTGAATGTTTTCAAGTTAGATGAACAGAATCCATAATTGTTATGCTCTATTTTGGGTAAATGTTCACATTTTGTAATTTCTTCAGTTTAGAAATAAACCATGAGTTCACCATGCTCTTTCTAGCTCCTCACCAGTTTTGATCATCTCACCCATCGAAACCCTAAAGTGCTAAAAATTGTACCTACCTTTCCCCATAGAACACCCTGCAAATTTTAACCTAATTTCCTTTCCTTGACCGTTTGACTCCTCCTGATCCAACAAAACCCTACACAATCAAAATCAAAACTCTAAACTACTATACCTAGCCTAATATCTTGTTTTTGCAGTCATCTTGGTTGTGATCCTTACAGAGAGAGCTCTTGGCCTAGTAGGGCTAGGTACTTGGCTAAGCATGATTTGAGGTTACCTTGGAATTTCCTTTCTCAGCCTGAGGTTCATTATGAGTGATAACATTTTGGCGACCATACTGGGGAGGAAAAAGATCATATCTTCCCTAGGAAAGAGTGACAAAGTTTAGATCTGATTGTTGATGGTGGACAACAATCAGATGCATATGAAGGCTGAACTCTTCACCTGGCGACTCCAACTTGATGTAAAGACTCCACTGGAGGATCGAATTTGCCAGCAGGAAAATGGAAGGATATTACACAAAGTTCAAGTATTCAAAGTGGAATTGTATTCAAGATCTAATTTTCTTTCTTGTAAATTATTTTTTTTCTTTTCCTGAAACTATTGTGAAAGTTTTCCAGAGTTTGTTGTATGATAAAGGTGATAAAAATCTTGATTCTACCTATTTGAAAAGTGTAAATATCGAGTTTTACTTTGATCTTGGTCCACATCCTTTTTCTGAATCTCATAATGACCATCTTCAAATTAATGAGTGTAAAGAGATCAAGATTGATCCTACAACTTCTGTACCTACTCTTACACCTTGTAAAATTCCAGATCGATACAAACCAATCATCTTACCTCCTATACTCCATGATTTCCTTGAAAATCATTACCTATATCTACCGAGGTTTGATGGAGAATATGGCAACATCACTGCTGAGAGACATGCAGAATTTTGAGACTTTCCTAGACCTTTTTGAAGTTGACAAAGAGGATGTTAGTATTAGGCCATTTTCTCTTTATTTGCAAGGAAAAGTCAAGAGTTGGTTCAAAAACTTGCCTGCCATGAGCATCTCAGATTTCCCACAGTTCGTCAAAGTTTTCCTCGAATGGTGGGTGGTAAAAAAAAACCATTTCCTAATTCTAAAAGAGTATGACCAACTGAAAAGACAGCTAGGGGAGACAGTACTATAGTTTTCTACCAGATTCAATCAAGTCTATTATTCGATACCTAGTGATATAAGACCTCCTCCTGGCTCAGCTCTCTTACATTACCCGGATGCCTTTGATCCAGAAATGGAGTTTCAGCTGAGAGAAAGGAACCTTGCAACACTTGAAGAGATTCAGAATAGTGCAGTAGATGTAGAGGCTAATCTATTGATCAGAAGGGCAAAGCTGAAGGAAGAAGAGAAGAAGAACATTGTAGAGCACCTGACATCTTCAGAGATAAAGCTCGAAATTTTGGTAAGTAAAATAGAGGAAATGGTGCAAAATATCACCATGAGAGATTTATTTTCCGTTCAAGATCATCATGGCCCACTTATCCCAGAAAAATAAGAGATTGTAAACCCTAAAAATTTTCCTGCTAATGCTAACTACCATAGATCAGAAAATGGATTTGTAGATCAATCCGAGGAGAAAAAATCTGATAATATAATGTGTATGATTGGTGACATTACTTATATTGATTATTTGCCAAATTTTGATCAGTATGACAATGATTATGTTCTCCAAACAAAAGCTAATCTTGCAGAGCAACCAACAGTTGGTTTGTGGAAGGAGAAAGTTCAGTTTCAGCAGCTTGAATATCGTGATCATTCGATGCGTATTAATGATGACAGAGATGAGGAAAATTCTGAAAATTTTGAAATAAGTGAAGGATATTTTCCTTTATGTTTTGCTTCATTTAAATTTCTGAAAGAAATTTTTTCCAAGATTAGAAATCAACAATCTTTCAGTTTTGATGTTGAGGTTGAGGTAGATAATGAACTTCTTGAGCAACTTGTTAATGAGAAATCTTCTCCTGAAATGGTTGAGGAAATCATTTGCGACATAGAATCCTCCTTAGCTTCATATTTGCAGCCACCAAATGCCATTGAATGTTAGGTTGCAGATGAAGGCTTGGAAGGTTAAACAGATGATCAAATGATGAAAGATGATTCTCTACCATGATTTTTTGAAGCATTTCAATTTTTAAAGAAAAATTTTCATCATATCTCTAAAGAAAAGGATAAACAGTCTGTAGAGAGTCATGTAGTCTCATTAAAACTGATGGATATGTTTCAACAGTCTTTTCACATTTTTCATGACCCAATAGATGATGTGTTAGATGATATATGCAGAAAAAGTCCTTCTCCATTAGCTAATTGTGAGCTTGAAAAGAGTGTTGATATAAACTTGATCCGACAACCAACTTCATTGTCTTGTTCAGCAGGAGTTTCATTACAAAGCTCATACTAAGATTTGCAGTCATAACAAGAGAGTAATGAAGAATATTTTTTTAAAGAGAGAATCCATATAGGTGAAAATAGTTTTTCAGAAGAGAGGAATAACCTGTTTATGAGTTTATTCATTAACCCAACGTTTCAGACTTCCCAAGTGAGTCCATCATCAGGGGTAGACGTCAAATGTATTTTGAAAAGTTGAGAGGAATAGGGCAAATGTGGAAAATAAATAGTTAATGATGAGGAGTTCTTAAGAAGGTCGGTTTAATAAACAAAAATATTAATTTTTAATTGATGTTAATAATTTATCTGGATTATGATTATGGAATTATGTCTTTTAAATTAATTTTAAATAATTAATATATTATTTTTTTATTTAAAATAATTTCAATAACTAATTATTGTCTTAATTTATTTTGTGTTTAATTAATTATTTAAGAAAAATATAGATATTTAATTAACCTTTTGTTATATTTTTAAGTTAATACATCTAAACTAGTTTATCTACTATTTCAAATTGTTTATTTTAATATAATTTGTTTATTTAATTTATTTATTATTATTTATTTATTTATTTATTATTATTAATATTATTATTATTTATTTATTTATATTTATATTTATTTATTTATTTTATTTTATTTTAAGAGTGTAAAGCAGAGTTTGAATCTTTTTGAATTAAAGGTCATTATTTATATTTATTTGGTGTATTTATTTATATTAATTAGTTAATTTATGTATTTATTTTATTTGTTTATTTAATTTTATTATTTAATTTTAATTTTAATTTTATTTAATTTTATTTTGTTATTGTTATTATTATTATTATTATTATTATTAAGTAGTGATAACTTGTTGCCTATATAGCATGTTATTATAGGTTTTAAGGGCTTAAAGGGTTTAACGAATTAAGGGTTTCCAGGTGTTGCTAATAATGAGTCCATCATCACGATTTATGTTGTTTTTCCTCTTCTCAATTTATATGGCTTCCTTGATTTTCCTCTTTAGGTAATGGTCCTCCTTAGAGACAAGTTTGGCATCCTCCATTTGTATGTAATGTGAGGATGAGAAGGCATGTTCTGCTAAGGTGGATTTGGTTGTCCTTTTTCAGGATAAGTCAGTAGCGTGTTCTTTTAGTCTAATGTTAAGGGATCTACCTATTTCCCCAATGTATTCTTTACCACAAGAGGAGGGTATGATGTAAACCCCTTTTTGCAGCCTAGGGTTTATAGGGTCCTTGGCTGAGTCTACCATATTTAAAATAGTCTTAGGGGGAGTGAAGGCAATATTAATGTTGTGTTTGTTAATAATTCTAGAAATTTTATCAGTTGTTCCTTTTATATAAGGTAAAGAGATTTTAGGGATGTCAAAGGTTCTTTTTGAGTTATTTTTATTAAGGGTTTGGTGAATAGTTTTGTTGATGACATGTTTATTGTACCCATTTTGTTGAAAAACATGGCAGAGATGGTCTAACTCATGTCCTAGGTGGAAGGAGTCTAAAATTATGGAAGCCCTAGTCGTTAGGGTTTTGATGATGCCAATTTTTTTATTGGGGTGGTGATGTGAGTCAGCATGAAGGTATCTATCTGTGTGAGTCTTCTTTCTATAAACTTTGGTTCTGAGTTTTCCTTCTTTTTTTGTTAGAAGGATGTCTAGGAAAGGTAATTGGTTGTCCTTTTCAATTTCCAAGGTAAACTTGATGTGCCTCAAGAGGCTATTCAAGTGGGCTAAGAAATCATTTAATTTTAATAAACCATAGGTCCATTTTGCAAAGATATCATCCACATATATTTTCCATTCTTCAGGGGTGAATGGAAAGGATTTGAGGGCTATTTACTCAAAATGCTCCATGCATATGTTGGCGATAATGGAAGATAGAGGTGAGCCCATAACCACTCCATGAGTTTGTTCATAAATAGTTCCATTGAAGCTAAAGAAAGAAGATTTTACACATAATTTTAGGAGGTCTACTGTCTCATAATCTGTGATAGTTTTTAAAATGTTGATGGCTTAATCTATAGGAATCATAGTGTAAAGGGAGACGATGTCAAAACTTACCATAAGATCATCGTCCTGCATGTCAAGGTTTTTGGTCCATTGAAAAAAAGAGGCAGAGTCTTTGATATGTGATGATGTGTTCCTGGCCAGGGGGTGAAGCTTTTTGGCAAGGTATTGTGCGAGGAAGTAGGTAGGAGAACCAATGGTGTTGACTATGGGTCTTGGGGGGATGCCTACTTTATGAACCTTAGGAGCACCATAAATTCTAGGGGTGATGGAGCTAGAGGGGGTGATTATTTTTTTTTTATGATGGTGTCAAGAGAAGAGTCTTTTATCTTCTTGGTTACTTCCTTAATAATTTTAGCACTCAGATCTTTATTTAGAATTATGTAGCAACCACTGTTGTTTAGGTGATCTTCCGTTTTCTTATCGTATTCCATTCTGTCCATAATTACTGTTGCGTTGCCTTTATCTGATTTAAGGATTATTATATTTTTATTATTTCTAAGGTTTTTTAGAGCAATTTTTTCTTCTTTGGATAAGTTGCACGCAGGTGGTTTATCATTTTTAAGGATTTTAACTGTTTCTTGTCTTATTTCCTCGGCTTCGATAATGTTAAGATCTCTTATGGAAATTTCTATGTTGCTAATTATATTGTCCACGGGAGTTTTATTAGGGGTAATGGCAAAGTTTAAGCCTTTATGAAGAAGGGACAAAGAGGCTTTATCTAAGTTAATGCTAGATAGGTTTATTACGGTAGAATTATTAAAACCTTGGTTGTTAAGGGATGGGTTAGTGTTTTTAGAGAATGCGTTGTTAAATGGGAGAGAGATAGTGGGGGAGTCTAAAGGTATAATAGAGCGATTTGTATGTTGAGAGGTGAGGTTTCTAGGTCGAGAGTCAGAATTGATGGAGGCAGAGTTTATGGGTGGAATGGAGAGAATGGGGCGGGGGTTTAATGGATAGGAGATGTCGATTTTTTTGAGATATTTAGTGCAACCATCTGATGTTGAATTCAATGGATCTGTGTGGTCATTGTTGTCTGCATACCTTGTGGTGTTATCTTCATGAGATAAACCATCTTCATAATTAATGCAACCGTTAGAGGCTGAATTCAACCGATCTGCATGAGCATTCTTATCAACAATTCCTGTGGTGTTATCTGCATGCCGTTCTATCTGTGAGGGAGGGACCGTCATGTCTAGTCCATCGGAACTCACGTTTTTAAAGCTGTCAGCTACTGAATGTTTTAGCATATCAGCGTGGATATCAAATTCTGAGATGCTTTTTTTAAACTTAGTGTAATTTTCCTCAGACAGTTCTGTCTGCGAGTCTGAATACGTTGAGGTGACTTCATTCTGAACGTAGAGGAGATTAGACCGCGGATTGTCGATTTTAATGTGAGAGTTTATGGGAAGATTCGTGATGATGGATCAGATGTTGTTGTCGACTGTTTTCATAGGATTGTTGAAACAGGTTATTCCTCTCTTATAAAAATAATATTTTTGTTTTTTTTTTTAATCATCAATAAAAAATAGTCATTCACAAGTTTTATGATCCTTGTGTCAACTTGTTGTAGTCATAAAAGAAATAAAGCATAGATGTTAGGAAAATTTTAAAACCAATGTACGAAGACTACCTAGAGTAGAGCAGTAATGTATTAGATGGGCTGGAAATCAATATGTATTCATATGAATACCCTTTCGCAACATTATTTAGGTCAGCCACTGGGCTCATCCTTTGCAATTTCATCAATATTCGATCTGTTGACAAGTTTTCATGGGATTTTCCTTTTATTAGTTCTTTCTTCTTGCTCATAAGCAAGCACTTGCGGAGAATTCGAACAACATCAAGAATTATTATATGGTTGCATTGGTTGTTCCATTTCACTTGATCAGGTGATGAACGGATTAGTTAAAGTAGGTTTTGTTGAATAAGCTCAATTCTAAGCATCTTTTTCAGTTTTTCAGTTGTGTTTTAGTCTGAGTCAATTCAGTTTATTGAGTCAAGTTTTCAGCATTCAGTTTGGTTTTTAGCTATTGACTCGATGCCCAATGGATAGGAACTTGGTCTACAGTGTTCTTGGCACCTCCAAGGAGATACCATCCCCAGTTGGAGCCAATGTTAGTTTCAGTATTTGCATACTTCCACCAGGGATCAAAACACATTTTGCATGTGGATCTTAGGTGTCCCACTCTGAAGAAATTTTCCATCATTCCATTAGGTCATGCTATAAAATTGTTCCACTGGTGGTTGTCCTTTCCAATAAGCTTCATTCTCCCTCAGAATATCATATTGGATGACTCATTCTCATGTCTCCTTGAGCATAACAACACCTATGTAAATTCTCTTTTCACTTGGAAGTCTCTTAAGTCAAAATCTCATTCATAAAAGTCAGGTCTAAAGAAGTCCCATTAGGTCATTAGGTTTTTATATTTCTCAAGGTCACTCCTTCATTTCATATGAGGTCAAAATATATATGAGAGGGAATAAATAAGAAATTTTGTCTTCCTATATGGAAGATCATCATGATGTAATTGTTATATTTTCAGAGCTGTAATTTTTTAGTTTAATGACTTTTATATCAAAATGTCATTTTGATATAAAATTCAAATATGTATTTTGTTTATATTTTTCCAAATGTAATTTTATGTTCTCATAAGTAATAAATTCAATCCCAAGTTGTCAAATGAAATCATGTATGGCCTAAGTGGAGCAAAGAAAGTTAAACTCCATGTTTGATCAACCTGCAAATCCAAAAGTCAGAAAGATAAAGAGTATCAATGCCAAAGTCCAAAGGGAAAAGTGAACATTAGAAAAGTGGGTGATTCAAATTAAAATTTCAAATCCAATATGATATAAAGCCTTTCAAAAAACCTCAAATCAAGTCATATTTTCCATTCAACCATCAGAAGTTCCCAGCAAAGGATAATTTTCAAGTTTTCTCAGCATTTTGGGTCAAATTTCAGGGGTGCTACTCGTTTGCATAGGGAGGGTTTCAAAAGGTTTTACAAACTCCAACAAGCTTCATTTCCTCACAAATTTCTCCAAAGGGCCTTAAATCAGTAATTAGACCCTTAAAACACCTCTCCTATAATATATTTGGTTTTCCATAAGAAGATTTGAAGTGCTTGTTGCTATGAAACCCTAGTTTCCATTTCCTTTCCATTTTCATGCATCATATCCATATTCGTGTCCCTAAAAACATATCAGTCATAAATATTGTTAAATCCTAGGGTTTTCATAGAGTTTTCATTTACATTCATTCCCTCCATTTTCCTAAACTAGTCATCTCATCTCTCACTCCCTTCATCTCATTCCATTTACCCTATGGTTTCCAAAGCCTTCAAATTCAAAATGACTGAAGAGGAGGATAGAAGTTTCAATGAGGAATAAACACCAAATAAGATTAAGAAAGGAGGGAAAATCCTCAAATATGAACCAACAACCACAAAAGAGATACTAGAGTTAGAATGCCTCACAAACCGTAATTTCCTCTCCCACTGAGCTATGATTTTCTATGGAAACGAGACATTTGGGAAGAAGAGCCATAATGTATGTCATATCAGTAAGTATGAGGTCATTTCAGCTTCCAAACATCATGTCTCCATCATTTTTTGAGAAGTCTTTCCAAGAGTAAAGTCATTTGCCACTCATAGGGTTGGTTATTTCAAACTGTGTTTCCGACCAAACATAGATGAATTTGAAAAACATGAGAGAGTTTTTTGTCCATAATAGGTCAAGGAAGGAAAACCTCATTCATTTTTTACATAGGCGTCATGGTTTTAGATCAATGTCAAAAATACAGGTGCCACGGGAGAGTTGCTGCACTTATGCAGCGACCTTGGGAAAATCAAATTTTCTCATAGCTATATTGTCCAAATGAATTTTTTGATGCGTCAAATGATAACTAGAAAGAGAGATATTTCCAATGAGCTATCATGAGCTCAATTTGGAGTTGAGGAAGGCCTCAAAAATTTTCCTGCACTAGTACTCTGCATTTCTGCGCCCTCTTCAAAACGTTTTCACGAGTGTTGGGAAAAACAACTTTTGACTAAGAAAATAAACTCCAATCAGAAAAAAAAAAGCTATATTCTGAAATTAGACATGAATATATTTTCAACGAGCTATCCTGGGCCCAATTTTGACACAAGGAAGGCCTCCAAATGTGGTCTTCAAAAAGGTGAAAAGTCTGTGTTTTTGAGTATTTTTACACTCAGAAAATTTGTCAAACATCTAGTGCCCTGGGCGCTATGCTATTTTTTGGGGAAAAAATTGAAAAATGGATACCACCATCATGTTTAGAATGATGAATACATCAACCTTAGCAAGTTTCATAAACTTTGGAGGAGAACTGGTCCCTCAAAAGTGCAAATCACTACCAAATTTTCATGTTTCTGCCTCGTTTTTGACCTAGTTGTTGTGCGTTTACCAGTCTTGGGAGATTCACTTTTTGACAAGGCATATGAGAATCATCTTGGAAACTAGAGGCATATTTGGAAACTAGACTCAGATATATTTCCAATGAGAAATCTTAGAGCTTATTTGGACACTGAGAAGGCCTCCAAAAGTTGCTTGCAAAAGAGGTTATTTTTCCTATTAGGGCACTGCACGTTTGCCAGGAAAATGCATTTTTCACAATCTTCAGCTAATTTTGAAATTTCACTCCAGTTTGACTTTTTACTTGGGAAAATGAAGCAATTACTGATGTAAATGGTCATGGTTAATGTAAATATCATTTTTTTATTTTTATCTAAGGTAGATACATTAGGTGAGTCTTCTAGAGGTCAAATGAATTAGTTTCCTCTCTTTTAGAGGCAAATTGTTGGGTCTTCCTAGTCTTCAGTTTGTTGTTTGGGAGTAGGTGAAACTGATTCCTATCTCATGGATTCACCTCCTTGAGGATAGGGAGAGTGTTTTTTAGGTCTATATGATGTATTTTCGCGGTCATTGTAAGGGGTTGGACTCACTTGGAGGTTTGGAATCTTAAGAGACACACTTTTGTATCAGTTTTTGCCTAGACATTAATCAAATTTGCAACTATTTTTATGGGATCCCTGTGGCATTGTGTTTAGTTTCTATTTCTTCCTTGTGCTCAGATGTTAGAATTTTTTGTTACTTCATCTATCATTTCATTGCCATTAAGTGAATGTTTTCAAGTTAGATGAACATAATTCATAGTTGTTATGCTCTATTTTGGGTAAATATACACAATTTGTAATTTCTTCAGTTTAGAAAGAAATAATGAGTTCACCATGCTCTTTATAGCTCCTCACCAGTCTTGATCATCTCACCCATCGAAACCCTAAAGTGCTAAACATTGTACCTACCTTGCCCCATAGAACACCCTGCAAATTTTGACCTAATTTCCTTGCCTTGGATGTTTGAATCCTCCTGATCCAGAAAAACCCTACACAATCAAAATATAAACTCTGAGCTATTATACCTAGCATAATATCTTTTTTCTATAGTCATCTTGGATTTGATCCTTATGGAGACATCCCTCTCCTGGCCTAGTAGGGCTAGCTACTTGGCTAAGCGTGGTTTGAGGTTACCTCGGAATTTCCTTTCTCAGCCTGAGGTTCAATTCGAGTGATAACATATGCCACGTCCTTGGTCTTGGGGGAAGTCATGTTTCACACACCCATGCACCAAAAAAGGATAATGACACTATAAAGTTATAAACACATGGAATAATATAAAAAATTAGTTATGTTTTATGATCCCATGGGATAAAAATTATTAATATAAAAAATAATTAAATCATGCTTTTGACATTATACGTACTCTTAGAATATTCAAATGGTCATGTGATTTCAACCTTGAAAACTGGTCTTCCATGGTGAAGCAGTGCCATAGAGAAGACCCATATGAAGATGGAAACCTCAAACCCATTATAAATTCCTTTTCCAAAGAAATATCATCTTTTTTTAAAGCCCATGGGACATCACCTTCTTTGAAATACCAATTAGAGGGACCAGCCTCTGATCTTTTACTTTCCAATTGTCTTGGCCAATGTTTCTTTTTAGTTTTTGAAGTAATAAGATCTTTCCTAACAACCAATGTGTCACTTTGTTTCAATGATATGTGCCTCCACAAAGAAGATGAAACATTTTTAAATATATTCATGGGATCTAATAAGTGGGTAATATTAAGATTCTCCCAATATGGGAGGTTATAAAAGATAGATTTCCTTTTCATCCCAATGGGAAATTTCTAAACATATGTGTCGAAGAATTATGGATCATCGAACATAGGCTCCCCATTTTAATTGAAAAATTCTATGAACTCCTCTCCTTCTCTCTCTCATATTATCTAGGCCATTCAACTAGTGTCGTTATTGCAGACCTTTGGGTTCTCTCTTGTTTACCATTAAAAGTGGATGCTGCTCTTCTGTAAGGGTGTTCTTCTTGGAGGAATACAGTGGAGCAGTCATACATTGGCTTTTGTAGGTCGTTGGACCATCTAGCTTTCAGAGAAGGTCCAAAACATTTACATCCATAATACCCTTTTGTTACAAGATCTGAAATATTATTGTATACAATATGCATGGCACGTTAAAGAATATCATGAAGATCAAAACAATTACAATGAATTAAATTAATATGTGAACAAATATTGTTACGTATATAAAAAAATAAATAAACATGTAATTTACCAGAGAAAACTCCTAAGCCTAGATAATCATGTGTCATGTAAGCACATATTCCATACAAGGTAAAACTTCTCTCTGTTGCAATGGGTCTTGATAAATCATATACATTTATCCCATTCCATAATTCCTTCAATTCATCTACTAGTGGTTCTAAGTAGACATCCATATTCTTCACTTGTCTTCTACTAGGGACTATGAGAGCCAACATAATATGTTCATTATTCATAGACTACCATGGGGGGATATTGTTATTGATCACTACTACAGGCCAAACAGAATATTTTGTGTTCTAGAGGGAATATGGGTTGACACCATCCATGGCTATGCTGAGTCGTAGACTTTGTACTTCATCCTTGAGTTTTTTGGGCCATGTATCCTCTATATGCTTCATGGCTATTGAATCTATTGGGATTCACATAAACCCCAACTCAATTCTATGTGAGGCATGCCATCCCTGCAACATAGCTAATTCTTTGCAATGAAAGAGCCTTTGAATTCTTGGGATTATAGGCATGTTCCTCAATATATAAAAGGAGGACCACGTGATTTACCCTTGTTTTTTTATTTAGCGTACCTATCATGCCCACATTTCAGACATATCTCTTTGTCTGCATATTCTCTTATATATAAAATACAATCATTTGGACATGCATGATGTGATATGTACTCAACACCCAACATTTTCAACATTTTTTTTGCCTCTTCGCAACTACCAGGCAAGACATTATCACTTGGAAGAATATTATCTTTTAATAACTCATAGTTGGTGGAAAATATGAAATTTACAATGCCAATAGTTATTAACGTTCATAAAATTGAACATTTGTAATGTTAATTGTGTGACTATATTTCTCAAAATATAAGGGAATTGATGGTCAATTACCTCAAAATTTCTGAGAAACATGTATTCAAAAAGCTAAACTTTGATTTCAAGTTGTACAGTAACGTCATTGTGCCCAACTAGGTAGACTTTGACTGACCGCCAGGTCCAACGCGAGGGGCAGTGGAAGAAAATTTAAGGATTTCGAAAAAGGTATTAGCGATATGAGCATCATCCCTTAGGTGATCATCGTTCTGGAATGCATCTAACAAAATTATCTCCATGGCATTCGTATCCCTTAAGTAATCATCCATACGAACCTCTATTTGATTTCCTCCATTGCGATTTTGTGCAAAACTACTATTTGTATAGTCATTCCTAATTGATGAATCTAGACGCAGTGGGAATTGAATAGGTGGTTGATTCAACCATTATTGGTATCATTCATCTCTGATTTTTTCTCTTAATTAAACCTTCTCTCAACTTGACATTGTCGTTGGGTGCAACGGAAGATGGTAGGTAGGTTTCTCATCATCACTAAAATCCTAATAATTTCAAAAAATATATTTGAACATGATTAGTACAAAATCGATGATATCAATTAGTAAGCATGACAATGCATGATTAATTGGTTTGACGTTGAAATAATTACATTATACCAAAAAATTATTACCATCATTGTCCCAGGATTGTGGCTAGAAAATGGCATGTTACAATTGGGAGGGT
This sequence comes from Pinus albicaulis, assembly GCA_034641835.2. NCBI lineage: Eukaryota > Viridiplantae > Streptophyta > Pinopsida > Pinales > Pinaceae > Pinus > Pinus albicaulis. Next base: position 968,275,219 of record CM076571.1, on the reverse strand, counting down.
GAAGTGGTTGTCCATTTTCATTTACCAATCGCGCCTTGCAGTATGCTGCTCCTAATAAGAGCTTCTGATGTTTTGGAACTGTTTGAATATTTTGTGCATTTGAACTTGATTATAAATCTGCATGAACTTGAAAATTTGTATACATTGATTTCATTCAGCTAATTGACATGGATAAAAAAAAAAACAATTAGATAATGAAAATATAAATAAAATATGAAGTAATTACATCTGGAGATGGATAGGGAGAACTCCACGAAGGACTTTGAGAAATATTATGGAACGAGATGGATTTTGAAGAATTGTCCATTTTATATAATTATGATATTTTCGCCTCGCATTTGAAAAAAATCAAAAATCAATTTTGGTGTACATAGCTAAAAGTAGTTTTGGTGCCTTAAAAAGGAGTTATTGTTATCGGTGCTAATGTACTGTTAACCACACCGGTACGGTTTATTACTGGTCGCACCGATGTTTTTAGTTAACAAACTCACTGAATATCAGGAAAAAATAGCACAACTTTATTTTTTTCAAGTAAAAAAAAAGCGCTAAAATGAAAAATGAGCGGCAAATGATTTTCAGAAATATAATTTCATAATAAATTATTTAAATAGTAAAAGCTATTCATTATTTCATTATTTTTGCAAAATGTTTTAGGGAGGGATTTTCAAGAGAGACATACCTGGAGAAAGAGATCACTGTGGAGTAGCAAAATGCTTTTGAAAAACAACACTATTCAGAGAATCATAATTTGAAACATCTAGTGATTATCACAGAAACCCTGTAGTATAGTAAAATTGTTAAATTTTACTATAATAATTGTTTTTTTTACAGTTTCTGTTAGATTTTATACATGCAGAGTAAATTTAAAATTTACTGTGCATTTTACTAATAAAATCATTTACAATGTCTATTTCTATTTAGATTTAATTAAAATTCAGAAAAAAAACAAAAAATCCATTGTTACGTTAAACCCTTGATTCTTCTTTTTTATGTGACTTCACAATTAGGACTTTTCATTTTATATTTATAGGGTTTGTATTACTATATATAGGTGTATGAAATCTAACCTGTGGGACCACTTGCAGAGTCAGATCCTAATCCCTGTCGGTCCTTGCACGATTTTAAAAAAAAAAAAACTTTTGTTAATCGGTGCACACTAATTACAATAGTGCACCAGTGCATGATTTTAGTATAATGCACTGGGTGCGTATTGACAAAAATAATGTTTGATAAAAACATTTTTTTATTAATTTATGATTATGTTCATCTGTGCTCTGATATTAATATAACGTACCAGGTCTCCTATTGACAAAGAGTACCGTACAATGTTTCTATTGTATTGGCGGTGTGTTTATAAGAACTTACGTTACCGTTTTCAGTGCTTAAGTTGTGAAAGTCGCACCGGGCGTTTAATTTAGATAGATGCACCGTTTTCTTAATTTTTTTTTACCTGAAAATTATGTGATTTATTTATAAAATATATTAATAAATGGTACAGGTTTTATATTGGTAAATAAATGGCTGACAAGAGTTCAAGTAACAAAAATACTGATAACACATCCAAAAAAGAAAAAAAGACAAGTTCTTTGTAAATTATTTACAAAAATTATTATTTTTGAACTATATGTAAGTTTAACTAATATGTATTGTTTAGTGTGTATCATGCAGAGCCACAAAATGACGAAGTTAGGTAAGATTTTTTTTATCTAAGACCAGAAGAGCATAAAATCTTGATGGAAAATTTTCAGAAAGATGAATCAGGTGAATGAAAAAATATTATCGATCCAATATGAGTTTCTTTTTTGAATTCTCATTAATAATATACATACAAATATTAGATAACATGTTTCAAACAATTTATTAATTCATATATGTTTAATGTTCTACAGATACCAACAACGAAGAAAATGAATGTTGTTCTAAAAAAATAAAAGAAAAATAGAACATGCAAATGAAATGAATCGCTCCTTAGTTCATATGACGTGGTGCTAGAGGTTAACGAAAGGGGGGGGGAATTTTACAAAACTTTGAGGGATCTAGTGGAATGAATGTATAGATTTTATTTCCACTTACAATACATCAATCCAATTATTCCAAGAATCAAATTTTATTTAAACTACAGGAAGAGTTTTGAGAGAATTGGTCAATGAGACATGTCAAAATTTTAATAGCAAAAATTTACAATGACAAAAAAGAAGGATTGAAATAGTATTATTCCTTTAAATGTTTTTCTAGAATTATATGTATATATTACTACAAAGCAATCATTTATTAATATCACTTTTGTTATATTTAGTTTTCATATATCAATATAAAAATTAAATAGTTTATTGTCATGTTATTTTTTCAAGAAGATAATGAAAATCTCAAAGGATGAACAAGCTGATATTGGAAATATGCCAGTAGAAATGTCCAAAAAGGTGTACAAGAAGATGGTCAAAGAAATAGACATAATTGCATCGCACAAGGATCCATATCAACAACAATGTGCTTCAAATTTAATATGTAATCATTGAATTTTTCGATTAGGTGCTATAAATAAATAATTTAGCATTAAATATTAATTTTCAAGTATTTTCTTGCAGAAAATAAAAGAAAATGGAACCCATTCAGCACATAAAGCAGGACGTCAAGGAAGAAAAGGGCTTATATCTAAGTTTGTGATTAATTGTTACTTCCTTATAACAACTTAACTAGATTTAATTTTTGTATATTTAAGTTGTTTTAAAACAATCATCATTGAATGTCTTCAAATAGGTGCTAACATAAAAAGAAGAACCATCAAAATAATTGATTGACATTGGGTTAAATATGGGTTGTTAGTATATGTTGGCATATCCGAAATTAATTCTGGAATTTGTAAGTATCTATCTTGTTTTACTTAGCTCCATTTATAATTAATAAAACAAAAAAATATTTTATATTAAATCTATGATTTGTTATAGGGTATAAAACTTGTACGAAACAAAGTATGGAACTGCGACAACAAATGAATTTTTGAAAGATGGCATGAGATTTGGTTTTGAAAGAATGTGTATAGTTCACGAGTCAATTATTGCTATGGTATATTTCTTTTAAATTTACATTGATGTATATTTTTTAACATTGCAATTTTCATTATTCTCACCAGTGTAGATATAATCAATACACTTTGTTTTTATGTTTGTAGATGGAACTTGAAGAAGAAGAAAACACTCAACACAATGAAAAAAACATTCCTCCAAATAACCCTAGTCATGGAAGTAGCTCGAGCAGTGACAAAAGTTCTAGCGAAAAATGATGATAAATATGTTTGGATATAAAGGAAAGCCGTTGTATTTTTTGAAATATTTGTCTTTGAAATTAGACATTTTGTTTAATGTAATGGACATAGTGTCCCAATTAAGAGACAAAGGGATACCAATAATTGTCCCATTTTGTATGACAAAAAGTGTCTTATATATATATATATATATATATATATACAATAACATACATTTTAATTTATTCTATTACATTTTACATTGTCACTGTGAAATGTTACACCATTGATTAAATATATGGATGATTAAGTATTATAATGAAGAGATGCGGAATCTGATGATATGATATAAGAAATTCATCCAAACATCACATTCAAATGCACTAATAAAAATTTAAATTATATGAATAATGTTATAAGATATGTGTCGACTTTTGATGAATAATGAATTTTAAAAAATCACAATAATTGCACTGTCACAGGTCGATGTTTCTAAAAAATAGAAAATGAACACTGGTGCGTGTGTATGATAATGCACACCAGTCCATTTGTATGCTATTGCACACTGGTGCATTTCTACGAACTATGAGCATTGCACCAAATACAAATACCAATTAGAAAGCTCGGTGCATTTTATTGATGACTACGACCTGGGCAGATAGGCATTTCATGCACCGGTATGGTTTTCCTTTAACACACCAGTGCGTTTTTACACCTTAATGACCCGATGCATTTTTACACCTTAATGGCGTTGGTGCATGCACCTTATATTGGCCCAGTGTGTATTTGTGAGTGACAATCACCGAGACATTACTAAACGCCCAAGGGCTTTTGAAATTCGTTTTCCATCTCGATGCCTGGTATGTTTACAGTACCGATGCATATAGGTTAAAATGAATTGGTATGTTCACACATGAAGCACGCAACGATAAGAAATAAATCCATAAAAACCTCCGACCACCCAATTGTTTTTAGTTTTGTTGAAGTTATGTTAGAAGCTTCATCAGAACCTCCATTACCAAAAACGGATGTTGTAGCAATTTTTTTTTTGACAATTTTGGCCAATTTTTTAACACTAAAAACCTCCTTTATAACCTCCACTAGATGGCATTTTCCTTGTAGTGATATTTTGTTGAGATAGGTAGTGAATGAAGGCAAGTCGTTTAGTTGTTTAGATCTATTGGCTCATCACCTGAGAGTCCATGTGACAAAAGCTCGCAATCCACCCAAGGCTGAGCAAGCATGCTTCTACATGTCTGCATATTTATTGGATGCAATTTGTGTGCATAATTAGTTCCCTCGCATGAATTGGGCATGGAAACTAAGAGACACTTCCATATATATCTATTGTAATCTAATCTCAAATTGTAGTCATCATAGAGTCATGAAGAAGCTTTCTGATCACTTCATCGTCCTGCTTTACAGGCTCATCTTTCATGAGGACTCATCTTGCATGACACGAGCAGCTATGGACGTGATATTAAAGATTGCAAATTGGCTCCCCTTCACAGATGGAACATAGATCAGAGTATTCAGTGGGCAGAAGTTGCCACATATTTTGTCGAGATATGCCATCGACAAACTTGTCATGCAAGAGGTATCTTATCATATCTTGACACGGTTGTCACTGACATTGCATAGGAAGAAGAAGGAACCATGGGAAACTCTTCCTTTTCAGGTCGTATTATACGAGATTAAGAATCTCACAGTCACAGATTCCAAAGGGAAATCCATAGACAGATTTGAATTTGGCACAAAAAGTTACAATCTGTATGATCCGGGGGGAATTTGCAAATACCACTCTGCAAGAGTATACTTCAATTGGGTCAGCAGGATATATCAGTGGTCATAGGAAGAACCATGGAAGAAAGGTTATAACTCCTCCCAACCTCATGAGCTAATCAGTATGGCTAGGACTTGTTGAGTTGTTCCGTAGGCAGCAACAGTTCCAGAACCATCAACAACAACAGGGAGCAGTCTAGTGTGTGACAAAGGAAAGAAGAAGGTAGTTGAAAATTCATAAGAGGGAAAAAGCTGAAAAATGAAAGAAGATCCTATCACTGAGAAAGTATCTTTGGAAATCGATGTAAAGAGGGGACAAATGAACCAAAGAGCACAGAGGAGATAGAGAGGGAAGAAATCCTTAGAAGAAGCATTGCAAAGAGTGCAGAGAGTAGAAAAAGAGTTGAAGAAAAAATGAGAGCTTAGAAGAAGAGAAAAATAGGAGAGATAGAAGAAATAAGAGGAAGGAATACAAGGTGTGATGGTAGAAGAGATGACACCTACACAGGTTGAATAAAAAATACAGGATCAACGGGTAGTAGAAGGAGTGAGCGAACAGAGCTTGAACAATTTATTGAGCTCATGAACATGAAAGTGGTATCGGAGCCACAAAGTGAGGATGTTGAATTGATTCTCAGTGCACCTCAGGCCACCATTCAGACTCCACCACCTTCAACCATAGAGAAAGCCCCGAGAGAGGAATGGGAGGTAGTTTCCCTTAATGATGATCTGGTCATAAATGTATATAATCTATCATTTGATGAGTTGTTGAAGAACATTTTACAAGCACAAAGAAATCAATTAACGAGTGATCATGCATCAATTGCATTCATGAGAGAAAGGGTGATAGTGGCAAACACAAGAAACAATCCAAATTCCATTGCTGACACTAGCTGGGCCTTCGCAAGAGAAACCAGATCTAACACCTAGTTCTTTGTGCCTGAGAAGAAGAAGTTGGCGTAGAACATACAGGAACTTCGGTAATATAATGAACAACTCTGTGCAACAACAAAAAATGCACCTTCCACATAGGTGTACCACGAGGAGATAAGAGAATCAATACTTGATGAAGTATCCGCACTTGGAGACACTATTTGGGATATTTATGAGTAGTTGGTAACTATTGATAAGTAATTTTTCCACTTGAATGACTTGCTACGGAAAAGAAGAGAGTTTTTCAGGATCCTTAATAATATACAAACCACCATCACTACTGTGCATGAGTGGAAAATGTGATACAAGGTCATTCTTCTTACACTGGTGAAGAAGATGAAGTCACAGAAAGAGTTTGAGAAAGCCAAAGTACAGATGCTAATCCATAACAACAAACAGCTTGCCTCACTCATTGGAAGCATTCAGGCTGCAAATGTATGCATATACAATAGTTTGGATTTCATGTTGAGAACCCACCAGATCCAATCAATTGGTACACTCGATGAGACTAAATGCAAACAACAAGTCTAATAGGATATTGATTAGTACCTGAAGAAACTGAAGCAAATGGCCACCCAGGAGGACATGGAGATAAACAAAAAAAAATTGTAGACCTAAATTGTTGGCCCCGTTCAGATAAAAACAATGTTGCACCTGATTGAGGAAGAAGTGAAGACCAATTCCAAGAGATTGTACCCAGATGCATTGGAGGCAAGGGTCCATTTCTAGCCTAATACTATCTAACGGTTTGAGGAGACCATCACACAATAATAATCTTGGTATGAGTGTGTGACCAAGAGAAATAAATTCCAAGATGCCAGAATTGATTTCACCCCAAATCCAACATCATAGTGTTTTTTCTTATTAGGTTGTAAAGTTGTCTCTACCCTATTTTGTCTTATATTGGTACGAGTAGAAATTGTAATACTATTTGTAATTATTTTATAAGTGAAATTCCATGTGTCCATGATGGAATGTGAAGAGTCATGTGTAATGTGAGGATTCATGAGGGGAGTCCAAGAGTCACAAAGGGAGCATGCCAAGAGTCACCCCCATTTTTTATAAATACATCCTCATAACTTTTCTAAAGGGTTTTCAGGAGCAAATATTTTGGATAGGCTTACACTTAGAAAAGGCTTGGGAGTTTTGTTTTAGCCTTAGTCTCTTTGTAGTATATAGGGAGTATACTTCTTTGTGAGAAGTTGTTGTTGTTGACTACACATTCCAATGTTGGGGCAAGTGGTTCATCATGTTGTGTGTATGAATGGAACTTTCACTTATAATAAAATCAAAGTTTACACTTCTTCATGCATATATTGTAAATTTAGTTGGACTATTCTCGTTATGTTTGCAATGTATGTTGTTTAACTTGTTAGCGTTGGAATCAGCACTTGGACTGCTTCAAGTTCTTGACCAGTCACATCCTAATCTCTAGGGAAATTTAATGATTTGGATTATATAATTGGTAGGTGGTTAAAGCTCTCAATCACTAAAAGGGGTTTCAGATAAATTCACTGTCATACCAATGAGGGTATTTAGACTTGATATGATATAAAATGATAATTTTTTAGCTTATGACACGAAGAAAGTGTGGAATAATAGAAGGGATAGTGGGTCTGACAGGTAGAAATCCACTATTTTGATGAAAAATAACACAAGAACTAGTTTGACAATATATCAATAAGAGAAGGCTATCTCAAGAATTACAATATTCTTATTGAATATCATGAAAAGTTATTGTCATAAGAAATTCTCTTTAAATAGTCACTATGCACCTCTCATCAAGAAATATCACTAAGTAAGACTGATAAAAGTTGATGAGATACATAAACATATCAAGAGGCTCATAAAAACATATAACATCATCTGAAATTACAAACTAGAACTGAAGAGATTTAGGTTTGGAAATGCATAAGAAATATCAACAATACACATATTAAGATGGTAATAAGTCCTCAAAAGTATTCTTCAATATCATTAACTAAAAGCAATACACTGATCACATGAGTATAATATTCATAAAACATGAACCTTTTCTCCATTGAGTTTCATCATCATATATATATATATATATATATATATATATATATATATATATATATATATATATATATATATATATATATATATGTATATGCATATTATCTTTGATATTTCCACAAAAAGTGTGAATATGTTCTAAGGGAATTATTACTTTCCTATACACAAGGTGAAGCTTATCCTTAACCTTAATACAAAGTAGTCCAATATAATAAAAATAAATAGCATGATGGAATATAGTTCAAAGTGGGTGGCTAAATGGAGTGATGGTAGCGAGATGGAGGCTGATTTCTCCTCTTTCTAAGTACAACCACTTCCTCAAAAATTCAACCTAACAAGCTAGAATAACATCTAGTTGTTTCCCCCTAGTGAAAAAATTTCCAACCAATCTATTTATACCAGAAGATAACTTGTTTAATTATTTTTGTGATAACTTATTCTTTTGATATTGCATGCATGTAATTACCCTTGAGCATCATCCTTCGAGATTTGAAAAAAAACTGCCTTCACTTCCTTTATACAAAAAATTAATACATAATAGTTTCCTTTCAGAAACAGGTAGCTATTCTTGGAAATCCTAGAAATAGTTGTGTTTGTTGATTAAGCCCAAAAATGTGTGTACCTCTCCTTCTTTGACTTGCCTAAAATGATTAAATAAAATCAAGTATAGAAGAAAATATTTTGAGGAACTCTACCTTAGTGAGCCTTTTAGTTTTTCTTTTTCCTGCATGCTTCTGTTTCTGAGCTCTAGTCTTCTTGGCCTCCTTTCCTAGGCTTTCATCAAAATTAATGATTTCATCTCTTAGTTTAGGATTAGCAATGAGTTTTCTATTCATTCCTAATATTGTTTCTAGGCCTACTGTGACGCCTTTTGAGGTATGGGTTGGGAATATTGGAAATCCCTCTTTTTCTCTGCATCATATTGCTAAACTAACCTACCTCATGCTTTGCCTCTGGGAAATATTCTTCAGTGTTGTCTTCTGCGAAACATGAATATGAATGAATGGCATTCTTGTCCTTTCTTCTGGTAGATGTCTTGGATGTCTTGAGAGAAGAAAAAAATTGAGATAATGTTGGTTCCTCTACTAAAGGGGTGACCTTGTTTTCTTTCTCCTCTGCAATTGCTGGAACAGAGTGTTGAAATGATACTTCAGGGCTAGCTTCCTCTGAAGTTTCTTTTGCTAGGATCAATTTTCTTATGCCTCTATGTATTGAGGAAGAGGCTATTTTTTCCTCACCTATAGACTTAACTTCTTTACTAGGCTGATTTTTCCCTTGCTTGAATCTCATGGAATGTTCTCTGATGAATGATGCTAAAGTTTTTGGTTCCTTTAAAGTTTTCCTTGTATAAACCTTTTCTGTTGGTCGTACCATTGGTATGGGAGTGATAGGTTCAGTTCTGGATCTTTTAATAGAACTTCTATTTTTTCTACTCATTGATGGAATAGACTGAGCTGGCTATGAAATATTTGGTACAGGTGTTGTACCATTTTGTTCTTGGACATTTTGCTTCTTAGGTCTCCCTACCCTCCTCCTAGAATTGATGCTACCAAATCCCTCATCTCTTAGGAATTTTTCCCATGTAGTTATGTTCTTATTAAGGTGATAGACCACCAACATCTTGATTAAACCCCTATGATGGAGGTTATGCAGGGAATAGTTAGGGATTTTATGTAACTTCAAAGACATTTTTAACAAGGATCTGTAGAGAAATAAAGGAAAATTCAAAGGTTTGGCACATGAGATGTGAGAGTATAATATCACTTGGTATTGATGAACAGAGGAGAATATACTCTCATAAGTTATATAATGTTGCACAGTGGTTATTAAATTCTTCCATTCTGGCCTAAAACAGGAAATATGCAAAGTTGGAGTCCATTTGATATTCACATGCTCAGGTTTGAGGAAGGGACTTACATCTGCTTGCAATATTTTCTTCTTGATCCAACGTTCTCCAGTGGCTGATGTCTGAGTAGCCCTGGCTATAATGGTTTTAGTGGTGTTGAAATTTTTGCTTCCAAGCTTGACTTTCTCCCCATCAAAACTCTCAGTAATGGCATGTGCAACAACTACATTTTCCCCTGAGAATTTCTGTAGAAACTTGTACCAACCTGTTTCTTGAAATTGGGGCTTTTCTCTAGCATCAACAAACCTCGTATTTGCTGGCTCAGAACAGTTAATGTTTCCACCTTTTCCCATTCTTCTCAACACCTAATATCCTTCTTTACACACAACTGTTCAATCTGGAGGTAAAAATCCTACACACAATCCTAATTTCTTTCTTTGGGATGATAAACTGGTTGTTGGAAAACGTAACTATGTTAGCTGTAACCTTCATGGAGAACTCGGTCGTGAAAGCAACGAAGCTAACCCTCTGGATTCTGCAACTTTAATCACAGTGTGGTTTAATGACATGATTTGAAATGATTCAAATATGAGCGCCAAGTCACCCCATTACATATATCACTCCCTACATCATTTAATAAATTAATACCTTGTACCTTAATTTCTGCTTCAACCTTAATAGGTAGCTATGGCTAGCTCCATCAATAATATAAACATTCCCTTATAATTTTTCTTCTAAGTAAAAAATAATTACCCTTTTAAAAAGAATAGCATATAATAACATAGAAGATCTTCAATTAATTTCAAAGTATAATAATATTTTCTTTGAAAATGCTCCTTGCAGCTCCTTATACAGCTTTGGAGAAATATTTTCCTTTTATCTCTCTGTCACCAATGAAACCAAGCTCCTGAAGAAATAGCTACCCTTTCAAAAGGGTAGCTATTATTATGGAAAGAGCAACTATTATTTTATTACTAAAATTACTAATAACTTTTGACTCTAACCTAAGTCAAAACAGTGGTTTTAACTTCTTTATATGAACCTAAGAAAAAATACCACCTATAAAACTTGAAATTTTTTTTGCTGTTGAGACTCTTTTTGGCTTTTATTGAAGATGATTAGAACTTTGACATAGGTTAGGAAATAAGAAAAAATTTAAAAACAGTGATATAATGGTGGTGAGACTATTAACAATTATAGTGCTAACAATGGCTCCTATTGGGGATGAAGTCCTCCTTGTGAGGCTTCAAGAATTGTAGACTCAGTGCCTTAAAAATTTCAAGAGTAAGAAAACTTCTGGAACTTATGACTAGAACTAGACTTTCATTGACTAGACTCAAAACTGACTATATTTACAGACAGAATTATCATTGGGCATGGAGTTTTATTGACACATCACTCTGAATATTTACAATGGAATGGCTAAATAACTTATCATACATGAAACTTTTTAAGAAAATGACCATTAACTGGACCTCTAGTCACCTGATCATGATATCTATGCTTGAGAAGAAATGTGTTGTTTTCCAAAAATTGAGCAATTAGTAATGGCCCAAACCATAAATTATCGAATGTACCATGTTTTCCATGGTCTTCCCTTCTGACATCCCAACACAACACCAAATCATTTTCTTGGAATAACTTTTGATTTTATCTTTTGTCAAAAACAGAGTTGACTTTGGTTTGATATTTCTATACTTTTTTCATCAGTGATTCTATGTTTTGATGAGCTTCTATCAGCTACAACATTCTCCTTTAAATTGGATTTCATCATCAATTTCATCTTGCAAAAACTTCATAACAGGAAGAGCTAATTGCAATGGCATTACAACATCAGTACCATAAAAAAGTTGAAAGGGAGACATTCCAATTGATTTTTTTCTACTTACCATGTCTTCCCAAAGAGCATGAACCATCTGAGTGTCTCAATTTCTCTTATTTTCAGGAAACATCTTCTTAATTATTCTCACCAAGCTTTTATTGGATGACTCAGCTAATCAATTACCTTGAGGAACCAATTACCTTGAGGGTAATAGGGTGTAGAATGAGTCAAATCAATACCATATTTCTGACAAAAGCTATTCATATTAGTAGACTTAAATGCCATTACATTGTTAGTCACTAATTTCTGAGGACAACCAAATCTAGACTTAATATTTTCCAACAGAAATTTGATTATTACCGTGTAAGTAGCATTCCTGGTTGTAACATCTTCGATCCAATTAGCAAAGTAATATATAGCTATAAGAATCCATATATTTTTTCTTGATGAAGGCGGATGAATTTCATTGATGAAGTCTAACCCTCACTTCTAGAAAGGAACATCTACTGTGTTATCACTTAGATTGAACCTCAAGCTAAGAGAGGCAATTCTGAGGTAACCTCAAACCATGCTTAGCCAAGTAGCTAGCCCTACTAAGCTAGGAGAGGGTTCTCTCCATATAGATCACAGTAAAAATGACTGAGGAAAGAAGATATTAGGCTAGGTATAGTAGCTCATGGTTTTTTGATTTTGATTGTGTAGGGTTTTGCTGGATCAGGAGGAGTCAAATAGCCAGGGAAAGGAAATTAGGTCAAAATTTGCAGGGGTTATAAGGGGCAAGGTAGGTAGAAGGTTTTGACATTTAAAGGATGATTATGGTGAGATGAATAGACTGGTGATGAGTTAGGAAGAGAATATGAGATGAATTCTCCCTAAACTGAAGAAAATAGAAAAATTATGCAAAATTCCCTAAAACAGAGCATGAAAACATGAATTCTGCCTTTCAAATTTAAATTAAGCATATAATAGACATGAAAATGGTTTATGGGCTTACAATAAATTCATACAAATTATCACAAAGAAGAAACTATGTCAAACACAGCATACCACATGGATCCCAAAGAAATAGCTACAAATTTATCATTAATGTCCAGGCCAAACTGATACAAAATTGTGTCCTTGAGATGCCAAAGCTCCAAGTGATTCCAACCATTAAAATGACTGAGAAAATACATTAAATAGACCTCAAAAACACTCTTCATAGCCTCAGGGAGTCGAATCCATGAGATAGGGATCAGTTTCACCTACTCCCAAACAAGAATCTGAAGACTAGGAAAACTCAACAATTTGCCTCTAAAAGAGAGGAAACTAATTCATTTGACCTCTAGAGGACTTATCTAATGTATCTATCTTATATGAAAGTCAAAAATTGACATTTAAATTCACCATTACCATTTACATCGGTGATTTTCTTCATTTTCCCAAGTAAAAAGTCAAAAATTCAAAATTTGTTGAAGATGGTGAAAATGACAATTTCCTGGCAAAAGCGCAACGCTATGACAGAAAAAATATCCTCTCTTGCAAGTAAAATTTGGAGGCCTTGCCAGTGTCCAAATCCACTCCATGATAGCTCATTGGAATTCTCTCTGAGTCTATTTTCCATATATGCCTTCAGCTTCAAAAATGGTTCCCATATTCCCTGTCAAAAATCACTTTTCCCAACACTGGTATTAGCGTAGCACCAAGGTCAAAAAGGAGGCAGAAACATGAAAAATTGGTGGTTGTTTCCTCCTCCAAATCTTCTGAAAATTGATAGAGTTAATTTAATCATCATTTTGAACATGATGGTGGTGACCATTCCTTCATTGGATGCTCCAAGAAAAAGTGCAGTGCCAAGGGCGTTGCGTTTTTGGCAAGCTGGGTATTAGCGTAACACCCAAACATTAGTGCAGTGCCTCTGCAACACTGTTTTTCATACCACTTTTGGAAGCCTTCTTGGTGTCTAAATTGGGCCCAGGATATCTCATTGGAAATATCTTGAAGTATAATTTCCAAATATACCTTTTTTTTATTATTGGAGTTGATTTGACCTGTCAAAAGTTGATTCTCCCAAGATTGGTCAAAAAGTGTTGAATGAGAGTGCAGGAATGCAGAGTGCTCGTGCAAGAAACTTTCGGAGGCCTTACTCAACTCCAAATTGAGCCCATTATAGCTCATTAGAAATACCTCTTTGTCTAGTTGTTATTTGACTCATCAACAGAGTCATTTGGACAGTCCATCTATGAGAAAATTTGATTTTCCCAAGGTCACTCCAGAAGTGAAACAAACCTCTTGTAGCACCTGTAGTTTTGACATTTCTCTAAAACCATGAGACCTGTGTAAAATATGAAGGATTTTTTTCTTCCTTGACCTATTATGGACAAAATTCTCTCTCACTTTTGTCAAATTCATCTTTGTTTGGTCAGAAACATAGTTTGAATCAAAACTGGCCCTATGAGTGGCAAATGACTTGACTCTTGGAATGATTTCTTTAAAAATGATGGACACTTGATATTATGAGTTGGAATGGCCTCATACTTACTGAAATTACCTCCCTTATGGCTCCTATGCTCATATTCCTATTTTTCATAGCAAACCCTAGCTCAGTGGGAGAGGAAATTAGGGTTTAGTGCTTGTGAACAATGATGACTTGGGCACCCTTGGGAAAAGTCAAATCCATTTGAAATTTGATGTGTTGGAATGTGGATTTCTGAGTTGGAAACATTTGGGATACTGAATACTTATTACATTTGAATTGACTGAAGAAAATCATGAGTTTATTTTGGGTCACCTTCACACCTTCTACTGCCCTTTATTGAAAATGAGACAATGGAATGATTTGACCTAATGAAACCCTAGTGACCCAATGAGAAATGAACGAAAATAATTCAATGAGTGACTTTGACTAAAAGTGGAATGAGAGAAGACTTATTTTCAGCATGATGAATACATGGAAGAGGGTCAGCAAGAATATACTTGTGAAGGAAAATGGGACATTTGACAAGAACAACCACCAGTGGAGCAATTTTATATCATGACCTAATGGAATGATTGAAAATTATTTAGAGTGGGACACCTAAGATGCACATGAAAAATGTGTTTTGATCCATGGTGGAAGTATGCAAATACTAACACTAACATTTTGAAATGGGAATAAGAGGTAATAGAAGTATCTTCTGCTTACCAGCAAACTTTTTACATTCAACACAAGTCCCGACTTTGGAAAAAACCTTAGAGAAAAGAGTCATCCAATAATAACCAACTCTTTAGATTTTTTTTGCAGTAGATTTCCAATAAAAATTTCCACCACACACTCATGCATGTATCTATGACATAATATTCTATGACTCAGCTTCATCTACACATCTTAATAAGACTCCCACAAGGTCTTTCTAATAAATATGATCTTCCAATATGCAATACTTTACAACTTTCAATTTAAAAGCTCTTCTTTTTTTCTTCTCCATTTCAACGGGACAGCTAAAATTTAACAAAAAGTACACTATATCCTTATACCAATTTGAATGAAATATTTCAGGATAGTCAGATACACCTTCTCCATACTTTTCCTCAGCTACCTCCATATTCAAATCTAGAGCTTCGCGATTGGATTCAACCATTAAGTGAGCTAAGCCTTGTCCTTTTATCAATTTAGTAGGTCTTATCTCAATATCAAATTCCAGAATCTTAGTTAACCATCTTCCCCTCCTGCTATCTGTGTCTAGTTGTAGCAATACATCTTTGACAGTAATATTTGGTACAAAAGCAACAATTTTTTAATGTAACACATAAACTCGAAAATACTTTAAAGCCTTAACTAGTGCATATGCTTGTTTTCCAGTCAAGTTGTACTTTAATTTAGCATCTCTGAAAGCACGAATGAAAATTAAATAGGCTGTTCTAAACCTTCTTTGTTATTTTTTAACAAAACAATTGCAATTGTTTCTTCTAAAGGATATGAAAAAATCAGAAAATATTTTCAAAATCAGGGCTGATTAAAACTAGACCTTCAGTCAAGGCAAACTTGATTGCTAAAACCAATTTTTTTGCTTCATCTTGCCACTTGAATTCTCCATCTTTCCTCATCAAGACATTTATGTGTTTGATTAGCATTGCAAAATTTGGGACAAAGTGCCTCAGAAAATTAAATTTCCCCAAAAATGACTGCAATTCTTTTTTATTCCTTGGCAAACCAATCTTCTGAATAGCCTCAACTCCCGCTGGATCAATACAGATACCACTTTTTTCACAATGTGTCCCAACAATTTTCCTTCTTGAACAAAAAATCATGACTTCTTTGGGTTCAAGGACAAACCAATTTTTTTGCATTTGTCAAAAAATTGTTTCAAATGTTTCAAATGATCTTCATCAGATTTTGAAAAGACTGTAATGTCATCCAAGTAAATGAATACAAATCTGTATGTTTCTCCTGCAAAGGAAATATCCATTTCCCGTTGAAATGTTGTGCTTGCATTCATTAGACCAAATGGAATTTTATTGTACATGAATGCTCCCCAGGGTCTGGTAAATGTTTTCTTCTCTTTGTCTTGTTTATCAACTGAGATTTTATTATACCCTGAAAAGCCATGTATCATTGACAATCTCTTGGAGACTACAAATTTCTAAAAAATATAATCCATATTGGGTAATGGATAGTTATCCTTCAATGAACACCGGTTCAAATTGCGAAAATCAACACAAATTCTAGTTTCGCCATCCTTCTTTCGAACCGATACTATATTAGCTACCCAATTGGAAAATATTAAAGGCAGAATAATTTTTGCTTCCCATAATTTTCTGATCTCTTTTTCAATAATAGGGAGCAACATCGGATTGATATGAATTATCTTCTGTACTACAGGCTTAGCTTCTTCTTTCAGAGGAAATTTACGCTCCATTATACCTCTATCATAGGTCTTCAAATCACTGTAGGACCATGCAAAAATGTATGCATATTGTTTTAGCAACTTGACATATTTAGTTCTAGTTTCTAGAAAAAGAAATTTAGAAACTTTAACTAATTAAGGTTAATCTTATGTACAAATATTGCAATCAATTTTACTCTCCATCTTATTTACTTTCAGGCTTTAAAAATACATCATTATTTTCAAAAAACCTCTCTAAAGGAACTAGGCCTTTGGGAATGTAATTAGTTTTCAGATCAATAATGTCTTTCCCAGCCATGGTCTTTTTGAATGACTTAATGTTTTGATTTTCAACAATGTCCTACTCATCATCAATTTGAATGTCTGCAAACTCTTCAACACATTCCAAAAATTTTTGAATTTCTTTGTCATCTTCAAATACTTGCCAGTATTTGATATTGTCAGGAATAGAAGGTGTGTTTTTTATTTGAACATCATATGTTGCCTTAACATCAAGAGGAACTTTAAAATTACTATCAGTTATAGCTAGTGAATCAACCATTTGATTTTCCTCTCTAGTGACAAAATTTAAATTGAATTATGTAAAATAATGCTCAATAAAATCCCACACTTCATTCTATAATTCTTCAATTTGGATTTTTTCGCTTGATAGTTGTTTCTCACCGGCCTTATCACCAATTTTGAATCACCAAAAGCAACTACCTATTCAACTCCCAAATATTTTGCTACCTTAATACCCAAAATAAGCACTTCATATTCAACCGTGTTATTAGTGGTAGAAAATTGCAGTTTATATGATAAATTTATCCTTTGCTGAGTGGGAGAAATGAGAACTACACTAGCTCTTGATCCATCTCTTGATGAGGCTCCGTGAAAGTATAATTTCCAGATATTTCCTCCCACTAAATGCTACTCATTTATATCTTGAAAATGCTATTTCTCACTAATTTTAGGCTATAAATTGTTATCATCAGCAACCAAGTGTAATATGGATGACCCCAATCCTTTATCCTCTGCATATATAGGATGGTTTGAGGGATTATTCTGATCACTTATGATATAGGCCATTTGGGTTTCCCTATACAACCTCTTGAATTCTCCTCCAAAAAATGTGATTGTGGCATATAGCATATCCATTTGAAGAGTGCCTCCCAACTTTTTAGACCAGGATCTGGAAAGAAGCATCCCAAATCTAGAAGGTATGTCTGCAACTACTATGTCCATCACTAAACTTTTCATAGGAAGCTGGGTAAGAGAAAAAACCAAGTCTTTAATCACTCCTAAACACTTGAAACTTTTGGAATAAAAAGTGTATAGGTCATGGTATTTCTTAGTGATTTCTAATCTTAATTCATTCATCACTTTCGTTGGCATTAGATTGTGAGAAGCCCTAGAATCTAATAAACAATTATGCAGAAATTTGTCATGTATATTGAGTGAAAGATAGAAAGGTGGTGAATTATCATCATTTTGGTCTTGGACATGGTAGCCTACGTAAATAGTAGGATGTTCATCCTCAATATTGACTGAATTAGGAGCGAGAGGTGGTTTTAACAGGCTTTTAAATGTCTCTTTGTATGTTGGATTTTTCAACAATTCAAGAAGTGGGACAGGGATCTTGATTTTATTCAGTTCTGATTTGAAACTGAAATAAAGAGGAGCCAATTCTTTATTTTCTACAGAAAGGTATAATTATGAGGTGGAGGGACATCACTGACTTTCACCTTTTGTTTAGCAGCTTGTTTGTCAGAATCTGATTTTTGTTGAGGTTGTTGGACAAGACCTTTGGACCTAAGAGGATACTTTTTGGTTTGAGTTTCTTGTTGTTTTTTTATCATTTTGTGCATGAATTTGAGAATTCTCATCATTTTAAAAGAGATATATCCTTGACTGGTCTTCATATTCTTGCAAATTCAAACAAGTTGACTGTGATGTTTCTCCTACAAGGTTTATGTTTTCATTTTCTTCCTCATGTTCTT
Organism: Pinus albicaulis; assembly: GCA_034641835.2. Taxonomy (NCBI): domain Eukaryota; kingdom Viridiplantae; phylum Streptophyta; class Pinopsida; order Pinales; family Pinaceae; genus Pinus; species Pinus albicaulis. The sequence goes on along the minus strand of CM076571.1, from coordinate 968,256,711 downwards.
TCTGCTCTTCTTTAGCAAAATTATTCAATGGAGGCTGAACATTTTGATCATCAACATTCCTCCTTGGGCGTTGTAATATTTGTTCAGGCTGAAAAGGTCTTTTGAAGGGAGCCTGATTTCTATTGGCTTCATTTTGATTGGCTCTAGCAGATGGTTTGTTCTCTAACTCTAGTTTTGTCATCTTAGAGGCAAGTTCTTTAATCAAATTGGACATTTAATCAATTTTTTCTTCTGTTGTGAGAGTTTTGGAGGAAGAAGGTTTTTCTTCTTTCATTTTCTTTTTGTCCTTTGCTGCTTTATCCTCTTCCATTTTCAATTTATTTGAAGCCATAAGATTATACTTCCCTCCAATTGGAGCCTCTTTCAAATCCATCAATTTTTTTTATTTCTCAACTCTTAACCATAAATCAAACTCAAAATCTAAAGCATTGGAAAAAGTTATCATAGCCGTGGTTTCAAGAGGTTTGATTTCTTCAGGAATTTTTTGATAATTTTTATTAAAATTCTTTGTAAAATCAGCCAATGACTCATATATATTCTTTTTCCGAGTTCCAAACTTTGTAAGGTAGTACACAAAATCTTTTCTATCACCCCATTGTTTCACAAATACTTCCTCTAATTCATCTATTACTATTATTGAGTTTGGTGGAAGACTTCTAAACCATTTACGAGCTTCTCCATCCAAGCTCTAAACAAAGAGCATTGACCAGACATCTTCATGTTCAATGTTCTAGTTATCAGCATAACTATAGAAAGCAACCAAATCTTCCTCAACATAAAATCCTTCTCCCTCTCTTGTGTATTTTGGCAGATATTTTAGATAGTCTGCTTGACGAAGAGGATGCAAAGGTTGAGGAAGGGCAAGCGGTGCATATCTTGCATCAACTATATGTTGCATCCTTGTAAGAGTAGGCTGAACCATAGCTTGTTGATGTACAATTAATGGATGACTGGTTTATGTAGTTTTTTGGGAAGTAGAAATTACAATCTGTGGAATTTGAATCTGATTTGGGACAACAAAAATTGGAATTCTTGGGCTGGTTATTCAAGTTTTAGGATTGAAAACAATGGATTTTAGAAGATATGAACAGAGGAGGTCTTTATTTCACCTTCCATAGAAGAATCAGATTCAAATGTTGTCTCTTGAGGGGATGAAGTAACTTAAACTTTGTTTTTCTGAGCTAAAAATTCAGATTAATTGAAAGTCAGGACTTCAGGAACATTCCCTTCTAGTTGATGAGAATAAGATGAACCAACACCTGGATTTCGAGACAAAGGAAAATACTCTTGCTGAGGGGTATAAAAGGACTGATATTTAGGATGAATTTGAAGAAAATTTAGAAAGGTTTTAAAATCTTCTTTAGTTAAAACATCCATATCTAGAAAAGGTGCAATTGCCAATACTTGTTCTAACTTCATTTCTGTCAGCACAAAGTCTTCTGATTCCTTATTGACACTTAAAACATCTGTTTTTTCTTCTTTAACTGGAATAGTACTTATCTATGAATTAATAAATGATGAATGAGAGAAAATTTTAGCTGGGCCTAGGTTAACATCATCTACTTTATTTTCTAGGGAAGCAGTTTCAACGTGATATTTTTCAGTAGAATGTTTTAAAATTGAAACTGAAACTTATTTTGGTTATAAATTAGATGAGGGTACCTTTTTCTTTGGAATGTAATTTTTATGTACCTTCTTCACTGACTGAGATGTAGCTTCAACTGATCTTTGTTTTCCTTTTTCATCTTTAATGATCTTCTCTGGGTCAGCAACTGGAGTCACAGTAGGTGATCTCTGATTTCTCCTTCTAGTAGGAGGTCTGGAAACCAATCTTCCTCTTTTTTGAGTCACCACGTGAGTCAATTTGTAGTCTTCTTCAACTCACCAATTCCTTTTCACCATCAATAATTTATCATTAAGAATTTTAAAAAAGAGACTCGGGAGAATACTTCGTTTCAAGGTCTTCATCTCCCGGCAGACGCACCAAAAGATGTTAGCGATGTAATCAGCACTTGGGCTACTTCAAGTGTTTGACCAATCATGTCCTAAGCTCTAGTAAAATTTAATGATTTTGATTATATAATTGGTAGGTGTTTTAAGCTCTCAATCACTGAAAAGGGGTTTCAGATAAATTCAGTGTCACACAAATGAGGGTAATTAGACCTGATATGGTAGTAAAAGATAATTTTGTAGCTTATGGCAGGAAGAAAGTGTGGAACAATAGAAGGGATGGTTGGTCTACAAGGAATAAATCCACTATTTTGATGAAAAATAACACAAGAACTAGTTTGACAATATATCAATAAGAGAAGGCTATCTCAAGACTTAAAATATTCTTATTGAATATCATGAAAAGTTATTGTCATAAGGAATTCTCTTTAAACAGTCATTGTGCACCTCTCATCAAGAAAGCTCACTAAGTAAGACTGATAAAAGTTGATAAGATACATAAACATATCCAGAGGCTCATAAAAACATATAACATCATTTGAAATTACAAACTGGAACTGAAGAGATTTAGGTTTGGCAACACATAAGAAAGATCAACAATACACACATCAAGATGGTAATAAGTCCTCAAAAGTCTTCTTCAATATCATTAACTGAAAATAGTACACTGATCACATGAGTATAAGATTCACAAACCACGAACCTTTTCTCCATTGAGTTTCATCATATATATAAGTGATATTATGTTGAAATTTCCACAAAAAGTGTGAATCTGTTCTAAAGGAATTATTACTTTCCTATACATAAGGTGAATCTTATCCTTAACCTTAATACAAAGTAGTGCAACATAATAAAAATAAACAACATGATGGCATATAGTTGGAAGTGTTTGGAGTGATGTGGCAAGATGATGGCAGACTGCTCCTTTTTTCTGGTACAACCACTTCCTCAAAAATTCCAACTAACAGTTGAAGATAACATCTAGTTATTTCCCCCAAAAGTGAAAAAGTTGTCAACTGAATCTAACATCTGGAAGATAACTTGTTTAATTGACACCTGGTAGCAACTTCTTCTTTTGATATTGCATGCATTTAATTACCCCTCAGCATCATCCTTGAGATTTGAACAAAAACCGCCTTTACTTCCTTTATACAAAAAATTAGGAAATAATAGTTTCCTTTCATAAACAGGTAGCTATTACCAGAAATCCTGTAAATAGTTGTGTTTATTGATTAAGCCCAAAAATGTGTGTACCTCTCTTTCTTTGAATTTCCTGAAATGATTAAATAAAATCAGGTATAGAAGCAAAGATTTTGAGGGAATCTACCTTAGTGAGCCTTTTAGTTTTTCTTTTTCCTGCATGCTTCTCTTTCTGAGCTCTGGTCTTCTTGGCTTCCTTTCCTGGGCTTTCATCAACATTAATGATTTCATCTCTTAGTTCAAGATTAGCAATGAGTTTTCTATTCAGTCTAAAATTGTTTTTAGGCCTACCGTGAGGCCTTTTTGAGATATGGGTTGGGAATATAGGAAACCCCTCTTCTTCTCTGCATCATATTGCTAGACTGACCTACCTCATACTCTGCCTCTGAGAAATATTCTTCAGTTTTGTCTTCTTCAAAAGATGAATATGAGTGAAAGACATTCTTATCCTTTCTTCTGGCAGATGTCTTGGATGTCTTGAGAGAAGAAAATAATTGAGCTAATGTTGGCTCCTCTACTGAAGGGGTGGCCCTGTTTTCTTGCTCTTCTGCAAATACTAGAATAGAGTGTTGAACTGATACTTTAGGGTTGGCTTCCTCTAAAGTTTCTTCTTCTAGGATCAATTTTCTTATGCTTCTACGTCTTGAGGAAGAGGTTATGTTTTCCTCACCTGTAGACTTAACTTCTTTACTAGGCTGAGTTTCCCTTTCTTGAATCTGGAATGTTCTCTAATGAATGATGCTAAAGTTTGGGGTTTCTTTGAATTTTTCCTTGTATAAACCTTTTTTGTTGGTTGTACCATTGGCATGGGAGTGATAGTTTCAGTTCTGGTTCTAACTTCTAGTTTGTCTACTCGTTGATGGAATACACTGAGCTGGCTATGAACTATTTGGCATAGGTGTTGTGCCAGTTTCTTCTTGGACATTTTTCTTCTTAGGTCTCCCTGCCCTCCTCCTATAATTCTTGCTACCAAATCCAACATCTGTTAGGAATTTTTCCCAGGTAGTTATCTTCTTCTTAAGGTGAGAGACCATCAACATATTTATTAAACCCTTATGATGGAGGTTATGAAGGGAATAATTAGGGATTTTTTGCAACTTCAAAGAAATTTTTAACAAGGATTTGTAGAGAAAGAAAGAAAAATTCAAAGGTCTGCCACCTGAGATGTGAGAGAGAAATCTCACTTGGCATTGATGAATAGAGGAGAATATAGCCTCACAAGTGATATAATGTTTCACAGTAGTTATTACATGCTTCCATTCTAGCCTAAAACAAGCAATATGCATAGTTTGAGTCCATTTGATAGTCACATGCTCAAGTTTGAGGAAGGGACTTACATCTGCTTGCAACATTTTCTTCTTGAACCAACGTTCTCCAGTGGTTGAAGTCTGAGAATCCCTGGCTATAATGGTTTCAGTGATTTTGAAAGTTTTTCTTCCAAGCTTGAATTTATCCCCATCAAAAATCTTAGCAAAGGCCTGTGCAACAACTAAATTTTCCATTGAGAATTTTTGCAGAAACTTGTACCAAACTGCTGTTTGAAATTGGGGCTTTTCTCTACCATCAACAAACCTAGTATTTGTTGGCTCCAAATAGTTAACATTTCCACCTTTTCCCATTCTTATCAACACCTAATCTCCTTCTTTACACACAGTTGTTCAATTTGGAGGTAGAAACCATACTCGCAACCATGATTTCTTGCTTTAAGATGATAAACTGGTTGCTGGAAAATGTAACTCTGTTAGCTATAACCTTCACAAAGAACTTGGTTATGAAAACAACGAACCTAACCCTATGGATTCTACGTCTTTAATAATGGTTTGGTTTAATGACATGATTCGAAATGATTCAAATACGAGCACCAAGTCATCCCATTACATATATCACTCCCCTACATCATTTAATAAATTGATACCTTGTACCTTAATTTATGCTTCATCCTTAATAGGTAGCTATAGGTTAGCTCCATCAATAATATAACAATTCCCTTATAACTTTTCTTCTAAGTCAAAAATAATTACCCTTTTTAAAAATAATAACATATCATAACATAGAAGATCTTCAATTAATTTCAAAGAAGAATGATCTTTTCTCTGAAAATGCTCCTTGCAGCAGTCCTTATACAGTTTCGAAGAAATGCCAACTTCTATCTCAATGTCACCAATGAAACCAAGCTCCTGAAGAAATAAATTCCCTTTCAAAAGGGTAGCTATTTTTCTGAAAAGAGAAGATATTATTTTATTACTAAAATGACCAATAACTTTTGACTCTAACCTAAGTCAAAATGATGGTTTTAACTTCTTGATATGAATCTAAGACACAATACCACCTATAAAACTTGAAAATATTTTTCCTTTTTGAGACTTTTTTTGGCTTTTATTGAAGCTGATTAGAACTTTGACATAGGCTAGGAAATAAGAAAAAATTTAAAAATAATGATTTAATGGTGGTGAGACTATTAAAATTTATAGTGCTAACATAACTTACGCCTATGATTATGTACTATATTATTTGCATTTGTATGAATATGGTGAATGTTTTCCCATGTTTTAACCCATCACCTTTAGCTTGTGGACTATTCTGCTTCTTAGTTTTTGTGACGTCCTTTTAGCTCGTGTGTCACTTTCAAGCTACATACTATTACAGGCTTCCAAGGAGCACACTTCCTTTCCCCTTTATTGTTATAACTGCTCATGCATCACATTGAATTTCCGCGGGGTCACAAACTTGCTTTAACAAAAGACACCGTAAACCACTCTATGATTTTTTCAATCCAAGATATATCATTAAACACCCCACTACTAGGACTCCTACTGCAAATGGTGTGAGGTCTAGTTGGGAATTCATTTCAAGGAGATCCCCTAAATATTGGCAGGTCCAACACCATCAACATTTATGGCTCTATAAGGAGGGCCAAATGACAAGATGAGCCATTGAAGTCTATTTTGAATTTTTGCACTCATTTTTATGACTTCTTCACAAATAAAACACGCGACATGTTTTTCTATAAACCTAAATTTTCAAGTGTCAGTAGATATTATTGTTTAATTGTCATGTCTTAAATTTAATGGTGAGGATGAAACAACCATTCGTGAACATACTGAATATTTTATTCAATTTTTCATAGAGTGCGACATCCCCCTTGAGGATGTTGGTTGATGGTTGTTCATTCTCACATTCGAGGGGCGCATAAGGAAATGGTGTTACACATTTAACGACGCCTCTATCCACTCTTTCGAACATATTGTCAGGAAACTGTTTCGTGGTTCTTACAACTTTGATCATAAAATTTTGTGCAAAAGAATTTTACCATTTTGAAAATCACCTGATGAATCACTACATCATTTTCTTAATCATTTTTTGATTTTTTAAAAAATTTGCATAAGATTAAGTTGAATGGAATTCCTTAACCATAATATTTCTATGTCTTGTTCAGATTTCACTTACTCTTCACAAGTTACGATCGCTTAAAGCACACCCAACGAAACTTGCTCGTAAAGCCTCTAAATATGCGATGGAAAAAAGTGTTGTTCCAAGAAACCCCTTGTCTGTTTTTCATCTAACACCTTTAATTCTACAGGTTATGATGGGAAAGATTCAAAATTAATTTTTCAAGAACTACCAGCTCCTCCCACCCCACATACTCATAATTTATATACAATTTTTTACTGCAAGCCCGATGAGTGTGATGAGGTGTTTTTTCCTCATCCTCCACCCTTTGGTCCCCCTGATCTTAAGAACTACGAGTTTGTGTGTTCATCCATTTCAAACCTTTCTCTTGATTTTCATGAGGATTAGGTTTGGATGGAGTTTTTGTTGAGTAGCCAAACTTAGATGTCATTTTTGTAGAGTATGTCTGGGATTCAAGAGTCGAACAATAATATTCGATGAAGGATGAATCACTATCCTGACACTGTTCGTGATTCTGTCATTCTGGTTAAATCATTTGAGAATCTAGTTTCTGATATTATTAATACTTCCAATGATTCACAGAATCTATGGAATTCCAGTATTTCATTTAAATGAAAATAAGACGAATATTCTATCACTGATCTTCCCAACCACTCATCATACCTTTCTGGAAACGTAGAGGGTGAAATTTCTCGTTTTCCATCTTCCCCTCCATACGATTCATCAAATCATGAGGATACCTCCATTTGCGATATTGAAATTTTTGATAATGGTTGTCGTGGCATTTTTATTGATTCAACTGGTCATGATTATGATTTTCCTATTATCAATTTTTCCAATCCACCTATCTTTGATGATCTATCTTCTGATGATTTGGATTTTCCTCAAGCTGTCGAGGCAGTTTAGCCCGTGTTGATTGTTATCTTAGGTTCTCGTAGCCTTGATTTTAGTTCCACCTCTGATCATAAGAGTGTTTAATATTTTGAGGATCCTCATCACTCTATTGTGCTTGTTGAAAACCCTTCTGATATCCAATTTTCGCATCCTCCATCTATTTTTCATGATCCTATCGCTAAATCATTAGAGGATTCACACTTGGCGAGCGCCATGGTGAAAAGAAATTTTCTTTCTTTCTTTATGTTCTCTCACATTCACGTTTTGAAAATTTTTGTTTGCAAATCCTTGACTCTCGATGTGTCATGACACCATGATACATCCACAGAATTTCTTCTGTGTGCTTTTTGCCATATCTTTCTGCATGCACATTCAAACTTCAAATGTTTTGGTTTACAATGTCTTATCTTTCTTATGTAGTGTTATGCATGTATATATTTGTTGATAAGTATTCCCTTGCCCACGTAGGCCTACCAATGCATCGGTGGCTACATTGGAAATATCACTTTACATGGGATTGGCCTACTTTCTGCTTAGGTTAGGAGTAGGAGTAGTGTTTTCTTTTCTTTGTTCTTTGCTTTGATTTGATTTCACTCATTTGATTACAAATTTTCCTCTTTACTTTGTTCTTTTTTTTTTAGTCTTAGGTTAGTTTCTACATGATACTATGTTTGGCTTCTAAAGAAAGCATGGTGAAATCTAAGAGGAAATTTGTTCTTCTATCAACACTTTTCTTTTTGTCTATTCCCTCTCTTTGCGCGAATCCTGCGATCTTCTCGTTGATGATACTAAGATGGAAAATGCATTACTTATTAGGGAGATTCATGGTGAAATCATGATGTTTTGTTTTAAATAGTTCCACCTACTCTAATTGGTTCTTATATATTCGGTTAATCCTTGTCACTCTAGTCTACTAGAGTAAGGAAGGGAGTAAAACCTTAACAAGTATGTCAGACGTGTACATAATCATACTTCTTTGAAGGAAAAACCTCTTCTGATATAAATAAGATGGGATCCCTCTTCTTCCCCATGAAATAAATAAGTTCTTATGCACAGTTCTTTGAACAAATGAAAAAATGAAATAAAGGGATAAAGGAGAGAAAGGCTTCTTGCGTAGAAAGGTGAAGAAAGAAACTTCACTGAAGTACTTTCTAGGATCACTAGAAGTGGAGCAATGTTTATGTTTTTGAAGTGACTCTGCTGGGGTACTATTTGGACCTGATGGCAGTGGAGAAACACCAAAGATGAAAATAAACACTCTGAAATTTTTTCTTTTACTTTTGTATCTCAATAATCCTTATCCCCAATCGAAAAAACTTAGTGTCACTTGGCTTCGTTACTGTTCCACTGATGAAGAGAATGGAAAGGGGCCATGTCTTTAACTCCAACTAAGTGAAGGAGGTGTGATAACAAATTAATTGAACAATACTTCCGGAAGGGTGAGACCCAGTTTTACACGAAGACAATAGTCATTCAAAGAGAATGGTTTATACCAGTGTGTCACCAATGTTGTAGCGGCTACAACCACCCTCCAAAATATTTCCATTTCTTATATTTTGTAGCCTAACTTCTCTTCATGGGAGCTCACCTTGCACTGCTATCAAGTATCTATGCTTTAACTAATTTTTACCTTTCAGTTATGCTAATATTTACTTTCTTTTCCACTTAGCAAATTTTGTAAGTCACAAGCTAACATCTTGTCTAAGTCTTACACAACAGTTTTGGGCTTGCCTTTAGAAACTGCACAATTCATGGAGTTAGTCTTGACCTTCATGTTCAAAATTGTGCAATCATGACTGGAATCCTAGCCTTCAGCTTGGGAACTGCACAACCATGACACGTAAGCCAACACTAAGCCCAAAAACTGTACAATCCTACACTGAGCTTAAAACCTTCCCAATGCACCAAGTCGGGAGCTGCCAGTTCCCTGGAACTGCGCAATCCTTCCTAGTGAGGTGCATGGAAATTTTTCCTAGAAAAAGCAGAAAAGTAAAAAAGAAAAAAGCATCCCTAAAATTTAGGTATCTATTTTTAGTAACCCGAAGGAAGCACACTTGTTATTTTTGGAAACTTTTGCCATGTGTTGTTTTTTCCTTGATTTGTGGCATGTGCATCATAAGCCCCATTTTCTCAAATATATTTAATCGACACCCATATATCTCATTATGAACTTTTATCTTCGAGCTCTAGCATTCCCAAGGAAATCAAGGAACCTTTGGCATGATCGTCATCACTTTTATGGGTGAGTTTTTCATTTATCACTTTTAGTTTATTTTTCTACTACTTTTTCCCATTTGGCTTGCATGAGTGTTGTTTTTCTTGTTTCTCTGCATGAATTTTGACATGTTAACTTGAGTTAAACTATATAAGTTTTGTTTCAAGTTTTCGTTTTCCTTTCACAAGTATCACATCAGTTTCTGCATTTTTACACCAATGGTCACCGTTGCGGCAACTCTCCTCACCGATATCATTCAATTATCCTTTGTTCAGTTTATGCACTTTATTTTTCTTTTTTCATCAACACTTATTCATATCTACACTCATTCCTTCACCATATCTCATATATTCTTGTTTTTCACACTTCCCTTGGGTAGATATGCGTTTCCCTTAGCTGAAATTCACTTTGCCCAGCTGGGAATTATGCAATATAGAAGCTCAAGCTTCAATCTTGGGCTATGTAACTGCACAATGTGTAGTATATGTAGGCTCCACTGTGCATTTCTTAATGCCAAGCCTCAACCAACATCCTTTGCCACTGAGACTGCATAATGCATAGTCTCTCTCGGCTGACTTCCCAAGTTGAACTGAGCATTGTGCAATCTCAAGCCATAAGCTTCGACCCTGACTACTGGGAAGGCACAGTGCACATTTTCCCCAACTATTCATACCCTCTTCCCATCAATAATTGTGCAATCCTTCCCATCAGTTTCCCAGTGTCCTACATGAAAATGTACTAAAAGTAGTTTTGTTGATAGCTGGAATTTTCTTTCCCTTAGTGTCTTTTCTGTCCCATAAGCACAATAGTTGTTGAGCATCTCTCCAGTAGTCACTTTCACAATGGAATCCAAGATATCTGCCTAAAAGGAAACTGTTGAAAGCAGTATTGGGGAAGTAGTTGAGCAAGTTCTCCTTAACTTTCCAGTTTACTCAGAAACTCAACTATTCATAAAGAAGGGATCAAAACTTACATGGTAGTATATCAAAGATGATCTCAAAAAGGAATTTCAGGTAGACTGAGAGGACCGAGAAGTGTATCTAAGAATCATGTAGTTATGGCTTACAGGGTTTCATGTAGGTATCCAACCTTCCCATGTACATATGTGATCAACTCGATTATCTCAAACAACAATGTGGAAACCATAACATTAAGCAACACCAACGTGTATAAGCTTTCTTCATTCTTGGTGGCATATTTCAAAGAGATGTATCATCTTCCTGGGCTAGTGAAGAACATGGAATCACTATTATATGCCACTCACAGCTACACGGACATAAGAGATATCATCAATAGATGGGTGAAGGAGCCAAAAAAATTTAGACAGACACCCACTCATATGTACAAGGAAAAAGCACCCATGAAAGCCTATCAAATTTTGGTATGGCCAACCAGACACGGAGACCTTTCCTTAGGGATGGGATATCTTTTTGAACCAGGTAGTGAACGAAGGGAATTCGTTCAACTGGTCAGATAGAGTCCATGTGACAAATTTTTTTAATCCACCCAAGGGAAAGGAAACATGCTTCTACATGTTTGCATATTTAATGGATGTAATCTATGCACAAAATCAGTTCCCTAGCATGAATTGGACATGGACACTGGGAGACATTGTCATACATATCTATTGGAAGATACTCTCATATTGCATTCATCGTCAAGTCATGGAGAAAATTACTACTCACTTCATCATTCCACTTTACATGCTCATCTTTCAGGAGGACCCACCTTGCATGTCACGAGAAAATATGGAGGCGATATAAAATATTGCAGATTAGTTCACCTTACCGAGTGTCACATTTATTAGAGTATCTGGTGGGTAGAATTTGCCACATATTTTTCCGAGATATGTCACTAACAATCTTGTCATCCAAGAGGTATCTTATCATATCTCCACAAGGTTGTTAGTAGAATTTCATAGGACAAAGAAGGAACCATGGATGACTCTTCTTTTGTAGTTCAGATTGTACTAGACTAAGAGTCTCAACGTTGCAGATGCCGAAGGGAAATCCATAGTCATATTTTTGTTCAGCACAAAGAGTTACAATCTGTATGATACAAGGGGAATTTTCAAATACCACTGCGCAAGAGTATACTTCAACTGGGTCAACATGATATATTACTGGTTTGAGGAGGAACCATGGAAGAACTATTATAACTCCTCCCAACCTCATGAACCGATCAATACCATTACGAATTCTTAATTTGTTCCGCATGAAACAATAGTTTTATAAGTAGCAGAGCAACATGCAGCAGCCCGGTGCACGACAAAGGACAGAAGAAGGTAACTGACAATGCAGAAGAGGAAGAAATCTATAAAATAAAATAAGATCCTCTCACTGAGAAAGTATATTTGGAAATCGAAGCAAATAAGGGACAAAGGTAGCAGAGAGTAGAGTGGAGAAAGACACTACAAGGAAAATACCCTCTAGCAGAGGTTATAAAGGAGGTTTTTAGTGTTATAAAATTGGCCAAAATTGTCAAAAAAACATTTGCTACAACATCCATTTATGGTTACAGAGGTTTTGGCAGAGGTTTTACTGGAAATTCAACACAACTAAAAAAATGGGTGGCTGAAGGTTATTACGGATGTTTTTTTCATCGGTGCGCTCCTAAGGTTTCAACGCACTGGTGCGTGTCATCTAGATGGTGGCCTCGAGGTGGTCGAAGGTTCCTGCACCGGGTTGTCAAGGTGTATAAAATCGCACTGGGCACAATGTTGGTGATACAACACACGAGGTCGTACCAATTGGTCTTGGGATTTGTGATGTGCCCATAGGTCGTCTCAACGCACCGGTACATAGACTTATCGAAATGCACCGATGTACTATATTAGAAAAATGCACCGATATTTATAATTGGTATTGGTATTTGTGCAGTGCCCGTATGTCGTACAAATGCACCGGTGCGTAGTCTCGCATTAAAGCACCGGTGCGCAGTGTCGCACAAATGCACTGACATTTTTCATTGGTTTTGGTATTTGTGCGGTGCCCATAGGTCGTAGAAACACACGGGTGCGCTGAAGCATACAAACACACCAGTGTATAGTGACTGACACGCACCAGTGTTCATTTTGTTTTTTTTTTAAACATCGACCTGTGACAGTGAAATTATTGTGATTTTTCTAAATTCATTATTCATCAAAAGTTGACACATCTTATAACAATATTCATATTAATTAAATTTTTATTAATGCATTTGAATGTGCTGTTTGGATTAATTTGTTATATCATATCATAATTATTGTGATTTTTTAAAATTCATTATTCATCAAAAGTCGACACATATATATCTTATAACAATATTCATATAAATTAAATTTTTATTAGTGCATTTGAGAACGACAGTGGAGAAACGCAATAGCGACAATGGAAAACTCAATAGAATAAATTAAAACATATTTTATTATATATATATGAATAAGACAGCCTTTGTCATACAAAATGGGACAGTTATTGGTATCCCTTTGTCTTTCAATTGGGACAATATGTCCACTACATTAAGCAAAATGTTTGATTTCACAGACAAATATTTCAAAAAATACAACACCTTGCTTTGATATCCAAACATAGTGATCATCATTCTTCGCTTGAACTATTGTCACTGCTAGAGCTACTTCCATGACTTGGATTATTTTCAGGAATGTTTTGTTCACGATGTTGATTATTTTCTTCTTCTTCACCTTCCATCTACAAACATAAAAATAAATTGAAATGAGTGTATATACATTGGTGAGAATAATGAAAATTTAAATATTAAATAATATACATCAATGTAAATCGAAAAGAAAAATGACGTACCATAGCAACAATTGACTCATAAACTATACACATTCTTTCAAAACCATGTGCCATGCCATCTTTCAAAATTTCATTTGTTGGCGCAGTTCCATACTTTGTTTCCTGCAAGTTTTATACCCCATAACAAATCATATATTTAATATAAAATATTTTTTTGTTCTAGTAATTATAGATGAAGCTAATTAAAACAAGATTGATAGATGCTTACAAATTCCACAATTAATTTCTAATATGCCAACATACACTCATAACCCATATTTAACCCAATTTCAATCAATTCATTTGATGGTTCTTATTTGTATATTAGCACTTGTTTGAAGAAATTCAATGATGATTTTTGTAAAGCAACTTAAAAAATACAAAAATGAAATCTAGTTAAGTTCTTATAAGGAAGTAACAATTACTCACAAACTTAGATATCAACCCTTTTCTTCCTTATCATCCTATTTTATGTGCAGAGAAAAGACATTGCAAAATGGGCTATTACCTTAGCTTTTCCAATGGGAAACCGATTTGCAGGTGGAAATATGGTAGCTATAGGCATCTATGCTTTTCTTTCCACAAAAATGGTCACTGGATTTCCATTTATAATACAAGCATAATTTTTACTGGTTTCATCCAGAGAGAGCATCATTTTCAATAATAAATGGAACCAAGGAATCCTTAAGTGTATCTCGTTCACATTTTTTTGGCATTTCATTCTTTTATAAGTGCTAATTCACCTATACTTTCAAAAATTTTGATTTTTGGGCACCTTCCATGTGATATTCCTCATTATCCATAGGACCACATCTCAGACAAGTTAGAGATGCCATTCAGGTTCAATTGAAAGTTGAAGATGTGATTTTATGCGACATTAACTTTGCTGGTAAAAGTTTATGTAAGCCAACCAAAGCTCAGATAATACTCCAACTGCTTTTAAACACATTCTGGAGAATCTTTCCCTTCTTGGGACCTACCAGCCCGATCAACAATGTCATTTTATCTTTCTCTGCTGTCCTTAAGGGAATGAGAATCCTTCCCTTCATGGTGCCTCTTCACTTTATCGACTGCCTTGATTGATCTTTCTCTACTGTCCAATCTTTCCCTGCCATCCTTGTAAGAATGAGAATCGTTACCTTCATGTGATCTCTTAGCCCATTCAAGAGACTCAATTGATCTCTCTCTGACATCCCTTAGCCAATAAGACTCCTTGATGTCAAGTTCTGTAGCCGCCTGCATCCCTGTAAGCATATTTGTTCATATTTCTCTTTGAATCACTCATTTTCTCTTCTATAAACTTCTCAGCAGAAATTTAAACTCTCGTGTTTTCAAACCCTCATATCCTCAGAAAAATTCTTGCCCGCGATTCGAACCTTCCACTGCTCCAATTCTGCACTTTACAGAATAAATTTTCCTTCTTAGAAAAAATATTTCAATGACATACCTGGCTCGCGCGAGGTTTTATTTAACCCTATTCCGATGCGCGGGGTTTTATAGGCACACCGGTGCAGTTTTGTAAGATCACGGTTTATGTTTTGGTGCGGTGTTTTATGATGCACTGGTGCAGAAGAGTTGTGAATCACCGGTGCGCTACAGTACTAAAATGGACCGATGTGGGTTATGATGATAAGTGCACTGGACAAAAAACCAGGAATCTCCTCTAGAAATGGCGTACTGTATAAAGTTCTTTTTTTTGGTATATAATATGATAATGAAATAATGATAATTCTAAAGTACATGAATTTATTTGCATTATTTTCTAAACTTTATTGTTACAAAAATTCATATTATTCTAGATTTATTATTTTACAATTATTTACAAATTACAAATTTAAAAATTTTAATAAAATCATTTCACATTAATACAATTAAAAATTTACAAATATTTTACATACAATTACAATTAAAATTAGAATTGGAGTTACAATTACAATTACAATTTTGCAATTTCACATACAATTATGATTAGAATTACAATTACAATTTTAGAATTTTACATACAATTACAATTACAATTTTAGAATTTTACATACAATTAGAATTACAATTACAATTTTACAATTTGTCATATATACAATTACAATTAAGATTATAATTACAATCATTTCACAATAAATTAAATATTACACTTACAATTAAAATTTTACATTAAATATTTTACATACAATTACAATTAAAATTACAATTACAAATACAAATACAATTTTACAATTTTACATACAATTAAAATTTCAATTTCAATTACAATCATGACATAATATTTAATAAATATCATGGTCATTTAATATTAAATTAATTAATAAACATCACGATCATGATAACCATCATACAAACATCATATTCAACTAAAAAACACATTCATATTCACTAACATCATCATGATCATGTTCATCTAAAAAAACACAATTAGCATTGTATAACATCATCACACCACAAACATCAAATATACATCTCATGTCAAATAACTCATGATATCACATACACATCTATCTGCAAGCTGCACATTAAATGAACATATCTAACATGACCTAACAATATACACATCATGATGATCACCAACATGTAAATTAAGTACAACTGCAACATGAACATAAAATACATGGACCATACATATATATATATATAACTGAATAGTGTTAAAAATATACAACTGTAATATAATTGTCATGGATCAGCTAGTGGTACAACATCAATAGCAGTACTAGTCGAGGACTGCTTAGTTAATGGTGCAGCCTCGACGATCAATGGTCCAGCCTGCTCATGATCATGAGTACTGCTGGATGATGCAGGCTGGACGTGGCCGATTTTCCAGCCTCATCTCCATGATGACTACTGCCAGATGCTAGTGGAGCCTTCTCATTTGGCATAGCAGTGAACGATCATGAGATGATGAGTTGCTGCTCGCGGATTGTCGATCATGTGTTGTGTCTCGACCATGCCTATAATGTGCAATGATCATCCTCAGCTGCGTAACTAAGGTCGTAGCTCCTACGACATGCCACTTTAGCCTGTACATGTCACGCAACATGCATCTTCACATCTGTAACAGCCTACCATGGACCTGTATGTCTCTCATATGAGCGGGCCTGATGCCTGTCTCAACAATCAATCCAGTGAGTTGGTCATCCAACTCCATCTTGTATCTAGTATCAAGTCGACTGCGCATAGAAAAAGGCGGTACCCACGCACCAGCAGGAGTAGGTCTTTCTGCACCAGCCTCCTGATGATCCTCGGCATCTGGCATGCCCTGATCATCATTAGGATCCACACTTGCATCATGTGGTGTTGTCGGCAGGTCCTCACCATCAAAAGACCCAATGTCTACAAAATATATACAAGTACACAATAAATTATAATTAGACAATTTTATTACACAATTTAATAAAAACAAGTTAAAGAACATGTTAGAATAAATTTAAATAAAAAAATAATATTACCTCTATCATCTGGCGACTCATCATATGTGAAGAGGATGTTGGCACACCCTCGAAAATCCAATCCAGCATAAGGATAAGGGACCGTAATGAAGGGATGCATCTCATCAACACTAGCTAGAAACTCCAGTGCATCATGCAATATCCTCACTAGAAACATAGTCTCGCCCCTCTTGGGCATCATCTTCCCCCACATGTGCAACCTTGCCTCGAACATCAACCTAGGAGGCTGCCGAACAAAAGTAGGCCTTGTCTCTGGAAACCTCTCAAAAAATAAACAAAAAAACTCTGAATAAAAAGGGAATTTGACCCTCCCTTGTGCATGAGCATGACATCTATCTAAGGCTGTACAGAACTACCGCAAAAAAATGGAAGACTACCTAACAAGTCGTGGATCTTGTACTAAAGAATCAACATAATATAGAAGCGAGTAACTAATGCATTGCCTGTCACTAGTGTTGTGTGAAATGTTCGAAATGAGAAGTGAGAGACATTGCACCTCCTCACTACCAAATGCACCAATACGTAACTGACCTCCAGCAACCTGAAAATCTGAAGGAGACAATACATTTTCTCCAATGTATCTCTGGGAGTACACTAACTCACTCCCTGCTACACAGCCAACTGGAACCTCTGGGAACGAGGGAAAATACACCCCTCTCATCGATAGCCCTGTAATGAAATATATATCCTCCTCAGTGAGCATGTACCACTGGTTAGGACCAACCTAGAAGGCCTGTCGGTGGGCATTCCACCTACGGATAAGATGTCTCAAAAACACACCATAGCCCTTTAGGGAAGTAGCCTCCTCATATAACTTGAGGAGGCCTACCTGCCTTAGGAGCCCCTGGGTAGCTGTTATAATAGGGCGAGGGTACGCATCTCTCTCCCTCTCTCGTGCCTCCCACAGGCGAACCATGTCATACTGCTCTACCTATTTTTGTTGGTGTTTCCCCTCTTTTCTCTGAATTATTGACATATTAAATAAATTCTTTTATTAAATGAGACATGTATTTAGGAATATACATATATAACTTTTTTTGAAAAAAAAAACAGTTGGTGCGCCACAAAAAATAGTCATGCACCGGTTTCGGTGCTTCTTTTGTTTATCATGCACCAGGGGCAGTGCCCTTGATGACATTCAACGCACCGTAGGTGGTGCACTTGAAAATTTTTAGAGCACTATTGACTATGTACGATGTCAGGAGTGTGGTGCGTTGACTAAAACTATGCCCTGACGCGTATAGTTGTGTCAGTGCACTGACCTCCTGACTAATTACATAGTCAATGGTGCAGTCTCTTACCAGGCCGCACTGTTGACCTTGTTAGAATGCCGAATGTGGTGCGCTGACAAACACCGCGGCAGATATTTCCGTCAACGCACCGCGTTGCCGCTATTGCACATGGTTAACGGTGCGGCTAGGTAAATGACTACATCACACTTTTTTTTTAATTTTAAAATAACGTGGTGTGCCTTTCAGTACCACCCTTGAAATGGTGTGGATATTGTTAGCACCCGTTACGGTGTGGCCTGTAAATTTTACAAGAAGCACCGCTTACCGGTGTGAGCTAAATGGCTCGAGCGCACCATGCGATAATTTTTTTTCTTTTAAATGGTTAATTTTAAGGTTATTTGAAATTATAATCTGCTAAAATGCTTAATTATGGAAAAACAAGAAAAATACATGTGCATTTGGCCGTCGAGGAGGCATATTGGATGTAGAATTTGCAAAAGAAAATTTTCCCATTGTTTTGCAAAATGCAAGCTGGAGATTGGTGGGAAATGCACAGCAGCAGTGCGTGAAATGGGTGTAATGGGAGCACCAATGTCACAACGGCTCAGACAAGGATAAATTTCACTAATGCTTGAGAGCTCTAGAGCACTAAGAAAAGTGAAAAATGCGGTTTTTTGGTCGTAATATTTTTTTTATTTAACCCCGTTCTGGTGCGATAGGTTTTATAGGTGCACCGGTGCGGTTTCTTAATACCACACCAGGCGGTTTCTATTTCAGCGCGGTGTTTTATGACACACTGATGCAGAAGAGTTTTAAAGCACCGGTGCTCTACAATAATACAATGCATTGGGTGGGTGTGTATGGAGCGTACGATTTCCAGTTTTCTAATGTTTTGTGTGCACCAACGCTTTCTCCTGTTGAGCGCGCCGGTGTGATTTTGGATGATAAGAGCACCGAGCAGAAAACATCCACAAAACCCTCCACCCGCCAACCTCCTCGAGTAACCTCCGCTAGAAATGGATGTCTGGGGTATTTTTATAAGGGGTTCCTCAAAAACATCCACTAGATGGTCTTTTCCTTGTAGTGAGAGGGAGAAAAAATCCTTAGAAGAAGTAGTGCAAAGAGGGTAGAGAGTAGAACAAGAGTTGAAGGAAGAACAAGAGCTTAGAAGAAGAGAAAAAGAGGAGAGATAAAATAAAGAATAGGAATAAAGGCAAGGTGTCACTGTTGAAGAGAAGACACCTACATAGGTTGAAGAATAAATACATGATCAACCAACAATAGAGGAACTGAGAAAATGGATGCAGGGACACAAATTTTCTTAAGAGCTTGAACAATTGATTGAACTCACGAATATGGAAGTGGGACAGGATCTTAGAAATGAGGATGTGGAATTGATCCTCAATGCACCACAAGCCACTGTTAAAACTCTACCACCTTCAGCTATAGAGCAAGACCCAAGCGAGGAAGGGGAGTTAGTTCCCCTTGATGATTATCCGGTCATGGATATGTACAATCTATAATTTGATAAGCTGCATAAGAAGATTGTACAACCGCAAAGAAGTCACTTCTTGTGTGATCATGCATCACCTACTTTCATGAGAGAAATGGTGATTGTGGAAGACACCAGCAGAAATCCAAATTCCATTGTTGATGCCAGTTGGGCCTTCATAGGAGCATTCAAATCTAACACCTAGTTCTTGGTGGATGATAACAATCAATTAGCACAGAACATACAGGAACTTTGGCAAGAGAATGAACAATTATGTGCAACATTGCAGAATGCACCTTCCACAAATTTCTACTGCGAGGAGATAAGAGCAGCGATACTTTTTGAAGTATCCACACTTGGAGATGCTATGCAAGATCTTTATGAGGAGCTTCTAATTGTACGTAAGGTAGTGGTCCACCTGAATTACTTTCTATGGTAGAGAAAATATTTTGTCATGATCCTTAAGAATATACAACCTTCCATCACCATCGTGCATGATTTGACAATGCAATACAAGGTCATGCCGCTTACATTGGTAAAGAAGATGAAGCCATGAGAAGAGTTAAGAAAATATAGAGATCATATGATAATATAGAAAAACAATAAACTCACTTCATTCATCAAAATCATTTAGGCTGCATATGTACGGATATACAACAGTTTGTATTTCATGGTGAGAATCCATCAGATCCCATCAATCGTTACAAACACCAAGACTAAATGGAAACAACAATTCGAGTAGGAGATTGATCAGTACTTGAAGTAGTCGGAGCAGATGGACACCCAGGAGGACATGGAGATCAACAGATATAATTTTTAGACATGCATCGGTGGCCAAGCTCTGATCAAAATAATGTTGTACCAGATTGAAGAAGTAGTGAAAACTAGTTCCAAGAGATTGCACCCGGATGCATTGGAGGTAAGAGTTTGTTTCCAACCTAACACTATCTCGCAGTTTGGGGAGACCATCGCATAATACCAAGCTTGGTATGAGTATGTGACCTAGAGATATCAAGTCCAATATTCCCAGCTTGAGTTCACCCCAACTATAGCATCATAGTGTTTTTTCTTGTTCAGCTATCAAGTTGTATCTACCCTATTTTGTCTTATATGGGTACAAGTGGAAATTGTAATATTATTTGTAATTATTGTATAAGTGAAATTCCATTTTTCTATGATTGAATGTGAAGAGTCATGTGTAATGTAAGCAGTCATGAGAGGAGTCCAAGAGTCACAAAGGGGGCATGCCAAGATTCACCCCCCTTTCTTATAAAAACATCCTCATAACTCTTGTAAAGGGATTTTGGGAGCCAAGATTTTGGCTAGGCTTAGGCTTAGAAAATGCTTGGGAGTTTTGTGTCGGCCTTGGCTTCTCCATAGCATAGAGGGAGTATACTTCTTTGGGAGGAGCAAGTATTGTTGACTACATGTTCCACTATTAGGGCAAGTGGTTTGTCATGTTGTATGTATGAATGGAAATTTCACTTATAATAAAATCAGAGTCGACACGTCTTCATGAATATATTGTAAATGTAGTTGGACTATTCTAGTGATGTTTGTGATGTATGTTGTTTAACTTATGCATATTCTTATGAACTATTTTGATTGTATTTGTATGAATCTGGTTGAATGCATGCTGATGTTTTAAACCAACCCCTTTAGCGTATGGACTATTATGCTTGTTAGTTTTTGTGACGTTTTTTTAGCTCGTGTGTTCCTTTCAAGTTGTGTAATATTACAAGCTTCCAAGGATCACACTTCCTTTCCCATTTGCTATTATAACCTCTCATGCATCATATTGAATTTTCGCAAGGTTGCACACTTTCTTTAACTAAATACATTGTACACCACTCTATGTGTTTTGAAATCCAATGTACATCATTAAACACCCCACTGTTGGGATTACTGGTACAAATGGTGTAAGTTCTAGTTGTGTTGGGTGTGTGTTATATTCTTTCCATCAATATCTCTAGGCGAGAAGTGGGGGGTAAGAGTGGGGCGGCTAGGCCCCCTTGCTAAGCGATTCGCAAGGGAGTGGTAGCCCCCCTGCACAAGGTCGAAAGCAATGCCCTGGGAATTTTTTTTTCAGACCCTATAATAAGTGGGCGGACCTGCCTATTTTTTTATGCATGGGTTTGCACATGGTTTTGGGCATGATAGTTTTCTGCCCATGGTGTTTTTGTAGATCCATTCAAGGGAACTACAATTATGTTCTAATCCAGTGTTAATGGATTGGGGTTTATGAATTATTTGGCATGTATATATATGTGTTGTAACATTGAAAGGAATATAATGAAAAATCAAGTTGGTAGTCCCTATTTCAGGATCGAGGGTAAAATATATTTTTTTATATTTTTTTATGTTTTATGCTCTCACTATTGTTTATTTTCTATTTTAAGAGTTCGTTTGCAGATAATTTATGTACAAGGTTAAAACCTACATTTCATATCAGATTTGTTTCAGCTTCAAGGGGACACCGTTTTTGCCAAGGGGTTTTTTTCTCTGTCCTGTGGTAGACCTTATTTAGTGGGAGATCTGCGGGATTGCTTCTTGCGGTGAAAGAATATGGTGAGAACTGGAAAGATAGAGATTGATAAATTTAATGTTCATATTTTTTAGTTGTGGAAGCTCAATATGGAGGACCTGTTCGTGGATAAATATTAGTGGACCGTAATAGATATGGGTACTAAAGTAGCAACAATGTCAGACGAAGAATAGGTGAATTTGGATTGAAAGGAAAATATCAAAATACGGTTGTGTACCTTAGATTCAATATTATTGAATTTATCTGGGGAAGCTATGTTGAGGTATTTGTGGGACAAGTTAGGGACTTTCTATCAATATAAGCCTTTGGTGAATAAATTGTTCCTACGAAAAAATTTGTATAACCTGAGGATGAAAGACGGAGACTCGATGACAGAGCATCTGAATGCCTTAAATACTGTGGTGAGTCAGTTATCATCTATTGATATTAAAATCTCAGATTAAGATAAGTGCATCAATTGGTTGTGTTCTTTACGAGATTCGTGGGATATTCTAGTTGTTGCAATAGGTAGCAATACAACTACCTTGAATTTTGATGAAATTGTCTTAGCCTTGTTGTCGAAGGAAATGAGACAGAAAAATATGGAGGTCCAGAATGGAGATGCCTTTTCTATATGAGGACGTTCCCAGGACAAAAATAAAAATAATTTATTGAGTGGGAGATCTAAATCTAGAGGGAGATCTAAATCTCCAAGAAAACATGTAAAGGTGTGCTGCAAATGTGGAAAGGAAGGGCACTTCAAAAAGGACGGTATATATAAGTCTCCTGAGAAAGGAAAGGGATCTGATGATGCTCCTTCTACAGAGGAAAAACCACCTCAAATGAAGGCAAGGATGTGTATTTGGCTTCTTCTTAAAATACACATGTAGATCATGATGCATGGCTGATTGAATTAGGTGCACCCTTCCACTTCACTCCCATAGGGAGTTTTTCTGCGAGTATGAGAAGTATGATGGTAGTGATAACATCTTAGGGTATGATAGGAAGGAAAAAATTGTCAAACATGGAAAATTCAAGTTGAATTTGCAATGTGGAAGGATTAGAACACTTCCTGGTGTTCTGCACATTCCTGCATTGGCTAGAAATATGATTTCTGTAAGCAAGATGGATGATGCAGGTGTAAAAAAAGTGTTCGAGAAGATACCTGCAAGATGGTTTGGGGATCACTCGTATTGATGAGGGGAGTTCAGATTGGAGCTCTGCACAAGCTTCTAGGCAGCACTATTATTGATGGGTGCAATAGTTCTATGGTTCTTTAAAGTGGAGCAAAAATCCTAATGGTCTCTAGAGAAAATACCATGTTGTGGCATCAAAGGCTTGGACATATTGGAGAGAAGGGACTTCAAATACTGCATGGTAATGGTATGGTAGAAGTTATATCTAATTTCTCTCTGGATTTTGATTTCTGTGAACATTGTGTATATGGGAAACATAATTGGGTGATTTTCCCTTCTGGTGCTAAGAGGGCGAACAATATATTAGAGCTTGTACAAAGTGATGTGTTTGGACCTCTGTCAGTTCCATCACTGGGTAAATCTATGTACTATGTGTCATTTATAGATTAATTCTCAAGAAATACATGGATATATTTCCTGAGGAAGAAATCTAAAGTATTTGACATATTTAAATAATTTAAGGCTCTGGTGGAAAACCAGACAAAGAAGAAGATAAAGGTGTTGAGGATAGATAATGGAGGATAACTCTGCAAGAAGGAATTTGAGGAGTTATGTAAGAAGTTTGGTATATCACGGCAGAAGAATAATCCATACACACCTCATAAAAATGGAGTTGCAAAAATAATGAAGAGGACGTTGATGGAAAATGAAAGAAGCATTCTTAGTGGCACCAAGTTAGGACAAGAATTCTAAGCAGAGGTAGTGGAGACTGCATGCTACCTGGTTAACAAATCACCTTCATCAACGTTGGAGGATAAGACTCCACATGAGGCATGGACTAGTAAGAAACCCTCTCTTTCACATATGATGGTATTTGATGTGATGCATATGTACATGTTCAAAGGAGAAAAGGACCGATTTGGATAATAAATCTGAAAGGTGCATCTTTATTGGGTATAAGGATGGTTTAAAAGGTTATAAGATTTGGAACCTAGAAACAAGGAAGGTTGTATACAATGGAGATGTGGTGTTTAGAGAGGTTAGAGATGTTTTTAAACATTTATTCCTACCAAAGGAACCTTAGAATATAGAGTTTGAGCTAAAGGAGGAAGAATCAGACTCTATAGAAGAACAAGATTCAGAAGAGGAAGAGCCACAAACTCCCGTTGTGAGAAGGTCAGTTCGAGAAAGAAGGCATCTAAAGAGGTATATTCCATATGATTTCTATTCAAATTTTTCTTTATCTATCACTCATGATGATCCTAGAACTAACAATGTTACCGATGAAATAGGTAACCGCAATGTTACCTACTTTTTTTTGGTAGCATAAAAAGCACCCGATTTTGAAAAGTGGTGATGCAGAATCACCATTTTTTTTTTTGGTGCACATTTTGACACTCTAAAATTTTTATTTATGAAGTCTGAATATTTGTTTTAAAATGTTAGTGATTTTCATGCTAATTTTGAAATGTATTGATGCAGCATCAAATTTTTTTTTTTTTTTTTTTTTTAAGAGTGGTGATTTTCATGCTAATTTTGAAACGTATTGATGCTGCATCAACCTTTTTTTTTTAGAGCAGTGATTTTCATGCTAATTTTGAAACGTATTGATGCTGCATCAACCTTTTTTTTCTAGAGCAGTGATTTTCATGCTAATTTTGAAACGTATTGATGCTCCATCAACCTTTTTTTTTTAGAGTGGTGATTTTCATGTATGTAATAAAACACAAACTTAGATTAAAAAAAATATATAAAAACAGTAAAAAAAACCAATAAAAATGTAAAAAAAAACAAAAATAGCTCATAAAAAGAAAAAATTTAAACAAAAATAAATTAAAAAAACAAAAATATTTGAAAATTATATCAAAGGAAATGACAAAATTTGAAGAAAAAAAACACATAATTTAAAGAAAAAAAACAAAAATTCACCAAAAAATTAAAAAAAAAAAATCAAAAACATTTTTTTTTTGAACTTATTAAAAAAAACAATATATTTAAAAATATATATATATTTAAAAAAATTTTAAAATAATTAAAATTACAAAATTAAAATTTAGGAAAAAAAATTTAAATTTAAAAATATAAATTAAAAAATAATAATAATAATAAGGAAAAAAATACAACTTTTAAAATTTACACAAAAAACAAATTAAAAAAAAACAATTAAAATTGAAAAAGAAAAAGAAAATAAAAATTTAAAAAAAAAAAAAAAAACCTATCATTAAAAAACAAAAAAAAGGAAAAAAACCACGTGCAAATAATTAAAAAACAAATATACATAAATTTAGTGTTTTTTTTTTTTTTTTTTAGTGAAACCATTTATAGATTTTAAAAATGAAAAACTAAATAAACGAAAAAAATAAGAAAAACAATTAAATTAAATTAAAATATAAAAATTTTAATAAATAAATTTTAAATTTTAAATTTAAAAAAAAAATTATTCTATAATATTAAATATAAAAAAAATTAAACAAATTGAATTTAAAATAAAAAAATTGAATTAAAAAAATAATTTTAAATTTTTTGAAATTCAATTTTTTTTTTTAAATCACATTAAAATTAAAATATTAAAAATTAAAAAAAATAAAAAAAATAAAAATAAAATCAAATAAAAAATAGATGTAAGTATATATTAAAAAAAAAAAAAAATGAATTTTACTTCAAATAAAAATATTAAATTAAAAAAAAAATTATTTTTTGAAAAAAAAAAATTATTTTTTCAAATTAAAAAAAAAAATTTAAAAAAGAAACAATTAAAAAAAAATTTTAAAAAAAAATCAATTAAAAATAATAATAATAATAAATTTAAAACAAAAAATAATAATATTAAAAAAAAAACTCAATTAAAAAAAAAAAAATTAAAAAAAAAAAACAATTAAAAAAAAAAATTTAAAAAAAAAATCAATTAAAAAAAAAAATTAAAAAAAAAACATTAAAAAAAAAAATTAAAAAAAAAAATCAATAAAAAAATCGGCTTTATGGGGGCGGCGCCGCCCGGCCGGCCACCGCCGCCCGCATAAAGCCGATTTTTTTATTGATTTTTTTAAAAAAAAAAAATTTTAATGTTTTTTTTTAATGTTTTTTTTTTAATTGATTTTTTTTTAAATTTTTTTTTTTTAATTTTTTTTTTTTTAATTTTTTTTTTAATTGAGTTTTTTTTTTAATATTATTATTTTTTGTTTTAAATTTATTATTATTATTATTATTATTAATAATTTTTATTAAATTTCGCCCATTTTTTTTTATTTAATTTCATAATTTTTCATTGTTATTAACTTTTACTTTTAGTTTTTTAATATAATTTTATAAAATTCAATAAATTTTTTATATTTTTTTTTAATTTATATATGTTTTTTAAATGTTTTACTCTTCTTTTTTTTTGTGTTAATTATGTAAATTTTTTATATTTTTTTATTTCAATTAAAATTGTGTATTTAAAATTAGATTTTTTTAAAAATGAAACTTAATTTTTTTAAATTTTTTTTTTTTTAATTTTTTTTATTTAATTTTTTTTTTTTTTTTTCAATTTTCCACTTTTAATTGATTTTTAAAGTTTTTAAAGTTTTCGTTTAACAATATATATATTTTTTTCTTTTATATTTAAAATTTATTTTTTCTTTCAAAATTTATTTGTTTATTCATTTATTTATTAAAATTTAATATTTTTGTTTTTAAATTTAATTTGTTATTTTAATATTAACCTCTTTTTTTTAATTTAATAAAATTTGATGTATATAATTTAAATTTAATTTATTTTTTATAGTTTATTTGTTTTTTTAATATATATTGTTTTAAATTTGATATTTTTATTGTATTTTATTTTTATTTTTTATTTTTAATTAATTTTTATTTTTTCCTTTTAATTTGAATAGTGTTTTTTTTTTTTTAATTTTGAATTTTTAAATTTATTAAAATTTAATATATTTCCTTAAATTTAATTATTTGTTTTAATTTTTTTTTTCTTTTTTTAAACTTAATAAGCATTTTCTTTTTCTTTTTTAAATTTAATTTCTATATTTTATTTTTTTAATTTCCTTCCTTTTTTTACTTGTTTTTTTTTTAAATTTAATATTTTTATTTTGTTTTTATTTTTATTTTTTAATTTCTATATTTTTTTAAATTTTAATCTTAATTTTTTTTGGTTTATTTTTTATTTTTTTTTCCCTTAAATTTTAGGTTTTTTTAATGATTGAATTAAAATTTTTACTTTGTTTTTATTTTTATTTTTTTTATCTTCATAATATTTTTTAAATTTAAGTTTTTAAATGTTTTTATTTTTTTAATGTTTGAGAATTGTAAAATTAAAAATATACTTTATTTTAAATGTGCGCGATACAATTTTTTTTTGTTATTCAAAGATCGAAGTGATGGAGGTGTTTTTCAACCTTTTTTCAAGAAACAATTTTGAAAGTACCATAATTTTATAAAATGTTGAATTTTCATTCTTAAAAAAAATTCAAGGCAAGTTTCGAAAGGTTGTTAATTTTTTTTTTTTTTCAACTTTTTTTTCAACAACAATTTTTTAGCATACCTTATAGGCTGTTGAATTGATTTTAAAACAAGTGTTGCCTCCTAGACATACTTTTTTTGCACGTTTGTTGAAGAGAGTTTTGGCCAGAGTTCTGCTGAGTGGTCGTGTCACTATTTCACCAGAATTGTTAACTATGAGGGGGTAGTGCATTTAGAGATGGAAATCGAAAGGAGCAATATGGTCGACAACATATCCTTATAGCGAAATGAGTGAAGATAATCATGAGTTTTTCGGTCAGCGAAACCACCAAAGAAATGGGTATGTTTAATAATAAAGATAAATGCAGAAGCACGAATACAACCGTTGGTAGAAAAGTTAACTTGCACGAGAATTCATTTGGTGATATTTTTTTCCCCAAGCGTAACTGCATGATCATTTTTGTTTTGCTGCACATTTTGAGAAGACGGATGAATAATAATTACTTTCATGAGGATATGGAAGAGGAGATCTACATGGCTAAATCCCAAAGGTCGTTGAAGGTAATAAAGAATCGTACGCGTTAAAAGCCTTTAAGGTGGGTTAAATAGTCACCAAGGATGTGGTAATCGCAAATTGACAATAATAATATATGGGGACTTTATTCTCACCGTTAAAGAAGATCATCAGGTGTATTATAAATAAAATGGCATCATGTTATTTATTTGGTCTTCAGAGGTGATATATGCTTTATTGGAAATGACAAGGAAATTTACGGTGATTCGGCACTCATTGCTTCAAACGATGAAGGTTCTTGGAAAGCTTGGAAACAATACTTCAGGTATGAAATGAAACAAGATGAAAAGATGAAGCTCTATTAAACTCAGGCGTATACGAGACAATATTGTAGAGGTTCACGAGGCTAGCAAACGGTAATGTCTTTTCATTCTTTTATCGTGTGGAAAGTTATTCAGAAAATGTCCTTATTATTGCCAAGAAGTGAAGAAGATATGCTCATACCCATATGAAAGCGTTAGTAAGTAATCAAGGTATGAAATGGTTTTTACACTAGATATTGCGGCGATGAGTATTGAGGAGTTTATGGTCAAAACTAAGGAAGGAGAATTGGGAAAGAAACGCAGGTTCTCAGACATATTTGTATGGCACTCACGATGCGCATGTGCTGCTGCCGGAAGACCAGGATTGACGATTATGGAAATTTGTGGCTTTTTCGATGCGTAATTTAGCTGGGAGGTCCCACAAACCAAAATTTAGAAGTGTATGTCCCATTTGAGGTGTAGTTACTTGATGAGTAAAATACAGCTAGTGGCTCTTTCAACTAGGTATGAAGAACAGCAAACCTTCACTCATGCAATAAAGGAAGCAAATTAATACACATATTGTGTTCAAGTAGAAGCCAGTGGGCTATATTACATGATATATTGTGATAGGAAAAGTAATTCTTTTGCTTAAGAACCATGTTTATCATTCAAAGACAAATCATTGACGTTAGTATCATCAGAGATGTTGATGACAAAGGTGTTGTTGGTAAAGGTGGACTCTTTTCGAAGAATGTTGCAACAGTATTGAAAATTTTTGTGAGTACCAAGAGCCATGTAGAGAAACAATGGTGTTTCATGGTTGGACCACTAAATCAAGATCCTAGTGCACTACTGCTTGTTGTTGTTAAACAACATAATGCTGGTGGTGTTATATTCTTCAGCATGTTGTAAGATAATATGCCCTCTTGTCATGGGTTTAGGTATGTAGCTCTTCATATCGGGTCTGTAGGCTTTAGAATTTTTTTTGGACCTATGAATATGTGGTGATATGTTTGGTTTTGTGTACGGCTTGCTACGGTTTTGGGCATTTACGGTTTTCTTCCATGATATTTTTGCAGATCCGGGATTAAGGGAAATACTAAAATTTAACCGTTTAGTGATTGTTTATAAATTTTGGACATGTATTCATATGTACAGAATACTTGAAAGTACATGAAAAATCAAGTTGACAGTCCGTTTGGGATCCAGAAATATATATGCATATATGTTTTACGTTTGTTTTTTATTATTTTCGCTCATGGCAGTTCGTTTGTAGGTATATTTTTGTATTGTTAAAACTTTGTAAGTTAGACTTCATATCAAGTGAGATTCTAATTAATGGTTCAACACTATAACACAACAAAAGGTGCATAGTTTAAATATTTTATGTTTAAAATTTTTTACCGTGAATTCCATATCTAATTTTGTATTTATTTTTCATTGTTTAAACTTTCTCTTGTTAATTTTTTACATAAAGGGAATCAAAACTTAAATTTTAGATGTTTAGATTATGTGTAGACTATACAATTAAAATTGATATGAAATACCTTCAAGAAAAACTTTATAACATCAATTAGAAATATACCTGAAAATAACGAATGTTGAACAATTAAACTATTTAAGGACAACTTCTCAAGGAATTGATTATATCAACTTTCATATGGGAAATGGTTTGTCGTAATTTAAAAATTATGAGAGTAATATTTATCAAAATTAGTAAAATTTATACAAGTAATCATTGTCATCACTTGAAATTTTCGCCATTTAGGTTTCATGGTGGAAAACATTATGAGCATATCATTTAAAATAATGGCCCCAAGCGTTTTGTCATGCATCCATTGCCCCATCCATTTTTGTTTTTTCATTCCCATGTCTACACGTATATGCATATCGCATATGATATCTCCACAATGACATGATGACATAGCAAATTTCAATAATAATAAGGTTCATTCATGGTTAGAACTTCCCATGCAGATGACTGACGAAACAGAGAGAGTAATTCACATTAGGTCATGTAAAAATTTTCCTGTATCATTTAACAAGTTGAGAGGGTGCGTTAAAGGTGAGATTTAGTGATACCGAATTAGTAGTAGCGTATGAACCTCATCACAAGACATGGTAATGTTTTGTATCAAAGAAGGGGAAAAATAAAACATTTAAGCTAAGCTAGAATTGTTGTACAAGTAAATATGCTAAGATGTGCATGTTTGGGAAAGGTGATGAATCATATGGATGTTGGCTAGAGTGGAGAAGATAGTTAAAGTGGCAGTTTACGTGATTGAAGAGAACATGCACACATTTAAATGATTAAACAAATGAAATGAAGAAACGAGTGATGATGATATGGCTATGAAACAAATGAGATATTAATGGAATGACCATACACGACATATTGATCAAGGTATTTAATCAAATTTAAGTACTGATGGCGTTTTGATTAAGAGAGGCGAATAAAGGTGCCCTTTCACATGCCTCATTACAATATGCTCTCACATACACACAACACGCCAATGTGGTGAGGGAGCAGCACTGGAGCAAGAACCAACAAGAAGAAACAAATACAAGAGAAAGGAAAACCCACATAGTGTAGCAGCCATATTCCACATGCTAAGAGCAGGTTTTTAAGAATTTATATTTAGACATGGTAGTCTAATTGGAGGGTCGACATTTTGCCCACTAATGTTTCTAATGAAAGAACCGTTGTAAGTTTAACCATACGTTAATGGATCCATTAACTCTTGTTTTGGTGTATATTTAAATATGGGGGACATATCAAAAGCCAAACCCCTTTGTATTTTTTTTTTTTTGAGACACCGAACAAAGATACTATCCTTATACCTCCAATTATCACAAAGTTTACAAGAAAAACACATGAATTTTGACTATACTGAAGATATACGTACGAGATATACCACTTGAAACCTGGTATCTACACCATTTAATAGTATTAACTAATAATACATTTTATACTGTTATAAAAATCGTGTACATTTAGAAATCATTTATTTTAAATATTTAATCGTTAGCGTGAAAGTTTACACCTGGTGATGTTAAAATGTGGACAATGCACAATTAGATTAATAAAGAGGTAACAGGAGGAAGACATACCTTGTGTCAATATGATGAATTATTACTTGTATTTTCTCATGGTTATGCTTAGCTTCATAGCACCACAAAGTTTCATCATCACATACGCTATAGTCATCCACAGTATAAATAGGTTTATATATTATTCTATTCATTAATTTATCTACAATGAACATGAATATGTTGTACTATGTTTATTATTCTCCACCATGATGTTCAACGTGATGTTATGGTTGATTTGTAGATCTTTTGTGATCTTATTCAAAACTATTAATGATGGTCATGGCGAGTCTATCAACAACAAGTATGGTTTAAGTAGAATGGTGCTTTTGTTATTAAGCAGTTACGTAATTGTGTTTCGTCTTGCAGCAAGAAACCTTGCACCAAAATATAAATATGAAAGAGATTAACGCTTTAGAAATCAGCCACTCTTGAGGAAACTCTTTAAAATTACATAATGAACAATTTGGACGATAATGAAAAAACCATTTTCTATATATAGACTACCAATACAATATAATCGCACACTAAAATACTTCAACAATGCATAAGCAACAACAATATTAGTACCTACATAGAACAGCCAAGTCAATATGGGGACTACAAGGGTACAAAATAATAATAGTAGGCTACACTAACAAAAATATGATCATACTACTAATATAGGGACCTAACATCTCTCCTTAAAAAGTGTTTTTCTCACTTATGTTTCGAGTTCTTGTTAGAAATTATCATCCTCCCATGTGGAACTGTGATAAGTTCTAATTTCAAGGAGATACTTAAAATTGATCGATTTATGACAGCTGCTATTATTTGATCATTTATCTAATATGATTTTCCTCATCAAGTTTTGGCAATATTTAATCCAAAGTGTTTCTAATTTATAACCTTCTTTAAGCATGAAACCCGAAAAATGGGTGTATTCTTGTGGAAGATGCGGTGAAGCTCCAATTTGTATGCTATAGTACCAATATTTCGCAACACCTTTGTTGACCATAGTACTTTTGCTAATAATTTATTATCCTTCTTAGTTTGCTTAAGATGGGGAATTTGTTTTTATGGTTGTAGCCATAAAATATGAACTTCCACAGCATCAAAAATTTTCCGCCTTCGTGATGTTGTTCTTCCTATTGTTTCATTCGACGGTGCCAAATTTAGTTCTTTAGAAAGTTGGAGAATTTGTTTTTTATTCTCTTGCAGATTTCAACGTTGAACTCATAATTTTCTCTTCTAAGTAAATTGACACAAAGGACGATATCCAGCGCTATACGTACATCACTATCTAGCCATGGCTAAAGCAATATACCACCATTTAAAATGTAAATAAAGATAAAACTAACGAATCAATTTAATGATTAATGACATAAATCAATGAATACATTCCAACATTTGTTCACTATTCCGCTCTTCCACCTGGGATTAGAGGATGATATTGACCATGAGCTATTTGAGTACCTAAAAAGAAAATAATTCCATCCAAAATTTCCCCCGCCGAAAATGATCTTTATCGCCATTAACAATATTTGGTTTATATGTATCTTTGAATGTTTCATTAAATGGCAACTAATTTAATGGTTTGTGACACGTAACATATGCAGTATACTTGGTAAGTTCATCAACTACCACCTTATGACGACACCTTCTTTTCCTACTTAGTAAACCTATGACAAAATCCATTGAAACCTCCTCCCAATGTTTATTTGGGAATGATAAAGGTTGTAGCAATCAGGTCTTAATTTTCAAATTTTCATTTTACAGAAAACCAAAAATCCTACCACAAAATTTTGAATATTAGATTCTATGCTATCCAAAAACGCCTACCATGTTAATTTTTAAAATCCCAAGTGTCCCTAATAGTGGGGCATCCAAAGACCTTTTGTTTTAGTTAAATTTTACAAAGATATATAGATTCGAACCATAATAGAACTGTCCTGAACTAAAATAGACGTACTAGGATGGTTGTTGCAAATTTTGGAATGATGCGTCCATACTTCTCCGCCTATTCTTCCATTCCTCTCACTTCGATTATCCAACGTAGTTGGATATTAGAAATGGTACAACGTTTTCCCACATCCTCATCCTTCGAGAGGCATATACAACAAATATTTAGTTTTTTAATACATTTCAAAGTCATAACCTGAACATCTTTTGTACCCATATTTTGTCATTTTCTAATAGTAATATTGTTCAGAAAAGTATTTAAGACTATCATGACTAATTTTTACATTGAAGTGTTTCGCTAATAGGTATGTTGCTATTTCTTTAGCGTATGTCGTATTTCAACATTTCTTCCACAACAGCTTTATTTAAATACTTTCTTTTGATTAGAAAGATCTTCTAAAGAAAATTCTTTTCATTAAAAAGCACCATTCCATTTTCACCATATCTCCACAATGTTTCGAAGTTTATGAAGCAGACTTGTTGCATAATGGTTTGGTGATTTTCAAAGGCCTTAGTTGTTTGACCCATGGTACGAATATTTTCACCAATACGTTGTTGATAAAGCTTTAGTTTCACACCTAAATAAACTTTTTGCGACATGCCTTGTTAACCTTGAGAAATCCTTGCAACTTTATGGTTGTGTATCTCTTCTATCTTTAATGGACTTAATTTGTTAAATTACCTTAACACCTTCAAGATAATACATCTACATATTCGCACTATTGTACTTAAAGAAACATTTCGAGGTTTTTTAATATAATTGTTTCTTCCTCGTGATATTTTTGAGCGCACTTCGTCAACATGTTAAATATGATACTTCCATGTATTCTCATTGTATAGTATATCATAAAAAATACTTACACAAATTCTTCAAGGAAGGTATTGAAAATGAATTATCAACCTCAAAATGTAGAAAGTACATTTTGGCGAAAAAATGTATGACCTAAAATTGCGCGACCTCATGAGTTTGAATTGCGCTTGTTGTTTTTAATGATTTCAATTTGATGATATCCTGTAGAGATCCAATTGCGGAAATAAATTTCCATGTAATTTGTCCACACCCACAAATCAAAAGAATAATTATTTTAATAATACGGTTTCATAATCTTAATAATATGCACTACAATCCAACTTTTCAAAATTAACACACTGTATATACATTGCACTATGGATCATACCATTTAATTTTCGTAATCATACGTCTAATTTTCACTTTTGGACATATGATATATGCTCTAATTTTTGATAAATACTTCGAACTTCACTTCATATGCATAATTGTCAATGACATGGGAGTCTCTTGAGTTTCTTTGCCCAATAATGACTAAGATCATAGTTATATGATTTAATGTATCATATATGAACAGTAAAGATGTTTCTGCTTTTCTTTATCGCATTTTTCATGACGATGAGCTTATTATCTTTTCCATTCTTCTTTGATGACTTCAATTCAACTTCTTCCTTTTGAAAAATCTTTAAAAGTTCTTTGAAAATTAAAAGTTACTTCATCCCAATATTGTAACTATTGTATCAGCATACAACATTAAAAGCACCGTCAATAAAATCATTAATTAATTCACGTATATTCCTCATTAAGTTAGCTTGATACACTTTAAAATTGTTGTTCCTCCATTTTCATCACTTAACACTACTAAGTATGGTAGCATCTTTAATTTTCGTTACCTTTTATGCGAATAAAATTATGGTAATATTCAACTGAATAAGCACTATCTTTTTTTCTACATGTCCTTCTGATTGTTTAATATGGGTAATTCCTACCAATGCATTTACGATAGTTGATCTATTTCTTCTTCTAGGCTGGTTCTCGTATAACCTTCTTTAAAGCTCGTTCTTTTTTCTTCCTCCTTCTTCAATTCAGAAAGAACTTTCATCATATCTTTATATTTACCAATTGTGTTTTTGTTTTTTTTCTTCCAATTATGTTGTTTCTTAACTTTTTTAGCAGGAAGTTTTATAGCGCAACATCGTCTTTAATAGTAACACAATGGTAGCCTTTTTCATTTTTCTCGCTAAACCCCAAATTTCTTCTCCAATGTATCAAGCTCCCAAAGGTGTGAACCTTGTAAAGCGATGTTATCCTTTATAGTCCCATGAAGATATCAACTGCATGTTCTAGAATATTATTTACCTCAGGTCTAATTTTGGAAGTCCTTTGTTCATCATTTAACCTTTCATTTGAGATTTATTAGCCATGAAGAAGTTGTTTATTCTATATCTTCACTTGACATCATTTCTTTCAATAAAATTGACCAAGTGACTAGTGTTTGTTTAAAAACTGACCGATACCATAAAAACTTATTTTGTCTTAAATACAGTTGTACCATATCAGGTAAGCTGAATAATATGGAGTCAGTATCGCTTCCATTTGTAGTATCCAATATTTATCCTTGCCATCAAACTTTATACATTCATATTTGGAATATGGTGTTCTAACCAATATTAGATTCAATGAAATCATAATGAATTATTTCTTTTACTTCATCACATTTCTCTATCTACTTTTCTGCCATTGTAGTTTTTTTTCAGAATAACTTTTCCTAACCTTCTCAGATTTTCAATATTCCATGTTGCCTTCTATACTATTTTAAAGGTCTCATCTTAGTCTATGTCTTTTCAACCATAACATCTTAGCTTCCATGCTCAAACCATCTGATCGTGAAGCCTACTTGCCTTTCAAACCATCCATGATAGCTTCCATGTTTCTCTATACATCCATCTTAGCTTCCACGCCATCCATATTAGCTTTCTTTCACAATGTCATCCATCTTAGTTTGCGGTGTGATATTAGAACCATCCATATTAGCTTCCACGCATTTCTTTAAACCATCCATAATAGCTTCCACAGTTTCTTTCTTCAAACCATCTATTTCATTTTTTCACATTACATAGTACCCTGTTGTGACTTGTTCTTTGTAATTTTGATAGCATGTTGCACTTTCCCTTCTCATGATTCAGTAGAATTATGAGGATTAATGCATGTTGAATTATTTTTAGCTTAGAGCTCAATATGAATATATAAAGTCGAATACACGCCCTTAAATCTTTCCAAATCACATTTTCCAAACACTTATGCAATTTATATTAATTTTTTTTGGGAGGAGTTTATATTGAATCATGTATCTCTCCATGATTTTTGATCCCAAATATTTTTATCTTAGGTGATTTATTAGTTCTCCTAATCTTTATTTGGTCATTAACTGCCTGGACTCGACGGTTTCCAAGTAAAGTTATGCTCAATTCCCGCATAATGACCTAATTATGGACTGGTTCGGGTAGAAACTGTATTTATCTAATGCGGTCATTGTTTCCTCTCGTACTTAAAATTGATATAGAAGAAACTAAAGGTGTTTACGTCAATTAACATTGTTGTAACTTAACTTTCATGTTCGACAGTTATGACAATTTTTCTCAATAATACTTATTTTAGATGAAATTAGAGTTCTTTAAAACTTAACCTACAGATCATATTCGCAATATTACAATTCAAGATCTGAAATTTAAAGATATTCTGCAGATGCTTTTTTCTCGATGCGTTAGCATCTAAAATCTTTAGAAAATTTAGCCAAATCATTTATGACTTGTTTGAATCATTTAAACTTAGAACTAAAGGTTTGATACCAAATGTTATGAACCAGTTCCTAAAAATAGAATAAAGAGACAAACGCCTTTAGAACGTATAATTTTGTAAAACTTCCTTACATTACATAAATGAAAATTTTTACGATACAAATAAAAACCTCCTTTCTATATATAGAGTCTATAATAAAATAACTTATGACCTAACAATAATAATGTATGTCAACAATAACAATAGAGGTTGTTTATAAATAATAAAAATATTTGACTACATGGCAATAAACAATAATAATGTAAATAATAATTAACAATAATAAGGACTACATTAGTAATATAGGGATCAACACTGTCCTTTATTGGTCTAAATTATTATCGCTGGTTAGATGCTATTATTTCCTTGTTATGATAATCACCATTATTAGTGACCACTCGACTTAAATTGCCTTGAAGTTTTAGAACGAAATAGTGGGAGGTCGCCTTATATTCATTTTAACATAGTTCAATAATTTAGGTCACTTGCCTCGCTCTCCAATCATATTTGGAATGTATCAATTAAAAGAGTTGGGATTGGTTATGATGTGGTGTAGAGGAACGGCGGTTCTTTTCTTGTGATCATTGAAATTATTTGATCCATGATGACATGTGAGTGGGGAGGACCTCCATTTGCATTTTGGACTCATAATGTTGAAGAGTTAGGTCGAACAGACACGGGTAAATTTATTGAATTTATGAAGAACTAAATGGGGTGTATTTAAATCCATATGGACAAAGATGATGTATTTTAAAGTGGTATCCAACAGATGATATGTACAGAAAATCTCATTCAACTGGGGAGTGTGTGAGAAGTTGTATTAGAAGGGTTATGATGGTAATGAAATTGTTCCACAACTATCGAGAGATTTCGCACTTAATGGACTCTATCTACGTAAATTACTTGAAGCATATTATCATATTGAGTGAATGAATCGAACCTCAACCACGACATTTAGATGATTGATGATAATATGAGTCATTTTCAAAATCCCGTTATGGATCGCATCTTTGTAGAACCATATTCCCAAGTCCAAAAGGTGTTGATGGGATAAGATACACGTTGCAAGGATGCTTAATTTAGGAATCATGAGGCGCAAGAGCATGAAGGATGATAATTATGAAACTGTTGTGGAAAATACAGCAGCCATATGTTGACATGGTGCAATATAGTTATCGAACTTTAATGGTATAACTTTTATGCAACAGCATTGATGAAATTATATCACCAAAATAAACCTTCACGAGCTAAATGAAATGGTAATATTAGAATTTATTTCTTCAATATTCAAAGAAAAAGAGAAGTATAACCTCATTCACAATGGATCATGATTACAAGTTAATTAAAAAAGTAACAAATCTCATTATCTCCAAGAAGAGCAAAGAGGGTGGTGACATTAAGAATGATACGTAGACATATATGTAATAAATAGGTATATAAATATCTAAACTAACTAAAGAAGTTACGTATATTAGAATATCCCACTTTATGAACAACAACAGTTGGTAACAGAAACAATGAAACACCACAGCACCATATAAAGCTTAGCCAACAAATACGGTAAATAGGCTAATAAACTATGACACAAGCAAGATTATCAATCAAGGAAGAAAATTTAATGTTCATTATTTTTATTAAGACATAAAACCAAATATTAAAAGGACCTAAAAGAGGCAGTGAAACTTGATCATGGAAGCGTCTTGAGTGTATTATGACTACACAATGGTCATGCAACATACAATGACAAGTTCTCATATTCAAAGTCAAACATTAGAATCAATTGGTAGTGGTTGATACAAAAATGCCATTTAATAATCTTCGTTAAACTAGATTACAGTTATGATATTTAGCAAGATGCTTCATTTACAAGCATTTATCTGTTAATCAGAAATTAGTATAAAACACCAGGCAACAAAGAATGATGAGAAACATTAAGCAAAATTGACTAAAAAATTTAAACTATTTAGAGAAGGTAAGAGATGTGATAGAGAAGAGAATAAAGGATAAGAAAAATTGATTTAAAAATAAATTTTAAACTAATATTTAAATAGATGGATATCATACAACTTTTTAATATTATGAATCATCATATTTATAATACAGAACTTATAGTATTGATGAGTCAATCAATTGATGTCAATATTATTGATAGATCAAAGGACATTTTATAACATCGTTGGAAACTTCGAACCAACAAAAGTTAGCGAAAAATATTATGCACTACAATAAATATGGCGATGTGGAATTATTAATATGTTAATTTGGTCAATTATAATCAACATTTTCCGCATTTTTAAAATAAGTACCTGAATAAATACTAAAGATATCAAAAGCCAGAAGAATGATTGTTAAAGATGAGAAAAAGCATATATGTGAGACGGTATAAAAATTTCAATCAATTGAGAGAATATCTGTTGATCAAAGGCGCATTTATTCACTTCATCACAACTTGCTAAATTTTTAATGACTCCTTTTTTCATGTTTCTATTTCCCATCATAAATTAATAGATGTTGAAGATGCAAGAAGATCCAAAATTTTTCATTACAATACAAATCATAAATGATTATATCATATCGTAAATTAATGATTTAACTTGACATGTATGGGCGTTTACAGCGCAATATAGATTATATTAAATGTATCAAATGATCCTTATATCTTCAGACTTTTATTATCAAAATTGTAAAAATAAAATTGATAACTCATGAATAAACCTATTTAATAGAAAATTTTCAAGCTCTAATCAAATGCACAATCAACGACGATATATGCAATATTCAACGTATTTTTCGAGACAGTGTAGGAATTAATAAATAAGCATACATATTTTTCAATTATGTAATTAATGAGGCAACTAAATAAAACCCATTAAGACATTCATCAATGGATGATATAATATTAAATATGCAAATACAGATGTTCGGCACTTATATATTGAAAATCCGTTAAATACATTAGAGTAATAGCACAATGGTATGCGTTTTCATTAGAATAAACTATTCTTGTAATTTAGAATAAGCTGTATCTTATTAACAATTAGATCAAGGAAAATAAATGGTTAAATGTTGAAAAATTCCTAAGATTAACAACCCCAACTGCAACTGTATCTTAACTAAAATTAGCGTGGTTTAGTTAAGAGACTTAGCATAAGTCTTCAGGTATTGCGGTTATATTTATACATGCATTTTGACTTAAATGATTGTAATGGAAACAAACCTGTACAACACATGTCCTGAGGTGCTACAACGAATATTCTACCGCAACTACTATACTAAATATGTATCCTAAAAGTTGTATATAATTAATGTTATTTCAGGAGTTTCTCGTGTTATGAAAAATTATTAAGAAACAACTAACAACACTTTGTAATTATGTTTACCAAATACCATAATCATAAATTCATATACATAATAATGAAAATATTGAAATATTTTTCAGCCAACTTTATCCAAAAAAGACCTAGAACACTATTAATCACAATTATGTTTCAATAAAAGTTATGAACTTTGTAATAAAATCGTTTAGCTTTAGCACATGCATCCTCTAATTGTGTCGTCATTTCAGTTCAAAGTCATTGCTTGTTATTATAAATTTAACATTATTATTTGTATGCAGTGTCAACAGTTATACGACCTTCAGACTCATATATACCAAGAGGTCTTGCTATTTGTACCATCCAATAATTGTCATGAAAGAATTTCAATGATAAGAGAAGTGAGGTTGCTAACATTGCATTTGAGCATCTAGTCCTGTGGTTTTGCTTCTTCAAGGCGCTGTCCAGAGTTTTCATTATAATTTTTTTTAAAGTAGTTTTAAACAACTTATCAATGCGATCCAAAATATTTTTTGAACAAAGATAAACATTTGTTTGTTTTACTTATGATGGAGATATGGTCCGAAAACATTTAGGTTGCACCCAAAATTTCTTCAAATGAAAACAGTAAATTACAATAATATTTTCCTGCATTGGATTGAATTGCAAAAATTGAACAAAATGAAGGTATCTTTAGGTTTCAAGTGTATTATTTTCATATGCATTAAAATGGTGACATTAATATGGCATCTTTTAGCAAGTTTCACTTAATAAAGTCTATAATCAATTCATCTTATAGAAAATTAAATATGTTAACTTAAGAACTAAAATGTCTAACTGTGGCTAAAACAATAACAGAAGACTGATAAACACAATTTGTAATTTAAAGAGCGAATCATATTTAGATAAGAAGTTTCTGAAGTGTCGTTTCATCAACAAGTTTCAAAAATTAAGTTTCTAAAGGTATTAATTCGTATAATTTTTTATTTCAAGAACGCTTGAAATGATTCAAATGTCATTGTGAATATATATATCAATAATTGGTTCCAGAAATTCCTACTAAAACAAAAAATTCTAACACCTATTGAAGTTCGGGGAAATTCTACTATGACGTATGAAGTTAGTAAGAAAACAACATGATATATCACTGTAAATTAGAGAAAATTTTTTCGCTTTCCATAAGAGAAACCAAAAATAAACGATAGTGTTTAATACAATATGATGTTTTATACATGGATGGTTTTGTATGACATAATAATGAACATACAAGCAACAATATACATGAAAGTCATTAGAAAGCCTGTTAGTCGGCTGAAGTGAAACCATGAACCCACGAGCAGAAAAAGGAATGTAAACTATGATTTTATATGACTTGAACCTAAACGATCAACCATATTCAAAATATCAATATGAAAATCTTTATGGTAAAGGATCTTGCAGCACTTGATACTAATATATGACAAATTGATCCATATAATGCACACAAATTAAAAGGTGGTTATTATCATGCATATTTATAATTAGTCCAATCAATTTTTTAAAATTTATTATAATTGCCGCATAACAACCTTTTCATTTAGAAATTTCCCCTGCACATGAATCGATAAAATTTGTGTTATAC
Organism: Pinus albicaulis; assembly: GCA_034641835.2. Taxonomy (NCBI): domain Eukaryota; kingdom Viridiplantae; phylum Streptophyta; class Pinopsida; order Pinales; family Pinaceae; genus Pinus; species Pinus albicaulis. Next base: position 968,214,576 of record CM076571.1, on the reverse strand, counting down.
AAAGAACAATTTTTTGAAATAATTAATAAATCTCAAATAAAAGTGTCATAATGTAGGATACGCTTGAGGACTTGAAAGATTATATCAAGTTAATTGATATTCTAGATGGTTAATAGCAATTGATTCTTCTATAGGGAATTAAGGTTGATAACATCCAATATGAGCCTTTGGGATTAATTCATTAAACTTATCCACAGTATAGCAGTGTTGAAAATGGCATCGTATGAAGCTTAACGTTAAGGTTCAGTGCAAATATGAAGTGAAGCGTTCCTAGCATCCGCAACCTTAAGTAGACAACTACAAAAACTTCAGAAAAAAGAGAAAGTGTGTTTTAGAATAGAGGAGAAACAATGGCAAGTCATATAATGTTGTTGAGAAGAAATTGATTCCATATGCTATCGTGAATAGGAGGAACAAAGGAACAAGAACATTATAATAAGAGTGATATGCACCAAGAACTAACTTGAGAGAAAGAATAAACAATTTAAAATAATTTAGAAACTATTGAGGGAATTACTACTCCTCAAACCCCATTATTATAGAAGGATATTTTAACAATAAAAGTGGGAATAGTATTTACTAACTTGCAGGTAACTATAATTTTATTCATTAAAGATAAATCATGAATTGAATTAAAACTTATATCCAAGATCACTTAGCGTTTAGAAGATGACAAATATGAAACTATAAATTGCCCGTAATAGATATAATATGAAGATAAATTAGGGAATATATATTTAATAAATTAATCATTCAATTGAAAGCGTTATTGTACTAGAGTCCAATGTTACAATTAGAAGAAGATTTAATTTCAAGAATGCTTGAAATTTTTAGGAAGGAAAGGAATGAATGAAATATTATCATCATAAGAAACCATTTTAAGATAATTATTTTATCATATGAACAATATTTTAATAAAGAAATGAAGTGGTATCATTTGTTCACCGACAATTAAACATCGAAAGCATCTATTTATCCAGATATCCATGTAGTCATACATTTGTTCCAAGGGTATTTGGAGACCTCAAACGTTCTCCACCTGTTCTAGACTGCGATCATGTTATTTGAATTGATTCTATATCCTTTTTTCTGGCCAAACGACATACCTAGAGATATCCCATTTACAAAAGAGTTAAAATTCGAACGTATGGTGGAAGAAATGTTAAAGGCGTATGTACAATTCAACCTGAAATGTTATTTCTTCTATAGTAGTATTGGTGTACGTACGACTATGGGGCATGTTTGTTAATTATAGAGAGTTTGTCAGATTCATCATTAAAGATAAATTTGTATTCGCGTTGCTTTATGAATTATACAACTATATGATATTTACTTCACCAAGGATCATTGTTTTGTTATATCAACAACAAGAAATTAAATAGAGAAGATATTCCAAAAAACAACATTCGTTCCGCGAAGTCTATTATGAATTCTCAATACGCTAGACTTAATACTTAATGCACTTACTATTTCAAGGTTTGATGAATTCCATCAAAACATATTTGAAAAAATTCTGTTAGTATTTTTTTATGATATAACAATTTGCCAGTCAAATTCGAAAGACTATGTTCAATAGGTTGAATAAAAGTGCTTAAAAACTATTGGAGGAGAAACAATTGCATGAAAAACCCTAAATGATAAGCTTTTGGGTGAAGGTACAGAATATTTGGGTCATATTTATCTAATGAGGGTGTTACAGTAGAACCTAAATCAAAATTAAATCATCAAAGAATGGAAAAATCCTACAAACTGCAGAAGGCGATATATTTACGATTTTCATGTTGACGCGGTATTATCGTAATTTTACATACTATGGAAAAGTATGAGCACTTAAATAAATATTTACTAAAGAAAGATGCATTTTTTGACTCCAGTCCTTCTATGCCTTTGGAACATCTTAAAGAGCAAATGTTGTTCGCCTCCTGAAGCAAATATACTTCAAAAACTCATTGTGGTTTAATGGTAAAAATGGAATTGGTGTTGTTTAACGGCATGATGACCACTTTTTTAAGTCGTTTAACTTAAGGGTGTATTTACATGCACTTATGATAAGAATGTTGAAATACCACATTCCACAGAAGCAATGGCACTACTCAATGAGAATATACTTAGTAAAACAAATCATGATAGTTCTAAAGAAATTAGAACAATATTAACTTGTGGTGATAATAAACGGGTTGGCAAAATGACGTTCAGTCATGAACGAAATCAACTATAAAATAATAAAATAACAGCAAAGATGCACCTTATGAGGACGTTTACAAAGGATCTTATCTGAATTGTAAAGAATTTTAATACATATTTTAATACATATTAGACTATTGGTGGAAGCTACTTGGGTGGCGAACGCTATTTACTAGATCAACGGATTCGGTACATTTATTATTCAACTTGATCAGATAATGAACAAGTAATAGCAATAATGATGAAGATATGTAAACTTATTCAAAACAGTGGTAATACCTAATCTATCTATCATCATATTTATCTAAAAAAATGATTCATTATAGCATATCATTTATATCTATTAACAATTTCAACTCAAACAAAAGATTTTTTTGAATTGGTATACGATCCTTTAGGACAACACCAAGATTTTAAAAATCCTGACATGGTGGTTTAGAAGGATTTTTTTTTGGATATTTTAAACTGTTATTCAAAATTCTAAAGGAAGAATGTTTGTTTACAAAAAATAAATTTGAGAAAATTAAAATTCTTAGGTCTCAGCATAAATTAAATCTATTCCAAGTCACATTGGGAGAAGGCATTAGCGTATTTATCGTTTTATCCATGTCCAAAGGAGACATGTCATTTGCAGTAGTTGATAGACTGGCTAAGTATGTACATTTTCTTAAAATACTATCTTATCTCTTTCAAAGATAATATATTGCCACATTTATGAAACAATCTAAAATCTACATAAACCTAATGACGTTATCAGATGAAAGAGATCTCACTTTCACTAGAAATTTTTCACAAAATTTTTTTTCTTCATACTTAATTCACTATAATTCATTTTATCATCCTAATATGGTGCGAAAATCGATATGAACAAATTTTTAGCGATATCTTTAGATTTGTATCTAATAAACAAACAAAATGGGCTATGAAGTGGCATAATGGTGGTGTACAATGCCTTCATACCATTTAAAATTTGTACCATTTAGTGGAACTTACGTATATCATTCATCATCCATCACATCGCCTTTAAGAGAAAGTAACTTTAAGGTTCTAAGTAGTGGAATATCATACCTAGCATCAAACAAAGGTTTTCAAATCTTAGCGATAATTCATTTAGCTAAAATCAATGTAGCAATGAATATCAACATCGCAATGAAAGGTTTTACGATGGCACCTGGTATTTTTACGGTTGCTACCATACAAATACCACCAAGTAAGTTAAGAAGGATATAAAATTATAACCAAGTATTAGCCACGTTTAAGGTGTCATAAAATATTGTACCATGGAATAAATTGAGTTGTTGTATTCTAGGCTAATTTAAGCTTTCATGTTTTACTAAAATAATATAAATAGTAAGTTTGTACCAAATAATATGAATTTCGACATGGCAGAAAATTATCTGGTTTCAAATTGTAGTAACCACGAGATTCAAACCCATATTTGTAATATGCTAAGAAAATACTTGAATTTAATGGTTAAATCATGTAAACCAATTATGATCACACAATTACATGAACAAGAAAGAGAAGCGATTTTAACGACAACACAGATAGTATTTGGGGGAAAGCTCAGTTTAAAAAATTCTCTATTTAATTGCACAACAAAGAGGCATGAAAGAACATAACGCTTTCCTAGATTGAGATCTTTCTCCACTATCTCTCGTTGTTCTACACTATCAAATCAGCACAAGATTTCTTCGACATACCTTCACAAGCCCATGCACAACTATAGCCTCGTTTTCTTGGTTCTACCAACTTGTGCTCACCAAGACAATGATTAAACTTTACTCATTTCTTTTAAAGTTTATTCTTTTCTAATTAAGTGAATGACTCCTATTTTAGTCTTCTTCCGACTACGTACACCACCTCTACAATTTGGGATGATTACAAGGACTGACAGTACACTTGTTTAACTCTAATATCTACTAGGTCTCTCGCAATTAACATGTAACAATTATTTCTGGTGAGCATAGTTTCATTACTGACGTATATGAATTAAAAGAAATTGAATTATTGACCCGTTACTGCCTATTTATTAAGACATTGAATTCTGCCACGCATACCATGACTCGTTAGCAGGTGATGGTCTCTTTACAAATAACGAGAACGATAGAATGTATCTTTTCACAAACCCCACCGGACCTCGCCATTTTCCAGCACACTTGGGACTACTTTTTCAATATCGCCCACCCCACCCAGAGGTGGCTGCCATATGTACCTCTCTACCCTGACGAATTCTCATCGTATGTTCACATGAGTGGATGTTCCCACTGTGGTTTCCTCCTGCTTCTCCACCGTGGTTGCTCCATAAATTTTTAGTTTTTATATGTATGTTGAGAGGCATCACACCATCAAACACCTCAAGTTCTTTGAACCTTGTTTCTCGCCTTCAAATTATTTAGAAGGTATCCGTAATTTCAAGTATGTAGGTTTGAATCGTATTTAATCGACGAGCCACCCGTTTCTATGGCTATGTGTCTATGAAAAATTTCTTTGTACCACACTTATGTACTCGAACTTAGATCTATCATGCATAATTATCTTCTACAATCAAAATTTTCGAAAATATTTATTTTAACTTAGTTATCTCTCATCCGAACTTCCATTCAACCATTATTTTTTTGAATGGGGTATTACTTGTTCTTCAAAGAAATCCAGATATGCTATTTTTTTGAAATTTTGTACCAATTACATATTTCATAAAATTTCGCCTGGTAAATTTCTCGTCTGACACAATGAAAATTCAATGAGATTCAACTGATATTTGTAATATGATAAAACAAAATACTGGATCTACCACAAATTATGGAAACCAATTATGACTGTTAAACGTGATGAATAAGAAAGAAAAGAATTTCATCGCATAAATGGATAGTCTGTAAATCCTCGCTTAAACTCGCTATCAGATATTGTATTGTCATAGTTCAATATAATGTTTATTCAAATCGAGATTCTCTTCTAGATTCTCTCTACCAATAACCAATACCAACTCGTGTATGTTTTCTCAGTACACCTTTTCTTCTCATGTAAGCTCCACACATAAATTTTATGTTTTGTCGTTGTCTCACCAACTCATGCTCACCAAAATAATGACTAGCAAATTGCTTTCATTCCTCCTCTTTTAAAGGAAATTTTCAATTAATTGAATGATTTATTTAGGCCTTCTTCTGAATACGCACCACCAGAAACCTTGATGATTATATAACCGATAGTACACTTTAACTCAATCAATTGCCTTGTTAAAATAATTTGTAAGAATTGTTTATTCATCATAATTTCTAAATTTTTTCATCAATTCCATACTAATTTAATAATGCACCATGTATATCATATGCTAAAATAAACTTGGGTGAACACCGACATACTTTATCATAGAAAAACTTTTTCGTGAACAATTTTAACCACTTTAATGGGGTCATATCTATTTAATAGACTGTAAGAATAAAATAAAGAATAATAATAAATCATCGTTGTCAAGAGAAAACACATGAACACCAAGATTTAAGGTGGAAACCACCGAGAAAACCACTATTAGCTTTTCATATTATATGAAAAACTACTTTCACAATATTTACATTAATAATTTGATTACTTTATGTGAATTTCCATATACAAAGAAGTAAAATCCTTTCATTTTTCTTCTGCCTAATTAGTAGCGAGTTACAACCCCTAACTTATTTATCTTTTCATGAAGGAGTTTCAAATCCCCCCTCGATGAACACCATCTTTTCATCGTAGTTGCTTACTTCTCATCAATGTTTTCAAACTTGAACCACCGCACGCGTTTCATCAATTTTCAACGATCAATACAACAACATAACCTTCATAGCACGAAGAATAAACTTTACCTAATACATTTAAACCAAAACAGCGAGATCAATCAGAATCATAACACTGTAATAATAAAATTCTCGTAACTAATATGTTTTAATCAAATTCAACTGTGTATCATCCATTATCTCTGTGTAAGCATACGCTACTTTTTTCATCAACTCCGTGGTATAGTCATATTTTTAACACCAAATTGCATATAACTGTAATATTTTTTGAATATAGTCATCTTTAGATTCAGATTCGAAGTTGTCCAATGACATCTTTTCGTATCAGAACCTTGATCGGGGTCAAATTAACAGTGTAACACATATCGCTTACCTGATCGTATTTGTAATACAATCAACTTAGTAGCATATCTAAAGAATTGGCGGTCCTGTATCTATATGAAGACTTCTATTACCGTATAGCAGAAAAAAAGAGATAAAAGAATAATAAAAACCTTGAAATGATGTCATAAATTTAACTTTCATAATGTCACTTTTTCAAGTAAACCTATCGTGATAGCGTTAACGACTTACTTTCAAGATAACCAGGCATATATTTGTGTCATTAGTTCAACATAATGTTTTCAAGTCTATAGAAATTACCTATATTTCTTCTACCTCCACTTTAGCAACTACACCATGTCTCGGGATCTAATATCTCTTTAATGGATCATGAAGAACATACACGTGAAGTCTAGATATCTTGATTCATCAATCTATCAAGGGTATTATAACTTTATTTAATAATAAAACAAAGTTCAACTTATGCAGAGCATACTTAGAGAGAATTATTAGTGAGAGCCATAATATGCAATACCTTTACCTATGATCTTCCTTATATAGTTTTATCCTTTATTCATACCATGTGTCAAAAATCCATAATTGCCAGCTTCTGTATCTTGACCTAAATCAGCATACATGTGTTCAATATTATGGGATAATTACGGTAATGCCCTCGTATTTTATTCTTTGAGTGAAAAGGTACACGCACCTGATCATCATTCTGATGTATACGTGATTGCCTTTACAAATTGCATACAATCTTCATTATGAAAATTACCAAATATTTTGCAATTTGCATATCTATCCGATGACCTTAGCTGTCAAGACAAATAATTCATACTTATCGCAGGATTTTCCATCAAGGACAAATATACAAGTTATTGCCATGAATCATATCTAACAATCTCCTTGACTTGATGGCAACCATGATGGTGTTTTATAACTACAATAGTATACATTAAACATAAATTCATTATTCAAGCACTTCAAACATCTAAAATATTCTCCTTGACACCTAAAGGTATGTTACCTATTGACCATACTTCTCGTAGTGTATGTTGGATCTTCTATATTTTCAACAAGGAGCACTTATAATCAACTAAGTATGACTCATCTCATCGCCTCTAGTGGACTCATACTTACATCAATTATCCAACTAAAGGGAATTACATATTTGACCAACTACCTAACCAAGTGGTTTAATAAAGTAACAAGTTCATAACGAATAGAACAATTTACATTACAGTTTCAAGACCTCAATAAAGTGACAAAACATATGTCATTAACAGGACCAAAATACTCTCAAGGAGAGATCAGAATAAACTTGTTCAGAACGCCAACAACGATCCTTTTTCAACAATATTGGTATGTTCTTCAAGTCGATGTAATTCTAAAACCTTCAATAACCAATTAATCAAGGTATCTTCATCATAGAAGGAAAGAGACGCGAACAACAACAAGATAACAATAGCACTACAACTGCCCTGAAATGCCTGATGTACTTTCACGTAAAAAAACCACGGGTTTTAAGTATAGAAAACTGTATATATGTTAATTCATCTTTATAAAACCCATTTATCAAATTCTGAAACTTTGAAATTCAAGAGATTTAATTACGCAGGTAATAAACAATTTCAATCTTCTTTTGAGGTATTTTAGATGCCTCCTAGTAACATATTTAGCAATATATTTCAACAACTTGTTCTTGAGGAACATACTCCAATTTAACCTTTGTTCAAGAACTTTTTCAATGAGAAGTGATATCGACAGAATGCCTAGTCTTGGAATGCATAATGTGATTCTTTGGAGATACCATAATGGACATATCTAATGTCTTAAGAGTTCTAGATTTATCGCGCGAGTTGTGTATATGATGCAGAGCTAGTAGACGTACTCTTCTCCGCTGATAATGAAATGAACTTTATTTTCATCAAACAAGATAATAAATAGAGGGCCCATATAGAATGTGCACCTTCCACTGCATTTCTTTTCATCATTCTAAATTTCTAGTCCAATCTACATTTATGTAAGCATGAAGAGTGAGATCAACATTTGGATACCATAAACCAAAGTCTAGGTCCTTCAGATATTTACATTATTATTTTTACAACCTAAAGATGAGGTCAGATTATCTCGATCAGTTCAACAATTCCAACTACATGTAATGATATCCGTCTTGTCCCAATAGATAAAGGTATACTCTATTCATGGATCTATATTTATAGTGATTTACTACAGGAATCATCATGAGAAATGAGGTTACATCCAATTACCATTGGTATACCATAGTTTACAGTTCTGCACCATACTTTTTAGAATTTTTCAAGATATTTTTCTTGGGATAAAATATGCCATCTGATGTTTTTTGTTCAGCTGAAGAAAAAGAATGTTAGTTCCTGTTAAATACATTTCAAGTTCTTTAGCATAACATATAAATCTTCAATCGCCGGAATCTTCATTACTTCTCCAAAATGATGACATCAACATATACTTTACAATCAACAGCTATCATCTCTATTTTTGTATGGTGTTTTAATTATCAACAAATCCTCGAAACCTCCTTTTCACGATGAAGATATTTAATAAGATTTATAGGTACCACAGTTCAGGAGTTTGTTTGAGACCATACAGCTTTTTTAAGTTTGCAAACAAGTTTTTCATACTTCAGAATAACCTTCAGGTTAATTATAAATTTCTTTTCAGGATCAATTGAGGAAGGCAAGACGTGAAGGATCCATTTGATGAATTGATTTGTTGAAACTATACAAGAAACATTCTATGGCTTCAAGTTCAGCTACGGTGGAGCAAATGTTTTTCTGGGAATTATCCTTTATTGTTGGAGACACTTTACAAACAAGTTCACTTGTTTAATAACATCTCCATTTTCATTTAACTTGTTTTTTGAACATCTATTTTGTTCCAATCACATTTTTGTCATGAGGTCTTGGAACCAATTCCCAAGTATACTATTTTCAACTGATCGTTCTTCATTCATGTTTATTGAATTCAACATTCATCTTTACTAGCCATACTAGGTTTAATAGTATAACAAGCGATAGCTATAGGAGATCCTACAAGAGTTCTTCTATACTTGGACACCGATCCTCTTCTCCTGTGTACCGTATTCGATGATGTTGTATATACCTAGACGGGAGTTTTTCAAATAGATCTTCTTCTCGATGCTTCATTGGGTTCACCTTCTAGCTGTTTCTATTTACGTGAAGATACATCATCATCATCTTTCATTTGCTGTTGTTATTTCTCCTTTTTAGGGAGTTGAGAGAGACTTCATCAATTACAACATCAATACATTCAAAATCTTTCCAAGTTTTATTGTAAATATTTATATGACTTACTTCTGTAAGAGCACCTGGCAAATATCTTCATCTCTGCTTCTAGTTCAAACTTACCAAGTTTTTGATCACGGTAAATATTTTCTTACCTAAAACCTAAAATGCTTTACTAAGATTGCCATACTGTAGTTCATGAGTTTTATCACCTGCTCACCCAAACATGAGCTTGCCTGCATTATTTACTGCGAATATGTGTCAGTTTTCCTGTGCGTACTTCTGGAGTCCCGCATTCATCACATATTTGCCATTTTTGAATCACAGGTTCATCCTTTCCTCGCTACACCATTTTGTTGTGGGGTTCAGTTATTAAACCTGTTTCTTTATGCCATGATGTTCGCTAAAAATTTAATTCATTTTATATATTCTCATGATCTCGATATTTACTTTAGTATATCTATTTTCAATCAAAGATTTGAAGATCTTAAATTTTTTCAAATGCTTCATCTTTATGTTTCAAAGAACTAATCCAACATATCTAGAGAATTCATAAATAAATAAAATATAGTATTGTAATTTCATGTAGGTGTGATTCTTTTCGCCCTTGTAGACCATACAGATAAGTATGTATGTTCGAAGAGGCTTACTTGTTTATCCTTCTTTAGCATTGAATTTTCATCTTGGTTTTCGCCAAATTGGCATGATTTTCATATGGTATCAAAGCAGAGTGATGCTTGTAACATCGCACTGCTTTGAGTCTACTAGATTTTCTTATTTGAGAGAAGTCAAAATGTCCCAACCTTCCAACATAACCACTGGTGATTTTACTTGGCAATATTGTTTCGGTCATATTTTCGTTGTCATATCTTCTTTGGTGTTCTAATTTCTTCTATTGCTCGTATTGTTCTCACGTACCATACATTTCTTTTGAACTTAAGACAACTTCTACTTTTGATCACACGACCATACTTAGTAGGTTGTGTTTCTAATCAAACGTTATTAATAACACCTGTTATCTTTCACTTTATTTTATAAAACAACCTTTTTCTTAATGACAAATGGTATACGCTCATTACTTTCTTCTTTACATGTATGAAAAGAGTTTATTTATGTCATCTATACAAAGTATAATCCACTATCAATAAACGCATTGATTTTTCTTCTTCTAAATGTTGTTACCAACCAGTCCTTTCTTCCAAACTTAACTTGAAGATACTATCGTTTTTCTCGATTCAGACTATCAAAGACAAGGTACGTTTGTTTCATTTTAAGATAGTAGTGTACTATAAGTATTTTCGTCTAATGATGATATTTAAGTCATTGCGATATTAATATGTATACATTTAGCAGTTTTATAGACTCAAATATATTGAAATATTGGTTTAGCAAGAAGAATACATCATGAACCTTCGTTTATAAGTTTAATTTCCACCATTGATATTTAGTTGTTCTTCTTGTACGTATGACCTTTTCATAAGCACTAGTAGTTTTTGTTTTACAGAGATAATGCTGTTGTTTCATCAGACGTAGATAATTGGTATTGCATCATGATTTCAATATATCCAAGACTTGCTTTGTAGATAGAGACTGGTCATACCTTGATAATTTCATATGTTGGTTTCAGATCCTTTGTAGTATCTAAGATTTAAAGTCGCTACTTTCAATTTCTTCTTTAGACTTAATATTTCTGTACATTCTAATTTCTTATCAGGTTTTCCTTTTCCATAAGTCGAGCTAGAGTATCTATGGCAATTTTTTTCTTCCAAACATATTTTGAGATGATTTTATTTCTTCTGTTGGTTTTTTCTAATGCATCATAAAAGCATCACTAGAAAGTCCTTTTCAAAAAGCCATGAGTAGTTCATATCTTTGATCATATTCTTTCACTATTTGTTAATACCATTTGCTTCTTGCGATATAATAGCTGCTGATACCATATTTTAGCCACTTCTTTCTTTTCTATGATTGTTATCTGGTGTAGAATTAGTAGTATTAACGACTAATCCTCTAATAAAGAAAAATCAGTAGTGCTTATCAATCCTCTTAAATAGCTATGAAGTTTTAAAAATGATTTCATCTTTTCTGAATATACCTGATCTCGTTGTTTTCTACTCTTCTTTATATCGCTTTGAAAGTGCTTATTTCCACTTAGATTGACCTTCATTTTGACCATGAAGTTGAACAATGTAGTAAGAGCTTCCAGATCCTTTTCTTCAATAAAGGTATACTTTTTCACCTAAATTTAAGAGTTAGATTCAAAATTTCTTTACTTTAGCATATTTCACCAGATTGCAGTACACCTATAAATTATCTACATAAATAAACTCGTACGTTTTCATTATGCATCTTGGTGCTTTATATTGACGCATGAGTTCTGCTTATACTACCGGTATTAAATCATAATTAAATGATTTGCTCAAAGAACATCTCTTCGTTTTAACTTCATGACTTTTGACACTTGTCATTCAAAGCCCAACATGTATACCAGCTTTTGAATATTTGTATTTTCTTTACTGCTCAATCTACGAATGTGTTTACATCTATACCTTCCTCCGAGCCATACATATGCTTCCAAGAGACCGAAGATAGGATTCAAACCTTCGGCCTATACACACCGTTAGTAGAGTGAGGCCTTTCAGATGTTGTCCATCTTGATTGCTCATCTCGTCGATTTCTTCTAGCGCATTTCTTCGTAGTTGTCCTATTTTTGATACTAACGTTGGAAACACGATGTGGTAAATAACTACGATGACAATGATAATTTTAAATTTTTTCATCAACTATACAATTGATATTCACCTATACGTATAAAAACTTGCGATATCATATCATTGTTAGAAAATTGGAAAATCTTTAACTTACCACGTTCCATCACATCATGAACATATAGAATAAATAAAATAAATTATTTACACAAGAGAAACACATATTATCAAGATTAAAACCTAATTTAGAACAACAATATATTATCTTATCTTCAATATCATTATATGGAAAATAAGTATAATACAAAGTTAATGACTCATATCGCATGTGGCATTTCCACGTATGTATGTTAAAATTTTCTGCATTTTCCTTTAGTGTCATGAGCGTTCTTGATCTCTATTTACCAATTCCTTCGAAGTGGTTACACCATCGTAATACATTGCTTTATCAGCTACTTTATTAAAGCCAACTGCACCATCAGAATACCATGTTTACTTTAATTGTATTAATAAGTATAGTTTAACAGTTCCTTTAGTATCAAGAAATAGTTGTAAATTTACCTAATAATTAAAACTAAATAAGTGAGATTGTAATTGCCAACATCATGAATTGAGCTAAATCCACATATGAATAACCACCTAAATAAGGACTTAAAAAGTATACTAGTTTACTGCAATCTGCGATACATGTTTTCTTCTTTAACACTAACTACATATAGATTCGCATAACGTTTTTCGTATGATATTCATTTCAGCATAGATCTCAGCTTGTAATGTATATCTTCAAAATAAAACTTGACGCTACCATAAACGCATTTTGATTTGTTGACTGGGATGAGAGCACTGAACAGAAAGACGACGACAAACTTACATCGCCATGAATATTCTATTAATTGGGACAATGAAGATAGTACTAATAATTGGGAACCTGTAATAATAGCCGTATCTTCTAATTTAGCATATTCTTTTTTTTCAACCAAATAGTTAGCATTTACAGTTTAATTCAATGGATATACTGAATATTTAGTTCAATAGACGTTAATACACCACTTGTATTTTTCATCTACTTACACCAGTAAGTTAAATGGATCAATCATCTTCTAATGGATTGTAGTAATAATATCATATATTTGAAATGGATCGGATTCTAACACGACAAGGGTATCATAACTTGATACCAATAAAATAGAAACTAACTTATGCATATGTTTTATAGCATTAGTGATAGCCTCATATATGACACCTTGCATTATAATATTCTTTTCCATTATATATTTTTATCTTTACTAATACTATAATAAAACTAGACGTTTAATGGATCTTAGGTGTACCAGAAATAATGGTTTAATTTTATAAGGCGCGTGTATGCCTTCAGTTACCAGCTAGTGTTGCATATACTGCTAGATTGCTCTCTATTGGTATGCAATTTGTTTAAATTCATGAGAAGTATCTAATTATGAAAATTACTAAATATTCGTTGACTTATAGACAATTAATGGATTTAGGTTTTCAATGAAGTACATTTTAATTTATCGAGATTTAATACAGATAAATAGCAATATTATAGTAACGCTACAATATCTTCAAAAACACATGCAATAATTATTTATAAGAATTATTATCTAATTGATTATTGCATATGTTCAACCGATGATCTAATTAATTACTAACTTAACTATCAATTAGAACTAGTTGTCTCATTTTAACCTAAATAATTATGTTAAATACCTCAAGCGAAATAAATGAATGATCTCTAAACTTGATAGAACTCATATGCTCTAATTTTGACTCTAATTAAATTGAATGTAATTAACTTAAGTCTTCATCATGAATTTAAAGTCATTGCAAGCGTGATGAATTACAATTTACTTCTAATTTAATTGAGTAAAATGAATTAGAATCCTTTTGATGTCATTTTCAATATTTCTGAGCCATGTAATACAAGAAAATTGATAAATCAGATATAATCGATCATTTGAAAATCCTAATATGAACAATCGCATCGCCAAAGATTCCAGGAGTGATGTACTAAATAATCAATATTCAAGCTTGATAGACTTACACTTATTCAGTGGGTAGTATACGTTAGACCTCATAATAAGTGTATCCCATATACCATTTAACTTGTTGTTTCTATATGGTTATTATTGACCTTCGTATTTGTTAATACATTAAAAGTCTTCTAATAGTTCCACGTTTGTTATTTTTGTGCTCTTGCAGCCATTGTTGTTATGTAGCGTCTTCATCATTATATTGTGGATCTTGCAGACTTTGCAGACATACCAAAGATGTCTTTCATTGTATCATTTGGTAACGCTTGCATGGGTGTAATATTTTTCTGGAATAGGATTATTTTTTAAGACGTTGATATATCTTTTTATTATCTTGTGGATATACGTTATAAAATCATTAATGATAGATAAACGCAACCTAGAAGCGAAACGGAACCCAGTTGCATGGAATTCTCCTAATGTTAAATTTGAGGTACGGGTATAGAGGCCTCTCACACTATTAGTGTTAACATCATATTTAAATGGATTCTAGTTAAATGTTGTGAGGAATAAGATATATATAGGTACATTACTTGTTAGTTACACGTTAAATTTACTGGCATGAAATCCAGGTTCATAATTGGTACAATGATTTTATCAGGTGTACATATGTTGACCTATTCTGTAATGTATACCGTTTATCTTTAAATACTAAAATAGCCATATTTTAATTAATTCAACTTTACCCAACATATCTAAGTATATGTTCCATGAGTAACATATAATAATAACAAGTGAACAATAAGAGAAACATATGAACAAGTCATCATGCATATCATCACATAGACATATTAGGTGGAAACCAAACTGGAAAATCATTGTTGATGTTTTTCCAGTTCTTCTTATTATACACCATTACCATACACCGTAGACAAGCTTTACCATGTAGGTTTCAATTACTTGGAGGTTGCTTCTACCTCCAATAATTTTCCATATGGTCATTGCATGGTTTACTAATTTTTTATCAAATTATTCAGCTATCACTAGAAGTGATAACACTTTAATGAAGGATCCAACTTTATTATCGCACCATTATAATTTTTCATACTAGATACACCACTTATAGTAATAATGTTGCAGTTTTTTCCTATTGTACTCACTTATACATAATCAATCTAATATGAAACCATTTCAACCAAATTTGTTGTATTAAAGAAACAAAACGTTTCTTTCATCATTAACAAACCCTTATGTAGTATGTTATCAAAATTAATACAAACCAAAGTAACATTAAAACCAATTTAAATACTACATACAACTAACTTCTCTAATATCAACTGACCATACAATATACTTAGTAGTAGTAAATTCTACAATACTCAATACATCAAACTAAAGAAAAGTAATAATAATTCCAAAACCATAGCATTAAGTTAAATCTTCAACAACACCAACCATGTAGCAATTTATGACACAATTGGATGCAGTTGAAACTCGTTTAATATTACCAACAATTAGCTGATGTAAAGTATAAATCGTTGGTACCTGAAATATTCAAATTATAATGGTTTTTAGATATATAGCGTTTCAAATTTTGGCAATTTTAAGCAAAATAAGTTTATAATATAAAATTCCAGCTAATACTAGAGAAAGGAAATTGGTGAATCATTTTTGGGAAACATGTAGTAACAACACCTTGCCATTGTCATTCCTAAAATTTTCCTTCCCCCCGCATAAATCTACATAAATATTTTTTAGCACCATTAAAAGATACATAAATATAAACTTAAAGAACAAAAATATTTTGGAAACAAAATTAATCTTCTGTACAGAAAGCAACACTTTTGAAATATCATCAATTCATAGCTCGAATAATACATTACATGTACATTACTTCATCAAATATACACATCCTTGGTCTTGGTACATATATTTACTTGCTTCTAATACTTTTGACGTAATATTAAACACTTGTACCGTATTAAATTAAGAAATATAAAATTTTCACTAAAAGAAGATACAATCATAATTATATAAATTAATCCGCTTCAGAACCGCTTTTATCGCTAGGCAAGGCATTGCTAACATATGCTTATACTAGAAAATAATATCACCAAATCCTCCCAAATAACAGATAGTACACATTCTAAATTTTCAATATGTAATGGCAACAATAATACACCAAATTACCAACAACAAAACTTTGTTAGCTATTAATAGAATACAATGTAAATTCACCAAGATCATACCAAATATAGATACATCTACAAAAGGCATATAAACTGGCGAATCACCTAAATTACTAACACTCGCAAATCATTCGCTAGTTAATAAGCTATTACAACATTAGTTCATTATTATTTTCTACAATCATGAGGTTGAACTTGTCGTTCCATTTAAGAAGGCGTTCAAATCACACCTATCATTGAACACAATTATCTATATATTATGTGCAAATGTTACCATATTGCACCAAAATTTGATCCATGTATTACATATCTTTACCATTTCATATTGTTACCACAACCATGAACAATGTACCTTCAATCCTTAATATGCACTTCATCGTTTGCTTTTTATATCACTTAGATTTTACTTAATAACATATTTACAAAATAGATCCTTAGAATTGAGCACTAATTTCATTTTTTCTTTTGCTCATGCACCTTTTTCATCTTTAGATCAATCCATTAAGTGATGCTTTCATCAACTAAAATACAGTACCAACATTGGGATCACTAACTGTTGATTTCATACCATTTTTCTTCTAATCGACCAGGTATATCCTATAAACCACCTAAAGCCATTTCTATAAAATTAAACTAATAATAACCTTTTGCACGATCTATGCCCATATAAATGTCCAATATTACGATCATTAAACAACGACTGACCATCTGTACAATTTAATATCAGCTATTCTTCACCATTAAAATCAACATATTAATATCATTATGATTCATTTAACATCATTCCTCCAGCACGATCTACAATCTGAAGAATATCGTGAATCACAATTTTACATTGGTCTAATAGGTGTATCCCATACTTAAACCAAAACACCAATGAAATACACTTTTGAATTATGCCACAACAAGTAGAAAACTAAAGATTCAGATAACATGCTTCTTAAAGAGACTCAAATTTCTTCTGCAAAATGCACAACTATGTTCTATTAAATTTGTTTTATATAGATTTCATATTGACTACATTCTAATAACTGTATTAATGCGAAAACACTAACCTTCGATGGTATTTAAACCGATGATGGATCATTTCATTTCATCGAATAAAAATGGATCTGGGTGTTTAGCTCAACATATTATAATTTATAATCATAGTGTGTGTGTGTGTGTGTGTGTGTGTGTGTTTCATGTATATGTAATTACTTTTCTTTCATTGTATTAATGGATGGAACATGTATCTACAATTCATTGATTTTTTCAATGATTTGACTACAAATATTAACTATATCTTCGTTGTAGCCAGATAGTCATACCTCCGCCGAGATCAAAAACTTCGCATTTCACTTGTGTGTCTTGTCTAGTCCACCACCAAATTAACAGAGCACGTCTTCACTTTAAGGTTGTAACACGATCTCCTCATTTATGTACTTCATTGGTCCATGTCTATTCATCAAACCACAAGTTATCTACGCTTGCCGGGTCATCGTTGTTGATATCATTTATTGGTTGAACAAATGGTAATCACTAAAGTGTCCATAATTGCAAGAGGGTTGCAGGGATATTCGTGGCGAAAGTTTATTTCAATTATTTATTGTTTGTTTGATCAGATTTTTCGTAAACTCGCTTAAAACGCTATTTATCTCGCAATAACACGGTGTATATATTTTCAGTTTTTTTAGTTATTAAAGTCTTCTTCGTAATAACCCCTGTTGCTTTTTCCTAAACACCATGCCATCTATCCCCGCAAAGATGGTATTGCAAGCAGATTCATCATCAGCTCAAATGCACCAAATGAAATAATAAAATAAGGTTTTTTAAAAATAAAGCAAAAGTTTCTGCCATGATGCAATTAAAATCAAAGTTTAGTGACATATAAGATGTTTCTGTTGTTTTGGCATCCATTTATATAAGCTAAGAGACAAGATTTAAGTCGGTAAAGCCAAACGATAAATCGCGCACATTTTTTGAAGGAAATTGTGGTGAGTTTCACCGCGCTTTTAACATCGTGCTTGTGCGCATAAAGTATGCAGATACAGTCACGCATCATAGCACATTGTGAATGCCATGACAGAGCATATTAATAGATTTTTTTTTATTGTTAGCTCAAAAACTTCAATTGACTCAAATTCTTCACCAAGTAAGTGCATGTCATCCTTTTAGTGCCTAAGAACTGTGATTGATGATGTCATATATTGGGAATATGAGAGTTAGATGCCAAAAATTTTAAACCCTATTCTCTTTTTTTAAAATTGCCCCTTGGGTTTTAAATTTGAGTTAAAGTTCGATCTTGAGCGTAAACATTTATCTTCTCACATTGTTCATTCCTTTCTATCACCGCTATACCATCATTATAGCCCTCTCCTATTCTTTATATCCTACATCATATCCCATTATTTTTCTTTCCTATTTGGTCAGGTGATCTCAAAACCATCATATCACTTGTTCCCATCTTCTTCATTCCGCACCTAATGCTGGCACTTCATTACTTCTTTCATTATTTCACTTATAAACTTAAACCATATTCCAAAACATGTCTTATGATTTACGCTCTAATTAATTACGCCTACTATACCCATCATCATTTCGTTAAATTTCTTCTCATTTGGCATATTTAAAATTGAGGCATAACATCAAAGTATTCACTTTCATTAACCCACCAGCATACACTTGTCATAATAATATTGCAACACCATGATTTTATTAATACTCATCATAATAGCGACAATAATCATAATTATCGAAACCGTAGCGGCACCAAGAAGGCACCTAGTGAGTATGGAAAGACATGCTAATTCAACAGGCTTCTTTTCGAGCATGATACTACGAGGATCTTTCACCAAATTTCATGAATAAAATTTCGCCATTTTTAACTTTTTTGGTCACAAAACAGTAAGCTTCTTTTCATTAAGGTGAGCGTATACTTTAGCGCTGCTATTTATCAGATCCTTGAGAAAATTTACATTTTTGTGGATTTGTTATGTAGTACCGCGCGTTTATAATATAACGGTCATACCCTCATTGCTCGTCGTCTAGCGGTAAAACACTTGAAAATGGTCTTTCACCACTTATAATAATATTGTGATCCTACCATGTAGGAGATTGAAGTTTTATAAAATATACTAAACCTATAATCACTTATTATACAGACAGTAGGATTTCCAACAAGCATCATATCTAATTTAGACTTTACAATAGATAAATATAAACGTCTAAAATACCTTCACGTGATAGACTTTAGCACGTATTTATAGAGGATTTTTTTTTTGGCTTCATTTTTCACCTACAACCGGCTCCTTCGCCGCTTGAAGTTATTCATTTTTTCATGTAAATTTTCTTGACGCATTTTATACACTTTATGACCATGATGTAATTCTACATTTTATTTTTTCTAGAAGATCTATTCACTTGTATGAAATAAGCATCGACTGTATTTCCTAAAGATATAGAAAAAGTAGCCTGTATGGTTTATTTTCGCTTCCATTTATTAGTATGAAAATAAATTGTGTAATGATGAGTTTTAATTCGTATGTGGTACATCTACTGTAGGTTAATTTTCTTTGTATATTTTTGCATAATTTTCGAATAGTTGTTCATCAGATGTATTCATTTCATGAGCTACAGTTGGAAAGACCAGGGTTTTCAGCATCATGGATCCTTGTGTCTAGTTGATGGTGTTTTTATCGCTGTAATTGTTCATTAATGTTTTATGTATGCCATTTCCATTCTTCTCAACAACAGTGAGCGACTAATAGAATTCATTAGTTCACGTTCACTTGCAATTGTTATTTTAAATGTTTACATATTTAAGAGGATCGTTTCTGCTCTTTCACCTCAGCTTCTTTTCATCCATTCATTCAATCTACACGCCATTGCCTCTCTTCGCTTCTAACTCGGACCTCAAGGTAAGAATTTGGTCTCATCTCGCTTTCCGTACTTTCTTTTTTTCTTCAAAACTTCAAAATAAAATAAATCTTCTTATTTAAATACTAGTCGAAATTAGTATTATTTGTTATTCCGCATTATCATTATTTTTACTTGTTCGACACCGAAAGAGATTATGTTCTTGTAGTAATAATAATTGAAGTAATATAAGCACCAACTTCCGCTGCTGCACTTGATATATGACAAGTAATAATAATTCCCATTTAAAATGCATTAATTTTATGATAGGTCCTTTAATTGGATCGTTTATCAATGTATTAAAGAAATAAAACTTTATTCGCTTCACTTAACAACATTAATGTATCTACAACGTAAATCGACATGCTTTAGATAATGTGGTTCATTCTATAACGCCAGTGTTACCATGTCAACTAAATTGCAATTTTCCACTAATAAACACAAATAATGTAACAGTAGCCATAAACCAACACTTCAAGCATCACCCAACTAATCAACTAACTAAAATGCCAATAATATCTCTTGAATTGATAAACCTAAAGACCGGCACCATATCTTCTCCTTTACACTAATGGAATAATATCTTGGAAAACACCATGTACCTACCACTTTCTAAAAATAAATCATATACGAATATGTGCAAGCATGAAAATCATTGTCGTCATAAAGGCATACTTCTTAACTGTTGCAATAAACATAATGGAAAGCAACACATAAGTCATTACATGTGTAATATCTCATCACATCATGAACTGAGAACGTTGATTAAATGATATGTACGAATAAAAACATTCAATAATCACTGGTGTGAATTAGAAATCATGTGCATCCTTCAAGATTTAATTAATTTATTTATAAAACATATAAGTAAAGCACACAAATGCTGCAAAAGATAAATGCCTTAACTTATTTTATTTACTCAGCAATTGGCAAAATTATGAATGATCATACAAGAAAGAAACTAAATAAATTTTAGCTGTAGATATTAAAGAGGCACTATAAGAAATAATAAAGGAACTTCAAGATCTGTGAAAATCATGATTATGAACAATATTGCAACATTTAGCATATTTAAGAGATTGATAGTTAACTTTGAAGGTAACGCTTTGTTGATATATTCTTCTCACTAAATCAAGTTATTCTCAGATTTAAAATACACGTGGCAATTGAACGGCAAGCAATGATGTTTATATGTCAAGAATACGGTACTTGTATTTAGGATCAACATTTTACCCTGCAGGTGTCTTTTGGAAACCAGATCTAGAGTAGCACTATCTTCCTATATTTCCAAGATATTGACTAGACCGAACAAGAAAATCTTTACACCAGTTTAAAGTATTTTCGAAAGAATAAAAAAATCATGATAACTAAGAAAGGAATTTACAAAGGTAAACACAACTATGAAAATATCACGTTACAAGATGTTTGAAAACCAATCCTCAAACCAATTAACTGAAAGTCAAGGTATATCATTCAAACAAGAAACTATACTGCAATTAAAGAAACTTTTCTATCGATGACAGCAACACTTCAGATAAATATTCATATAGATCAGATTTTTTTAGATGCACCTAGTACTAATAATCTAATATGAAACTGATCCTTCTCAATATAAAGGTACAAATCATGTTTATAAAGGTGTTTATTTTCATTCACTACAATATGAATTTCAAGTTCATTAACTTAATATTAAAAGCACCGTTTAAACAAACACTCACTTAGTAAACACATCAAGATCTTGTGAAAGAAAAGAATAAAGGTTGTTGGAATGAAGCAAATGAATTGCTCTAATCGAAATGATGAACAAACAAATGCATTTCAAGGTAACAACTAATTAAAGGAAAAATTACACAATTTAAAATCAAACTTAGTTAACCATGTAACACGGATCCATCACAATAACAATTTCAAATGAACGAACCTAGATTGTGAACAATTAAAGAATTATTTAATTCACACGGTGTATCTTACGAAAATTACACTAGTAAGAGGAAACAAGAGGGGAATGAGTCAAGTTGATGTGGTTCACAACTTAAATTGCTTTCCATGCGCTTAATAAACCTAGAAACCTACTACACGTATCATAAAGGTAAAACGACACTGAAAACAACATATGACAACTACTATATTATATTTCAACAAGCTAAATGTACATAATGAAGTTTAATC
The DNA here is from genome assembly GCA_034641835.2 of Pinus albicaulis. Lineage (NCBI taxonomy): Eukaryota > Viridiplantae > Streptophyta > Pinopsida > Pinales > Pinaceae > Pinus > Pinus albicaulis. The sequence goes on along the minus strand of CM076571.1, from coordinate 968,192,054 downwards.
AAATTTCTAATGAGGAAGTATATACAAAAATAACAAATACTAAAATGACATTTAGCTACTTATCTAAATTTCACATATACAAATCTTTAGCTTCGCAGAAGTTTTCTGTGAAAAGAAATACAAATTAACATTGGTAAACTAAGCCTTTCTGTACTTTAACGAAATACTAATATAAGAATTTGGTCGTTGTCCTAATCTCAGTATTCATTTATTTATTCTGCCTTGTTTTCAACCCGAGATGTGATCGATCCTTAACGCAGATATCCGTATGGCAGTGAGCTGTCACAGAGGCAGGATCCAGCAAATGGTGCAGAATCCTTAATTGTATCAATTGTTTATGGCCTAATAAAATGTTTAATATTAAGCCACCAAATACTTTAGAAATAAAATATTAGTTGCAAAGATAAAATTAAAGCTATAAAATACATAAAATAATTAATGTCCATTTACAGTCTTAAATATGTGTATGCCTAGTACAAGAATGTGATAATTTATTCCTTGCAGAAATATAGGAATGAGGAGGTCTAAGTTAAACAGTACCCAGTCATGAGTTTGAAGAGGAAAGGTTAAAATAAATGTTCATCCCACCAACATCCTCCCATCCCCATGTTTTGTGTGTCCTCACACAACCTTTACATGCTACCAAAAAGCAAAACAAGGAGCCTTCTCAAACCTAAGAAACCCTAGGTACATCCGTTTTCATTGTTCACTTTGCCTTGAACCTTTTCGAGTTTTGGTCAACTTTTTTATGCTCGTAAAGACTTCGATGCCTTGTGTAATTTAATATTTATTTCTGCTCTTTTTTGCTCTTTTCATTTCTACTAGGGGCTTCCGTACTTTTATGCTTCCCCTCGTACTTTCCTCATTTTTCATGGTTTTGCTTATATCTTCAACCGAATACACTATTTGAGTCACTAACTCTGCAGATGTGTGAGTTTTCTCCTCTAATTATTTCGTCTATGAATCTTTGATGAACATCTTAAATATAGGTAAATATTTTTAATGGTTATTAAGGTGACCCCGCCACCAAGTTCCCACATTTAGATATCATCATACCACTACCCCGAACTTCAATGTCACTATGTATTTAGACTCACATGTCTACCTTAATATGGGTTTTCAGATTTTTCTACTTTCAAAATAATTATTTATGGCTTCTGTGTGACTTACACCTTTCACTACTTAGGTACTGTGACCACCAAGATACTGCATTTCCGCACTGCATCTCTATCGGTTGGAAATTGACCCAATTATCGGTATTTTTGCACTGCACTGTTTCGACGTTATTTTATTTTTTCGTTATTTAAGGAAGACCTATACAAAGGTTTTCCTCCACATAGCCACACCACTTATGTCGCCACCTCAAAGAAGGACTGGTGAGGTTTTTGTAACTCGTTAGTTAAATTAGTGAGTCTCATCAGATTGTGGAGGTTTATCGAACGTGACCCTCCTTGAATAGGTAGTTCCTTCTTCGTCGAACGCCAGTTGTCTTTTTTTTATAAGGATGCGGTTTCAACCATGCCCCTTTCCTCTCGGCACCTTGCAACCCTTCGCCTTGAAGCCCTCGGGGTGAGTGGGCCGTGTTGTGTTTCTGTGCTTCCTTCCTACTTGAAATCTTTGCCTGGCGATTTCCTATGCCTCGTCTTCTGTTCTTCTGTAACTATTGCAGTTCATATTTTGACCTTCTAACTTCCTTTTTAATTAAAATTGAGATCAACCTATGGTATAATCATATTGAACTGTATCATTTAATTTTTTTCAATTTGTTTTTCAACATTTTCAGGTTTGATAAGATAATAGAAATTAATGATTCATCAACTCGTTAAATAGTTTTATAACACAGAATAAGTCAAAGTGATTAATGCACCGTGATGAATTTTCTAACATATAACAAAGTCCTTTTCCATTTTGTTAATAGTGTTACTGAGACCTTTTCTTCATCTACCTTTATGCTTTTCCGCTTTTAAATAAATTTTAAAATTGCTAAATCTTATTTTCAATATTTCTTTATTAAACCATCGACTTAATACCAGCTGTTTTGTGGCTCCAGATATGATTTCATCTACGACTTCAAATTGCAATGTAATTTTAAATTTTGTTTTGTGTTTCATAAAATTTATGAATTTCTAGGATCACAGATGAATTCATCAAATTTCTGCAGTGAAAATTGAAGAACCTAGATTTTAATAAGACTCTTCCATAATTTTAATAAGTTTTCACTCCTTCATGTATTACGCGGTTTTGATCCCCATGGTATTTAATTTATTTGAATTCACCTTTATATTTGTCTAAAACTTAAAGGACAAAGAAGAACTCAAAGGATTTTTTGAAATATTTTCAGGATATTCGAAAGCCATTCATCCGCTTATTTTCCGCCTAACAGCTACCGCCCATTATTAAACTACAATTGCGAGATGCGTCAATTAATTGTCTTATTAGTTGCCAAATGATTTACGGCGAAGGTGTGGTTAAGATAGTGATTCAATGTAATATCTGCAGTTGATATGATATGGGTGTCATCATTATTGCAAGATGAGATTTTTTTGTAAGTATTTGATTTCAAGAACAACATCTCACAACTTACCTCCATAGTTTAACACAAGGTGCATACACTTGCATTTATTAAAAGAATAAGATCATAATCCCAAATTATCTTTCGAAAATTAAAATTTTCCTACTTTAATAAATGATAAAACAATTTAACTACAATACAAATTATTGAATGTCATGGTTCAAAGGTGGTGCAATCTCATTTACACAAGACTTTTACAAAACAAAATAAGTTTTTCAAGATACATTGCACCAGTTATTCTTGTACTGATGAATATTTTGTAATAAATACTCATTGTTCCCACCGTATCATCACGTGTTTTTGAACAATACCAGCATCATAGATCTGCTACAATTTAACATGCTCACACTTTGAATGATTCCTGCACTCAGTCATGCTTTTCTACATCAACATTAATATTCTTTCATCGAATACAATATCTTCACCAGTATATTTGTAGTATATCCAAGAGAGAAAGTGTGGAACCAGGCGCTATGAGAACATAATTCATAGGTTGGATTGCGTACCTGTTGAACATACAAGGTGTTTTATTCACCAACATTTAATATTGTATTCCTCATCTGAATAGGATCACATCGACCCTGCAATATGATCCAAGAGGGGAGAAAAGAAGTGGTGCGTACCCACAGAATGGGAAGGAGATAATGACAGAATTCAAGAGTGAAACCACCAAGAGGGACATACTTAAAACGGATTTGGAAAAAAACTAGGCGTAACAGAACACGAACTTACAAGAAAGTTTACTGGAATAAAGGATGGTAAATAACGACGTTAACAGTGTTAAGGAACTTCACTAAACAAGAACATAATAATGTGTTAATTTTACCTTGAAAGTTTTAGAAAAAATAACTAAAATAATGTAACGGGCGGTATGAAGGAATAAAATTTTCTGTGTCATGGATATAGGTTTATTTCAGATCAAACTTGTTTCTTCTTGGCGACAATTACATATGGTGTCAGCAACATCTCATTTTTATTGAAATTTGATCTCCTTCCGCTAGCATGTTGCTCATGTATCCTTCATAGATTATGTCATACATATTTTTCGTTTCATCAGGAAATATTTTTCTCTTTTTTCTTTTATTTTTCTTTTTTTAATTTTTTTTTCTTTTTTTCTTTTATTGTTTTTATTTTTAATTTTCAGTAAACCAAAGAATCGTTATAAGAAAATGGTATAGCCACCTACCATTCTTCTTTAGATTGTTATTTTTTATCTAGCCGATAAAATCTTCCTTTGTGAATGAATATACCTGTTTCATGCCCATTCATTTAGAAGATCAATCTTCATCAATAGTTTTGATTTTCATCATTTCCATTTTCAAAATTTAATCACTTCATAAGGTCCCCATCCGGCATTTGTGAATTTCTTTGAAAATGTTTAAATCGAATCATAAAATATACCCAATCACCGCCGGAATTGCTTTTTTTACTGTAGATTGTCACGCTACCAGATCATGACAACCAATATCTTTCGTTGAAAACATCCTTCTAAATTCATCTAACAAATTCAACTGTAGTAGATAGTAATAAGCCTTCCGGAGAGGTCTAGTCCTGAATCGAATCAGTAGTCCTGGTACGACTGACCACTTCCGCAGTGTTGGGACTTGTTTCTCAGATACCAATCATAGTGTTGTGGGCACCGTTGTTTTCAAGTGGTCGTATATGTCATAAGGTTTGTTAGTTTTCAGCTTGGATCTTTTCATGATAATACTATTCTTGGTGATATGGATCTAATTACCTTTATTTGTAGATTCCACCGCCACTTGTTTATGATATGGTGTAGAGTTCGCGTTGAATTTTAGAACACGCATTACACCATGTAATGTATTATAACAACCATACCTACTGGCGTCATAAAATACTTATGCGCACAATTGTAAATCTGGGCAAATAGCTTCATTAAATAAAATTTAAAGAAATTTTTCAACAATAAAAGAAATAAATTTAAGCCTTTCACTTATTTTTTTAATAAAATTGCATAAACCGTGAGGCGATTTTTATCAGCATGTTGACGCGGGTTCTACAAAATCGTTAAGATGTACTGTTGTGTATGCTCAATCAATTGAGAATATATGTATGTTCCAAATTAATTGGAATATTAAATTCTTTGTTTGTCACTTAGATAGTGAATAATGTAGGGAGACCTGCTAAATCTCTTTATAAATAATAAAATCACTTCAAAAATATGATTATATTTTCATGAATAGTTAATTCTTTAGGGTTGAAAAGGGGTTGTTTATGACTGTGGTTGTTGAATTTATTAAACAACATCATATGAGATCATAGAGGATTGCACGGAGGACATCGCAATGATGAGGAGTGTATGTACGAGAGTAACTCTTTAATGAGTGACTCTAAAGATGAAGCTTCACTGTTATTAAAAGGTATATTTAAATAATAGAAGGCATATATTTGTATTATTGATTTTGATCTTTTTTAGATTGGATTTTGTCAGTATTATTTATGCATGCTTTTGTCGTTTAGCAGCGTTCAGGAAGGTCACGACATGGTGAGCAGCCTGAAGCAAGAATCCCACCACCGGGGACTTAGAGTGTCATCAGAGAGCATTTTGAGATTCATTACTACTATTTTGAATTTGGCTAAACTTTGCCCTATATATAGTTACCATTCTGGGATCTGTGGTTGTGTTGTAGGTTACAGTGAGAGAGAGAGATTCCACTTTCTGGGCTAGTTTTCCATTGAGGACTATAATTTCATTCACAGAGGCTTGTGAGATGTTTGTGATTAATTGTTATTTGTTGTATCCAAGTATCTATCACACATAACATGCCTTTAAGGACTTTGTTGTTTTAGAGAGTAATGTAACAGTGTTTATTGCCTAGTTGGGCGGGGTTTTGTAGGGATCAACTTATTTAGAGATCTATTGGATGAGGATCAACCAATTCCGTGTCAGACTGTACACCTACTATTGATTCATAGCAGCAGGTCTGCTCAGCCAGACCATGTTTTTTGTATAGTATGTTTTCTGCAAACCTTAAGTTGTTCTAGGAATCATGGGAGCTTAGATTCGGTATTCTTAGCACTTTTGAGCATTGTATTACAGAATATATTTGTATACTAGTACTTTGTATACAGAAGTTTTAAAATTTATATTTCATGTATTGAATAATATTTCCTTAAACATATATGTATGGGATATTGTTTTCCAACTTGAGTGATCTTTTTCCGAAGTCTATGTACCCATTTTTCTCCAGGCGAAGAATTTGAAATTTTGGTTCTTAGTGGTTTATTCCATGTATTGACATATTGATATTTTTGTTACTTTCTGTTTTATGTCTTTACTGCCTCCCAATTTTTGGGAGACATATGGTAATGAAAGACAATATCGTTCAACATGTGTTCTTCAAACCTATTATGTCATTCTGAAGAGGCTTCTCATAGAAAGGAGAATATTTTCTGCACATATATGGCATCCATTAATAGGAGGAATGATTTCCAAACTTATTTCTATGGAGGTATTAGTTCAACAATCAAGGATGAGGTTTTATGAGAAAACATTTCTCCATTAGGCTTTATACAAAGAAACGTTAATTTTTCACACAGGGTATATTCGATGAACCATTAGATTCACAATGTGGTACTAATGCTCATATCTTCTTAGTAAGAGAATAAGAGGAGAGAGACAATACCGTGAGGAGACCTTGGTGACTATCTCCAAGAAGAATATTTACCAGAAGAGCGATGAATGAAACTGTCAACAGCTGGAATGTTAGCATCTGCAACCATGAGAAGAAGAGGTGTACAGAACCTTTGGGTAGATTGTTTTGTTCCATTTTGATGGGTTCCCATGCACAACTAAGTCTTGGTGTAACTGGACACGTATTTTCATTGCATCAAGTTTTAAGAGAAGCATTAGAGAAGCAAGATCAGATTCTGAAGGTGGTAATGCTTAAAGCAGGAATTTTCTAATAAATCATGTACAGTCAATTATGCAAATTCTACCAGGAGGTTAGTGAAAATATTTAGACTGTGCCCTGAAATTTTGTTGATTAAACCCAGAAATTAGGAACTTCAGAGATTTGAAGGATCCAGCCAACCATTTCTACAATATTTTCGAGGAGAAGATTTGTAAAATAATTTACCAGTGAAATTCCCTACTTAAACAGCGATAAGAGGACTTCTTCCTTTTGGTAGGGATCAAGACAAGGTGATCTCTTAATGATATATTTTCCATGATGCGATGTTGTTAACAAGAGCGAAGTCACAAAATAGTATAGATATGACCACCAATTATTTAGGATAAAGTGAAGTACTGTTTTCCACCTAAAAGTAGATACCTCGTGACGGCACTTCTGGCGATTCTGGTATAGTGAAGCACTATGAGCGCAAAAGATGTGCGTATTAATGATGCGAGGTTAGCGGTACAAGTATGTTCCATTTATTGAATACAGCTTTTGATATGTTGCGTGATAGACGCTAATGTTCACTTCCATCTTTACTATGATGATGGTGCTCATGTTGATTATGCGAGAAGAACACTAACTGTGAGATCTTGCAGTGTATGCTGTAGAGAATATAGCAAGGATACCAAGTGGATTGGGAATATATGAAACCATCATTTATATCATGTACATAATAGTGAGTGATGTTTTGTAGTGAGGGTAAAAAATTGCATCTACCATATACAACTTCTAGGTTTTGATATCAATATATGATATTCACTTGTAACTTCAATAAAGATGATAATATCATTTATTGAGGTGCATTGTCTATAACTGCCATAATATTTCAGAGAAGTAACATCGGAAGAGAACCATACCAAAGGAGGATAACGCTGCAGTATGGATACTTAATTTCATCATTTATTTTCATCGGGGCATGATGATTCAGAATCGATGGCACAAGTAATAGTCAAATGATACCCGTACTTTTGGATAACAACGATCATACATGATTCGAGCATGACGTTGAGGTTATTCAATCTTTATCACAACAAACTATGACGTTTAGTGTAATACCTTCCAAGAGGTAATAATCAGTCAACTTACCAAAACATCGCATATGATAATGAAAAGTGAAGAGATATTCCAACATGTGGCTTTGTATTGAAAGGTAGAGAGAGCAGGAGGAGTTGTAAGCCATTTTAGATTTTTAACAATATTAATATTAGAGGAGTATATCCATATTGAGTCATAAAACTATTATGGAGTATTCCAAGAACCTTCATACGTAAGGTTCTTTAAGGCAATCATGACAACAGAGTGTTTAATGGAGCCATTTATTTCCATATCATTCATTTGACTAGAGACTCAAGCTCAAGAATATATTATATATACAACATATGAAGTACTTTTTTAGGGCAAGGGATTCTATTGAGACTTATCACACTAATAAGTGATAGGATTCTATTAAAGATCTTCAAAGAAGATGTGCGACCAACATACGAGATATGCAGTTTTGCTTGGATGTATGAGGTGAGGAAAGCAACCACCTTGGTGAAGGTTAAGAATTACTTTTCGCGGAGGGACAAGGCTCATATATGGCCCCAACTTACTACAAGTATGGGCGATTGTGTTCACGTTACTTACCAACTAACCATGATCATTCCTGTCTCATATTTGGCAAGATATCGCTTTCGGGCAAGAGAGCAAAAGTGCTCTATTTACGTTTGTCCTTTGGGACTATATTTATATGGGGACGCCGCCAGACCCCTGGGTGATTCTGTTTTTCATCCACATTCAGTTAACACCAATGTCCTTTACTACCGCTTTTGCATTTATATCAAAGAAAGTAGTTGGACGTCACTATCATACTGTTGCCATGTCATAAACAACGTTATCTCACTTGAGGGACTATCGTCACCATCCAAAGATGTTGCAGGATACTTGTTCCATTGTTCTTCGACAGTTCTTATGGTGATGACCTTATATTCACTATAAGGGCGATTGGCAAGATAGTTCCTTTAGGAATCCGGCGAGGGCACCAGCAGATGTGCGTCTTTACCAAAGACCATATTATCAAGCTCAAGATCGGGCACCATATTACCGAGAATGGAGAGAGACAACGTGATTTGAATAACTTTATCTTCTCTATTTTTCAACGCGTAGCCCCCGCATATCAGCAGTGTAATCATGATTGGTGATTTTTCATATTCTCAATGAAAGAATGCCTACTTTGCTCGATGATAGCATGGATATCGAGTTTCCCAATGGGCGATTTCACCATCCGTGTCAAGGTTGATAATGCGAAGAACGCTTCGAGGATACCATAATATTTCAATGAACGAACAGCGTCGTTATTACTTTGAGCAGAATGGCGACACCAACCTTTATGCCACGTTTCTCGTGAAATGTGATCATATCAGTGAATGTTCCTTAGTGCGAAAGGGCTATGTATGTGATTGTGGTCAGCCCGCCCTGATTAAAACGTTGTTATGTGACCATGGAGATTAATGGGAACTAAGGCAGGAAGCCTGGCCAGCAGGTGATGTAGAGGATGCGCCAGCGCGACGTAGGTCGCGACGATTTCGACCTTTAATTCCGGACGGCTGCGCGACATTTCTATGCATGCCGCGTTTGCGATTCTAGTGCTCTTGTGTCATGAATTTTACGGAACTTCATCTTCACCAGAATTAGATTCTACCAAGACAGGTTATCTTGAGCTTTCCACGTACGATGACCGCATTTTTTCCAAGTTTTCGATTTCATATATGTTAATCTATTCTGATCTTTGTTGTGTTGTAGGTTGCAGCCAGAGGAGATGACTTCATCATGGTTTACGAGACTATCCTTTCATCTCAGAGGCTTGTGAGAAGTTTCTGTGGTTTATTTCATTATTTTTTAGGCGCGCGTTATCATTGTAAATATTTCTTTTGTTCCATGTGTGTTATTTTAGAGAGAAGCTGTGAATTGGCTATTTTCAATGAGTTGATTGCGTAGGGACTCAACCCTTCATTTAGGAGATATATTGAGAGGATAATCCATATTATATACTTCAGACCATCCACCTCCTACCATTGATCTAATTGGTACAGTGGTTATTCAGCCCCTGTGGGCCAGACCGTCATATTTTCAGTATAGTGCGTATTTTCTGAAACCGTTCTGGTTTTTCTTAGAAATCTGTTTTGGAGCATATATCTACAGTCTCTAGCACTCTTTGGAGCACTGTATCAACAAAAATATTTATTTCTCATCTTTCAGCCTGTCATCTCATACAGACAAATGCAGTTTTACCGCCCGCTCTGTCTATGCAATAACAAATTTCGGATTTGTGTGTATGCTTTCATGGGAGGTCTGTTTTCTCTCAACCTGAGCGATATTTTTCAAGTGTATGAACTTTCATTTTTAAGGGTTATAATAATGATGTGAAATGTCTCTATTGTTGTCTCGTGTAATGACTCTATTGATATTTCTTCTGCTATTTCTCTAGTTTTCATGTCTCGTATTGCTCGCTTCTCCTAATTTTGGGATAGCCACAACATAAATGTGAATTTCTATTTGGCTTGGCTTAGGCTGGCCCATTCGCCGCTACGCTTCAACACATCGCGACATACTGCTGGTGCATCCCAAACAAGGAGCGCCGCAAATATCCGACTCCATAGATTTTCGTATGACACTTTTTATCGAGGAAATGACCTTTAGCAAGATTCGCCGCTAGTAGATTTCAAGATTTCAACACTTCATCCCTACACACATAGAGAGACAATAAGATGCCTAAAGATAGAAGAGGCTTTCCCTGAACGAGCACATGCAAACACTTTTAAGGCGCGATATTATGCTTTTCATGAGAGGATAAGTGAGGTGCATTTCTCAGTGACTAACATCAGCTAAAGCCACCAAACCACGAGTGATTTTGTTGACACAAAGAAAACATGCTTCATCACAGTGGAAATTGCATCATCAACACTAATTACTCACTAGGATTATTTAATATAGAAATACAACTATCAACAACATTAGATTTTCCTACACTATCAAAAATAGTGACATTAAATTTTCGAAGAAAATAGCTTAGACCACCTGTGACACCACTGCTTAGTCAATGGTTTCATCTCATTAAATATCTTATCGCAAGAACGATCAAGATGTGCACAAAGCATCTCATATCCTATTACAAAAGTGTCCTAACTTTATTAATAGAAAAATCATAGCTAAAAACTCTTCTCGCTCACATTTAATTCGCACCTTATCGGGTGATCAAGTTTTTTAACGGTGATGGTAGATAACATAGACTGTTTGGTTTTCCTTTCTAGTCCCAAAGCCACCACCACATAGTAGTGTCTCGGGCTAACGTAGGAAATATGAGAAATGGAAGTTGACCAGCTTAGGTCCCCTCAAAACCTGTGCATGTACTAAACCTTTCCTGTTGGCGACTGCAGAAATATTGTTAAGGTGCGTGAACCAAGAAAAATCAACTGCTTAGCCACAACATTTAAAAGAACATTCTAGAAATGAATGAATTTCCGTAGCAGCCTCACATGTCCCAGGAACTCTCCTCACTCTCCTTTGCAGCTTTTGGGTGCAGAGTACTACAAAATAACCCCTCATCTTAGTTTTGGTCTCAACTGCGAGATACCTTTTTCGTAAAATGAGGTGGCTAAAGAACATACCTACTTTTCACATGAATCTACACACTTTTTGTCACTCAAGGCAAGGTGAGATTCTGAAACGAGAGACTCATTTCGCTGTGTTTTGAGGGCTTCCAGTGCACGAACTACCAAATACCGAGAAACCCATCCATAGAGACTCTCGACGCACTCGTATGTGTAGCACAAAGATCGCCACTCACAGGTCATGCGGCATTACAAAACCCAAATGGAAGCACTCAAGATGAAAATGCCTCATGCATGTAAAGGTGGTGTATTGACCGTAGGGTGCAATCAGAAGGTACAACGCGTTATAACGTAAAGCCAAAACAAAAGAAAGAAAAGGCAGCTTTTTACCTGTGCAAGTCATCAAGCACTCGATCGATGCAGTGGTTGGTAGCAATCCTCGTAGAGCGGACTTGCTCATACTGCAATTCAATGAAAATGCATCACTTTCCTATATTTCGTCGACCAACGCACAAAGAGACCTGACGCTACCAACATAGAATAGATGAAATCAAAGACTCATCTAAGATTTTTCTGCAAATATTCCTCACAATGGTCCCAGAGTTAGGTTCATCCGCTGGGGTTGTTGATAGGTCGGCTCCTCCAGTATAAACGAGACGAGTGCAAGCTTTCAGGAGGGATCTTTTCATGTCCCTCACATCCCCATGCAGCGCATCAAGATGGTTTTTTGCAACAACCTTGCTGGCTATGCCTTTGTTGCATGTCATCTAGGTCCCAGGCTATTATGGTAAATATTTGCTCAACTAATCCCACCAGAATGGTTTTTGGACGTGAGAGTACAAACAAGTGTCGCTAGAGACCATGGTGAAGGTTGGAATCACGACCTTTCTGGAAAATATCCAGACTAAATTATTTGACATAATGACTCAAAACTCAGGCATGGTATCTAGACTGCCTCAAGAAGTCTCGAAGTCTCACCCTCCCGAGTTGACTCTGGCATAGAATGATGCGTCACACTAAACCCAACGAGTCTCCTCATCACTACCAGTACCCAGCTATATACAAGGTATCTCACTTTCGGATAGATCTAGAAGGCTGGGGATATACAAAGGATTTCTTCAGAATCTCCATGGAAATGTGCGCATGCTCGCAGCAGGCGTAGCACATCCAATTTGCAGTGACTCGGTCAGTAGTGCTGAAGTTCGTCCCGAGATCAAAGGATGTCCTCTCCTGGATGATTTCGTTGAAGAACAATGAATTTTGTGGGGATATTCCCAAGAGTCTATCAAACAACCAACAATCCAATACTCCCCAAAGCTTGATTTTGGATCCGGCTTCCAATTGCATAACGATAGTAGACAAATGTGACCAACCCTAAGTTGATCCATGGTTTTTTTTGTAATAACATTAAGGGTCGACCCCTCGGTCTGTAAGCACATCGAGACAAGGACATCAACTCATTTTAATAGAGACAACGAAGTTTCTAGGGCTCAGATATTTTTTCCATTTGCACACACTATGTCATTAACTCTGCTTTCTCCAACAAATCGAATCGATCGAGGCTCGTACTCTTTTCCTTCTCAACTTTCTTGATACGAGTTCAATAATTATTCTTGCACATATGGGGACCCTTTCGATAGCTTGGAGAAAATGGAACTTAATGAAAGCAGCTCAAGCTCAAAAGTGAAACTAGACTTAGGAATGGTGGTCACGCCTCCACAACTAGTCTCTCGGATAGTGATGTCTGCGTGAAGAGGATGGAAAAGGATCTAAAGCGGACAAGAGATGGGATGAATGGTGACATATCTCCCAGAATGGTCATGATTTTTCTCCTCACTTTTTCTCGTCGATAATCACTATGGCTGTATCTCGATGTTACTACCTTCCCCGATCTCGCTTGGAGATCATTTACCCCAACTCGCCGTAGACCTAGATAACTCGGTGGAAGAAGCGGTTTAATCGGGGTGGACCAGCTTTATCGCTTTATTATTTGGATTTGCATGGTTTGAGAAGGCATTTGAGGAGGGGAATGGTGGAGGTAAATGTAATGGTGGCATGGTCAACGTCGAAACTTTAATGGGAAAATGATGGTATGTAGCATGTGCATATGGTAGGTAGGTGATAGTTGTATAGTAGTGTAGGAATATGTGAATGGCTTTGGACCTCTCCAACCTCATTTCCAAGATTGGGAAGGATGCCCATATCAGAAGTGTCCATGTCGCTGTTATGATACCGATTATTGTTATGATAGGAATATGGTTGTGCATTAGAACCATGTGTGAGGAAGTTTACGAGCCATACCGCACCTACCTAAGGCTAATTTCTCCATGCTCCCATAACATGAAATGACTCGTGTTCAAAGCTTTCTCCTTCGAATATCGCTTTAACCAGGTATGGAAGGGAATTTTTTCTGCAGCATATTTTTGTACAATAAATCACACATTTATTAGTTCCTTTAACATCATTAGGACATTCTCTTAAAAGATGATTTTTTTCTACACTTTGACAAAAAATGCAGACAATGAATCTTGTTCTTCTACAAGTTTTTGTTGAAATTTTAAAGAGTCTCATTTGTTTCATAACTATATTCATTATTTAAATTTTCATATTTTCCATTTTTTTCTCCAACCCAATAATCATAGCATCCATAGATTTAGCTTTGTTATTTATGTCTTCAAGTTCCTTTATTGGATCTAGACCGATTCTCTTGAGAATTTCCCTACATAGGTCACAAATCCGATCAAAAGGTTTCGAGCAATATTCCTTGTCCTACCGACGTAAGTTATTTCTAGAATCATCATTAAGCCCACATAAGAACAAGGTTCTAATAGTACTAGATCAAACTTGTGTTTTGACCTTTAGAGTGTATACATAAATCTTTCCGTATAATCTTCCAAGGTTCATCATCACCTGCATAATGGTGAATATTTCATCCCACATTTCTCTAGTCTTTACAATATTCTTGATAACTCAATAAAAGCACCCTCTTCATCCGCTCCCAAGAAGCTATATGCTTTCCCAATCCCATGAACCAACATAGTCCTAAGTCCTCGAGATTTGTGGGAAACAATGCACCCCGAGCATCTGGGAGTAAGCATAACTTCTACATTATATTCTCAAAAATAGAATAAGAAACAATCTGATTTTCGCAATTCTTACTACAGAAATGAGGAAGATTTATGGAGAAACATTCTCTATTTGTACAACTATGTCGTAGATCCACAATCTGAAATCCGAAGGTGGATTGTCTTCATTTAATTTCCACTCCCCAAAGATGGTTCCTTGTGATCAACCATTCTTGTACCTCCAAATAAAAATGTCTAAACGAAGCCGGTGAAGGTCGTATATGAGTTTATTTACTTTGAAGTTCGTAATATTCTCCTTCTTCCCTTTTCGTTGGTTGTATCCCACCCGAACCATCATTACCTGAGTCCAAGTGAAAATTCCCTACGTGATGAGCTTATGTCTCCGTTTGAATTTTTTATTGCAAGAGAAGACCCATGAGAAAGTCGGATTTATCAGCTCGTCTCCCTATCGGTTTCTGATCCCCTACCCCTTTTAGGAATTCATCTAAAGTGATAATGACATACACAAACTCATAAAATGTTGCGATTTAAAATAAGAAATAAACACACTATAAAAATCTCTTCAAACAATAGAAATCATACCGTAGAAAAATAATAGTATACTTACCCCCTATGTAGGTAGAAAATGGATAGTTATCACTCAATTTAATCGCTTCCAAAGCAATGGTGCCAAAATGTTGGGTGCGTAAATTGCAATTCAAGAGAATCCTTCAACACTTAATTGTCACCTGTCGGTTTCGCAGAAAACTTAGAGGCAAAGCACAGTGAAATGAAAAAATTATGTGAAATTTTCCTAACTCTATTCCTACTTCTAATTACACCCTGAGTAAAAATCGAAAATAATGATCACACTAGAAGAATACCAAATAAATTCTAGTGCTAGAATATGAAAGAAAGTACTGCAAGGAAAATAAATAAAAGAAATATCAAGCTTCTGAAACAATCGATTTCGATGAATAAATATTGATTTTTATCTTCAAGATAGCTGTATAAGAACCGATAGTTGGACCCTTGAACGTATCTATCTTTACATATTCGCATCTAAACATCATGCCTTTACTTCAACAATGTTTTTGCAATCGTAACTTATGCTTGTACCGGAATAAAGTTTATACGTCGGGAAGTATGTTTTTGTATCGTACTTATACTAAAGATTTTAATCCTCATGTAGGATCTAAGTCTCGTGAATAGAGCACTATATTCATGATAGATATTGATTCCTATACTAGAACCGAGATTCCTCCACCAAGGTTTCGCACTACTTTTAAAAGAATATGTGTTAACTCAAGAAATGAATTTGCAAAGGTAAACATAACTCTAAAATAGCTTCCACAAGCATAAATGTGGTTCAACCAAACTTAATCTCCAAAAACAAGAATTAACTTTGAAAGCCAAGGCACAATTTTTCAAACAAGGAACTCTTTTCATGCAAATAAAGAAATTATTAATGATGACAATAGGATTATCCTGATATCTTATTCATATTAGATTTGTCTTTTTTAATATTCTTAATTCAAAAATCTTTTTCACTTAATAATTAATATGAAGTCGGATCATTTCTAAGATAAAGTGAAGGTACAGATCTCGCATTATAACAAAGTTTATTTCATATTCAACAAAGCACCATTAATTATTAAGTCTAAGTTTTACTATTAAAAATACATGTATTGAAACAAACAATCACCTGCAAAAACACATCAAGATCTTATGAAAGAAAAGAAAAGAAAAACACTTTTTCGAATGAACTCAAATAGACTCGTCATGACTAAAAGTGCACTGTGAAAGTAAAAACGCTACGATTTCACAAAGAAGAACGCTTTCGAGCATGGTGTGAAAATCACACAAGTGAACTGTACTAGTGAAGAATTAATACTACTGGATCTCATTACACAACAAATCCAGAAATGAAATTTGACTCAGGAGTTGCGAAAGAATTGAACAACTATGTAATTATGCTTTGTATCTAAACGACATTAAACACCTTTAATTTAATGTAGAGAAAAGAGGAGAATGAGACAGATAATGGCTCTATTAATCTGTTTGTTTCGTTAAGAAACGAATTCACGCCTGCAACAATCATCACTTACGTAAATTGAAATAATCATGGCGCATCATTTATGTTAGATGAAATAATAAAATGTACATATAAGCTAAATCCAACCCTGTAATCTAGGGCGATGCACTGTAAAAATTAGCATACTAGTATTTTAAAGTAGCATCGTTTAGTACTTTATTCGACTCTACATTATATACAACCTTTAGGTCTGCAACTATAAACAAAATTACTAAATAATGTTACAATATAAGCCTTTTCGACCGTAGCTAAATACAATCTTAAGCTACTTTGCGCATGCTTCAATATCTAATATCTGATGATTATTCTCATTTCTTGTAGCCCAACCCGAGATGACCGATCCAACGAGATATCCGTGTAGCATTGAGTTGTTCACGCGAGTGTCAGAACCGCTAACAGTGGTAATCACCCTACTCCCTACCTGGGATATAATTACTAATATATTTACGCTACATTTACCAAATAACGAAATATTATTCTAAAAGATAAATTAAAGGTACAAATCCATAAAATAATTAATTAAGTCCATGATAACCTTAGAAATATGAAAATACAAAGCTAGAAAGAATGACATATTTTAAATAGTACAGAATGAGAGGTTCCAAGATTAAAATAGAGTCTCAGGTCGTGAGTTTGAAGTGGATGTAGTAAAAAATAAACCAATTTAGCCTACCAACACAATCCATTTAACTTTATGTACCTAGATATGAGGAATATTCAACTAATACCGACAGTAAATAACATTGTACAGGGCTATATATATAGTGCACATATGCTATACGATTAAATCAAATAAATTACTACAAAGTGTTCCATGGACTTTTACAAAAGAAAATGAAAGGTGGTTACACATGATAGAAATAATGTGTGATCTCTCGAGATGCAGACATAGCTCCTCTGAGCTCCCCTACACCACAGGGTCATATGGGACTTGTACATCCATGTTGCCACCATATGCTTCCCCTAAGCCAATGCTAAAGGGAATTATGGAATAGAAGAAGAAGAGATAATTCTCAAATCGTTGTTGAACATGGTCCAAGGAGTCATGGGGAAGAGGTTTGGTAATGATATTTTCAATTTTATGATGTATGAGGACATATTCCAATTTTATCTTTTTGATCCAGGACTTTCTATTTCGATAAAATGATATTTAATGGGTATGTGTTTAGTCTTATAATTCATAATTGGATTGGATATGCTAATGGCACTTGTTTTGTTGTAGAAATATATGAAAATCGGTTGTGGACATGGACTTGAATATCTTGGATATTTTTAATCATGCATATAAACTCGAGTGAAACATGTTGCAATTTCAAGATACTATGCTTCAACAGATATACATAGAGATTTACTTTTGGCTAAACCAAGATACTAAGAACTCTCCTAAAAAGAAGGTAGCACCACTATAATTTTAGTTATCATGCTTTAGCCATACCAACATCAACGATAGGCTTGAAGCTTAAAAACTATGCGCTTTCTTGGATACCAAAGTCCAGGATCTAGGTCCCTTTACAAAAATTTGATTATTATCTTTGACTACTTTGAGCCGATTCTCCTTAGATTAGCTTGAAAACACCCCACTAAGTGCCAACTATATGTATAATGTCGTGTATAGTTCCTATGAGGTAGAGAAGAAACCCAATCATTTATTGAAATTCAAAATTGATTGATAGTTGAGACTCGTTGTATTTTGTTAAGATTACAACTCCTGCTACCATACACATAGCTATACGCCTTTTATAATCTCCCTATCGCAAATTTCAATATATATTTGAGATACTTTGTTTTAGAAAGAAAGATGTCATCCTTGGGTTTGATGTACTTTGTAATATACATAGATGTCATTAGCTCACCAAGCAGCGACATTTCAAATTCTTTGCATGACTAATGCAACCTTGACCCATTGAGTCAATATTTCTACCTAAATATAATATCATCAACATATACAACTACCACTAAAATTTTACACCCATTAACTTTGATATACAAGTTTCTATTAACCAACCCTTTCTTGAAACCCTATTGCCAAAGACATTTTCTAACTAGTAGCATCAACCTCGAGGAGCTTCGTTTTAACTCCATACACGGCCTTTTTTAAGTTTACATACAATATCTTTGTCATTTCCAAGCATGAAACCTTCTGTGTTTTTTAATCTATAGTTCATCCTTCCGGATCCCCATTCAAAAAGGTCAACTTAACATCCGTATATGACGAAATTTTGTTTAGAGGAAGCCGAGAGACACTAAGAATATTTTTGACGGCTTCAAGATGAGACATCGAGTGCAAGGTTTCTTCAAAATTCACGCCTTGTGAGCTTTTGCATACCCTTTGTAGATAATACATGCCTCATTATTGGGCATTACCTTCGTCTTCATTTAGCTTATTTGTAAATATCCATTTGGTACCTATTACATCATTATTCTATGGCCTTGGAACAAGTTCCCAAGTATGGTTTTTTCTCGATTTGGTTAAGTTCTTCATGCATGCCTTTAATCCAACATTCATATTGATCGACTAATTCGTAGTAAGGTTCACTTGTAGATAGTAAAGATAGAAGATAAGATGAACCAATGAACGAATGAATTTCATCTAGTTTGCACTCCAACCTCTTTATCACCTAGTATTTGACTTTTTAGATAATGTACATACCTTCTAGATAATTTTTTCTCTGCCTTATTCTCTAACAATTTCATCTTCTCTTTCCATACAATTTCTTCGATGTTTCTTTGTCTGAGGCTCATCGTCGCATTGTGTTTGTATTTTTGGACATACAAATCTTTCTATCTACTGTGAAGATCATGATGCATTCAAAAATTTTGTGAAGTATTTTATTGTAACATTTGTACCTCTAATTTCTTCTAGAAGAGTATCCGAAGAATGCTTCTTCTCTAGCCTCGTTCAAATTTTCTAATTTTATTAACATTTTTTATATATACTTCGCTTCCAAATATCTTCTTGTACTTATTGATGCGTATGCCTTACCATAACTAATATGGTGTTTTTTCACTAGTAACCCTCATAGAATTATTATGTATGTTTAAACGGTATTTGTACTTATTTTCCCTAAAAGGTAAGAGGCACCTGCATTCATCAAGCATCACATGAGCCATTTTTTGAACAATTATGATCATTCTTTCAACAACTCCATTTTTGCCGAGGATTTTGCTATAGAGAATTGTCTTTTTGATTCCATTATGATTATAAACATCGAGTTGTTCATCTAATATGAATTTACCCTCTATCAAACCCGAGGTCATTTTATTTTAGATCCATTTATTTTCAACCAAAGCCTTGAATATCTTAAATTTCTCAAATGCTATCTTAAAGCTTTAGCAAGCTAGCCCATCACATTATAGTGTAGTCATCAATTAAGAGCATAAATTATTTCTCACCCTCGAGGATATTTCTTTCTTTGGTCCACATAAGCATATATTGGATTAGTTTCAAGTTTCTATAAATAATATTCTTTCTTTAATTGAACCCTTCACTTCTACCAAATTGATAGAATCACAGCCACTATATTTAGGTGGAATATATTTGGTATTTCATGAACAAATCCCTTGTCCTTTAGTTTAAATATTTGAAATCGAAAAATGAGATGTCTCGCCTATTTTTTCCATATCCAACTTTTCTTCGCCCTGCCCAAATAACAACTTTGCTCACATTCAATGACATATACATTATTTGGATTTGTGTTGCTTTGATTACGTTTTTCCC
This sequence comes from Pinus albicaulis, assembly GCA_034641835.2. Lineage (NCBI taxonomy): Eukaryota > Viridiplantae > Streptophyta > Pinopsida > Pinales > Pinaceae > Pinus > Pinus albicaulis. The sequence goes on along the minus strand of CM076571.1, from coordinate 968,172,092 downwards.
TATACATCCTTTGGACCTAAATATATGTTCATTTCTTGGTCACACATTTGGATGACACTCAACATATTATGTTTTAAACTCCCATCTATAAAAATACATTTTGTTCTCTTGATTTTTACCTCTTAAAACTCATATATCCTTAGTAATTTACAGAAGCGTGTAATCATTATTCACAAAATTTTTCTTTTCTTAATTTTCATAAAAAGAAAAATTATTTATCACCTTTTTCATGTGTCTTTATTAGCCACTTTCAACATTCCATAGGTTATCTTGATCCTCATCATAAGAGAGCTAAAACAAAATTTTAGAAGAGGAATTATCTCTTGTTCAAACTTTAGGAGGTTTTGTATTTTCCTCATGTTGTACAAAAGGTACTAATTCGCTTTTGTATCTACTCCCCTCATGTTGAAATTTATTTGCATATAGAGAATTAAATTTATCCATAAGAGGAGAGAAATCATGACTAGGGTGATCTTTGGAGAATCTATTGATTTATTTAGATCATACTTGATCTTTCTTCTCTAGTCTTGATAGTTTTATAGTTGAATAGCTTGAGTGACCAAAATTATAACAAGAAAATTAGTGACCATAGAATAAATATGAGTACCTGGAGTACCTAATTTCTATCTCTGATTATTGAAATATTTCCTCTCGCGATCTTGGTTTCTCCTTTGTTTTAAATGTAGCTTTGATTCATCCCTACTTGTTGAGCCTTGTTTCTTTCGACATCGTTGAACTTCTTTACGACATTGACATAACCTCGGACCTATGTCTATTTACACTCATCACAGATCTCGATCTGTTATTTTGATTATGATTTGCAATGTATCTTTAATAATTTTCTTGAATAACAAAGAATGTTAACCATCAATAATTTTTTCCAAAGTTTCAAATCCCTATGCAAGTTTGATATTTAGGTATAGTTGATACTCGATTTCCAAGTTCTTTCTTTTAGTCCTGAAAATTTCTGATTCCACCTTCCTATAGTGCCTCTTCTCTCAAAGTTGTTTCTTTGTACTTCCTACACTCTTTTAGATTATTCTAGATGAACCTTTCACCGGGTCATTTATTCAACCAAACTACTTTTCTTTCTCCTCATGACTTTGCTTTATTTCCTTTGGTATTTTTTATATTTTGGAGGTTGTAAAATTATTTCAATGCATCCATCAAATTATTTGAATCATAAATTGTCTGATTCATTTGATATTCTATCATCAAGATCCATCGTGATTTTTGTAATCAAGGTTAGAGTTAGATTCATTATCTACCTCATCATCACATGAAAATTCACTATATCCATGAGAATAAAAATCTTTCTTTTTTAGAGAAATCATTTGGAATTTCACTGGAGATGTCCCATATGAGCTAAACATTATCTTTATATGAACACTTAGTAACACAATGTAAAATCATTCCACAATTGAAAAACACTTAGAGGGAGTGTTATTCATCAAGAAATCATCTATTTAGCATGACTGAAATGTTTGTTCAGTTGCTTTAGAAACAAAATCCAAGACAGTCTTGTGAGGTCTAGAGATCTCACCGCCTCATTATCCCAGGATGACTTTTTAACTATCCTCACTACCTGGTATGCTATGCCAATCCTATCACTCCTCAAGACCAAATCATGGACCCATTTCTCCCACTCACCATGTTTGCGCACCTCTCCTTTTAACACTATGTCGTTTTCCTGCCCCTCGTTTTCACACCTTGGTTTGCCAAGTAACCTACTTTTCCCTACTTGGGCAAGTGCCCAGTAGTGGTGATTTTAAAAATCTTTTTTGTTTCTTAGATAAATCAAAGTTTTTATTTGTTCAGGATGGAAATTCATTAAGGTGTCAAACCCCTGCTGTTACCTCCAAACCCTAATTCAAGCTCATCCAAACACTCGTCCAAAAACATAATCCCACTCAGGTCATACAGGGTCCCTAGGGTTACATTGCTTTCGCCTAATACTTACCATTTCACATATTCTCAAAGGTGAAATCCAGTGCAGACGAGTCTATGCCTTGAATGTCAGCAGGGTATCAAAGACTCAAGGCACCTCCGATCAAAGCATTAAGTCTCCATAAAGATAGTTTTCCCATGTAAAAGTAGCATTTCACAGAGAATGCTTTATGATGCTAACGATACAATGATGCAAAGGAGAAGCCTAAACTCATAAATGAAATTATATAGAAGTAAAAGTACAAGAGGTCCAAGTTCATAAAGAAGATCATGTATACCATGGACAAATTGTTGCAGAATGCATCAGACAAAGAGCCCATGTATAAGATCCTCAAGTATGTGGCACGTGAGCACAACTATGCACAAATAAAAGATTCAATAAATAAAGTCGAGCGTAAAAGTCACCTTTGGGTGACTATAGCGAGATTGAAGATGACGTTTCGGGAATAATTTCTAAAGTTTGTTAGTGCATTATTTTTGCTATGACCAAAGGAAAGATTGAAAAAGATATTAGTGTAAAGACACCAAATTCTCTATTTACAACAATTATCCATGTATGAAAAAAGGATGTAGATGCATAGGTTCAATATGTAAAATGAGAAACTAGCAACATCACATCGGCGCAAAGGGTTTTTGAAAAAAGGCCAAACCTCAAAAGAAATGAGAGATCAAAATACTACTTTTTATGACACTACCATAAAAGTAGGAAAAAGAGTATATTAGCAAGGAGAACAAAAAATAAAACCCTTTAGTAAAGTGGCTTTTTATCTCCATGCTTTTGTCAGTATGAACAAACTCAAGTAAACATCTTCAATCATCATTTGGTTATTTTGCAAAGGAGCTGAGGGCTTTGCTGCCAAAGATACCCTGAAAGATTTTTCGAGTAGAAATTTTGGGCGCCGCGTTCTGCGGAAATTATACAGCAGGCCCCCAGGAGAGACTTCCCATACACTCTATGTGAGCCGACCCTGATAAAAAGGCGTTTCACGCCAGAGAAACAAATGCGAAGAGGCTTCCGCTTGTGTACTCGATGACAGTTCGTGAGGCGCTCGACCGACCCATGCTGCACTCTCAAGAAAGCCCAGTGTCGTCCCGACACACACGACAAGCGGTGCTTAGTCCTCGTCTGAGGAAAAACAACACACAGGATAGAAAGAACTGCTCAGCCCCCAGCCATTTAGGAGTTGCCCGACAAGAGTTTTTTCAAAGAATGGCTAGTAGAGACCCAACTCGCCGTGCAGAGGTGTCCAGGCCGCCGCGCCTCGTCTGCTAGAGCCTCAACTACCATGCAGAGGCGCCCACATCTTCTCAGCCAAATGTCTTTTTGCGTCGTCTTTTTTCCCGTTTCTAAGAATATTCGATAGGTATTTCAGAATTTTTTACTCGCTCTTTGAAAAATCACTAAAAGGCAAAAACATATGAGGCAGTGGAGGTTATATCTTAAAGTGAATTTGAAAAAACCCAAGAAAGAAAGTATGTCCCTGTTTGCGTACGTATACAATTGAAAAACATCTATTCATCCACACACCGTAGCTAACACTGAGTGACAAAATGTCTCGGAGAAGGAAAATGCTGATGCAGAGAGAACAAAGGTCCCAAAGAGCAAGCAGAGCAGGTGGGAAGCCAAATAGTTTTGGAGTCTATAATACATCAGCAACCGTATAGCCTCTCCTACTACAGTTTCCTATTTTCTGCTAGCAAGAAGTACTGCGAGTTTCAGAGAGAGCATAGATCCAGAGAGTCACCCTGCTGACCAAGTTTCTTTTTCCCTAAATCTCATAACCACCTGAGGGCATACCTAGCCAGGAAGTTTGAGCTGACTAATCACACGCCATCTCTATGGGCTACACGGAATACCTCGCATGGGAGGAAAGGTATCTCACGTATGTATCCGGACATATTATCACTCCATTCTTTGAAACCAAGTTTTCAAGTCGGGTTGTGAAAACCATGTTCCCTTTTCTCATTTGTTGGATATATATTCTCCCCCAATGAAGACTTATTATGAACATTTCACCTATGAGAGGTATGTCTCTTCAGTCATTCCTACTACATAAGATCATGCACTTGCTCATTTCTACACCAAAACTAAGCTACTACATTTTTCTTACTACCTTGTAAATTATTGAGAAAAATGTCTTTCCATCACAAAGAGGCCCCTCCTGCAGCACTAAGCTCATTGTCTCATCAAAATGATTGTTTTACACTAACCAGAGCATCAAGGCATCCCTAGTAAATTTTTTCATCATGATGATTTCACACTTTCACAAACCTCTCCCTTCTGAGAAAGTCTTCCCATCATCATTTCAACTTTCCTCCTCACACACCTCGATCACCCTCCACTCGCACCATGCTTCATCCTTCACACTGAACCATCTCCCAACAACTTCCTCTGACCTTCTCCGCAAAAATAAGAATATGAAGAAAGCAAGGAAAGAGAGGAAGATGAAAGTGAAGAAAGCAATGAAGGAGAGGAAGAGGAAAGCGTAAGAAAGAAGTGAAGGAGAGGAAGATGAAAGTGAATAAAATCGTGACGGAGCAAAGAGGACAGTGAAAATAAAGTGGCCAAATGATGAAAAATATGGCATCGGAGATATAGAGACTGACTGATGTATAGAAGAGGAACATCAAAACAATGAGTAATGCATGACTGAAAACACTGAACTAAAGCGAGAGAGAGATCTAAAACAGCAGCTAAATGATAAGAAGATGACTCGAGATACAGGACAAAGGCATATAAAGAAGAGGAAAATAGTTGAGCTAGAAAAATACCAAAGCAGAGGAGCTCCAATGATAGTTAAACAAACAAATGACATTCAAGCAAAGAAATAGAAAAATGAAGAATATGACACCCTAAAAATGTGTATGGACAGTGAGAGGAGGCATATGAAAGTAGTGAAGATGGACAAAGAAGAGCAACGTAAAGATGGCAAAAGAAGCCAAGAGACAAAGGAGCTATCACAATGTGGGAAAAAAAATGAGGACAAGAGCCCAATAATGAGGGTAATGAATTAGACAGTGATGAAGAAGCCATCCAAGAGGATAGCATACATGAAGGATAGAAGGGACAAATTATAATGAAAAGCTAATAAGCATAGAAAACAAAAATTAAGATGATGCAAGTTATGAAACAGAAGTTTGAGCTTTGAAGGTGAAGACCATAGGCAAGACAAAGAAGACAACAGTGAAAAGAAGTGAATAAAACTCATCTAATGAGGAATAAAGTGACCATAGAAGTAAAGAGGGACTAATGAGAGTGCTTATGATAAAGACTCCCACAAAGAAAAATAGCAGATAAAGGCGAGTTTAAGATGAAGATGTAAAAAGAAATGAGATGAAGATGTACCAAGAAATGATGAAGACACCCCTACTGCATTAAAACACAGGATGACAAAACTCCGAGGGTTCGGCAGGGATGCTAGCATAAGAGATAGCGAAAGTAACTCAAGACAAATAAGAGCAAGGTACATGATACACATACAACATTTCATCCAATAGGAGAAAAGAAGTCCTAAGGTCACTAATGATCAAGGTTTTCTATGAAACTTGTTGCATCTTTCCCCTCACCTATCAGAGAGGAGAGCGATACGTATGCTCCGCCTCCAAAGGGAAAGGGGCCATGCTATCCTCCTCAACTCAAAAAGATTGACAGAAGGTAAGAAAAATGCAAAAGGAGGAAAGAAGAAATCTGAAGAGGAAAGGGAGTTTGAACCCATTCACATGGACATTTGATGGAGGAAATGAAACAAGAATTGAAAACTCTCCTTTCATAAGATGAATGCACAAATCATGGACTTGGAAGTTAATTAGAGAGAGCTAAAGATGTCATTTATCTTCACTCGATGAACAAATAGATGAGTGGCCACCAGCTATCTAGCACTAAAGACACTCAAGTATCGCAGAGGCTCAAAGGTCATAAGAAAGTTAGAGGATTTCATGGGAACTTATGAGGAGAGTAGTGATGAAGAGGGTCAAACTAGAAGAATACCTAGAACTATGGGTCTTAGGAAAGCATATGATAGTGAAAGAAGAAGTCAGAATCAGCCCTAGCACAAATAATTTCCTCACTAAACTCCCTTATCATGGAAATTGAGCATGATAGGAAATCATGGCTTGCAGAGGGTAACTTACACCTTAAAGCCAAGTCGAGAAGGCCAAAACATGGACTTCAGCAGTAGGAGAATGGCATTAAGCAATGCACGAAGAAAGCAAATTTCAAGGAAAAACCTCAAAATTCCCAAAATGAGGTCCATGCAAAGGAGGAGACCAAGATAGCTTTTATATTTTTTCCCAAGCTTCTCAAAGCTAGTCTCCCAAGACCCATGAGGCACTCATCCACCAAAATTGGGGAGAAATTGAACAAGTTTTTGTTTTTTGCAAATTTTGAGGCTAGGGAGTGCAACACACACGTGCGTATGATTTTCCCATAGCATCATAAGAGGAGATGTTTCATTTTTGGATTCCTCATCATCCATATAGCATGCTCAGAAATATCCCAAGTGAGAGTTGTTTTGGTCCCAAATGGTCAAAAACACATCTATTTTTTCACCATTCCGCCCGTCGCGGACATGTGCCGCGCTCTCATGCCTTTGAATGCCGTTGATAGGTTTCTAAAGGTTAGATTCAATAAATAGTTATATCCTGGAAGTGGACTTCAAGGGCTTTCCAATGAGCCATCACAGAGGTTTTTCCTACATCGAAAGGTCTCCAAAACACTTCACAACAAGACCTACCTTTTCCCATTCTGTCGTGTTCGGTATACCTACTTTTGATACTAAAGTAGGCGCTTCTACTGTTGATATGAATAATGTGAGCTTTAGCAAAGTTTTGATAGATTTTCTGTATTTGAAAATTCACTTTAATTGCCATATATGGCTCGAAAAAGATATTTGTTTAGATATTTTTGTGCCTTAAATTTTGTGAAGGTCTAAGAATGTATAGATATTTCCGATTAGCCAATAGACTCTAGATGATATATTAGGCTTTTTATCCTTCGGTATTATATAGCATGAGTATTCACTGTAAACAGGGTTTGGTGTGTTTTTAGAGCAATACATGGTTTTCTGTGTGATGAACAATCTAGTGTTGGAGCTTGTGGATGATTTGCCTCGTGTTGATAATGATGAAGGCTTTTGCTTGCGGGATTCCTAAGCTTAGTTAGTGGTGAAGTATTCTTATTTTTCTTTCATGTTTTTTTCTGTTTTTTCATATGTCCATATTTCTATATGTTTATATTCCTAAATTAGCATGTAGCTATAGTGAATATTAATTTTTCTTTAAAATTCAGTTAGATAGAATAATCATAATGAGTGCCTATAAGATGCTGGAGTAGGAATAAAATCCTCTACAAACGTGTAAGGGGATCATGTAGTAACCTGGATAAAGTATCCACTTGTGTGAACAGTGCTCAAAATGTGGAAAATTTAAGTGGACCAAGTCAACAATATTCGAGATGAAGATCGATCCAAACAAAGATGTCAATGTGAATGAAGATCAATCTAGCTAGTCAAAATGAAGACACCTTGAGTGTGAAAGGAGACAAGGTATGAAGATTCAATAGGTTTGATCCAAAAATGCTAAGATTGACTAAATCAAATAGTGTTGTAAATAGATAATCATGACTAATAACACAACATGATTTTTGGTGGGAGAAGTTTCTCGTACGGAAGCAACCCCATAATGGGGTGGGACCCTGGTGAGAAGCTCATCAACTATATAATGAGGGATGGAAAACCATGGTCATGATTGAAGATATATATTTTCTTGTAGAATCTCTTGCATACTTTGGTTGTTTAGCTAAGCTTGTTGCACCATTTAGTGAAAGTGCTTTTCTATCTGGGATCTCCCACTTTTCTGGAGATCTTGTTTAAGATATAAGAGGAGATTTTTGAGCTGAATTTCTTTCCAGTCTATCACAGTGTTTACTATTTACTAGAAAAACACATCTTCCTCTCAAGAAACTATTTTTATCAAAGGTGAGCGGCAAACCACTTTATGAGTTAGTTTCCCATAGTAGAGACTCACCTTTTTTCCTGATGAGTTTAGGAGAAGATTTTACATAGCCACTGATTTTCATGTTCAGCTATTCTTACATGAGCTCACGCTATACATCGTGATTCAGCCATAGATCTACAAATGGCTTCTTCCTTACATCTGTCAAGAAACCATCACGGTCATCTTGATTTATGCAAATAGACTAGATTCTAGTTTTGAGCTTATTTGATTAATACATGAGAAGATATATTTTTTTTCTCTATATTTCTAAGTATAACCTCAAGAAAGTCGTAGGTGCCACCTTCTAGAGCACTTTCGTTTTCAGCAATCTCGTCACTATTTTAAGCTGTTGGTAGCGGAGAGCATGTTTAACTAGAGACATTTTTTATATTTTTTCATGTGAGGTTCTTATTAAATATCTTTAAGGATACAACCGTTATTTTTCACTTTTATGATTTAATATTTAGAAAATAACGTTTTTGGGGCCAATATTGCTGACTTCTCCCCACTGGAAGACATAGTCTCGATGTTGTGATTATAATATCATGGATATGTGTTCCATGCACATTTTATGAGTTGATGACTTGCTGTAACTCTAATTTAGGAATATCTTAAAGATATCACTATTGTAGAAATTCTATTTTGGGATATTACAGGACATCTAATGTTGGCTCTAGCCCTTATGTTCTTTCATCCATTATGGAGTACTCATGGAAGAGGAGATATGCAAGAGGATCAAAGAAAACCCTTTATTGTCTAGAGAAAAGAGGTTCTCAAAAACTTCTCTTCCAAATCACGTAGTAGAAGCAAAGACATCAGAAAGAAAATGAGGAGGTATACGTGAATATCTCAACAAGAACTATAAGATCTATACAAGGAAGGTTATAAGTCCCCATCTTATGGATATGAGCACCCAACATATCATCAGATCTACTAAACGTTCTATCATCAACTTTCTCTTATGAAGAGGAAGAAAAGGAGATGCCAAAGAGAGAGACTCTTGGTGAGTATTTGTAAGAGTATGAAGTCTCAATCTCAGAGTCTAAAGATCACTTGAACTTCCGAAGGGTTTTCCGTGTTAAGGAGGAAAGGGAGTACAAGGGAGCAAGAAGCGAGCAGGGAGGGTAGACTTTTTCATCTATTTTTGGATGGATCAATTAGCAACCAAATAGGCTTGGTGAATGAGCTAGACACCCATGCGGCAACACAACATCAAGCTCCCGTAACGAGGCCACTGCAAAGTAAAGGACACAACATTTTGATGGGCAAGTTATTATGCCTGGTGGTTGCTTTGAACTCATTTTTCCTTAAAGAATGCAAATACATCAATTATTCAAAGTTCATCGAAATAATAGTAGGAAAGGTTTGGATGAAAGACCATGCAAAACACCTTCTCCGGAGTGCTATCGAACCATATCATGCTTAACTTTGTGGTTGGGGAGGATCTATAGAAAAACTCCATTAGAGTATTGAAGAGGATGTAAATTGTTTGGATACCTTTGCCGAGCGTAACATCTCCATTGAATGAAGAACTTTCTCACGAAGAAGACATGGATACTCCTCCTTCAAAAGAAGACCAAGATCTAAGGTCTTCGTTGACGATGAGGCATTTTTTAAATTGTTTGAGGAGAAGGAAGAGATAGAAGTTCAGGACAATGGCAACGCCATGAAACAAAGAGAGCACAATCAGAACTCCATGGAGAGGAGGAAGGGATGGTAATTGTTCCAAGGAGAGAAACTCCTCGCATCTCTTTGCAAGGAGTTCGATCGAATCTCGTATAAGTGGAGTGCTGAAAGCACAACACATGTAAGAAGACAGATGTGCCATTGTTATCAAATGGCGCGAATTTGCATATCGCAGAAGATAAAGGGGAGGCAGCACCATATGATGAGAGTAGTATACACTCTTTATTTCCAAAATATTGATGCGCAAAGAAGGCAAGTCTATGCAATGAAGGCAAGGAAAATCACCGTACCACACCATCTATATCCTCACTCTATGCTCTTGGATCGTATCTCAGATGGGAGGCACCCCACCTGGGAGTACCCCGACCGGAAGAATGCTAAAGTGTTCTCTCTCAACTACGTGGCAAAGAACATGCCAGAGCTCGTAAGAGACCTTTGAAAGGAGCCATTACAACGCCGAGAATCAAGTTGATGGAAAGCTAAGCAATTTTCTCTCGAAATTGATTGCTTTCTGTATCTTCCATTCATCTCATTTGCACCAGAAAGAAGAGATTCGGTAAATATGTGTTGATATGAGCATGGTATCAAAAGACCACCTCCATATGCCTCGATGAAACAAAAGATACTCCAATATGAGGACGTAGAAATTTCTCGACATGACAAGAAGGAGATTTCCATTCTTAGATGTGCAGATCAAAAACTCGTAGTGGAGAGTAGATGTAACCTTTCAAAGCGAGGATGAAATATCCCAAGCGCCAATCTTTTCGATTGAAAGATCAGTGTCACAAGAGGCGAAACAAAGAAACTCGTAGAATACTTCCAACGTGTTGACTTTGACATCAAGCATGACAAGGAGGAGAGCCATCATATGGTCAGACACTTCTCCATTTTTAGGACTTCTGCTAACATTGTCAATGTTGGGAAGCCTCAGATCCTTATTGAGTCCCAACTTCGATGGAATATTCCAAGGACCTCTTCACATGCATATTTGATGTGGAAAAGTACGGGATGGGAAGTATACAGAAGTTAATGGAATCATTTATGTTCATGATCAGATCTACTGACTAAAGATCTCCAAACTCAATAATAAAACTACTAATACTGCTCATGATCTTTAGTGTTGCAACCAACTCGATTTTCACCAGAACATTGCCATACATTATCTTAGATGGATTCATGTGGGTGAACTTCAGAAGAGGAGATGCACTTTCCGTATATGAAGATAGTGTGTAGATCATTTTTCTTCGGTTGAGGAGGAACATAGCTCTTGAAGAGTTACATTACTATTACCTTTTTATTCATCGAGTGCAAGAAGACGCTCATCCATGAGTTACCCCACCGATTTGAATCAAGTAGTATGATGCAACTTTGTATTGCCACGATTAGGCCGTATCTACCATATGCTTGCATTTTTCTTAACACTTCATGTGTGGCTTTTCTCCAAGAGGAGGCAATCTATCCTCTATGAGTTTCTATGAGCCACTTCTGCCATGAACAAAGGTGACATTAGCTCATTCCTTGGAGATCTTAGGAGAGATGATGTATCGCTTTATGCTATGATTCACCAACACCAACCATCAGCGTACCTTCTCCAAGCATGCGAGAAGGATGGTAGGAAAAGGCAAGTGTTGACACTTAGTCGACCATATCCTGCGGAAAGTAGCGTGGAGTAAAATCGCGTCACGGTTGGACCTTTGAGAGATCATTAGTCCTTCTCCATTATTTCACATGGCGCCTAGAATGAGTCCAATTATGATTCCACATGCTGAAAAATTAAATGTTCTTATCTTTGCGGAGGACATAGTTGGAAGCGAAGACACATTGGCGGATGTGTCCTGAAAGAAATTTCTCCACATCGCTTTTTAGGACTACATAGTAGTCATAGAGCATGCGAAGAGGCATGGCTGCCTAGAAGTAGTTCTCAATTTAGTTTGCGTGAGAGAAGCCGAAGTATTGACTTGCTCTCGTGGAGAACTTGGGAAATACCTTCTCATGAGAATTTAGAAGGAGCTATTTCTACCAATTACCAAGTGTCAGGAGGTGATTCGTTTTCATCTGGATGATATCATGGGAGCTTCGGGAGTCCTTCATCGATGAGGAAATTCCATGATTGTCGTCACTTCTATCTTGAGGAGGCTTACGATCAGCAAGAAGTGTTTCCACATGTGACGCCTCCTATTTCATGTAGGAGGGCCATTTGCTTTTCGTCGACCAAAGGCCAACTCATGTCACACTTCGGGAAGAACCATTAGGAGGAGCCGTAGTCGCAGCATAAAAATCAAGCAATGGTGGAGACTAATGGAGGAAGAGGCCCCAAGAGTAGGAGGGGAGATTTTGCAAAGCTACCGTGGCAAAGCTGTTTCTTTGATGACAAGAAATCTGGGAGGGGGATAAGACCGCAATATCTCTTACAGCATGCGTCAATAGGAATATTAATTTTTTCTTTTGTTTACCTAGTTAGATTACGATTGGGCAAAGGAGAGCTCATACACATGCTTAAGTAGAGGATCCCACACAACGTGAAAAGGGATCACTGCAGTAACCGTATCAAGCTATCCACTTGTGTGAACGGCCTAAAATGTGTGGAAAAAGTCAATTTTGACCAAGTCAATAGCTTTTATATGAAAGAGTGGGAGATCCTAACAAGACACTTTCAATGTGAAGGAAGACTCATGTTGATAGATAGCCAAAATGAAAGTACACCTCCGAGTGGTGAAAATGAGACAAGGCACGAAAGACTCGCCATGCATCCTGCAGAATATTGAAATAAATCAAACCAAGGTCGTAAACTAGATAAGCATGACTAATGCCATCAATGCATGATCGATTGTGGAGAAGCCTTTGCATGCAGCAACCTCATAATGGGGTGACCTCGTATGAAGCTCATCAATCTATAATGGACGGGGATGGAACCATATGCACTGATCGAAGGTCGGCATTTTGTGGTACACTTTAATACTTCTTGCATACTTTGGCTATCAAGATAAGTTTGTTGCAATGTTTAGTGTGGAGTGTTTTTACTATGTGGATTTCCCTATTCTTTTCTTGGGAGATCTTGTTTAACAAATCTAAGAGGAGATTTCGAGCTGAATTTTCTACGATCCTGAGCGTCAAGTATTTGATCTCTCAGAAAAACACATTCCCTTCGAGAAAGATGCGTTATGTCTTAAGATGTGCGGTGGGAGGTTAAAACTCCCACTTTATGAGCTAGTTGTTTCAAGAGTGAGGATCGAACCTTTTTTCGAGAGCTAGAGAAGAGTCTACTGTAAAATTTATTCGTAAAGTGCAGCCATTACTATGCAGAGCTTCAGCTATGGCGACGGATTCAGCTATTTGCGTATCTAAGCAACATTTCTTCCTTGCACATCTTTTTCCGCTCAAGAAACCTCGTCGAGTCGTCTCTGGATTTATGTAAAAGAGACTAGATCGTCCGATTTTGAGCTTATTTGATTAATACATGAGAAGACATATTTTTTCTCTATATTTGTGATAATAACAAGAACCAAGACACAGCCACCTTCTCACAAGTACTTTTTCTGTAGCAGCCTTGGGTTTCCATCATTTCTTTAAGTCAAGCTGGAGAAAAGGAGGTACTGCTTTTAACTAGGCAAAAGACATTTTTTTCTCAAAAATATTTTGCATAGAGAGGCCCTTATTACATATTATAAGGGACGCATTATTTTTCAAACTCTCAGTAACTGATATTTATAAAATAACTTTTTGGGGCTCACATTATTGCTCTTTACTGCACTTTCCCTGGGAAGACATGGCCTCGATGTTGTGATTATAATATGATGGACAGGTGTTCCACGCACATTTTGATGAGTTGATTACCTTTTTGTAACTCCAATTTAGCATACGTACATATTTCCCAATATTGCATAACTCTATTTTGGGATATTACACTATATCGTCAATAAACTCCGGTCATATGATGTGATGATGAAATGTCACAAGAGTGCGACTGCATGCTTCCTCATGAGTAAAGAAATCTGTTGCGCTTCATGCTAGGTTAGTCTATGCAACTCAGTTTCTCCTCGGCTCACCTGTGCTCAGGATAGTCTGAGTCACGATTACATGCTAGCGGAGAACATGACTCAGGTAGTAGCCTCGCTTGTTTATGTGCTATCTTTAAACTCTCGTCATTTTGAAATCTTCTTCGATGTATTGATTGATTAGGCGTCAAGTCGTCAAAAGCGTTCTTTCAGAACTTTCTTTTCAGTAGATGCTTATCAATTTGTCTTCAAAGTTCTTTAGCTTCACGAATGATGCTTTTCAGCGCCTTCTTCTTCACTTATTAGACGCCATTTGTTCGATTATATGGTTTTCAAACCTTTCGAGAGCAGAACTGCAGTCAGTATGTCGTTTCTACTTGGTCATCTTCCACTCGTATTGTATATCTCCACTCCAGTATTGTTTTAAAAGTTATCGTTATTGTAGAAATGAGTGCTTTTAACCTTCGCGACCGCATTCTTCTCATCATTATTCAGCTTTATCTCATATTCACGTAGTATTTGATGTAAAGGATTTCTGATCGCCTTTTTCCTCGTCGCAGTGATTCCCAGTGTAAACTTTCTACGTCTCATTTTCACCTCACACATACAACTTCAAGATCCATTAACTCCACCATGATTTAGCTCGCGATGTAACGCTTTCGCATCTCATCATCGAAGATATCAACGATCTCACGTACTCCTATAGATCTCCAGCTGATTTCGATAACTTTCACCTCACCTCCATATCTCACTTCGACCATCTTACCTCCAACCAAAAACAAGAAACCTGCACTTAACAACCAGCCTTTAACCAAACACTTAAAGCAAACAAGTTCACATCCTTCGCATAATAGAGCGAGCCCTCAGTAAGTCCAGTGAAGGTCAGGTCCCAGTGACCTTCTGAAAGACCTGCGATGATGTTACCATGTCTTTTGATGACTGACTACTGGAATCATGGGACACTAACATATACGGAGATCACTACGTAGACCTTTTCGTTAGTGCTGTTGACAATCCGAAAACTCTCAGGACTCTCAGAATCCCTTTGATTAAATAGCATCCTGCGATTTATGTAAAGGCTTCATCGCTATCACTCAACACAATGCGACGCGATGCAAAACCTCCGAAGTCGTGAGCACCCAAGTATCCCTAGGACTTCGTAAACCTTCACCAAATCATAGAGAACTCAAGCTAATAGCCGAAAGAGCAGAATATAGTTGTTTCACTATCCTAGAAAAATGTTGACCCACATATGGACACTCTCACAACCCCTTTGTAGGCTTAAAGACATTGAACTCGTAGCAACCCAACACATCTCTTATACTGGCTTCGTTAGTATTGCAAGTGGTGGACCATAGACACACATCTTCAAAACAACTAAAAATATCCACCTGCCACTCACCAGTTTCTAGGTGGACCTTGACTTTACGAGGGTCCATAGACCTTACAGATCAGCGAATCAACCCCGAGAAACTTGAACTTAGTAACACATCTGTAGAGCTAGCAATATCACAGGTGAAAAATTTTCAAAGAAGTTAAAAACTTTTCAACCTCTCTAATTTTGTGTTTGAACAGCTATAGTAGAAGAACTAATACTAGATCTCATTCGGACTCTAACCTCCTACTATAGCCGTGACGACCCAGTAAATATTTTGTTAAAACATTCGAAACTCGAAAACTTAGCACTAATAGGCTCATTCATAAAGAAATGCTATACCTAAACATCTTACACCTCGCAAGATCCCTGCTTGACTTGCACCATACGCAGAAACCTTTTCGAACCAAGTCATAGAGTAGAATTGACCCTATCGATCTTGAGCCTTACACACTTGCAGCAGAGTCCTAAAGTGAGAAGCCTTTCCACACCACCCGATTTCAACTTCTCCACCACTTTGCTCTTTTCACCCCAACTCGGGCCAGTAATTAGTTCTTGTCCAAGTACTCGCCACACCTATTCACACCTCCACCCGTGCAAACCACTCTCATCTCATATCACAAATCCTTCACTCTAAATCTACTATTAGCTCCATTTACAGCCTATATGTTTTCGTTTTACCACAACCATTAGTACCCGTTTACAAAAAAATACCAATTTGCAACTATACTCACCGTGTAGGTAAAATCTACCACCTCACGCAACAACATGTAGATAGAATGAATGATACATGGACTACATGAATTAGAAGAGGAAAACCATGAAGATGAGGATGTTTTCCAAAGCCCAGGAGGAGAAACTAAGAAATGGTTCAAAAGCCCTAACTCTCAACAAGACATGTATCTCTTCCCTTACTAAACTTTTCATAAACAAATGTGAGATTAAGAAAAACTCCTTCCGATTCTCTCGTAACACAAAATGGTACAGACACAGTAGAAAGGTCCAAGACTATTTAATTTAAAGTAAAGTAGTAGTTTACAAATGCATCTACTACTAAACATGGAAACCTCTAAACTAGGCCTAGCCTTAGCTAAACTCCCAAGGTTTTGACCACATGCACATATCACAGATGAAGAGAGCCCCTAACCTTAGAAACATGAAAAAGTGGAACTATAAGTGTAGAGGTCAACTTAATTGAAAAAAGATCCAAAGTAAGATCATAAAAGAGGGATGAAATCGAGAAGACATGACACATGCCCTAAAACCCTGAGCTGATTTCAAGTTGAAAACCTTTCTTAAACCATGAAATAATGATGGGGAGAATACAGTAACGAAAGAACACCTCCTTAGGGAGAACCAACCAAATCAAAACATGTAAACTTAATCATAACTTTAAGAGACCCACCCCAAATCGACAAAGGGAAAATGATTAACAAATAAGGCCAACCTTCCAAGATAACTATGTTGAGTGAGGGGAAAGAAGAACAATGAAATCCGCATGAAAAATCATCTAGACTTAATAGGCTCTAATAGCAAGGGTGATGTTTTTTCTCACGTAAGAAGAACAAGATTTTTTTCTCTCAAACCAAGATGAAATGTTAGAAGATTTTCAAGACCATGAATCGAGCTAGAAAACCCATAATGGAAGTCCATAGCAATAAATGATTTTAGAGCAAGAAACCAAGACAACCCTCAGGAAAAACAACTCAAACACCGCTACAGAAAGTCCCGAAAATCTTTAAAAGAAAAATGTACAAGGTAATGAATACCATGGCTAAGAAAACCGATCCTAACAAAGACAAAACTAGCCAACTAAGCAGACACAAACTATCCTAGACCTCTACTATGGGCCCCGAGAGAAATCTACGATCACCAAAGCTCGAATCAGAAATAAACAAATTAAAAAACGAGAAAATTTATGGTCTTTATAAAACCGATGTAAATATGTCTGAAACCCAAGCACTTTTTCATGTTTTTGAAGGAGAGATGGCTAAAATAAAAATAACCATACTCTCCCACCGAGCCGGTAGCTCAGGATATGTATCTAGTCCTAAAGTTTTGAAACTTTTTGAACATAGGGGAAATGACACAGACATGCTAAACGGATAGACAGACAAACCAGAATCGTTGCTCGTCCCGTTGAGGGAAAATCGAGGCATGAGTTGTCCCTCCTTTCTGTGTTAGCCTCAAACATACACGAAAAAAATTATTACACAATGCCAGCATGTACTTTGATGTTTCGACAACCTCATGCCCAAGGTGTTGTGGAGAGATTTACCTAGAAATAACTAAACCATACAAAGACTTATACCTACTTTGATTCAAGTAGATAAAGTGTTTGGGTATAATCAAGTGATCTATGTATCACTTTTTCACGCAAAATATAAACTAAAAGTCTAGTCATGACATAGTCACTAACATTCCCCAAAAGTACATGAAAGGTATGCTTTTATCCGCATTATGAAGTGAAACTTGCTAGGCATCTCCAAAATGGATATGTCATATGTTACTATCCTCCGGTGTTTCAATCAAACTAGAGACTATACCGAATCCCACATGAAGGATATGGTGAGATAGCCCAGAGAGGCCTCACAACACCCCGGTTTATTCATTCATTCGTATTTGGATTATTTTATCTTGATAATGAGAATGCGATTAGTGGAAAATTAAAAGGAAGTGAGAAAGAACCAGGCCCTCTCAACACTCACACTCATCCTCAAATGAAGAAAATGATAACCAAAACTCTAGCAGCCCGAACAACAACTCACAGATAAAACATGAAATAGAAGACTTTGGAACATGAGCTTTGATGGCTCATGTGCGAAGGTCTGCTTAGAGCTAGTGTCCTGATACATAGCACAAATGAGGGTCATTCTCACTTTATTAGAATTTCAAAGTGTACTAATAACATTGGCATTATTAGATAGCTCTCCTCCGTTTGCACTGCTTGAAGACTTAGGAGCTAAGAAAACATCAGCCTGCGTGGAGATCTCGTAACTTGTCATTAAATAGATCAAAGCGTGAATACTCAACCAAGAACCAAATATTAAGAGAGTATGAAATGCAGCCCTAGACCTCCTCAAAAATTTCAAGAAATATGAGCCCAATTACATTCCTAGAGCCCAAAATAGTCTTGCCAATGAGTCGTTCCCAGTTTACCAAAGCAATTGCCAAATACCACTTGTAAAACGAACAACAATACCCTATCAAAGTCAAGCATTGTCCCATAGTACCCGACAAACATTAACTACATTTGGTAGTGTTTCGAGGGTGGATAAACAAATTGATGATTCCTTGCAATCTAGGAAAATATTTACATTTATCAAACCTGACTTTTAGAACACGGAGGAAGATAGTCCCGCTCAAGATAAAGATCACGAATCAAAGTTGCTCTCTTTTGCTAATATACATCTAACTGACTTTCATGAAGTTGAAATGTTTGGAGGACCCTAGACCAAAGAGACTCTCAAAGTATTACACCGTAATGACATTACATTACAAGAGGCTTTGTAGCCTGAAGAGTTGTTTTCGACTTTAATGATACACAAAACTAAAGATAGAACCCTACTGAGACGATGTAGATAAGAACAACATAGGATGCATAAAAGAACCCAAAATATAAAATTTTCTATCCACCCTTTCCTTCTCGCATAAAATAGAAGCATATTGAGCTTTTAATGAGTCAAACTGTGTTTCAGCATGTATCAAGATTTAAAATCATATTACACAAGCATTATCTCAACATAAAATTTTCTAAAAGAAAACGAAAACCTTTTCAAGAAAATTTCATGAGAAGAAACTCTCGTTTCTACTACCTCTAGTTGAAAAAGAGATTAAATAGATGTATGATTCTTGGGATATTAGTCTTCGTATACTCCTAGGGTTTTCTAATCTTATACGGCCAGGAAGAAAACTAGAGAGACCTGATTTTGCATTGAATTTAGAAATCCGATGTGTCCTCTTTAAGATAACTCATCCTCGCTTAAAATGGACCACATACTTCATAAAGGTAGTTGGCTCTAAGAGCAAATCTCACCGTTTGATGGTTTCTTTTCGGTGTCAGCAACCAAGTGCTAGTATTCCCAAGTGATCAACACAAAACCGCCTTCACTACACCTTGGGGTACATTCATGTATGTTAAAATTCGCTTGAAAGGATGAAATGCAAAGCATTTTCAAAGGGCCATGGACATAGCCTTTTCAAAAAGACATAGGCTACTTTAGATTCATTTACCTCAAGGACATCACCGTTTACTCTAAGACCGACAGAGCACTTATTCCACTTAATAAAAAGTCAAAAATGTAGGAAATATGGCCTCGTCTTTGAATCCCAAGAAAACATCGTTTGGTTTGAGGAAGGAAAATCCTAGGCCACATCATCTCCGAAGAAGGAATCAAAGTAGACTCTAAAAGGATTGAGGCATATTGAAAATCAGCCATCCCGAGACATTAAGGAGTTAATCTTTATTGGAAAAATCAACTTCTTAAGAAGATTCATCCCCGACCTCGTTGAACCCTTGAGAAATATTACAAACATGCTCAAAAGGAGGTAGGATTTAAGTGGACTTTGGAGGCCAAAACAAATCTTTCGAATCGTTAGCAAGCACTCACCCATGCCACATCATTTCTAATAAGCACCGACTTTCACCAAAGACTTCTATACTTTCTTGCTTTTCATCCGAACACATTGTGCGAAATATGTTGTTACAAAAAAAGTGATGGGACAAGAAACAAACCCATAGCCTTCTTCATAAAGAGCTTTTAGGATGCTCCCTTAAAGTATAACATCGTGGAAAAAACAGCCTTTGAACTAATAAAAGCATTAAAAGACTTCGTGTATCTGTGTATCTTTTACACTTATTACTTTTTGTTCTACATATGGTTTTCTAAAGACATTTTAAATCGAGACTTCGATGGTAAAAGGGTGGGAAAAGTGGATGATTATTATTTTAGAATGTGACTTAAAAATCAAACCCACTAAATTGCTAAAGGACAAGGGCTTGCAAAAATTATAGTAATAAATTTCCAGCATCGATATGAATTTTTTTGATACTTTAGAAGAACAGAAGAATGCACAACCCCTCATGTTGAAGAAATATTTTTGAATTCCATCTTATACGCCGATATGCTTTTATGTACTACTTTACCTTGATGCTCCTCCTACCTTATCAAAACAAAAGTAAAACATTCTTGGAAACAAAAAGCTTTGAATTTTTCGTATTTTAGATGGAATTTTATATTGGAAAAATCCTATTGGTATATTTCTTAGTACTTGTTTGAGGTTGATGGAGGAAAAAATCATGCATGAACCCTGCATGAAGGTGAATGGGGGGAATCTTTGATCAGCATGATAAAATACGAGTCGAGCTACTATTGGCCCACCCTTTTCCTAACACCCACAAACTCGTCATGACTTTCGCCATAAATGCCATATTTTTGATGGCAAGAGAAAAAATATTATTTTTACTCATCCTATCATTGTTGAAGCCCATTTTCAACAATGAAGCTTTAGACTTTCACCTCGAGAGATCTAGCCTACTTCATCCGCCAACATAGTGGATCCTCACTCCCACGATTACTTCACCAAGTGGATAGAATCCATCCCGTCTAGAACGCCACTCATTCAAATATTATCAAATTTATTGAGACCAATATCTTGTCTAGATCGGGGCTGTTCTCAAAAAATATCATCACAGTATAATGTTACGTGTTTTGTATCCAAAAGAATACACTTTTGTTATAAATATCACATCGCCTAGGATATTCCACAACTATTACCCTCAAGGTAATGGCCAGCTTTGAGCCTCTAATAAAATCTTGGTCACATATCATTAAGAAGTTTCGGAATAGAATAAAAAAGAATGTATGAAAAAATAGTACATGCACCATGTAATGACAGACTAACCTACCAAGAAATCAATTGGTATGTTCTCATCAACCAGTGTATGGTATGGATTCCATTTTCCCAACATCTTTGGAGTTCTAGTAATGAAAACTCGCTACAAGAAGTGTAACCGAAAAGAGAATGACATGAAACGAGGTTGAACCAAACTATCCATTTACAACAACAAGAGAGGAGGTTTACAAAGGACTCATAGCAGTGAAGAAAGAATGAAGAAAGAAATCTTTGATAGAAGGAAAATAAAGATGATGATTTTTCAGGGACGAGATAAAGTGCTACAAGGACAAGGAGAGAAAGTACAAATACCAAGAAGTTTGAAAACTTGTGGAAAGGGCCATTCATTCTTAGTCTAACTAGAGGAAACAATGTTTTTTCTTTTTACAAGAATCCAGATGGAATCAAGCATTTGGGAGGTCCTGTTAATGGTAGGACACTAAAACACTACTTTTGTCTGAGATCCTTAGCTTTAAATTTTTCACTCATTGTACATACCATTGTGTGAAGAAAGGGCCACAAAGAGAAAACACAAACATAGAGCATAGAAAATAGAAAGGTGATCTCAAAAAGAAGGTACAGACCCCTATACCTTTAAAAATAGTAGTGTAAAAGTGTGTTTAAATGCTACCATCGCATGTAAAAAGAATGTCTTGTTCAAATCATTCATCTAATCATGGCTTAAACATGTTTTAAATTTATTGTGATATTAGTGAAAGAATGTTGGTCAAATCACCGAAGCTTGACTTGTCTGAAGACATAATAGAATGAAAGATACCTGGCCCACATGCTTAAATCTGCAACCAAAAGAAGGATAGGGGATGTTATCAAATGATGAAATATAGTCCTCACACCTCTCTAGTTTTTGTTTTCTTATGAAAATAAAGTTTGTGTGCAATTTGTCTTGATGCTATCGACTCATGACGAATCGCATTTTCTAACTCGTTCAATTCATATTTTAAATTTCTCATCAAAAAGCTTAGAGAATGAAGTCTCATCATATTACATGCTGATACATACAACAGACTAGGTAGAGAATAAGAAGAGTTCACTAGCATAATATGAACTCTTGAAGAAACAAGTGTATAAGTAGATAGTTTACTGCTTTCAAAAGAGAAAAGCACGCCAATGTTCAAAGTTCAGCCGCATCTAGGAAGAGAAAACAGTAGAAATCTAGGGTTGATATGCAGATGTGAAGTTGAGCTAATCATGAATTTAGATTATCAAAATCACTACTTTATGGAAGCATACAACAAATAGCAATAGAAGAAATCCGCCCAATGGATGAGGCACCAGTCTAAACCAAGAGATCCTAAATTATGGGCACCTCCCCGAAAAAGAGCCGCCTCCCCAAGTGGAGCCACCACTATTCACCGCAATTTTTACCGTTTAGATGACTAAATTATTGCCCAAGATTTCGTAGGGAAACAAAATTCAGAAGTCTTGTGACCTTGAAATTCCCTACCGCTTCATTATCCTCAGGATAACCTTTAACTATCCGTCACTTTGTCATAGGACGCGAAATCCCAATACCCCCGAAGACCAAATCACTTGACAGTCCCTCACTTACTATAGTTTGTTTTTCACCCTTCCTAACCTCTCTTTCTATTTTTCCTAAGCTCCTCGTTTTTCACACCTTGTTTGCCAATCAACCCAAACTTTTTCCCACCTCGCCATGTGCCTAAGAAGTAGTGATTTTAAAATCCCTTTCTAAGCTCTTTAGATAAATCAAAGTAGGTTGTCAGGATGCAATGGCATTAAGTGTGTGTCAAAACCCTATTTTCACCTCCAAACCTAATCTGTTTTCAGCCAACACTGGTCCAAAACATAATCCCACTAGGTACAGAGAGGTCCCCTAGGTTATGCATTGCTTTCGTTTCTAATACTTACTATTTTTACATATGCTCAAAGGTGAAATCAATTGAAAGAAGAAGAATGAGCTCATGAACGTCCAAAGCAGGTATCAAAGACCTTCTCAAGGTACCTCCTGATCAAAGCATTAAGTCCGAATAAACACATCACCATGTTAAATACTTTTTGTAGGAATGCTTTACATTTACACAAAGAAAATGTATGCAAGGTGAGAAGCCTAAACCTATAAATGACATTACATGTTTAAGAACATTGAATAGCTTAAGTTCACAAAGAAGATCATGGTTTCACACAAATTGTCTAGTGCTACGCTCATGTTGAAGAGCCTCATGCATAGATCCTCAAGGTAATGGCACATGAGCATAACTCTAGCATTAAACCAAAGATTCAATAAACAAAAATTTAGAGTGAAAATCCTTAGTGACTACAGCAAGAGATTAGAAGATGATGTCATAATGTCCAAAGTTCATAATACAGATTATTTCGCTATACCAAAGGTAAAGATTGGTACAGATAGTGTAAAGCGAGGCCAAACTTCACTTATACACAATTATCCGTAAGTGTAGGAAAAAAGTGATTTGAGATGCACAGGTTCAATATGTAAAAATGGAGAAATCAAGCAAAATCACCATACAAGGGTTTTTGAAAAAGTAGCAAACTCAAAAGAAAATGGAGGATAAAAACATCGGGTATACATGATACTACTCGCAAAAGGAAAAATAGTATATTATAGCAAAGGGAGAACTGAAAAATAAACCTTAGTAAAGTGGGTTTTTATCTTTAATTTTTTCAAAAAAGTATAAAAACAACTCAGGTAAAAACTCTCCCAATCACCATTTGGTTATTTTCAAAGGAGTTGAGGGTTTTTTGTTTGCTGTTCCCGCCGCAGTCTTTGGGCATGTAAATTTTGGGCGAGTTCTCGTGAAAGACTACACTTACACCCCCTCGCGTGCTGTGCTCCCATAGGCAGTGGCAGCGCAGTCGCCCGTAGAAATCAACAGAGATGTATTCTTTCACTCAGTAGCACCTGATAGTATGCCAGAGGTGTCTATTATCGTCTGCACAGTGCCCGTGATCTGAGCTGCCCTGACACACAGTGTGGCTTTCTATTCCACCCATGGTAAGTACACAACAACGGCGTTAGAGGGACTCTGCCACACCTATCCATTCGAGTGCTCCCCTGGCAGGTTTTTCGCAATGCCCAGAGACTCGACTCAAGAGTGCGAGAGGCGCCTGTGTCGTGGTCCTCGTCTCTCTCAGGACGCGCCCACTACTCATGCAGGAGGCGCCCAACTTGCCCACAATGCATTTTTTAGCCCTTTTCTCCAGCCTAAGAATATTCAGAGGTATTTTGTAGGTTTATTTGACGCCTTTAAATATTGTTATAAATTATAGGAAGTGTGAGATATAACTTAAAGGACTTTAGAAAACCCAAGAAAGAAAAGTAAGGTCCCCTTTGTTTGTAGATATATACAATTGAAAAACACCTATCCATCCACACACTCGCAAGCGACAGCAAAGAATAAAATGTCTGTAGAAGAAAAACTTCGACAGTTAGTGAGACAAACCAAAGGTCTAAAAAGCATAGGAAGAGTAAAAGCCAAATAGGTTTGATCCCTATAAGCATTGAAGAACCGATAGCCTCTCCTACCATAGTTTTATTTTTCAAGAAGTAGGATGCTATGAGTTTTGTGAGAGTACAGAGGATCCAGAGTCACCCAGCTGACCAAGTTTTTTTCCAAACTTTCGATAATTACTTAGTACACCTAGCATGGGTGGTGCTTGAGCCACCACCAATGATATATCTATGGATACTCGAATACCTTGCATGGGAGAAAGGTGATTCAAAGTAAGGTATCCGGACCTAAGCCACCATCACCCATTCTTGAAACCAAAGTTTTTCAAGATGGTTACAAAACCATGTCCCCCTTTTTTCATTTTTTTGCATGGAAAATTTTAGGCTACATTCGTAGGTGGCTAATTTTCCATGATTTTTCCATGATTCTACACTTCATTTTTTCTAAAAAAGTGATTCACCCAAATTTTACAGCATAAAATTATTTTACCATAAAAAATCGCCAGTAATATATAGAGATTATATATAAAACCATTATAAATTTAATAACTGACAAATATATCAATAAATTTTCTTTATAGATTGCATATTAGGGACTATTGAGATTCACCAATGTTTTAAACTTCAAGATAATTTTACATCCCTTAAAATTTTTCCTTGCTTAGTTGGAAAATATGTTCCCCTTAATGAAGATCATTACAGAAATACTTCACCCGTGAGGAAGGTTCTCTAGAGTCTATTCTCACCATATAGACTACTCATGCATTTCACCAAAACTAAGCTACATTTTCCTACTACCTTTGTAAAACTATTAGAAAAATGTCCATCATGTCAGTTCTCCCTCCCAACAAAGGTCAAGCATTTTTCATCATTCCTCATCAAAATGATTCTCTGTACACCAACCAGAGCAACAATGAACTCCCATGGAAGTTTTCACTGCATGCTTATTTTACTAAACTTCGACTAGTGCCTATCCTTTGTGAAAAGTCTACCATCATCATCTCAACGTCCTCTCACACACCTCCATCACCCTCCACCGGCCATGATCTATCCTCTTCACCCGAATCATCTCCTCTAAAAACTCCTTTCACCTTCTCCTAAAAAACCAAAACACGAAGAAAGTATGAAGGAGAGGAAGATGAAAGTGAAGAAAGCAATGAAGGAGAGGAAGAGGAAAGTGAAGAATGAAGTAAAGGAGAGAAGATGAAAGTAAAGAAATCTGACAAGGAGAAACAGATAAAGTGACAAAAATAGTGGCCAATGATGAAAAAGATGGCATCAAGACATACAGAGACAAAGTGCATATCATAAAGAAGAGAACATGAAAAAGCTGGAGGAATGGATAGACTACAGAGAACCAAAGGCGGAGAAAGACCAAACAAAGTGGGCCAAATGATGAAGAAGATGACCTGCAGATAAGGACAAAGGCAGCTATAAAGAGGAAAACAAACATGAGCTAGAAAAAGACCAAAGCAAGGAGCTCAATGACAGTAGAAAAAAATGGCGTACCAAGGTGAAGAAATAAATAAATGAAGAAGATGACAATGAAAATGAAAGATGACAGGGAGAGGAGGCATATGAAACTAGTAGAGGACAAATAATATAGGACAAAGATGGCAAAAGTAGCCAAGAAACAAAAGTTTTGAAAGCACTATGAAAGTAAGTAAAATAATGAGGACAATGAGCCCAACAATGGAGGGTAATGGGAAACAAGACAAGAAGAAGAAGTCGCCCAAGAGAAAGTATACAGGCATAGGGAAGGGAAAATTTCGATGACAAGGATAGTGATACAGCAAAATGCAATATGATGTGTGTTATGAAACAAAGGTTGAGTTTGAAGGTGAAGACCATGTAGCAAGACAAGAGAAGGGCAAAGCAGCAAAGAGAAGTGAATAAAACTCACTTAATGAGGCAAAAAGTGACCATCGAAAGTAAAGAGGGACTATCGAGAGTGCCTATGATAAGACTCTTGCAAAGCGGAAAAAGTGATACAAAGGTTGAGCTTTGATCAGAACAAGTGCTCAATGATGAAGAAGACGACGACATGGAGATGAAGATGTTTCCAATAAAACGATGAAGACACCCCCAGCATTCCGAAAACAAGAGATGACAACCCTAGGTTCCTGCAAAGGATGCTAGACAGAAAGAGCAGTGAAGCAACTCAAGAAGGCACCAAGAGCAAGGTGAAGAAGATGCACATACAAAGATCATCCATGAGGCAAAAATCGTCCTAAGGTCACTAATGATCTAAGGTTTTAAAGTGAAACCCGTTGTACTCTTTCTTACCTCATCGTAGAGAGAGAGGTGTGTTTTTCGCCTCAAAGGGCAAGGGGCTGTGTTATCTCTCTCAACTCAAAATATTGATAAAGGTAAGCAAAAGGTAAAGGAGGAAGAAGAAACCATGAAGAGGAAAGGAGTTTGAACTCATTCACATGACAGAGTGATGGGAAAATGAAAAACAAGAATTGCAACCTTCTACAAGACGAGAATGCACAAATCGTGGACTTGGAAGTTGAATTAGAGAGAGCTAAAGATTTCATTTACTTCCATCGTACAAACAAACGATGAGTGACAACGAGCCATCCATGAAGTAAGAGCACCAAGAAAATGGAAAGAGGTTTGAAAGGCATGGGCAATTTGAGAGTAGTTCATGGGCACTTTATGAGGAAAGTAGTGATGAAGATGGTCAACTAGAAGAAGACCCAGAACTATGGGTCTAGGTGAGCACTGCAAATTAGAGAGAAGAAGAATCGCCCCTACAACAACACTTCTCGTCAACTCCTGCCATGGAAATTGAGAATGATAGGAATCTGGCTTTGAAAGGGCTAACATACACCTGAATCCAATTTGAGAAGGCCAACAAAAACTTTGATCATACAGAGGAGAATGACTACATCACCATGCACGAAGAAACCAAACTTTGTAAGGAAAAACTCAAAATCGCTCCAAAATGAGGTCCAAGAACTAAAGATAGTACACCAATAGTCTTTGATATTTTGGCCCAAGCTTCTCTACGCATCTCCCATGATCTATGAGGGCACTCATCCACCAAATTTGGGGAGAAATTGAACAAGTTTTTGTTTTTTGCAAACTTTGATGGTTAGAGTACAAGACACCCTCGTGCTGGTTTTTCCCTAAGGCATCTTCAGAGGTGGTCTCCATTTTTGGTTCCTCATAATCCATATAGCATGCTCTGTAACGTTTCAAAGACAACTGTTTGCTTTGGTCCCTCAGTGCGTCAAAACACCCATTTTCCACCATTCTCAGCAGACATGTTGTGCTCCCGTAGTTCGAATCTTTCACTTTTGGAGTTTTTAGAGATCATATTGAAGAAATAAATGTAGATCTGGAAATCATACTATGCGATTTAACGAGGCATCATTGTTCTTTTCGACATCGGAAGGTATCCAAAACATCGCTACAAGAAGACCTATTTGTTTCTTCCTCCGTGGCCGCGCCTCGAGCAATTCAAGCTGATAATGTTAGCAGTCTATGATTACAAGGTGTTGATGCGTGCACTTTAGAAAGTTTTATATGCTTTTCGTGGCCTAAAAATCAATTTAATTGCTATATATGGATGAAAAGGATATTTGTTGTAGATATTTGTGCCTTGCCTCTGTAAGGCCTCAAGGACAATATAGATATTTGATCACACAGAATGTAGATGATCTCATTAGGCTTACACCTCTGTTTATTATATATACAAGTATGAGATTCATTTTAAATGTAGGGTCTCTGATGTGTTTAAGAGCAATACATGGTTTTCGTGTCACAGAACAATCTCAGTGTTGTGAGCTTTGTGGATGATTTGCCTTCGTTGATAATAATGAAGGCTTTTCTGCAGATTCTCAGTTTAGTTAATGGTGAAGTATCTCTTATTTTTTCATGTTTTCCTTTCTATCTTTTCATATTTCCATATTTCTCTATTGTAACAGCTCCTAATAGTATAGGATGAGAAATAACTGTTGAGAGGCACCTCATGCATTCTATTTTCTATTGTCTTCATGTTTTCTCTCATCATAGTTGTTTAAGGACTTAGTTGCTCCTTAGGCCCACCTAAGCTTTTCTATTTCATTATTTAGTATTAATATGCTATTTTTACTAAACATTATTCATGGTAACCCCTCGCTTGTTTTATGATTATGTAAACCTCCGTCTTGAAAACTCTCTTTGATGTATCGATTGATTTGGTAGTTAAGCCTAAAAGAGGTCTTGTTTCGATCTTGCCTTGTATATGCTTATCAGCTTGCTCTCAAAGTTGTTCTAGTTTAATGAATGATATTTAGGCATTCCGCTTCATTTATTAATTCTATTTATCTGTATGTTTTCAAATCAAATAGAATCATTGAAGTTAGATAAGTTGTCTTTACCTCATTTGCTCCACTCGGGACTATATATTTTGAATGTGTATTTGTTTAAAAGTATTGTTATTGATTAAATGGTGTGCCCTACCCGATGACTAGTATCTTTTTCTTTAATGCATTCAATATCTCTATTCCATAGGTATTTGACAAAGGATTCTTAAACTCGCCTTTTCCTCTACCTTGGTTCCCAAACTTAATTTCCATTTCACCTAATACACAAACTTTAAAGATCCATTAACTACACTAGATTTGTCTTATGATGTACCTCGTATCTACGTATCAGATATCAATGACTTCATAGATTCCATATCCCCATTGATTTGATAAACCTTCATCTACCTATCTCACTTGACCACCTTACCCCAACCAAAACAAACAACAAACCTACACTTAACAACTAGCTTAAAATCAAACACTTAAAGCAAACAAGTTCACATCCTTCACATAATAGAGAGAGCCCTCTTCGAGGTCTGTGAAGTTGCTAGGTCCTAGACTCCAAAGACCAGTCCCGATGTTACCCTGTCTTTGGTTTACCAATCGCCAAATCAAGGGACACTAACAGGGAAGCTTGCCTCTCGATTTTCTAGCTTTCCATGTGTATCTTTCTACCAAGTTTTTCTCCTCTTCATCTCGAGATATAGTTGGTGTTTTCATTATTATCCTTTTCTTGTATATTTAAAGCCAGGTTTCTTCCGACATATTATTGGTCCCATTTTTTCTCTATCATTTTTTAGGCTATCGTAATCCCATGGAGCCTTTTCTTGGGATAGTTGGCCAAGTCCTCGGATTTCTTCAATTGCTTTAAAAATTTGGAATTAAATTTGGGAGTTAGTGACCTTATTATATTCTTAGCAATCATAGAAATCTTCAACCTCAACACCAACATCCTTCATAATATTTACTACTTCATCTAATCTAAGAAATAATTAGCAACACTCTTTCATCTTCATGCATCTTAAGAGTTTCATATCGAATTTTGTATGGTTGTAGCTTTTCAATTTTTACCTTTGTGTCCCCTTCAATGTTGTTTAATAATGCTTTCCCACATTTATTTTCTGGTTTCATATTTGCATTTCCTTCACAAATTATGATTCTAAAAAAACCTCCTATAATAGTATGCTGATCGTTTTGGAATTGTTTTCATATTTCTTCTTGCCTACTTCATCCGTTGAGTCGTGATCATATCGGATTTACGATTACGAAACAAAATTATCTCCCTCGGTCTGTGCAACCTATAAAAATATAGAGACGAGGAACCCAATGATTTTCCTTGAAGTAATAGATGATGGATTGATGCCTATCTGAATCTTTCACCCTTTATTTAGCTTGGAAGCTCCAATTCCAACTCGATTGCCAAAATTATAACTCGCATAGTAGATAGAAAAATCCAAGAAACAACTGAGATATATTCGATGATTTATATAAATAATTTATTCAATAGATCAACGTGGTATTGAAAGATATGAAATAACAACATCGCATTTAGGAAAATAGAGAATTCTTTTCATTAATATCAATGGAAGGAGATGAAAAACATAAGTAGAAGTTGATCTTGTAGAAGAGCTCCCCCAAGTTGTTGACTTTTCCTTTCCTTTTCACAATATGCACCTCCAATCACCCTAACGCATGAGATAAAAACCACTCACTATAGCAACATAAGGGCATAATCACTCTCCAAAATCAAACCATTACCTTTTGCATATGCAAGATGGTAAATATATAGAAGATGTGGGTAAGTTTGGGATTTCTTATCTAATAACCATTCTCGTGTTTTAGATCCACCTTTGATGATGGATAGATAAAAGGATAAGTGGTAAAACTACAAAGTAGGGTAGGATATGATTTGAATTTTTTCATCTAAGTGTAAGTTGTTGAAACAACTTCTGTAGAAACTCCGAGAAGATGAAGCTTCCGCATCTTCGATCATTCTCTCGGATTTGTGAACCAATGTAGGTGCAAAGGAGAGCAACCTTCTAGGGACCAACGTCGCCATAGTGAGAAACCTATAGGTGGTCTCACCCTAGTAGGAATACAAGGAGAGTTAGTCATAAAACTCATTTCTCAAATGATGCAGCATTAGGGCTAAAAATTTTGATAGAAATGAAAATGCTTAGGGCTTTGTGAAATATGGTAGACAAGTGGGAATAGGATAGATTGATCCCATTAGAAGGCTTGTTGATCGTATGTGAAAAAATATCCTATAATAGAACGTCTCTAAAGCGCAAAGTCATATATGATGACTAATGACTAAAGTGATTTAACTTGTTACAAGTAGGGGATCATAGGACAACCAATGGGCTCTATCCATACAATACATTTATCGTGACATCTTGTCGTTGATGGATGCATACCCGATACTTGTCTCATAAGCTCAACATAACATGTACAATGATCAAAAGATGTCTACTGTATAGCAACTAGTGGACCCATTAATCGAGAGGATTGCTGTATGAAATATGACAACTCATACTTTCTTTATCTTTAGTATAACTCTCAAGTCGCACGAATCGGATGAAACTAGATTCGAGGTCTCTATCTCTTCACAAGACTAACTAATGTATGAATCCAACCATGTGAATCAATAAAGTTGAGTCGAAACATGGTAGATACCATATTATTTTCACACAATGATGTGTCATTAACAAATGCAAGAGAAACCACTGAATGATGTTACACTACAAGGAAAAGACCCTCTAATGCGAGGTTATAAAGGAGGTTTTTTAGTAAGATAAATTGGCCAAATTGTCAAAACATTTGCTACAACATCCGCTTTATGGTTATGAAGGTTTTGGTAGCTTTTAACGGAAATTCAACACAAATAAAAAAATGGCATGCCAGAGGTTATTTCGAATGCTTTTCATCAACTGAGCTACCGCTTTAACGCACCGTGCGTACATGTAGAAGGTGCCTCGGGCAGTTTCATGGAGAATGCACCGGGTCGTTAAAATATAAATCCACACCGGTGTAGAGTTGGTGATACAACGCATGAGGTCGTTCTAATTGGCCTTGGATTTGTGTGATTGCCCATAGGTCGTATCACCACACCAATGCGTAGACTTATATAAACACACCAATGCATAGTATCACACAAATGCACCGATATTTATAATTGGTATCACGTATTCATGCAGCGTCTCATAGGTCGTATCAAAAGCACCGACAAAGGAGTAGACACATAAACGCCCCGTAGATTGTCAAAAACGCACTGAAATATATATATTGGTATCGATATCTGTGCAATGCCCATAGGTCATACAATGGAACCAGTGCAGACAGATAGTATAAACGCACCGCTGCGCCGTATCGTGCAAACGCACCGATATTTTAAAATTGGTTTTGGTATTTGTGTGGTGCCCATAGGTCGTAGACGCTCCTACGGCGCTTCGTAATACAAACGCACCGATGTACAGAACCGACACGCATCGATTTTCATTTTGTATTTTTTTAGAAACATCAACTCATGATATGGCAATTATCATGTGATTGTTTTAAATTCATTATTCATTGAAAGTCGACACATCTTATAACAATATTCATATTAATTAAATTTTTATTAATGCATTTGAATGTGATGTTTGATTAATTTTTTATATCATATCATAATTTTTGTGGTTTTTTAAAATTCATTATTCATCAAAAGTTGACACATATATATCTTATAACAATATTCATATGAATTAAATTTTTATTAGTGCATTTGAGAACGATAATGGAGAACGCATAATGACAATGGAGAATACAATAGAATAAATTAAAACGTATTTTATTATATATATATATATATATATATATATATATATATATATATATATATATATATATATATATATATATATATATATAGACGATACTTTATCGTACAAAATGGGCGTATTATTGTATCCCTTTGTCTTTCAATCGACACTATGTCCATTACATTAAAAAAAATGTCTCGATTTCGCGTACATATTTCAAAAAATACAATGCTTTGCTTTGATATCCAAACATAGTGATCATCATTTTTCGCTTTGAATCGTTGTCACCTCTATGATGCTACTGCGGACTTGGGTTGTTTTCTAGTAGAATGTTTGTTCACTGCAGTTGATTGTTTTCTTCTTCACCTTCCATCTACAAACATAAAAATAAACCCTAAATGAATGTATACACATTGGTGAGAATAATGAAAATTGCAATATTAAATAATATACATCAATGTAAATCGAAAAGAAAAACGACGTACCATAGCAAAAATTGACTCATAAACTACACACATTTCTTTTCAAAACCATGTACTATGCCATCTTTCAAAATTTCATTTGTTGGCATGCAGCTTCCATACTTTTTGTTTCCTCATAAGTTTTATACCCTCATAACAAATCATATATTTAATATAAAAGATTTTGTTTGTTCTATTAATTATAGATGGATCTAAGTAAAACAAGATCGATAGATGCTTACAAATTCCACAATTAATTTTCTCGATATGCCAACATATATTCACAACCCATATTTAACCCAATTTCAATCGATCTCGTCCGATGGTTATTCTTAGTATGTTAGCACCTATTTGAAGACATTCAATGATGATTTTTTGTAAAACAACTTAGAAAAATATAAAAATGAAATCTAGTTAAGTTGTGATAAGGAAGTAACAATTTTCACAAACTTAGATATCAACCCTTTTTCTTCCTTGTCGTCCCTGTTTTATGTTCTAAATGGGTTCCATTTTCTTTTCTTTTCTACAAGAAAATTCTTGAAAATTAATATTTAATGCTAAATTGTTTATTTATTGTACCTAATGATCGAAAAAATCAATGATTACATATTACATTTGAAGCACGTTGTTGTTGAGATGGCTCCTCACGATGCAATTTTGTCCATTTTCTTTAACCATCTCCCTGTTCACCTTTTTGGACATTCCTACCGGCATATTTCTAGTATCAACTTGTTCATCTTTTGAGATTTTTCACAATCTTCCTGAAAAATGTAACATGACAATAAAATATTTAATTTTTATATTGATATATGAAAAGTAAATATAAAAAAAGTGATATTTATAAGTAATTCTAGACAAACATTTAAAGGAATATTAATTTTTTCATTCCTCCTTTTTTGTTGTTGTAACGCTTGCTATTAAAATTCTAACATGTCTCATTGACCAATTCTCTGAAACTCGTTCTCCCGTATTTTTTAGATAAAATTTGGTTCTTGGAATCATTGGATTGATTTTTGTATCGTAAGTGGAAAGAACGTCTATACATTTGTTCCACTAGATCCTCAAACTTTTGTAAAAAGTTTTTCTCCCTTTCTTTAACCTCCAACACCACTCGCAGATGAGCTAAGGAGAAATTCATTTTCATTTGCATGTTCTATTTTTTCTCTTTTCTTAGAACAACATTCCTTTTTCCGAGTTGTTGGTCCTCGTAGAACATTAAACTCGAGTGTGAATTAATAGAGTTGTTTGACACATTTTTTCAAATAATTTTAAGTATATTATTAATGATAATTAAAAAAAGAAAAACTAGTATTTGGGATCGATAGTATTTTTTCATTCACTCGATCTCATCCTTTTGCAATTTTTTCCATCTGATTTTATGCTCTTCTCGGTCCTAGATTAGAAATAATCTTATCGAGCTTCGTCATTTTTTGGCTCGCATGATACATAGTAAATAATACATATTAGTTAAACTTACTACATAGTTCAAAAATAATATTTTTTATAAAGAATCTACAAAGAACTTGCCTTTTTTTTCTTTTCTTGATGTGTTTATCACACATTTTTGTTACATTGATCTCTTATCATGCTATTTCTTTATTAACTTAAACCTATACCATATCACTCATTAATATATTTATAAATAATTTTTCAACTCGTTTAGATAAAAAATAAATCTCAAGAAAACCTGTGTTTGCCTTTCATGATGTACACACCATCGCTTGCGTGAGGTATTAAAATGCACCTCAAAAAAAATATAATAGGATTGTACTGCATGTGAGGTATTATAAACACACCACACAAATAGTGTAATAGACTATATAGCTATATCCTTGTAACATGGAGCACTAAAGTGCTCTATTTCTGTATATGGTCCATCGACGTAAAGAATTTTTTTTCAAAAATTTTTTATTACACAATACTTGCGATAATTTGCTCTAGGTTACACAGTGTGCACCGATAAAAGAATCCATTTTTTCCAAAAATCATGCAAGCGTCGAATGGATTGGGATCCAACTATGCAAGTTGTCCCGTGGGTTGGATTTCAATCTAAAATGAAAAGCCCAAATCACAAATCTAAAATGAAGAAGAAAGGGAAAAAACAAAAAAATGAAGGGTTTAGGGTAAAAATGGATAAAACTACAGTAAAAGTAAAAAAATAATCAAATTTAATCACAAGATGGTTTGAAATTCTATGATACGGTTTGAATCACCGAAAGGTTTTGTTTCTATTGTCTAAATACTATGTTCGAATGTATTTCGCTACTCCACAGTGCTCTCATGCTCTCTCGCTCCAGCTTATGTCTCCCGCAAATTTTAAGTTGAAAATTTTAGCAAAAATAGTGAAATAATGAAAAAGTGTTTAGTATTTAAAGAATTATTTTAATGAAATTAGATTTTTCAAAATATTTACCGCTATTTTTCAATTTTGCCGTTTTTTTTCACTTAAAAGAAAAATAGAGTTGCGCTTTTTTTATTTGTGTTTATTCAACACTAAAGTGCGTCACTTAATAGCTCCGCACCGATGCGTCCTTTGTAACACCGGCACTCGTTAAGCGCAGAACTAAAACATATCTAGGGTAGTTATATGTACAAGTAGTATCGATTTGTCAGTTAAGGTACCGAAATTACTTTTAGGTGTGTACATCAAAATTTTGTGAACTCCAACCATAGAAATTGAGAATTAGAATTTTGTTTATTCTTGAGAATTAGAATTAGAATTAGAATTGAGAATTGAATCGATAACTTTTCGATAGAATTAACTATTCTTCCAATGCATTTTTTTTATTGTAGGATGTCCCCAATGATTATGTGAGAGAATGCAATGTGGGGCGTGTGAAGATGTAATACTGCGTGGCCCAAGTGGGAAATTGTGGCATGTGAACCTAGTGCTATGCTAAGACGTGGGCAAGTCACAAATGTCGAGAAAGTTTTGTTTCGAGAATTTACATTGAAGTTGGAGATATTTTAGTTTTTAGACATGTTGAAAATGTACATTTTCGTCGTGAAAAAACTTTTGGGGCCATTTCTTTTCAAAAACTACACCTCTTATTATTTCAAAAAAATAAAACTTGAACCTTTCCATAACCCTCAACAAGAAAAGGTGCCTGATGCATTCCGCGTGCTCATTTGTAAGTTCCTCCTCCATTCTTGGCATCCAATTTCTCCTCTATTCTCATTTGTGCTTTTCCTATATTTATCTTAAGAAAATTTATACACCTCTATTTTACGAGAAACCGACCTTGAATGTTCTCAGGAGCAAATGACAATGAGTCCTTCGTCTTCGTACTCAGTAGGAGAAAGCAAGACCAATTTTTGACTAGACGATGTAGTTATTACATGTGGAGAGCAATGGTTTCCTATAGAAAATGAGTATAGGGTTGAGTAGAGGAAAGACATTGCAAAATGGGCTATTACATTAGCTTTTCCAATGGGGAAACCGATTTGCAAGTGGAAAACATGGTAGTCAGTAAGTATCTATGCTTTTCTTTCCCATAGAAATGGTCACCGGATTTCCATTTATAATACAAGTAGACGTTTTACTAGTTTCATCCACAGACCACACTTTCGTACAAGTTAGTAAATGCCATTCAAGTTCAATTGAAAGTCGAAGATGTGATTTTATGTGGACATCAGACTGCCAGTAAAAGTTTATAGAGGCCAACCGACCCTGATAATATCCTGCCTTCTTTTCTAAACGCATTCTGGAGAATCTTTCCCTTTCATGGGACCTACCACGATCAAAAATGTCAATTGATCATTCTTCATCATCTTTTAGAATGAGAATCCTTCCCTTCATGGTGCCTCTGCTTTATCGACCACCTCGATTGATCTTTCTCTCGCCATCAATCTCGCTCTCCATTTCTCCATCATGGGACCTCTTAACCTTATCGTCACTCAACCAAATTCTCTCGCTAGTCTCAACCTATACTCCTTTTCTCCTTTAGCTTTACTAGCTGTAGCCATCACATCCTCATAAGCATCTTTGTCCGTCTTTCCGTTTGAATCACTAATTTTCTCTATAAAATTTCTCAGCCCAAAATTCAAACTCTTTTCTTTTTCAAACCCTCATCTCCTCAAAAGACATTATTGCCCATGATTCGAACCCTCCATTACTCCAATATTTACATCTTTACAGAACAACCTTGTTCTCGAGTGCAGTGTGGGTTTTACAGGCGCACCTGCGTGCTTTGTAAGATTGAGGTTTAGTGTTTTTGGCGTGATGTTTTATGATGCACCGGTAAGTGGAAGAGTTGTGAAGCACTAAAGAAATCCGAGTATTAAGACGCACCAAAGGCGTGTTACGATGATAAGCTCACTGGATCGTATAAAGTTGTATGTAAGATCATAATAAAATAATGATAATTCTAAAGCACATGAATTTATTTGCATTATTTTCTAAAATTTATTATGTTACAAAAAATTCATATTATTCTAGATTTATTATGTACAATTATTTATAGATTTACAAATTTAAATATTTTAATAAAATCATTTCACATTAATACAATTAAAATTTTCACATTAATACAATTAAAATTTTACAAATATTTTACATACAATTATAATTACAATTACAATTTTATGCATTTGCATACACAATTACGATTAAAATTACAATTACAATTTTAATTTTATACATACAGTTAAAGGTAAATTACAATTACTAAATAGCAAATACACTTGTACATTTTTATACAATTAAATTTAAATTTCAAATTACTAATCAATAATATTAATAAATATCATGATTATTTAATATTAAATTAATTAATAAACATCAAGATCATGATAACTATCATAGCAAACATCATATTCGACTAAACAACACATACTCAAATATCAAATATACATCTCATGTCAAATAACTCATGCTATCACATATCACATCCATCTTTCACAAGATGCACATTAAATGAGCATATCTAACATGACCTAACAATAACACATCATGATGATCACCAACATGATATAACAACTGAGTATAAATACATCAACATGATATATATATATATATATATATACATATATATATATATATATATATATATATATATATATATATATATATATATATATATATAATTGAATAATGTTATAAATATATACAACTGTAATATAAATGTCTTGGATCATCTGGTGGTAGTACAAGATCAATAGCAGTATTAGTGGAGGCCTCGCTCAATCAATGGTGCAACCTCACGGTCGATGGTCTAGCCTACTCATGATCATGACTAGTACCGATGGATGTTGTACCTCATTGACCGGATGTGGTCGATGGTTCAACTCATCTCCATGATGACTACTAGATGCTAGTGAGCCTCATGCTCATATGGCGCGAAATGCGAGGTGAATGATCATGAGATGATGAGCGTCACTCGCAGTTTATCCATAATGTGTTGCAGCTCCACCACGCCATATAACGTGCAATAGTCCTCCTCGCTCAAGTAATGCCTATCGTAGCTTCTACAACATGTCGCATCAGTTGTACAAGTCACACTGGGCATGCCTCTCCACGTCCGTAATAGCCTATCATCGGCTCGTATGTATCTATAATGAGCGGTGCCCTGATGCCCGCCCAACAATCAATGCACCGAGTTGGTCGCCCAACTCTCATCCTCGATCTAGTATTAGTCAACCGCGCCTAGCAAAAATACGCACGTCTGACGTACCGCACAGAGCATGTTCTCTGCACCGTCTCCTCAATGATCCTTGGTAACCTGGCATGTCCCGATCGGCCCACCGTGATCCACACCCAGATCATGTGGTGGTGCCGACATCTCCTCTCCATCAAAAGAGTCAATTTCTCGCAAAATATATACAAGTACACAACAATAATTAGACAAATTTCAATACATAATTTAATAAAAACAAGTTAAATAACATGTTAGAATAAATATAAATAAAACATTAATATTAACTCTTATCATCTCAGTGGCTCATCATCCCGGAAGATGATGTTGGCACACCTTTGCGAATCCAATCCAGCATAAGGACAAAGGGACCATAATGAATGGATGCAACATCAACACCGCTATTAATTCTAGTGCATCATGCAATATCCTCACCGGAAACATAGTCTTCTCCCTTCGGGCATCATCTCACATGTGTATCATGTGTTCTCCAACATCGCACTTATGAGGGGCCGTAGAACAAAATTAGGCCTCATCTCTCGAAAACCTCTCGCAAAAATAAACAAAAAATTTCTAAAACAAAAGTGGAATTTGACCCCTCCTCGTGCATGAGCACGACATCTATCTAAGGCTATACAAAAACTACCACAAAAAATGGCGCACCACCCGACAAGTCATGGCTCTCGTACTAAAGAATCAACATAATATAGTATGAGAAACTAATGTATTTGCCCGTCACCGGGTGTTGTGTGAAATGGTCGAAAATGAGAAGAGAGGCACTACACGCTCTCGACTACCAAATGCACCAATATGTAACTAACCTCCCACGACTCCAAATTATCAGAGAGACACGTATTGATGCCCAATGTACTCTCTGGAGTAAAACTAATCACTGCTACATACACAACCACTGGAACCTCTAGGAACGAAGGAAAGATACACCCCTCCTCAATAGCCCCGTAATGAAATATATATCCTCCTGGCGTGGGTACCACTGCTGGGACCAACCTGAAAGCATGTCGATGGACATTCCACTCCGCGGGATAAGATGCCTCTAAAAAACACACTATGGGCCTTTAGAAGTAGCCTCCTCATGGAACTTGAGGAGGCCTACTCACCTTAGAGCCCCTCGGGATATCTATCGTAATAGGGCAAGGGTACGCATCTCTCTCCCTCTCTCATGCTGCAGCAACCATGTCATACTCGCTTCCGCCTATTGTTGGTGTTGTTCCCCTTTCATCTCTATGAATCATTGACATATTAAACAATTTTTTTATTATTAAATGAGCATATGTACTTAGGAATGTACATATATAATTAAAAAAACACAGACCATGTCGTGCACGCTAAAAATCCATGCATCAGTGCCCTGTGCGGCATTTGTTTGTCGTGCACGGGTGGTGGCTCGTATCAGATACATACACACATCAGATGCAGCACCTTAAAATTTTTAAAGCACCGTTGACGGTATATGGTGTCGAAGAGTGGTGCTCCGACTAAAATATACACCCTAGCATTTATATTGTTAAAAGCACACCGACTTCCTCGACAAAAATTACATATTCAACAATGCTGCTTTACTAGCCACATTGTTGACTCTCGTTTAATGACGTCGAATGCGAGTCAATCACGCACACCCTAGTGATATTTTCACACGCACCATATCATGTATTCCATGGTCAATGGTGCGAGTGGCTAAATGACCACACCACACTTTATTTTTAATTTTAAAATAACGTGGCACTCGTACGCACCGATAGGGTGCGGATACCATTAGCACCAGATGTGGTGCGTATGTGTAAATTTTATAGGCAATATCACACTTATATGTAGCCGAATGGTTCTAGCACCGCATGACAATCTTTTAAATGGTTAATTTTAAGTTATTTGAAATTATAACTCGCTGCAAAAGCTTTAATTATGTAAAAACAATAAAATACCATATATTTTCATCATTTATAGAGCATATTGGTAGAATTTTCAAAAAGAAAATTTACCTAACGTTTTGCAAAAATTCTGCCGGAGATTGGTGGGCAATGCACAAAGCATCACCGCAAGCAATGGGAAGCAATGGGAGCACCAAGGTCAAGGTGGCTCGTACAAGGATAAATTGCACCGGTTTCGACAGCTCTTGAGTACCTAGAAAAGTGAAAAAATGTGATTTTTTAGCCATATATTTAACCTTACAGAAAAGCACAGGGTTTTATAACTGCATCAGCAGTGGTTGCTTAAGATCGCACTCTGGTGGTTTTAGTTTTGGTGCGTGTTTTGCGATGCACCGTAGGTGCGTTTCTTAACATCGCACCGGGGTGTTTCTATTTTGGCACAAGGTTTTATGATGCACGGCGGAATAGTCGTGAAGCACCGATGCTCTGACAATAAGGTCGCACCGAGAGAGGTGCTAGCGAGCACATGGTTCCCGATGTGCCAATTTTTTATGTGACTAGTGCTTTCTCTCGTAGAGCCGATCGGTGATCGAGAGTTTTGGAGCAATGAGAAAAAGTGAGAAAATGTGGTTTTCTTCGGCCGTAATATTTAACCTTGTTCGACGTGTGCGGGTTTTATAGGCATACTCGATGTTATTTTTATGAACGCACTGCGATTTCTGCTATGGCATGGTGTTTTATGATGACTGCGTGCGGTTTCTTAACACCGCACTAGGTGTGGCGCATGTTTTTATCATGCACCGCGCATAAGAGAGGTGAAGCACTCGGTGCCCTGCACAGAATGATGGTGCACCAGGCAGTGTGTGTACGGGCGATGATGGTGTCCGGTGTGCTACGGTGTAGCAACACGCGCGTTTTCTCAGTAGAGTGCACCGTGTGATTTTGGATGATAAGCGCACCCGAGTGGAAAACATCCACAAAACCTCCACCACCAACCTTCTCTAGTAATCTCTACGCTAGAAATGAATGTATGGGGTATTTTTTATAAGGGGTACTCAAAAACATCCACTGTGAGGGTCTTTTTCCTTGTAGTGTTAATGGCTCTCAAGGTACTACCGCACAATCGCGATGGCATGAGTAATCATGAGATGATGTCGAATACCACACGAATCTTTGCCACGAAGGCTATCGATGTAATCCTCGTTGTCGAGAGCCAGGAAAATTTCCATTTATGTATGAAAGCACTAAGGTACCAAAGGTGTTTCTAAGTAGACTTCTAGGATGATGTGTTGATGTCGATAGGAAGCGACCCATCATAGGAGGGCCTTGATGTATCCCCCATCAATGACACAAAATGAGTATCATCATTCAGCCAAAAATATTAGAATGGTGCTGATATGGAATTAGATTAGGAAAGGAAGACATGAAATGAAGGCTTCAAGAGTATTGTAGTGGATATCAATTGAATGAATTCTCTCGAACATCGACAACACTCAATGGAGTTGGAAGCATTGATCGAAAATCGCATGGAGGCTCGAAAATAGAAAGATAACCAAGAGACAATAAGATTACCCAACCCAATGTCCATGGAGATGAAGTGGAAAAGTATCGTGTTCAAGAGCAACTCACCTGCATTAGAAAAATGGAATCCCATGTTTTCCAATTTTCCTCTACCATACTATTCAAAGACTTTTTATTTAACAAGCTTGAGGAGGATAACTATAGCTTGACTCGTAAGTTCATCCTTCGATGAATCCCTCCGATATATTTAACTAACCCTAGCGAAGGAGTGGTTCAGCTTTTTCATGTTCGACAAGTCCATCAATTTTCTATGTTTTAATGAGTCCAACGAAGGTAAAAATTGGACATATTTTTTCATGTTTAGAGAGTTTGAAAAAAGAGGCAAAAAATAAAAACCCCGTATGTTATTTTTCAGTCGATAGTCTCTCAAGTCCGAAAAGGAAGAAAACAATACTCAATATAACTCTCATCATGTTCGACTAAGGTTTTCCTTTTTGATAGCTAGCCTATCTTGCCTTAGAAAAGGCTAAAATATACTTAGTAGACGTATTTTCATTTACTTTTACTAGTTCGAAAAAGACAAGTGCTCAGAAATATTTTCATATTTTTGTGGGAGTCCGAAAAGAGATATAAGAGGACTCTCCCAGATGAAAATGAGTGATATAAAGGGTAGAAATTGGTTCTGGGTAATGATGGAACTTCTCAAAAGATGTAAAGGTCAAGAGGTTGGCTAATAAGACCACTTATCGCAGTAGCCCAGTGCACAAAGGGTAAAAAACCAGTGAAAGTGTATGATCATCTAAGCATAGATAATAATGGAATGAGAAAAACAAAAGTCTCATTTGTAGAAAGTAGCTAACTAAAATGGAAATCATGAGAATAGGATGAGAATGGTTCATTTTTATAAGCTTGAAACATGAAAACTATGCTTGAAATTGGTTTCATCATTTTTCACAAGCTTTAAAACACGAGGAAAAATCTATGCGTTTGAGAGTCGTTTTCATTTTTACACAAGCTGAAACATGAGAAAAACTATGTTGAATAGTTTTTGAATGACCATGACAAATGACTCAATTTGAGGTACATGCCCTGCAAACTTCATTTCATTCACCGAAGTAGACTATTGGTTGCTAACAGGTGCATGGAATGAAGGTTCATTTATGAGATCAAGTGAAAGACTCAACTGGGTATTTATGAGATATTATCAAAGAGTCATATTAGAAGGGATCTATTTCATTTTTTAATGAGCTTGACACATGTAAAGAACTATGCGCTATGGAACCCTTGTTTCATTTTTTAACGAGCTTGACATAAGAAAACGAATCGTGCTCGAAAGATCTTGTTTCATTTTTTTAAGGAGCTTAACACAAGAAAAAGGAACACTGCTCCAGGACCTTGTCTCCATTTTTTTAAGGAGCTTGACACAAGAAAATGAAATTTTCTCCATATGACCTTGTTTCATTTTTTAAGGAGCTTAATACAAGACAATGAGCTCTTATTCCAACACCTTGATCATGGCCCATAAGAGGTCATGGCTTCCAAGAGGTTCTCATCATATGGGAGAACAACGCTCTGGGAAGGGATCATACATCAAGGGATATAATGGAAATATCGTGCTACAATTCTATACATGATGCACTATATCACCGACTATATCATCGAAGATGCGGGAATCGGGAACAAGTTGCCACATAATTAACTCGTAGGCTGGAAGCTACCAATTACACACTCGTGAACACTCTAAAGAAGTAGGATAATTGGTATTCAAATCAGACCAAAAAATGACAATTGATCGATAGTCACAATCCTACCATCATGCAGGGAATCGCATCACTTGAAAGAGTGTGGACACAATAGTAGTTCACAGCATAAATATAGTCTCGACTCAGGAGAAATATTGAAGTCCAAAGGGCCCACGACAACCATAACATCAATACATATATTTTTTCCCTCCCAAGGTAATAGGAAATCGAGGAATGATCCTAAGGGTTGATCGGTTTATTCTATTAAAAAGCTAACATATTCGAGTGGAAGACATAAGATGTGGGGAAACCCAAATCTTTCCAAGCAATGGATGATAGAATACTAATAGAAGGTCCCTCATATATAGTAGTGTGATGGATGTTCTTATCATAAGACTTTACCATGATATTAAAAGGAATGAAATAAGGAGACAAGGTTTTTTCAATCATTTCCAATAAAATACAATGGCTTGTTTTCTTAAGTGCGTTTCCTTGAAACGGAGAACCGCCCCCTTGTATTGTGGGAATGGGGGATTGTCCCCCTGTATTATGGGAAT
This sequence comes from Pinus albicaulis, assembly GCA_034641835.2. Taxonomy (NCBI): domain Eukaryota; kingdom Viridiplantae; phylum Streptophyta; class Pinopsida; order Pinales; family Pinaceae; genus Pinus; species Pinus albicaulis. The sequence goes on along the minus strand of CM076571.1, from coordinate 968,127,854 downwards.
GGGAGGATTTTGCCTCGTTAATTGGAATATGAAGAAACAATAAGAACTTGAGCGGTATGATTTCCACTCTATACAAGAAAGGTACGATCAACCGAAAGGTGGAATCGGGATCAACCATTTTCTCCAAAAATGGTTGGTTGGGAATGGACTCATGGGATTCATGCTCAAAGAGAGTGGGATATATTGGATTTGGATTTTTATCCATCCCTTCATCAACTAGTGGAGGATTGGGAGAAATCTTCACGACAACTAAATAGAAGACGAGGTCGAGAAGCGGTAATATTTTCCAATACCTTTGAGGCTTTATCCATATAAGGAAAAAGGTGAATAAGATTATTCAGCTTCACATACAAATTACAGTAAATTTTAATTCAACCCTTTTTCCCATGGACGTTACTATCACTAGTCGATGGTTTTATCACCGACATGATCTCCAAAGGCTAATGAAAAAGGTTGATGTGAACCTCAGACACCACACTTCTAATATCATGGGAATACTAGGACAATATCTAAGAAGGGTGATCACCCTCACATAACATGTAAGGGAATTTTACTTTGCGGGGATTATTGGAATATTTATCCATACTAGTTGCATGGGTAGGAATGGTTTCTTGGTTTCCCCATTGTTTATTTTTGTTTCTTCTTCCTCCTCCTCTCTTCTTCTTCTTAGCATCCCGGTTACTAAAATCAAGACTTTCACCAGATGAGGAGGAAGAAAAGGATGACGAAAACAATAGGAAAAGAAGGAAAAGGGTCAACATTAGGATCAACATGAGGTTGATACTATTATCACTCCACCGGATCTCTAAGGCGCGAAAGAGTCCAAACAGAGGTAACCACAGACCAATCTTTTAGCTTGGTAGCTAGCCCTACCAAACCGAAGAGGGCTCTCTCAACAAAGTCGCAACCAATGAGAGTCTGGATGAATTAGGGTTTTAGGCTAGGGATATGATTACAAGGGTTCTTTTTGTTTGAATTGGTTTGCTCGATGGGTGAATTAGGTCAAAGAGGCTATGTTAGGGAAAACAATATTAGGTACTGAGAGATTCGGTGGGGAAATGTAGGTAGAAGGCTAACACTTTAGGGTTTTACGAGTGAGATGGATCAGCACTAATGAGGTTCTAGAAAAAATAAATACAATGCATGTATTATTTCTAAACTAAAGAAAATGAACATATCATCGGGATTTTCCCAAACAGACGAGCATAGAAGATGTATTCTTCTTATCAAATTGAAAAAATAGAATATAATAGAGATGAAATGGATCATGAAGAAAAAACATTCATACATATGTGACATAAGAATAAAATATGCTAAATTTACATAACATGGGTATCCCAAAGAAATATTTGTTTCCATAACATGGGTATCCCAAAGAAATAGTTGCAACTCTTTCATTAATTTCCTACCAAATACCGATTACACTAGAGTCTCTCGATCAATGCAACAACATCCAACCTATGAAATGAGTTAAAAAGTACAAGATATAGACCTCAAAACAACTTCTCCCAACCTCAAGGGTCGAATCCATGAGTGGAGGAGCTAGTTCCAACAAAAACCCGAACTAAAACCTAGAGTGTAGGGAGGTCAAACGCACTCATCCCTCACTTTTTCGAAACCGATTCATTTACATCTCATCAAGAGTTTTCACCTAATGTATTTACCCTAGGTAAGTGTATAAAAATTACATTTACATCATTGAATTACATTGGTAAAACTTCATTTTCCAAAGTGAAACCGAGAAAATTGAGAAATTTTACAAATATCAAATGAAACTCGAAAATTGGTAAAAAGTGAAACACCAACTTCGAGCTCCACTTTTAAAGGGGTTCCCGTGTCCAAATTGAGCTCAGGGATAGCTCACTGGAAATCATATCATATATAATTTCCAAATATATTATCAATTTCAAAAAATGGAATTGATTTTACCCTCCAAAACGTATTTCTCCTAAGCGGTCAAAATCACAGAGCGCCAACCTCCAAAATATGGAAGAAATGTGATTTTTTGGGGTGTTTTTTTAACTTTTAACCGTTGTGTTGACCCAAAAAGTTTTGTAAAGCTATTTTCTTGATTATATTTGGCTCTCTGAATCCAATAGTGCTTTTATTTTGGCGATTGGAGGTCCCTAGAAAAAAGCACAAGCGCCTAGGCAATGCGATTTTGACAATGTGATTGTGAGAAACTCGCTAAAAATGCAAAAATTTCTCAAAATTGCTCAAATTTCTTCAAAATTTATTTTTTGGGAGGCTGATGAGGTATTTTAGGCAATTATTGATTCCTCATCAAGGATATCAAAATTTTTCTCCCTTCATTTTTCTTGGTTAGGGTTTCAATTCTTGATTTAGCCTTTTGGAGCTTTTGACCTTGCAATCCGATTTCTCTTGCGATAGTGTTTTTCCATCTTCCTATGTATTTCATTGCCCTTATTTTCCTTCTCTAGGAGCTTCTCAAGATGCTTTTTGGCCCTATCAATCCAACTCTCCTGTTCTCATTTACCATGATGACAAACTGCTCCTTTAAAGTGAGCTCATTGGCAAGTTCAACCTCCTTTTGCCTCTCTAGCTCCGCAGCTCTTTTTAGCCCTCTAGTCCTAGGTTTCATTCTTGGCACTTATTCTTCTTGTTCATTAGTTTCACCATACCTCTCATAAGCCTCATCAAGAAAATCCTTTTCCTTGTTTTCTTCTCGTTTTTTCCCTTGAGAAGTCGCATCTCCATGATTGCCTTCTTGGTTTTGAGTTGTTGATTTTACTTCTCATAGTATGAAATCACAAAATTAGATCTCTCTAAGTTGGTCTCAAGCTCCTTGATATGGTAATCCTTCTCCTTGATAACAAAAATTGGAGGCCTCATAATCATGTCTGCTCATCCAAGTCAAAAAGATCAAAATTTGTTTCCTCATCATAACGATCCTCATCCTCTTGCATGGCATTTCCTCGTGCTCATCTCCTTCGTCATATTTTTTTTACCATTTTTTACCCGATTTGATGATGAAGAAGACAAGGGCCCTTCCACTTTTCATGGAGAAAACACTTTCCTATACCCTCTCCGATATGTTCTAGCCAATGTGCCCAATTCATCTTTCTTAGGCTTGCTGATGATAACTCGCTAGGTGACTCAAAATGACCCCTGAAATGGTCATGATGGTGGTGAAATGTGGTAGTAGGCTGAGATGATGAAGGAGTAGGTGTTGTGGGCTGAGATGGAAGAATATATAAAATAGGATGAGATGGTGGAGGCAAATATTTAGCATGTTGATCACTAGGATGAGATGAAGAATGCATATCTTCAACATCTTGACCTTGTGGAGTTGTGAAGATATCATTGGCTATGAAGGTGTCCCATGAGATATGAAACTAGTTAAGTTAATGGAGGACAATAATCTTGATGAGAGAATGGTGAAAAAGGCTATTCATCTGCTGGTCATAATCTCTCCTTTGTACAATGTATGCCATTTTGTCTATGCTCTAGAATAGATAGTATGGAATATTGACCAATCTTACTCTTGTGAAGTGCATACGCATTATAATATGGTATGTGTAGAGCCTAGAGAACCTTCCTTCACAAGAGAAGTACTTCATGATGATTTTCATCATGGGGGCATACCTATCAAGAAGGTATGTAAAAGGGAAGACCCTCATCCTCTCATTTATGTACCTTGGTTTGATGAATGGTTCATAATATTGATCATCCAAGTCTTTGGATTTAAATTACCTTTCACCCATGTTTGGAATCCATGTGGAAACAACAATGGTAGATGTAGATATAGTGAAGGTCACACCGCAAGGGTCACCCGATTGTCTCTAAGGTTCAATATGAAGACTCTACTCAACATAGGATGATGTTGGACCCTTTGAATCATGTTGCAAAAATCAAGGCAACCTACATACTCAAGACAAGTGACAAACATAGGAGAGACCATCAGTTCATTTTTGTTGGTGGGCTCTAGCCTTAGGATTCTTCCTCCTTTGTGAGACCTTCTCTCTTCTCTATTATCCTCTTCTTTTCTATCCTCCTCTTCCATATAGTCTCTGTCATCCTCCATAGTTTTTGGTGACAAGAAACCCTAGGGATGAGGTGGATGGGAATGGGGAGTGGAGATAGGTCTAGGGAATAGGGTTAAGTTTGGGAAAATTTAGGGAGATGGGGGGAATGGGTTATGGAGCTCTTGGAGGTGATAGGAGGTTTAAATGTTAAGGGAGGTGGAAATGGCAATTAAATTACAGGTGTTTGAGGAAGTGGTTGCCTAGGAAATTTAGAAGCCTAGGACTTAGGGTTTTAGCGGAAAGGGATTTAGGGACTATGAAATGATAGTGTAGGGGTAGGGATATATTTAATAATGATGTAGGAAGGGATTTCAGTGGTTAAAGGGAATCAAATTGGGAATGAGGAATAGAATTAGGGTTTCTTCACTAGACCAAATGCCAATTTTACTTAGGAACAAGAACACTATGAAATCAATTCTTAGGAGTGCAAGGAGGAAATCAACATGATGTACTTACTTGCTAGAGGGTGTTAGAAGGAATTGTTGAAGGTTTGGAATAGTTGGAATTAGTTTTTAACCTTGGAGAGCTCACTGGGACAACGCATCAGCAAAAAGCGCAGCGCCTCATTAAGAAGCAGAGTGCCACTCAGCAAAAAGCGTAGTGCCAACTACCAAAAGCACAAAGTGTCGCCTCCCCTTAAAAAATGCAAAGCGCCACCCACAAATTTCTAGTTTTGACCCTACAAATTGTTTTTTCAAGCTAAGGGAGTGTAAGATTGATGTTTAAAAGGGAAAAATGAGCTTATTTTTTTATGTCTTGGTGGTATTTATACTTCATGAATTTTATTTTTTGGGCCTTAGGACCCACTTTATCCTCTTTACATTCAATTCACATTTTGAAACTATACCCTTTTCACTTGACTTTTTTCTTTGACAAATTGATCATTTAGTGACTTTGAGAACTCTTTGAATTTGACATTTTTTGATGCATCGGCGATGTTGGAACTCCGAGTTAGCAAAGTCTTTGGGAATCATGAACTTATTACATTTTGAATGACATAAAATTACATTTGAAATAAAAAATTACATGCTAAAATAAGAATTTCTCTTTAAGAATCATCTTCACATGGTGAAGAGAAGTTATTGGATCACCCTTTACTTTTTTTGTCTTATGCAATGGAAATGAAGTTTTATTGGACCTTGAAAAATCCTAAAAAATCTAATGATAACCTTGATTGACTAGACTTCATGATGAGATGACTCGATGTGATGGCATGATGAAATTAACCTTATGGATGATATATAGTCAGCAAGGTATGAAAATATGCTAGAAATTAATCAAATTTAAGGAAGAGTGATGTTTTTTGGGCTAGGGCTACCAACACTTACTTAAATTTTTTAATGCAAACCTAGTGGAATGATAAACATTTTTGAATGAGACCCTAATATGATATGAAAAGATGATTTTTGATCACTGATGGCAGGATGAAAATATTGACACTAATAGATACTGTTTAGGTGGAGGAGAACTCGGTTGAGGAGAAGTTTCGACATTCGGAACCATAGGGGTCAAAAAATAACCAAACTAGCAATCCAATGGTAAATCTGAAAGGGATAAAATTGCGAAATAAGGAGCACCAATATTTCCAAAAGGAGGAAAAAGGATCGAGATTCCCGTCAAAGGGATTTCCTTGATCGGTAGACTGGGGGAAATGTTTCCATTAGTCTCAACCTAAGATCTACTAAGGAGTTGTTCCACGATGAGGATGTTATTCCGTGGTCAATTAATTGATTTTATAAATTAACAACACAAAATAAAACAAAGGGGTAAGCTATGAAAAAGGTTTACCAAGCAACCATGAGCTATAATATACACCTTGGTGAACCAAGGAGTTAACGTACGGTAGAAAATCTCCCCGAATGTTGTGTTCGGTGTATCACGGTATACAAAGTGGTGAACTCAGTTACCTATTGATGGATAACAAACTACAGGGGACTCCCAATATATACTCGATGGTACGTTAGCGTTCAGTCCGTAGTAGTGTTGTCAAATGCGTAATTGTTTGATGAGAGCATTCCCATATACTTTTCATGCATGGAGTATCATCTGATATACCCAAAGGTACGTGGAGAATGATTCTATACACTTACGTACTTGGAATAGGATATCACCCCTAGATTATAACGCTGATAGCTCCTACATTTAAATATGTTGAAACACGTCGCTAGCCTAGACCTATATGTGTGTCATTAAGTTTCAAATGATCCATAGGTTAATTGAGATGAATTTTAGAGTTGATATTGAATTATATTTCAGCTTTCAAGGCTCAAAACTCGATGTCACCTGAACACATCTATGATGCAACTAATATGACAAAAATAACTCTTTTCATTTTGTATGAAGGCTATCTAGTGTAAGGAAGAGATGAAAATGATGCAACAATCAAATGTGTATCAAACAAGAGCTTCCTAACTAGATATTTCAATTTCACAATTCCAATTCAATTCATAAAATTAAAATATGTCAAAAACATGCAATGTAATATATGCATGATTCCTCCGAAAACTATGAAAATGTAATCTATGTACAATTTCCTTTCCAGCTATGAAAATGAGAATTCTAAATATTCAAATGTGATCTATGCAAGAGAATTCCTCGAATAAAATACAAGAGGATTCCAATGAAATCAAGCATAATATGATATTTCATGAATAGATGACTCAAACTGAAATTAGGTGAAAATTCAAAAAAATAAAAAGAGACGTCACTCAAATGTGATTAACACACATACAAAATTCATGCCCCCCGGTGATTGGGGGGCGAATGTTTTGAAAAAAATGAAAGAACAAACATGCAATTTCACACTAGGGAATTCCAATTTTCACGAACAAAACCCCTAGATGCAATGCATGAGATTTTTTATTTTAAACACAATTAATTTTCGAAATAAAGAAAACAAAGATGCAAATGTTTAATTATTGATTTAATTACACTTTTCATAATGAGGACTAGAACAAAAATTCATCCAAGTGATAAAAAAATCAAATGAAACCAATTTGCAAGTGACCAAGTGATAAGAACAAAGAAAAATAAAAACCAATTTCTTACCAAAGGAAAAAAAATACAAGTGAAAACCAAATGGAGGCTTTAGAGAGACCACAAGACACTCAAGCCTCAATGAAGTTCAGATGTAAGTAGGATGATCAAAGGGAGGCTAAAAATCCAAGGAAAAATTTGTGCAAAAATAGGGGCCAATGCTGGTGCAAAGGAGGAATTATTTCTTTGCAACGTTGGTATAGAGTGGGCCTGAGTGAGGTGAAACACTTTATCAGAGGCACTCATGGAGCGTTGGCCTGGGAAATAGGATTACGACACAAGATTTTCAAAAATGGTTGAATGAAACCACTTCCTAGGTTTTTTCTTGGTTTGATGATACAAAAACGGTCTATCAAGAAGGTAATCAAACACAATTGACAAGAAAAACCACCAAGGGAATAATTTGTTCCCCAGTGGAGTCGCCAATTTTCTATACGAGATTTACAATTGTGGATAAAAGTATCTCCCCTAGGTCGGTGGCTAACCTAAAACAAAAGAGAGATAAGGAACCCAATGCTTTTCCTTAAAGTAAATATATGACGGAGTGAGGCCTACCTTGAATTTTTCACACGCTTCACTCCTTCTCTAGCTTGGAAGCTCCAATTCTAGCTTCGATTGCCAAAATTAGAACTCGCACAATCAAATAACACAAGCCAAGAAACCGTGAGATCTATGCGTTATAATATAAATAATATATTCAATATATCAACATGGTATTGAATTATATGAAATAACAACATCAAATATAGGAAAAATAGAGAATTATTTGCATTAATATAAATGGAAGGAGATTACAACCATAAGTAGCAATTTTTGTTGTAGAAGAGATCCTCCAAGTTGTTGACTTGTCCTTTCCCCCGTCACATTATGCACATCCAATTACCCTAATGCATGAGATAATAACCACTCACTATAGCAGCATAAGGGAAGAATCTATCTCCAAAAATCCAACCATTACCTTTTTCATATGCAAGATGGTAAATATATATAAGAGTGGGGTAAGTTAGGAGTTCTTATCCAATTACCATTCCAAGGTCTTAGATCCACCTTTGATGGAGGGATAGCATCAAAGGATAAGTGGTGAAAAATCTAAATTAGGGTAGGATAGGATCTGAATGTTTTATCTAAGGTAAGTGGTTGAAACAACTTTTGGAAACTCCTAGAAGGTGAAGCTTCCGTAATTTTGATCATTCTCCTAGATTTCTAGAACCAACATAGGCGCAAAGTGGAGAAACTTATTGGTGACCAATGCTAGCCAAAGTGGAGCAACGTGTAGGTGGTCACACCCTAGTAGGCATACAGGGAGAGTTGGTCCTAAAACTGGCTTAGATGATGTAGTTTAGGGATGAAATTATGGGGGGTGAAAGGAAAATTATTAGGGATTTGTGCAGTATGGTGACAAGGGGGGAATAGGATGTTAATTGATCCCATTAGGAGACTTGTTGATCAGATGTGACAAAATGGCTTATAATAAGTCATTCCAAGGTATTGTTACGCACTTTCTACTACTTCCCGGACATAAGCTCCAAGTGGTCTCAAATAAGACCTCATTGTAATTTTCCAAAATGTGAAATTCATTCCATTGAATAGTTGTGGATTGGTTGAGAATACTTTGTCATGGATACCCATTTTGCGAGATCTTCTTTCTAGTGATTAATATTTTTCTTGAAGAACTTGGCTTTGATACCAATTGTTAGGAATACTAAGAGGGGGGGGGGATGAATCAATATTTCATACTAATTCAAATTTTACCTAGAAAATATATGTATAAACCATGAGAGACATACAATCATAAGTGAAAGTGAACCATAAGAGAAAAACACAACAACAAGTCAACATACATATAATTTCATAGAGACATCGAATATTAGGTGGAAAAACTACCGATGATGTTATCATTGTCTTCTTTCTTATTATTAAAATTTTTCTTTTACATCATACACTAATGCAAGATTCTACCTTAATATCTTATCAACAATCATAAAATATTCAACCTTATCACCAAGGCCCTTCCTAATATTTAATACTTCATCTACTCTAAGGAAAAAAATTGCAACACGTTCATCTCCATGCATCTTAAGAGTTTCATTTTGAATTCTATATGATTGTATATTTTCACTTTTACCTTCATATCCCATTTATAATTGTTTAATAATTTGTCCCACATTTATTTTTTTGTTTTCATACTACATTACCTTCACAAATTCTAATTCTCGCAAGACCTCCTAGAATAACATTAACTTCTTTAGCATTTTTTTTATATTTCTTCTTTCCTACTTCATCTATTGGGGTGGATCCATGGTATTGATACCCACTTTCTATTGCTTCCTAGGCATAAGTTCCAAGAGATATCAAATAAGACCTCATTTCTAATTTTCCAAAATGTGAAATTTGTTCCGTTGAATATATGTGGATTGGTTCAGAAAAAATTCTTCTTGGCTTCCCATTTTGCAAGATCTTCCTTCTCTCTATTAATCCATTTCCCGAAGAACTTGGATTTGATACCAATTGTTAGAAATATTGATTTGGGGGTGTTGAATTAATATTTCTTACTAATTCAACTTTTACCTAGAAAATATATGTATAAACCATCATAAAAATATAATCGTAAATGCAAGTGAACCATAACAGAAAAAAACATCAAGTCAACATGCATATCATCACATAGACACACCAAATATTAGGTGGAAAACCCAATTGGGAAAAACGACTAAATTTGTTGTCTTCGTCTTCTTTCTTATTATTAAAAATTTTATTTTATATCATACACTAGGGCATGCTTCTACTAGTGTGCATGATTTTATATGTCGATTCTCGCCACCTCCAATAATTTCTCCAACTATTACTGGGAAGGAATCCACCACTCCCTAATCAATTTATTCATCCACCACCGGAAGGAAGCTACCACTCCCTCATCGAAGGCTCCAACCCCTCGGATTCTCATGGTTCTCATTTCAGAATATTTCACACTTGGATCCACATCACTCTACAATAAAATATGACTTTTTTCCTCAATACATCACTACATACATAATCAATCCGATATAAAACCATTTCTAAAAAAAATTCATTGTATCCAATAAACAAACAACCAATATTTTCTTTCATCAATAAAAAACCCTTATGGAAATATTCCATGATCAATATGTGATAAACCCTAGTGGCATCAAATACAATCTCAATACTACATACAAAGAATATCTCTCCACAATATCAATCTTCTCATACAAACTCAGTAGCAAACTTATACAATACTCAACAGATAAAACACCAAGACAAATAACAGTAATGCTCAAATCATAACATCCACAATCCTTGGAAAAAACATAAATCTCTGGCGTGTCTCTGTTTAATACATAGAAACATATATAAATATAAATCCCTATAGAAAAAATATGTCGTGCACCAAAAATTGATCTCCATAGGAAGCAAGCATGAACTCTGTCTCTATATACATGATTTGTATGTGAACTTCTTGAGATTTATGTTAAAAATTTAAAAGTGATTAATTAGGGTTTCTAAGCCTCTTATGTGAAATCCTTAAACACATAAATATGAATAAATAGCTCATTTTTTGCAAAAAATAAGAGACAACATCACCATAACAAGTAAACACAACACAACAAATGATGAAGGAGTTCACCCCTCTTGGGATACATCTCTTGGTCCAGCCTTCCAATGGTTGGGCCTCTTTCACTATGCTCAAAAAATGGTGTTTACATCAAGTAACATGCACTTAAACGACTTCATGGATAGTTCCAATGGCTTCAAAATTGTCAAAAACCCATGTCTAGCCTCTTTCTTCTCCCAAAAAGGCCAAAAACCGAAAAAGTTATCATCTCCTCAAGTTTTTTATGCTATTCATTCTAAAATTTCGACCTTTCTACAAACCGTCCTACAAATCCACCCCAAAAAATCGCGAACGCAATGACATCTTGGCTAACCATCGGTGAAATTTGAGGGACACTTAATTTATCCATTAACGCTTATGGATCAAATATTTTGACCATATATGGGGGGGTCGGGGCTAAGCCCTTGCTCCCCGGTCCCGCCCCCATATTTCTCGTGGGTGTGGTGATGAGGGTTGGGGCTAGCCCCAACTCATCCCCTAAATGGTGCATTACAAAATTTTAAATATGGTTTTTTTTCATATGTATAATAATACACATGCAATAACATAATAGTAAGGTGTACTGGGTTTGTTCTCGACCGGTCCCGTGTTCGTTTCCGTGGGGGTGCGCTTGGCCCTTAATAAAATTTTAATTGGCAACTAGGAGGCCACATGGTAGCCTCTAGTTGGCCCACGTGGCGCTCCCTCGGTTGGTCCAACTCAAGCCAATCAAACTACACCACACTTAAACCAATCTGTGATTCCAAATGTCAACCAACCATTGGCCGAATGAGCCTAGTCACACTACCGTGTCGGGTTCCAACAGGAGTACGGATTGATGAGTGGGCAACCTTGTACATCCCAAATAATTTTTTTTAAATATTTCCATAAACGAACAAAACAATATTGCAGGAGCATATAGAGTTAGTTTTTGTAATATTCCTAATTATCCTTTAACTATTTAGAATATTAAAATTTTTTTTTGATAATAAGATAGATGAATAAGAGGGTAGAGGGACACATAAATCTCTTTAGAAGGAATAAAACCACTTCTAATTTGAATGTGGATTAGTGCATCTATATAGGATCAATTTGAATAAACCACTCCTTAGTATGAATGGGGGTCAATGCATGTGGATGGGGTCAATTTGACCAAATCAACATCGCGATCATGGGGGGTAATGGAGACAGTGGAGGACAACACAAATCATAATGGGAGGAATTTTCCATGAGAATAGCATCATTATTGAGTGGGGCCAATGGGGTTAAGGCTCACAGAGCATATAAGGAAGGGGATGGAAGCCATAGAGGGAAGTCTCGAATATTGTTTATGTATTGTCTTTTATGACTTTCTCGCACACTTCACTGTTTAGCGGAGTCTCGCTGTCACCATTTAGCACATGGGTGTTTCGAGTGGAAATCCAACCCTCATCCTCTGGGGGACTTCGAGTGCCCACTCAGGAGAGGTTATTTGAGCTCCATTTCATCATCTAACATTAGGCTAATATTAAACCACTTCGAGCGATGAAGTCTCCTTCAGAATTGTGCAATCCAGGGAGGGAAAATCTAGCAGAGGGGCCATAACCCTAGTTTTTGAGCTTATCATCCAATGAGGGGAGCAACCCTTCATCCGTAAATTCAATGGGGAGGAGTAGCGACTATTTTCTCATTAAATCAGCCACCTCCCATCATTCTCCTATTTTCAATGTGTAATTCAGCCCTAAGGTCGCATTTTTCATCATTGTCATTTAAATAAACCCTTTCGTGGTTATCTTGGAATTGTGCTATAAATCCCAAATCTTTGTTCCCCGACATTTTTTTAAGCACCCAATCAGCATATCTATGCATTCCTATTTTCTAGTAGAAAATATTTCCAAAATGATTGTGCAATCATAGCCTCTTAGCGCTTGATGCAGCAGTAGTATCTTATGTCTTGATGTTTAGGGTCATTTCAGGGCTTGTTTTTTCCAAAGAGCTTGAGTGTCTCTTCCTCAATATCTTGTACTTAATTTCTAATATTACATATAATAAAATGGCTGAGTGATCTCGCTCATGTATTTGATGTATTGATGTTTACCACATTTTTCAGCTTTTTTATGTTCAATATTCTTATTTTTCCAATTTTGGAATATTACGAGTGGTATCGGAGCATAATCTTGGCTCAGCGTGAGGGGCACTACATCTATGACATATAAAGAAAAAGAACCTCTTACAGAAAGGGAGAAGCGGTATATTAATAGCAGTCGAAATTTTAATTATTACCAACAATGAATAAGATAAAGGAAAGTCTCAGATATCAGAGCGAAATGGTTGAGAAAGAGTTTCCAAAGCTTCTTCTCCAAAATATGTAGGATATTGCGAAAGATATCAAGGAGATGAGGGTCGAAAGACAAAAGGAGACCCCAAGAGAGTTTCAACATGGGAAAGTTCTCGACACTTCAAATCATTGGTGTGAAAAAATGATAGTGCAGACAAGTTTCACAACGCTCCACCATGTCTACATTCCTAGCAAAGTGGGAAATGGGGTCGGGAGGATCCCAAGAGAAGGAGGCTCTTGGTGATTACTTTCTAGAATATGAATCTCAATCTCAAAGGTTCAAAGAGCATTTGAACTTCCAAGGGTTATGTCGGATCAAGGATAATAGGAGACCCCGTAATAATAATAGAAATGGAGGGTAAATGCTAAAAAATGATCTACAACATACTATGGGTAGATTTTTTTCTCGCTCGCTTTTTGATGGGTCACTCAAGTGCACATCGAAGGCTTAGGGTAGAGAAATTAGAAATCTATTTCCAGCTAAACCAAGTAGCATAGATTGAAGCTATTAAGATAACAAAGCGTTGCACCTTGAAGTTCAAGCACATGAATGGTGGTTTCACCATCTATATATATTGGGGCATGCAAGTGTGACCGCATATGTAGAATTCACCCTGAAGGTTGGTATAATTATTTGACCAAAGAGATCCGAGAGGCACACTTTGTTGAGCTAGACAAGATCAAGAAGTCGTGAAATCTAGAGACCTATATCTCTCGAATTCTCGAAACTTTCTCGTCATGGTGCCGCATCTATGTACAACTAGGAGATTATACATGTTCATTTATGGGCTATTAGAACCTTTGCATGGGTTTTTGAAGTCCACTACACCAAATACGCTCCAAGATACCATTGAGAGGGCTAGGAACTTACAAGATGCTTTGCCAAGGGAAAGAGCCCCATTCCAAGAAAAAACCCACCTTTTAGTCAAAGGGGAAAGATGTGAAGGTTCCTCCCCCCAAACGGGAACCAAGAAAAAGGATCTCTAAGTGATGATGTCCAGAGAGATTTGATGAGGAGGAAGCTTTGATTCACTTTCCAAGAGTCATGGGCACCACGTCATCGGAGTGGTACCGGAAAGGCACATTATATTGATGTATTCTCTAATAGTGAAGAGTAGGAAAAAAAAGAGTTGGAAGGAAATACCAATGTTGTAGCACCACAAGGAGATCCACCACCACTAGGAGGTGGAAACAAAGCATTTTCTCCAACTCGGAGGAGCCCTTGCAGCTTTGCGGGGAGTTCCCAAGTATCTAACATTGAGAGTCCAAGGCACTCGTTCAAGGGAAGCGGGTGTTGGTATTGATAGATAGTGGGGCTACCCACAATTTCATTGATACCCAATTAGTGCGAGAGGAGAGGCATTCCCACAAACGATTTTGAAGGATTCTCATTTTTTTGTTCCAAGAGCTAGAGCCATGCATTGTGTGAAGTATGTTCCGACATTGACTATCACTTTTGGGACTTACACATTGATGCATCACTTCTTTGTGGTCGATATTCCCGACACCAATGTGATATTGGGTGTACAATGGTCGATCACACTAGGGAAGGTCACCACGGATTGGGAGACCTTGGAGATGTAATGGACAGTATAAGAAGAGCGATAAGCACCAAATGATCATAGGTATGCACACCTATCCACCTCGGATAGTCTCAACACATAAGATGGAGTCTCGATTTATGCAGAGGAGACATAGAATGGGCATTAGAACTGTGTATGTTAGAGGCAGGAGGAAAGGGTGCACCTATCCACCCCCGATGTGTAGTCTATTCTAGACTTCTATTCTACAGTATTTGGGGACATACCACAGGGGAAGACCACCAGACCGGGGGGTTTTATCATACTATTGAGTTGGAGCAAGGGATCCAAGCAAGGATCACCACACCCTATAGGCACCCCAAAGCCTACATGGATGAGATTGAAAGAGCTATTCGAGAGCTCTTTGCTTTAGGAAATATCCTACCTAGCACCGAAATCCTTTTGCTTCTTCTCGTGGTCTTGGTGAAGAATAAGGATGGTACATTGAGGATGTACATTGACCGTAGAACCTTAAATAAGAAGACAATAAAGAATAGGTACCCGATTCCCGTGGATCAATGAGCTAAGGGGATATAATTTCTTTTCAAATATTGATTTAAGGTCCGGGGTACCATCGTATCAAGATAAGGGATCGGGATATCCCCAAGAGTGCATTTAGATGTCATTATGGCCACTTTGAGTTCTTGGTGATGCCCATTGGTTTGAACAATGCTTCGGCTACTTTTCTCGTCTTGTATGAACCACATCTTCCATGGTCAGTTGAGGAAATTTGTGTCGGTTGTCTTTGAGACATTACTATCTATAGTCACACATGGGAGGAGCATCTCGCAAAGCATATTGAGATAGTATTACACATTCCGGAGGAGCAACAGTCATATGCTAAGCTCTCCAAATGTGAGTTTGGGATCACAAAGATTATTTATTTGGGCCATATCATTGGAGTGTATGGAGTCGTGGGTCCATGAGGATAAGATCTATGCTATTCAAGATTGGCCAAAGACAAAGAATGTAATAGAAATTTGGGGGGTTTGTAGGCATCTCGCACCTACTAACGAAAGTTTTTTGAAAGGGTTCTCCCAACTAGCAAGACCAATCACAGATCCGACCAAGAAGGGAGCCTTTAGTTGGACAGACATCGCATATAGGTCATTTGATAGGCTCAAGGAGGTGATGAGCAATTTTCTCGGTGTTGGTATTGCCGTATTTCACCCGAACTCTTTCTATTGGAATGCGATGCTTCAGGGGAGGGCATTGGAGTAGTCTTGATGTAGGGGGGGGGGCACCCCATAGATTTTGAGATTCGAATTTGTTGCCTCATGAGAGGTTGTATCCCATATATGATAAGGAAATGTTGGCCATTATGCATTCATTGGCAAAATTCAAGCAATATTTTGTGGGCAACAAATTCCCGAGTGAAGACTAATCACAACAATCTTCGATATTTTCTTGAGTAGAAGTAGCTACAAGAGAGGTAGCAAAAAATGGGCTAGAAAAATCCGGACATATGACTTTGATGTTGAATATTTCAAAGGGAAGAGCAATGTGGTAGCGGATTCCTTATCACTGAGACCACAGAACACTGTCATCGATGAGTGTGGACACTAATTGGAAGGCCCAGCTTGTTGGTGGAGTATTCCAAAGACGACTTCACATGTGAGACACTAGTTGGGCAAGTGACCGATGAGAGATATAGAGTGATGGATGAGATCATCTAATACCGGGACAAGATCTTCTTGACTATAAATTCTAAGCTCAAGGAGAAAATTTTTTCATGCAACACTTGGTTCAACACTCTCGAGTCACCAAGGTTTCACAAAGACATATTAGGCCATTAGAGAGAGATTCTCATGGAAGGGTCTCAAGGAGGATGTGCTCCAAAGACATCAAGGAGTGCGTAGTTTTCTAGAAAAATAAAGGAAAGAACAACCATCATTCAAGGTTGTTACATGCCACTTCCTATTTCGGAGGGGAAATGGGAGAGCATTTATGTGGATTTCATTACCGGTTTTCCAAAGTAGTACAGTGGCAAGGATTATATCTTTGTGGTCATTGATCGACTAACAAAGTATTCACATTTATTTTCCATCTCTTCACTGAGTACACTCGCTTCACAAGTGGTCGAGCTTTTCTTCGGATATGTTTTCGGACTTCATGGTCTTCCTAAGACCATATTCAAAGTGATAGAGATAACCGCTTCATGGGTGGCTTTTTGACAGATCTTTTCCATTTCATGGGTATCGAGTTGACACCAAGTACCAAATATCACCCCCTGTAAATATGGGAAAACATAGATAGTAAACAATTGGTTGGAAGGATACTTGCGAAACTATGTTTCGGGGCAGCAAAGAGCATGGTTGTGTTGGCTCCACTTGGGAGAATATTTCTACAATACGACATTTCATATGTTGATCAAGTATGTCTCCATTTCGGGCTCTATATGCTTATGATGCTTTATAATTTCTTGATGTGATTTTTGGAGCAAGCAAGGCTCCTAGAGCCAAAGTGTGGATCCAAGAGAGTTAAGATATACTCTATTCTCTCAAGGAAAACATTGCTAAAAACCCAAAATTAGCAAAATTTATATGCGGACTCATGGTCGGGTGGAGAGACGATTTGAGGTGGATGATTTGTTCTATCTCCATCTTCAACCTTACAAGAAATCTACGCTAAAGGAGAAGGGGGGATGAGAATCTTAAGCCCCATTTCTATGGGCCATACAAGGTGATCCATCGTTTTGGGAAAGTGGCATATGAGTTGGAGCTCCCAATTGGGAGTAAGATCCACAATATTTTTCATGTATTATGCCTCAAGAAGGCCATTGGATAGCATGTAGTTGCCACTATGGATCTCCCACCTATTGATGATAAAGGCCATCTCGGTTTTACAACCGGAAGTTATCTTGGATACTCTGGGAGAGGTAGTTAAGGAACAAGGTGATTAAAGAATATCTGGGTTCGATGGAGGAATCTACTGGATGAGGATTCTACTTGGGAAGGAGAGAATATTTTCCAAAGCATCCATCCTTACAGCTTTCTTGAGGACAAGCAAAAATTTTTGAGGGGAGGACTCGTAATATTCCTAATTAGCTTTTAGCTAGTTAGATATATATATATATATATATATATATATATATATATATATATATATATATATATATATATATATTTACAATAAGATAGATGAATAAGAGGGTAGAGGGACCCATAAATATCTTTAGTAGGATAAAAACCACTTCTAATGTGAATGTGGATCAGTTCATATAGATAGGATCAATTTTCATAAACCACTCTTTGGTGTGAGTGGGGGGTCAATGCCTATGGATGGGGTCAATTTGACCAAATCAACAACACAAACTCATGGAAGTAGTGGAGACAATGGAGGACAGAGCAAGCATAGCGGGAGGAAGTCTCCATGAGAGTAGCATAATTATTGAGTGGGGCCAAGGGGGTGAAGGCTCACAAAGCATATAAGGAAGGGGATGGCAGCCATAGAGGGCATTCTGAATATTTTTTATGTATTTTCTTGTATGACTTTCTCGCACGCTTCATCCGTTTAGCTGAGTCTATTGTGTTGTTTAGCACAAGGGTGTTTTCGAGCGGAAATCCCACCCTCATCCTCGGGGGACTTTGAGTGCCCACTCAGAGAGGTTCTTTGAGCTCCATTTCATCATCTAGCATTAGGAAAATATTCAACCACTTCAAAGAGTGTAGACTCCTTCAGAATTGCACAATCCAAGAGGGCAATTCGAAGGATCATAACCCCAGCTTTTTGAGCTTATCATCCAGATGAGGGGAGCAATCGCTCATCCAGAAGTTAATGGAGAGGAGTAGAAGCTATTTTCTCATCGGATTAGCCACCTCCCTAGCATTCTCCCCACTGCAGTAGCATAATTCAGCCTTAGGGCTGCATTTTTCATCATTGGCATTTCTGGAAACCCTTTCCGGGTTATCTTGGAATTGTCCTAGAAAGCCCAGATCTCCCGATCCCGAAATTTTATGAGAACCCAATCAGCAGATATACGCATTCCTAGTTTCGACAGACTATTATTTCCAACCTTATTTCGTAGTCATAGCCTCCCAGCAGCTTGATGCAGCAATATCTTATGTCTTGATTTTTTAGGGTCATTTCAGTGCTTGTTTTTGCCTAGCTTGAGTGTCTCTTCCTCAAGATCTTGTAATTCATTTCTGCTATTGCATATAATAAAATGGCTCGGTGATCTACTCATGTATTTTATGTGTTGATGTTTACCGCATTTTCCAATTTTTTATGTTCAATATTCCCTGTTTTTTCTTATTTTGGAATATTACAGCTTTTTCGCGAAAATGAGTTGCACCGTAATCGGGATGATGAGATCTATGTGGTCATTTAGGTTCCAAGCCATTATGACAACTTTCAATTTTGAGCATAAATTTCATCCACCGGATCATTCCTCCCCACTTGAAGATTTTGGACCTCCAAAAGCTCTTTATCCATCAAAAAATAGATGAGGTTTTAGCTCCCTCACCCTTATAGTCTCGATCCACTAAAAAATTTCTTGAATGCGACAATTTGATATTTTCATGAAAACTAATATTTTTTCCTTGATTTTGGATACCTTGACTTGTTTGTCATAAATACCATCTTGCTGAAATTTCCCACAATATGCAAAACAAAAACATGTCCTTGAAGGAACAAATACATTCCCTCTTCGACCGCCAATCAAATAAATCTTAAACAACTTCAAATTATTCTCACCTTGAACATTGTCAACGCGATGATTTTTAACATGTCACCTTATGCTTGGCTCGACTCTTGACCAAATGTGCTCACCATACCATGAAAAATCCCATTTCAAAGAGAACACTTTGTGAAACCCACAAAAAGAAATCTTTAACCCAATGCACTCTTTCTCAAATTTCTTTGGCACTTTCTCTTTGACCTTTTCACTCTCTTGCACTAGCATCTTGTTCACATAATTGCTCAACAATGATGCTTGCTGCTGCAATTTAATTCATATTTTTTACCTCTTTTTGGAGGAAACATGTCACACTCCTAAAAAATCTTATCACAACTTTTATCAAACTCAATGAAATCATATTTTTTCATTTGATGTATTTCCTTGAAAGGCCTCATTCACAAGCATCTTCATGCTTGAACATTAATGAAGCATAATTTTGACTAGCATTCACTATTCTCTTAATTTGTCTACCAATCATAAGAGACAAACTCATATTCTTACTATGTGCTCTAACAATATACTCAATCCCATTCTTGAAAAAGTGATACTTATTCTTATGGCGATGAAAGATTTCTTTCCTATCATAAAGAAACAGGGCTTCCCAAAACTATACCACAAATATCAAGCGAAAATTACATCAAGTTCGACTTCATTAAGAAAATTTTCGATGATTTCAAATCTAACGATACACCTCCTTTTAACCTACAAATTTTAATTCTTACATACCTAGCCTAAAGGATAGGGTCTAGGATGTGGAATGGTCTCTAAGTTTAACTTCTTGACAATGTCCTCCGAAATAAGATTTTCTTGTGAACCACTATCAAACAATGTGTCAATCTTGGTATGTTTTGAAACAACTATAATATGGAAAAGCTCAATTCTTGTTTCTTCATCTACAATATCATTTAGACAACTTGAATAACTAGTACTTGAAATTTCCTTACCTTTCCAACCCACTCGTTGCGATCTTTGTTTCATCTCCAAAATCAGAACCTAAAACTTGTTGTATTATTGCAATTGTCTTCTCCTTCTCCTTGTTTTTCAACTTCTTGGGTCTCATTTACTGATAAAGTTTCTAGCAATGATCTTCATCATGTCCATATTTGGAACAATGTTTGCATGTGAGTTTATATTTCTCCAAATTTATGGATGCATTCTTCTTACATTTTCCCTTGAACTTACCCTTTCCTTTCTCTCCAGTACTCAAAGGTATTCTCACTTGTCTCATATAAAACATGTTTCCCTCTTGCCTCTAGATGTGTGGTCCGTGTTAGGCTCCAATACCAATAGGTGTCATATATCATGATTGACTTGATGGGCTATGTAATATGTTCATACATTTCCCCGTTGCAAAGATTTTCCATATTGTCAAAAAAAATCAAAAAAATTTAAAAAAATGTAAAGAGGGTATACCCTAAAAGAAAAAATCAAAGGGTGAAAAAAAAATGGCCAAAAAAGTAAAAGAAAATGAACCCCACCAAAAGAAAGGCCAAGGAAAATGTGCAAGTCTAAATGCCACTACTTTTTTGCTCTTATGTAAATAAACAAATTGTGTGCAACTTGTAATTTATGCCACAATTGGTGAATAGTCAAACAACTTAAGCTTGGCTTGTTCATTTTTTCAATTTTATGTTTTAGAGATAGAGAATAAAATCCGACCAAACCGTTTAATCTTGGCGACAAGTAGATAGGTAGAGTAAATAAAAGGAGCTCAATAGTTTAATCTGAGCCCTTGGATGTAATAAGGTTAGAATTAGATAGATTTCCACATGTAAGAAGAAAAAGTGTGATAAGGGTTTGCCAGTCTAAGTGCACCCTAATAAAGAAGAAAAAATGGTAGGGTAAACTAGGTAGGGTAGGTAGATGTTGTTGTTGAATTACATGTGATGGATAATGACTCTAGATGTGTTAAATCTTTACTTTCATCACAAGTGAAAAGGCAGTACACTACACTAGAAGAATTTCAAAAAAAGCAAAGTCAAATTATTAACTTCCCTTCTCATTTTCCCTAAACATTTCACTAATTTCCCCTAAGTACTAAGGTATTTGAAAATTAGAAGGGCTCAAGGCATTTACTTGACTTTTGGAGGGACTCGGACCCTCGGCCCAATAATTGATAAAGCCTAAGTACTTAAAACCATTCATCATGACAATCATTCACTTCTAAGAAATCTTTTTCCTAAGTAAAATCTCATTTTACTTAGGAAAATTATGCAATAATTGATAAAAACCCTATTCATAAAAGCATAAGTTAAATACATTAATCAAATGTTTTACACTTAGCGCTTTTAGTCATTTTCCATATTAATTTCTAACTTATTATTTAAATCCATACAAATTTCTCATTCCCGTATTATTTTAATAAAATTCCCAAATTAATATAATATTCCGCCCATTGGTTGAAAAATAACCATAAAATTATTAAAAGTGATTAATTGGTTGAAATTTCCAATTAATAAACAAATCCGACACTCCACCATATAAAAGGGATTAATTAACCCTCATGGTTAATTAATAACCTAATCCACCAATGAAATCGCCCCCGATGCAATTATTTTATAATAAATTTCATTGGGCCCGCCATATTAATTCCCCGTCATCTTCCTTTCCCAAAGAATGTTCGATCGATCAATACGAGATCTACGGTTGACATCCATATTGCTGCGAATCCACGTCCGAACGATAACGCGTGATGGCCAATCAATTTTCTGAACATTGCCACACCACGTGTCGTCTATCATATGGAATCGCTCTCCCTCCACCGAAAACCACCCTTCCCCAAAAGTTGTGTGATCAATACCACTTACCGCTTGCCTCCCATGAAAAAAGCCACCGTACTTGCTAATGTCATCCATTAAAAAAAAACCCACCAAACTTTGACTTTGCAAATAAAAAAAATGAACCCGCGTCATTTTCACAATCCCATGCAAGTGACCAGTGTCCCATGCAACATCAATCGTCGAAATTTGTCGACCGCCACCTTGTCGAGGAAAAATTGCAGACGAGCAATCCAAAATTCATCCGCCATAGCGAACTCCCCGTTTTTGTTATCGTTCATTTCCAAGAAAACATGTATTTACCCAAATTCTCATTGAACTTTGCAAAATCTCGGTTTTTTGTTTTAATTCCACACAAAAAACCGAAACAAGGTTCAAAATTGGTCTTCATTTCATTCCTCAATTGCAATTGCATTACCAAACCCGTGATTGTGCCTATTTTTCATCAAAACCCGAATTCATTTCTGAATCCACAAGAACCGAAATGGAAATTCCCGTGGCTTTGAATGTCGCACCCCCCGAATGCCCCTCACAGAGATTTAGCCTATCTCGCTTTTAGCAGATAGGGATTTCCAAGTTAAAGACCTTGTCCTTAGTGAAAATCCTCTTCGAATTTTTTTGCCACCTGCAGAGATAACTACCCGAATGGCTCTAACATTTTTGGATTATGGGAATCCAATCTTCCCATGTATCTTCTCCCCTCGATCCCACATTTTTTCCCGAGATAATCCATTACTCGTCATGAAAATTATGATCCCAATCAATGAGAAGTTTTTGTCCCCGAGTCAAACCTTCCTTTTCCCAATAATCGCTTAGAATATCAATGAAATGTTACGCTTCAACTCGGTCAAGCCCCTCGAATCCCCTTTCCATGGGAGATTCACTTGAGAAATCCGCCAATGTATCCCATTAAGAATTAAACCGCCTCGCCAAACTTTCATGTTGCTAGAACATCACCCCAAAGGCCCTCCCCCTTATGGTTATACCTTTTTCACCGATGTGGGCAAGCTTATTTTGAATATGATATCCTCTATAATGGGTTTCAATACTAGTGAATGTGTTGACCAATTAAGCCTAGTATTGTTGTCAATCTTTACCCCCTGGGACAACCCCCCCCGATGTCAAGTATGACTTTTCTTCCTACATTGCCGATAAAATCCATGATCGGTTCATGAGATTAAAAAATGAAAGAGTGTCCAAATATTCCTCTCGTTATATACGATCTCATGTTTTTTATATCAATCAAAGAGTTTCCCTTTCCCGGGTAAAGAAACTTGATGCCAAAGGAAATCCTAGATCCGTAATCTTTTGGTCTACAATTACTCATAATTCCTCTAATTCTCCTTATTCTTACAACGATTTCATCGACCTATTTGTACACCATGTAACCACTTTTTAACAGAGTCTCCCCTCCTAGGGTCAATAGTGACATCAAGAAAATTCTCCAACTCTCAAAGTAATACAGGGATAGGTGATTGGTACTTCGAGGGGGCAACCTCCAATACATTACATAAATGAACAATTCTTGGATGATACAATTTACAAAACCTCCTTTCTATATATAGGAGTCCATGGGGCCATAATGTAATCCTAGTGGGCCACAATGTAATCCTAGCCGACCTAACAATAATAATTTAAGGGCACAATAATAACAAAATGGGGGGTTACAAGGGTAAAATAATAACAATAAGGGGGGGGGGCTACACTATTAATATAGGGACTTAATCAGCTAAAGCATTTATTCCTAATTCAGCCTACTTTCTTTAGATATACGTAGAGATTTATGAAACTCGAGGAAGCTAAAAAGAACCGTAATACCGAAAGCTAAATGGTGGGAAGAAATGTTAGAACTTTTGTAAAAAATTATCCTTACATGAATTTTTTGATTATTTACTATAGTAAGTCATGATAAGAAGGATAAACATAGAGATGAAGATGTATCAAGAAACAGTAGTAGATAACATAGAGTTACTAAAGATGACAAGCAACAAGCCAAATCATAGGGCTCCGCCTCCAAAGATATTCTTTTTAAAAAGGGAACAACACAACATCAATTATCATTTCTTCTTATCTACTGAGACCATCTCGTCTCTAGTTTGTTGTAAAATACTCATGAGTCATCCTAGATTATATCTCAATTTGTCATGAGATATTTTTTATAATTTTTTTGTATAAATACTCCCTCAATTGGAGTATTGAGTGGTGGATTCTTAGACTTTATTTGTAACATTGACTATTTTGGAATAAAGTGTTTTTGGAGAAATTTCATATGGCTATCCTGGATAAGGAATTGATGCAAAAGACTTTTTACAAGATTCTTGTGTCGATAACCGATCAATAAGTCATCCCTGTCTCTTTGGTTTTAAAGTTCTATACTTGTTTATTATATCATTTGTTTTTCATATCTCGAATGATTAACGAAAAAGGAATAAATCGTAAAGTGCTTAAGTGCAATCTGCTTTTCAATCTTTGTTATTCTAAATGTTTTCTTCCAATTAGTTTAAACAATGAATTCTTAATTGCTCCCTGCTTTTTTCTAGTTTATGCATTTTTTATTATTTAGTAAATAATACTTAATTGTTGTTTATTAATAATCACTCAATTTCCTCTTTCGAATGTGTTGAAGGATTCTTAATTTCCCTTCATCCATTTTGAGTTCATTCCATTCACTTTAGATCTATAATTGTTCCCTATTTTGATTACCTTGCCCCTGTGAAACGATCTTTTGTTAAGAAATTTGATCCAATTAAGCCATCTTTCCTTGACTCCATTAGCCCAATGGCCTAGACTATTCAATCTTACCCTTAGTTATTGAATTCCATCACCCAAACTCAATTAAAATCCCCGGACTTTTATAACTATCCTAATATCTTTCAAAACAAAGCTAAATCATACGTAGAGAGCTCTCTCTAGGTACGCATTGGCTAGATTTTGTACCTAAAAGTTGGTTTGTGGTTACCTCTGACCCCTTTCCTCTTCTCAACAACTTCAAGGAAATTCTGAGTGATAACATAGTGGCGACTCCACCGGGGAACTGAACAATTTTATTGTTATTATTGCTTTCTTTATAAACTACGTACAGCAGCCTCGAAGTTAGCCGTGTAGCATTTGAACTACTTTTGCTCCCGCAATTGCATAAGTAAATAAATGTTGCTTCACTCATCTCTGGTCTAGTTTATGAACTGAAATTTGATTTCAAACATTTGATCGCTCCTCTAGTCAAATAAATATTTAAGAAAATTTAAATCTAATATCCGAAGCTTCTTAAAGTGATTGTTGAAGTTGTATTTTTCATTTCATTTAGACAAAAAAACCAAAAAAAAGTATCACCTAGAAACCCGGCATCGTAAAAGGACTCGTTACACTAGGGTTAATCCCGATCCAAATCCACTCGCCCGTGTTTGAAAATCTGAATCGATCCCCTGTAATTCTTAGGAGACAAGAGAGTCAAGAAAGCTCTGTAGTTCTCGACCTCTCTATAGATCAATATCATGTCCCCGTGAAGTGGATTTATCTTGAGGACGTACTCATTTGATGAGAAATTTGAAACCTCTTTATTTGTAAATTTTTCTCGAATCTGAGTTGTCCAATCTGGGTTCCGCACCTAGTATTTCTTGAAGATTTACAATTTGAATTTGTTACTTTACATCTTGATAAACATTTGTGAGATTCCATACAATTTGAGCTTACCTCCGAAGGAACATCAAATCTTTCCGTGATTACTTCAACCTTTCCAAGTTCATCAACATTTCCTCAAACATCTCAACCTCAAACTACCCATTCTACTCCTCCATCCACTACTCATAGACCAACTTCACATTGCTATTTCATCGCTACCTCCCCGCAATGGAAAATAGATATGCTCCTTTGGTATTACCAGCCCAATCTAGGGGGTATGCCCCCAGACTACCGCAGTAAAATCACTCCTTTTGATGGTTCTCGGAACCTACACCGCACAACAAAGATACTAAAAAATATGACTCGATTATTTTGAAATTTATGAAATAGATGTCGATGATGTGAGAATGAGGATATTTGTCCAAAGTCTTACTAGAGAAGTCGTAACCCGGTTTAGAGCCCTTCTTGCAAACAATGTTACCGACTTACAAGCTCTCTATAGAAAATTTTTAAACAGATGGGCAAAGAAAAAAATATCCTCTTCAAATCTTATCGTACTTTGGAAAACTAAAGAGAGGACCAAATGAGACTATGCAAGATTACGTCACTAGGTTCAATGAGGCTTACAATGCTATTCCCCAAAATCTTAGACCTCCACCAGTATTCGCATTAATCAAATTCCCCGATGGATTTGATTCCGATATGGCGTATCAACTTAGGGAAAGAGCTCCTCAAACTTTAGAAGAGATGCAAAGTATAGTTGTTAGTGTTGAAGCCAACCCGATAGAGAAACGAGCTAGAGCCGCAGATGAAAGGAGAATGCCTTTAAATGAAGAACCCTCAGCCTTTGAAAAGAAACTGGATGCCATTATTAAAGGGATGGAAAGGCTAGGAGATAAAGTAGAAACAATTGAAAATAAATCCCCTTGGGATGGTCAATCGAGCAATCTCGGGAGAAATCCAAATTTCGTAAGGAACCAAAATCAAAATATCGAAAAACCGGGTCCCGACCAAAATATTAGGCCCCCATTCCAGGAAAATTATGTTGAAGCCTCAACTTCGAGGAACCAACCGAAGATGCTCAAATAAACAACTTGACTAAACGCAAGAATGAACTGAAGTATTCTTGACCCAAGATGATCAAGAAGCTCACATTCTTAAGAAATTTCAAACCCATTCAGAGAATCATTTGACTTTAAGGAAGGATATGATACAACCATTTACGAAGTTCACAAGCAATATAATTTGAGGAGTAGAAGAATTGATGTCCCGGAAAACAAGTAAAACAAAAAATCCACAAAACAACCCCTCAAAGGTAAAACCAATACTACCCCCTGTACATATTCTTTCTAGATCATATCCTAATCCTCGCCAACCCAATAATTGAAGACGTATCTCGATACTCAATCGAATAACATACGACTTTCTAATACTCTTCCTCCCAAAGGAAATGTAGAGGAACCTCCGTAAGTTGATTCTGAAAACAATTTCAGCCCTCACAACCCCATTCCTTAGAAGGAGAAAAATACCGAAAAACACGTAAGATAAAGAGAATCCAACCTGCTCAAAATACAAGAAATCGATCGAAAAACCTTTTTAACTGAAGTCAAGTAGGCAAATTAAAAATAGTTGTTCCATTGTCCGAATTAGCTAAATATGATGTCTACCGAAGTCAAATCAATAGATCACTCAATATTACCGAAAGTGATGACTCAATAAATGTTTTTGATGACCAACCCTAGATTATTATTTGGCCCCCGAAGTAAATGGAAAACCCGTGAAGTGGAGGACCTCCTCCATTCTATGTGAGTTTGAACATACATGATAAAATACTTCATAATGCCATGCTTTCGACTCTGGGGCATCTCACAATCTAATGCCCAAGGCCCGTAATGGAGACATTAAACCTAGATATTACCGCACCATACAAAGATCTCTTTTCTTTGATTCAAATCAAAGTGAGATGTTTAGGGTTAATCAAAGACTTGTGTGTTTCATTGGTTCAATACCCCTCGCAAAAACAATTTTGATGGATATAGTAGTAGCAGTATATTCCTCCAAAATATGGTATGCTATTGTCCAGATCTTGGGGTGCAAAGCTCGAGGATCTCTTCAATTGGACATGTCATATGCTACTATTTCGTTGTTCATTCAACCTAAGAGACTATATAGAGAAACTTTAATGAAATATGTAGTCATTAGTCGTGAGAAACCCTGAAAATTTACCCATCTACTCAAGCACACTCCGATATGGATTCATTTATTCTTTATAATGCCGAAATTGATCTTCCCACCGAATTAGAAGTTCCAAAGAATATAACCAAAAGAAATTACGAATCAAAAATCTAGTGTTCAAATCCAGAAATTTTTGAGGATAATGAAACATCGTATACCCAAGAGAAACCAGTAAGAAAGTAAAAACCGTATCTCATCGTTAAGAAAGTTCCCGAAAACTCCTAATACCAATTATGAACATGAATTATTTGGCACTTAGAATTTGATGGTTTCGTTAATAAATTAGAAGCTGTGAGTTGGATTTTGGGTGCATAACCTTGAAAATGATCATGCTCAAGGCCATGCCTGACGATTAAATTTTAAATGTACAAATAATATGGCAGTAATATGAAGCTCTTTTGCTAGGTCTTAAACTTGTCAAAAGATTAGGGGCAATTAGAGTATCCGTGATAGGAGATTCTAATTTAGTCATTAAACAGATCAAAGGTCACTTTCTAACAAATGATCCTAGACCGAGAGAATACGAGGAACAATTGTAGAAATTCTCAATACTTTTCTACAAACTCGACTTACGAAAAATCCCAAGAAAACAGAATTTGCATGCCCATAGTTTAGCAATGTTTTCCAAGTACTCGTAAATTACTATTTGAACCTAATCATCAGCTTCACAAATGAGATTAGACACAGCACTATCCATACCAGAAAAATTTTAAGAATTGGCAAGTGTTTGCAAGTGATGAACAGATTAACAATTTCCCGACTCTAGAGAATGAATTTTCTAACAAGAATATCGATGAAGATACAAATATTGAATCTGATCAAATAAATGAACAAGAAACAGATATTTCGAAGAGAGTGCAATTCAAATACTTCATCCAACAAAGTTCACCAAAAAAGAAATTCAGACCTTAAACAAATGGAGGTTGATGAGATTATAGAAGAAGAAACTCGAGATCATTAATTTGAAAGATAATCATTTTCCTAAAGGATTAAATCCTCTAGAAGATCTTTTTTGACTCTAATGATATTCCAAAGAAACCCAAAATGGAACCTTTGAAAGTCGGGTATTGAGGAATATAACTGGGAACTCGGAGAAAATCCTAAAATAATAAAGTTATCTAAATCTTTCGCCTCCCGATCAAAACCAAAATATGTTGAACTAATAAGAGAATTCCAGGATGTTTTTGCTCGGAGTTATGAAGACTTGAAATCATATGATACCTCTATAATTCAGCATACAATGCCTCTCGAAAGAAGATCGTAAACTCGTTTAAACAGAACCTCGTAAGAATCAACCCCGTATCGTCGCCTTTAATTGAAAAAAGAAATCAAACGAATGTATGAAGCGTGATAATTTCTCCTATTAGATTTTCAGAGTGGGTGTCTAATTTAGTCCCTACTAGGAAGAAAAACCGGAGAGATCAGATTATGTGTTGATTTAAGAAATGTAAATAAGGTTTCTTTGAAGGATAATTACCCTTTGCCCAAAAATGGATCACATTTTACAAAGGGTAGTAGGTGCTTCTAGGATTTCTTTAGATGGGTTTTCGTGATACAACCACTCTGGTTCATCCCGATGACCAGGAAAAACAGCTTTTTACAACACCATGGGGCACATTCAAGTACGTTAAAATGCCATTCAACTCGCGTGACAAGATCATAAGAGCTGGATTTTATTGGCCAACCTTGTTCTCTCGATGTAAAGAAATTTGTCACCGCTTGCCATAAATGTCAAATTTTTGAAGGCAAGAGAAAACTATTACCTTTACCCCCTGAAACCAATTTCCACTAAAAAACCATTCCAACAAAGGGGCTCCGGATTTCATTGGAGAAATCCATCCTCCTTCTTCTCGCCAACACAAATGGATCCCTCACCGCCAGTGTACTCATTTTACTAAATGGATAGATGCAATTCCTTCCAGCACAAGCCAATGACACTCGTGATCATAGGATTCCTAGAAACTAATGTATTATCAAGATTTCAGTTGTCCCGAGAAAAATCATAACCGATAATGTCGTCTTCCTTCAAATCTAAGAAGATGATAAGTTTTCGTAATAAATATCATATTACCTTCACTATTCCACGTACTCTATTACCCCGAGGGTAATGGACTAGCCGAATCTTCCAACAAGAGTCTCATTAATATTATTAAGAAATTATTGGAAGAAAAAAAGAAAAAATCGCACAAGAAACTTACAAATGCCCTATGGGTAGACAGTACTCACCACCAAAAAATCTATTGGGACTAGTCCTTATGAGTTATTTTATGGTATTGAGGTTGTATTTCCTTCATCTTTAGGAGTTCCTATAATGAAATTACTTCAAGAAGCTCAAAGTTGAACCTAATGATATTCAAAGGAGAATAACCGACTATCAATTTGCAGCCAGCATCAGAGAGGAAGTTTATCAAATATCCTAAGTATTGGCAGAGAAACTAAAGAAGATATTTGATAAAAGGACCAAGGCAGTAAGATTTCCAATCGGGAAAAAAATTTTTTAAGATGGGATTCCGTAAGAGAGGATAAGGGAAAACATGGGAAGTTTGACTTCCCCGTGGAAAGGACCTTATATTATTCATGCTTTACAAGGAAATAATACATATTTTCTCGAAAAAATTGGATGGTACAAAAACTAAAGAAGGGCCGCTTAATGGTCGATGTTGAAACATTACTTTGATCCTATTTATTAGGATATCCCGATTTCTAACATGTACATACTATATCCTTTATAATGTTACAATTTTGAGTGGATAGTAACTCACCGGAGTTGAAGCCCAAAGAGAAAGCCCTAAGCTTCGCATATTATCATCAGTACATACAATAAAGTAAAAAGTAGAAGAATATTTCATGGTTCACCAAAATCATTATGAGGGAAACTAACTTGTTGTTCTTGACATTTCACCAGGAAAAGCTTATCCCCAAGTGGAGCCGCAGTTAGGCTCCCGTACTCAATAGGTGTCATATATCATGATTGACTTGATGGGCTATGTAATATGTTCATACCTTTCCTTGTTGCAAAGATTTTCCATATTGTCAAAAAAATCAAAAAAATTTAAAAATGTAAAGAGGGTATACCCTAAAAGAAAAATCAAAGGGTGAAAAAAAATGGCCAAAAAAGTAAAAGAAAAATGAACCCCACCAAAAGAAAGGCCAAGGAAAGTGTGCAAGTATAAATGCCACTACTTTTTTTCTCTTATGTAAATAAACAAATTGTGTGCAACTTGTAATTTATGCCAGCTGCTTAGGTGACACAAACAACTTAAGCTTGGCTTGTTCATTTTTTCAATTTTATGTTTTAGAGATAGAGAATAAAATTTGACCAAACTCGTTTAATCTTGCGTACAAGTAGATAGGTAGAGTAAATAAAAGGAGCTCAATATTTTAATCCGAGCCCTTGGATGTAATAAGGTTAGAATTAGATAGATTTCCACATGTAAAAAGAAAAGTGTGATAAGGGTTTTCTAGTCTAAGTGCACTCTAATAAAGAAGAAAAAATGGTAGGGTAAAGTAGGTAGGGTAGGTAGATGTTGTTGTAGAAATTACATGTGATGGATAATGACTCTAGATGTGCTAAATCTTAACTTTCATCACAAGTGCAAAGGCGTACACTACATTGGAAGAATTCTCAAGCAAAGAAAAAGTCAAATTATTAACTTCCCTTCTCATTTTTCCCTAAACATTTTATCGTATTTCCCTAAGTACTAAGGTTTTTGAAAATTAGAAGGGCTCAAGGCATTTCCTTGACTTTTGGAGGGACCTGACCCTCAACCCAATAATTTAAAAAAGCCTAAGTACTTAAAACCATTCATCATGACATTCATTCACTTCTAAGAAATCTTTTCCTAAGTAAAATCTCATTTTACTTAGGAAAATTATGCAATATTTCATAAAACCCTATTCATAAAAGCATAAGTTAAATACATTAATCAAATATTTTACACTTAGCACTTTTATTCATTTTCCATATTAATTTCTAACTTATTATTTAAATCCCTACAAATTTCCCATTCCCGTATTATTTTAATAAAATTCCCTAAATTAATATAATATTCCGCCCATTGAGTTGAAAAATAACCATAAAATTATTAAAATTGATTAATTGGTTGAAATTTCCAATTAATAAACAAATCCGACACTCCGCCATACTAAAGGGATTAATTAACCCTCATGGTTAATTAATAACCTAATCCACCAATCAAATTGCCCCTAAGGCAATTATTTTATAATAAATTTCATCTGGCCCGCCATATTAATTCCCCGTCATCTTCATTTCCCGACGACCGTTCTATCGATCAATCCGAGATCTATGGTTGAAATCCATATCGCCGCGCATCCACGTCCGAAAAATAATGCGCGATGGCCAAGTGGTTTTCTCAATGTACGGCCGCGCCACGTGTCGTCTATCGTATGGAATCGCTCGCCCTCCGCCGAAAACCGCCCTTCCCCCAAAAGTCGTGAGATCAATACCACTTACCGCTTGCCTCCGTGACAAAGCCACCATACTTTGCCGACATCATCCATTAAAAAAAATAAAACCCGCCAACCTTTGAATTTGCAAATAAAACAAATGAACCCACATCATTTTCACTATCCCATCCAAAGTGACCGTTGTCCCATGCAACATCCACTGCCGAAATTTGTCGACCGCCACCTCGCAGAGGAAAAATTGCACTGAGCGAAACCCGTAATTCATCCGCCATAGCCAACACCCGTTTTTTGTTACCGTTCATTTCCCCGAAAACAAGTATTTACCCAAATTCCCGTTGAACTCTCGCAAAATCTCGGTTTTTGTTTTAATTTCACACGAAAAACTCGAAACAGGATTCAAAATTGATCTTCATTTCATTCCTCAATTGCAATTGCATTACCAAACCCGTGATTGTGCCTCATTTTTCATCAAAAACCCAAATTCATTTATGAATCCACAAGAACCGTAAATGGAAATTCGTGGCTTTGAATGTCGCACCCCCGAATGCCCCTCATAGAGATTTAGACTATTTTCCTTTAGCAAATAGGGATTTCCAAGTTAAAGACCTTGTCCGTAGTGAAAATCCTCTTCAATTTTTTTGCCACTACAGAGATAACCACCTCAACGAAACCTCGACATTTTTTGGATTATGGGAATCCAATCTTCCCATGTATCTTCTCCCCTGACCACATTTTTTCCCGAGATAATCCATTACCGCCATGCAAATTATGATCCCAATCAACGAGCAAGCTTTGTCCCCGAGTCAAACCGTCATTTTCCCAATAACTTCTCAATATATCAACAAAATGTTACAGCTTCAACTCGGTCAAGCCCCGAATCCCTCTTTCCATGGGAGATTTACTTGAGAAATCAGCCAATTTATCCCATGAAGAATTAATTCGCCTCCGCCAAACCTTCATGTTGCCATAACATTAGCCCAAAGGCCCTCCCCTTATAGTTATACTTTTTCACCGATGTGGGCAGTGCTTATTTTGGAATATGATATCCTCTATAATGGGTTTCAATACTAGTGAATATGTTGACCAATTAACCCTAGTATTGTTGTCAATCTTTACCCCTGGGACATCCCCCCACCGTCAAGTATGACTTTGCTTCCTACATTGTTGATAAAATACATGATCGACTCATGAGATTAGAAAATGAAAGTGTTCAAATATTCCTCTATTATATACCATCTCATGCTTTACTATCAATTAGAGAGTTTCCCTTTCTGTAAAGAAACTTGATGCCAAAGGAAATCCTAGATCTCAGTAATCTTGTCTACAATTACTCATAATTCCTTCCGATTCTCCTTATTCTTACAACGAGTTCATTGACCTATTTGTACACACTCGCAACCACCTCGTTAACGTGATTCTCCTCCTAGGGTCAATAGTGACATCAAGAAAATTATCCAACTCTCAAAGCAATACATGTGATAGGTGATTGGTACTTATACCGGAATCACACAGTAAAATCGTAATATATGGGTGTGAGTTATGCCCTTTCAAGTTACCAAAATATTTCCCAATGAGGCTCTTTGCCTTAGAGTATTTCGTACGTGATGATAAATTTTGACATAGTCCATTTTTTTCAATGTAAAGAAAAAAGCTCAACTCATGATTAAGAGTCAATTAGGTCCTTTTGTATGTAACTCTAGGGATGCCGGAAAAGAAGTCGAAAGAATCTTAGAAGACTATCTCAAATTACAAAAAAGTTTCTAATGGGTACCTTATGACCCAAACAACTTTATTTGTGATAGAAGTATGAAAAACAAATTATCACCATACCTCCATCATAGAATCCCTGTAAATTGAACAATATGCCAATATGGATGAATGGATGGAAGGGACATTGATAGTAACAAGATAGTGAACATAGCTGTTGTTGAAAAAATGTTATGAAAGACCTTGAAAAAAATACTTGACCTAGACTCTTTTGGATAGGTGCAAAGACCAAGAATTGGTCCTTCTCCGTTGGAACTTCTCTACAAAATTTACAGAAATCAATGCATTGGCCACAGAGTATCTAAAGGGAAGGAGAAAGAGGTCTGATATACAAGTTACGTAGAAATTCACAATGACAGTAACTGCTTTGAAACTTCTAAAGAACAGGTCAAATACAAATTTCTCCTACTCGTACCAATGTGGAAGAAATTTCAATTTTACAAACCTCTCAATGTAGAAAAAGGTAAGAAGAGAGATGCATAGTAGCCTACCCCTATCGAAAGGATCTTCGTAACAACCCTCGATTTTAAAAGAAAAAAATTTAAATCTCTTCCGTAAGTGGAACTCGTTCAAGAAATCCCCGATAGTCGTAGGAGAGAAGAACTAGGTCATGTGAAACATGTACAATCGTGGGACATCCACTAATCTCACAGAGATAGGAACTACAAAGGCAAGAAAGTGTAGAAGTATCTTCTTTCAAACCACCAAGAAAAGATGCCTCGGGATATCAAAAGGATATTTATAAATATAAAGGCCGTAAATGATCCCCTAAGACTTCAAGTTTACAATCAATATTTGAAGATGGCTCCTAAGAATCAACAAAGATCGATGTCACCCTCATGACATCCAAAGCAGGTAAGATGGTAATGAGTCACTTCAAACCCAAAGTGTAGCAACGTCAAACAACTCGCAGATTATATCGGGAACTAATTTTGAAGTCATAGCAAAGGATATTCATGCTTTGGATCAAATTGAGTTGAATAAACAAACAGTGAAATGATTTATTCTATCTCGACCGATAAATCAA
Organism: Pinus albicaulis; assembly: GCA_034641835.2. Lineage (NCBI taxonomy): Eukaryota > Viridiplantae > Streptophyta > Pinopsida > Pinales > Pinaceae > Pinus > Pinus albicaulis. The sequence continues at coordinate 968,092,735 of CM076571.1, read as the reverse complement.
TGATGACTCCGTAAATCGCAGGATTCTTTGGAGAATACTAATGCACAATTGCAGTACTTGAAAAAACCTCTTCTCAAGCTAAGGACAACAAAATAAATACTTTGGAGGAAATAATTATTGGATTGGGTCATAATCCAAAATATGTCAAGCGGCATGTAAGCCTTGATCAAGAAGAAATATGATGATATTGCAGCCTTTGAGAAAAACAACCGAAGTTACCAAATCAAGGCATCCACAGACTCGCGTAAATCATAAAGCAAAAACTCTCAAGAAGAATTGATGGATTTGCTCTGAAAACCGAATGAGCAACTTAATGAAACTGAAAAAAGAGCTTGAAAAGGCATTAAAAGACAAGCAGAAAAACATTCTAGCATCTATAGCAAGTAATTAATGTGTACAACCACAACAGTCAACCAACGTAATTATCACGGTGAGCAATACTTCCAATTTAAGTACCGAAGAATTAATAAATTCAATGGAGGAATTGAAACTCCACGTGACAGAGCTCCAAATAACAAAGGTACGATTCACCACTTTAGAAAAAAAATATGATCTCTCAAAGATAAGTGTTGCAGAGAAAAGAAGAGAGGTCAACAAAGTTAGAAAAATTGGTTAAAGCATTGGAGAAGGATCTCACATTGGAGAGACCTTTTAAAGGAAATAAAAGAAATTTTTTGGGACAACATCATCCAAATCAATGAAAGATGTTTGGCCATCAATTCAAATAATGTATGAGTAGAATGATTTAGTTAAATCGCTCTGGAAGAAATCTTTAAAGGCAAGAGAAGAATTAGGGAAACATGCCCGAAGAAGCCAATGAACTTATACATTTTTTGAATACTAAGAATAGGTATCAACTTGAAGAACTTGGCATTCAGATAGAATAGGAACAATTTTGGAGATAAAAAGAGTTTTTACTAAAAATAACTCCCGATGCGAATCCAGAACGAAGATGCTCTGATATTCAAGAAGAAATCAATGCATTCACAAAAAACATTGGATATTATGTTGAATAAAGGATTGCCAACTCCTTTAGTTTCGTGAGGATAAACTAATGGACCTTGAAAGTTATGTTGAGAAATTGAACAAGCATGCCGATTAATCGCAGCCAAACTCTCCTCAACTAGGTCATGAGCAAGCAAGATTGCCCACATGGAAAATTCTTCACAACAAAGTTAGAAAATTTGTTTTATCTCGAGCATGAGGTAAAGCATTTATTCCCAATTCAACCTACTTTCTTCGTATATACTAAAAACGATGAAACTCGAGGAAGCCGCAAAGAACCAATACTGAAGCTAAATGGTGGGAAGAAATGTTAGAACTTTTGTAAAAATTATCCTTACATGAATTTTTGATTATTTACTACAGTAAGTCATGATAAGAAGGATAAACAGAGGTCAAAGTGTATCAAGATCAGATGAAGATGTATCAAGAAACATAGCAACCAAACGTAGAGTTACTAAATATGACAAAGAACAAGCCAAATCATAGGGCTCACCCGCTCCAAAGACACTTCTTTTAAAAAGGGAACAACACAACATCAATTATCATTTCTCTTATCTACGAGACCATCTCTGCTCTCTAGTTTGTTGTAGAATACTCTATGAGTCATCCCTAGATTATATCTCAATTTGTTATGAGATATTTTTTTATAATTTTTTTGTATAAATACTCCCTCAATTGGAGTATTGAGTGGTGGATTCTTAGACTTTGTTGTAACATTGAATATTTTGGAATAAAGTGTTGTTGGAGAAATTTCATATGGCTAGCTAGATAAGGAATTGATGCAAAAAGACTTTTTACGAGATTCTTTGGTGTCGACAACTGATCAATAAGTCATCTATCTCTTTCGTTTTAAAGTTCTATACTTGTTTATTATATCATTTGTGTTTCATATCCGAATGATTAATGAAAAGGAATAAACCGAAAGTGCTTAAGTGCAATATGTTTTCAATCGTTGTTATTCTAAATGTTTTCTTCCGAACTCGGTTTAAACGCAGTGAATTCTTAATTGCTCCCTGCTTTTTCTAGTTTATATATTTTGATTATTTAGTAAAGAATACTTAATTTCTCTTTATTAATAATCACTCAATTTCCTCTTTCGAATGTGTTGAAGGATTCTTAATTTCCCTTCATCCATTTTGAGTTCATTCCATTCACTTTAGATCTATAATTGTTCCCTATTTTGATTACCTTACCCCGTGAAACCATCTTTTGTTAAGAAATTTGATCCAGCTTTAAGCTTCATCTTTCCTTGAATCCATTAGCCCAATGGCCTAAACTACTCAATCTTACCTTTATTTATTGAATTCCATCACCCAAACTCAATTAAAAATCCCCTGGACTTTTATAACTAGCCTAATATCTTTCAAAACAAAGTTAAATCATACAGCAGAGAGCTCCTCTCTCGGGTACAAATTGGCTAGATTATGCACTCAAAAGTTGGTTTGTGAGTTACCGGACCCCTTTCCTCTTCTCAACAAATTCAAGGATGAGTGATAATTGAGCCTCAGTACACAAACTTCATCTAAACTTGAAGAATTAAACATCATAATAGTATGTCTTAGGTATCTATGCAAACCTCCAATGTATTTTAGAAAAGTTTCTTGAGATGTCAAATATACATCCAATATTAATTCTCTTCTCCTAAATTCTTGAGTATAGCTTTGCACACTTTGTCCTTTGCCTTGCCTAAAATTTTTCCAATCCATTATATCCATTTTCATCTATGTTAATGGATATAGTTTTCTTCTCAAGGAAGCAAAAAAATAATTCCAAGAGGTTAATACCTTACCATGTTTCTTCATATCCTCTTGAGTTTTCGCTTCCCACCAAATAAGAGCAAAACTTTCCAATCTTAGTGAAGCAAGTTGAATCTTGGTTTCATCATCCTTGATTCCCTATATCTTGCAATACACTTCAAGCTGATGAACCCAATTATCTAATCTTTTAGCATTTACCTCCATCATACATAAGAAAATCAAACTTTATGTCAAGCTTTAAAAATGGAGTTTTACCATTACCTTTTGGAGAATGTGGAGGTGTTTCTGAGGGGCTTGTTGTGGACGAAGATGATGGTGAAGATGGTGTTGAGGATGGAGGAGAAGAGAATGGTGGTGTCAAAGGTGGTTTGTCACCATTCCCATTACCTTTTGGATTCTTGTCTCCATCTCCTCCATCTCCTCTTGAAAATTTATCTCCCTTTGGAGGATTGGAGCTCTCACCTTGTAACCTTCTTATTCTCTCCTCATAGAGAACTTTCACCATTTCTGTCATGTCAAAGAATGATTTTATGAAATCCTTTTCATGCTTTGACTTATTTTCAGGCTCTCCTTCATGTGACATACTTGTTGAAGCTTTAGCTACAACTTGAGGTAGAATTTGGGGTGAAGATTGTGGCAAACTTTCTCTCCTTTTCCTTGACCTAACTTGAGGACTTGCAACCACAAGATTTCCTTCTCCTCTCTTGAGATTCAACCTTGTAACCATCATAAACACTTGCAAACAAATTAATCCCTCAAAACAACAAAGAAAACCTAAGCTCTGATACCAAACTGATCTTTTTGTCAAATTTATTGAGTATTATGTTACACTTTGCAAGTGATTAATTAGGGTTTTTAAGCCTTTTATGTGAAATTATTAAACACATAAACATGAATAAACAGTTTGGTTTTCGTAGAAAAAAAGAGACAACATCACCATAATATTAAACATAATAGAAAAAATGATGGAGGAGTTGATCCAGGTTTTATGCACGAACGCAACAAAATACACATATAACCATAGATATAAAGATGCAACAGAAATAATGCTTCATTTTATTAATAAAACAAATCACTGAAATAAATAGCCAGGGCACTGGTAGGAATATCTCTGAGAAGAGATGTGGCAGCTACAGGCCTATGAACTGTGTTACAATGATACATAATGGAAATGAGCGAGTGAGGGCACTGGTAGCTTATCTCTGAGAAGAGATGCGATGCGCTACGTGCCTCCCCACCATGTTACGTAACTGAAAATGATGGGAACAAGCGAGCTAGGCACCGGTAGCACTTATCTCCGAGAAGAGATGTGCGACTACTGCCCTCTCGAACTCGTGTTAAAATGAGGCTTGAAGGCCTATTTATTGTTGAGAAACAATGTAAAACCCGAAACATCCAAAAACCTAACCCTAGGAGATGAAGCACCAAAACCGTGGGTCCCGTTTTGGGTAAATTGTGTTTCAACTTCCCTGGGACATAAATTTGGCATTCGATCTTGCTTGATGCGCTCAATAGCTCGTTAGAAATATATATCCGAGAATAAAACTTTTGAGTGAGAAACATCCATGTTTCTTTTGGTTTCCCTCAAAAACGCTGCTATAAGGCCTCAAAACGGCTATGGAAGTTCACGACCCGAAAAATTGCTATAAACAAGAAGTTGTGTTGAAACTTACAAACCGAAATAACCGATGGTGGGGGGTTCAAATGGACCTGTGGGTGGCACCAATATCCACCTAGATCATTAACTCCCCCAAAACGGCTTCCGGAGAGCACGACCCAAAAACCCTCGCTAAAAATAGTAAGTTGTGCTAAAGCTAAAAACCGAAAGAATTGATGTTGTGGGTCCAAATGGAATAGGTGGGTGGCTACCAATATCCACCCGGATCATTCCTCCTCCTTAGGAAGCAATGGCCTCCATATGCGTTCGCCTCCTCCGTGGGGGGGGCACCCACCCGCAACTTGGTGTTGGATTTGTCCAGTGATGTCGTGGACCTATCGGTGGACGTGGCCGGGATGTAGATGTGCCACCTCGAGTCATCGAAGGGTTTTGGGAAAAGTTATCCATCATCGTGTTCCTTTGTTTCTCGAGGGCCTTCTGAGCAAGATTTTGATAGGATCTCCTCGCTCCCTCGTCTTTCTTTCCTTCCACCATGGGGGGTCATCGAGGTTGTGAGGTTTAACTCCTTATACCCCTAGCCGCGTTGGGGACATGAAAAGAAAAACAGAGAAAGAGAAGAACTCTCCGATACCACCGATCTATATTTTTATGCAGAACACATACAGAATACACATATAACCATGAGTATACAGAGATGCACTGGAAATAATGCTTCATTTTGTTAATAAACAAATGACCGAAATAAATAGCTAGGCACTGGTAGGCATATCTCTCGAGAAGAGATGTGCACTCACCACCACCCCCGAACTATGTTACAATGAGGCTCAAAGGCCTATTTATTGTTGAGAAACAATGTAAAACCCGAAACACCCAAAAATCTAACCCTAGGAGATGAAGTGCCAAACCGTGGGTCCCGTTTTGGGTAAATTGGTGTTTCAAATTCCTGTGGACGTAACTTTGGCATCCGATCTCCATTTGACATGCTCACTAGCTCGTTAGAAAGATATATCTGAGGAATACAACTTTTGAGTGATAAAAATTGGTCCACAAACCATGTTGCTCCTAGTTTCCCCAAAAAACATCGTTTAGGGCCTCAAAACGGCTCCAGAAGTTTAGGACCCGAAAAACTTCTATAAATAGTAAGTTGTGCTGAAATTTACAAAATGAAATAACTAATGGTGGGGGTTCAAATGGAATTGGTGGGTGGCCACCAATATCCACCTGGATCATTAAGTTCCCAAAACAGCTCTGAGAGTGCACGACCTGAAAACCTGCTAAAAATAGTAAGTTGTGCTGAAGCTGAAAAACTTAAAGAATTGATGTTACGTGTCCAAATGGAATAGGTGGGCGGCCACCGATATCCACTTGGATCATTACTCCCTCCTTAGGAAGCAATTTTATCCATTCCGTTAAGTTCCTCCATGGGGGGGGGGCACAAATTCTGTTGAACTTGGTGTTGGATTTGTCCAGGATGTTGCAGACCTGTTGGCAGACGTGCTGGATGTAGATGTGTCACCGTTGAAGGATCTGGGAAAAGTTATCCATCATCGTGTTCCTCTGTTTCTCGAGGGCCTCCTCGAGCAAGATTTTGATATCATCTCCTGCTCCCTCGTCTTTCTTTCCTTCTGCCATGGGGGGTTGTCGGGGTTGCAAGGTTGAACTCCTTATACCCTGGCTGCGTTGGGGACATGAAAAGAAAAAAAAAGAAAGAGCAGACCACTCTACCTGTTCGAGTCAAGCGAAGCGTGTGTCGGATAATGAGTCAATTGCTCTAGCTTTACCTTTTTGTTACCCATGCTTTGGTCCTAGCCATCGAGTTTGATTTGATCTAATTATTTTACGAAGGTTGCCTAAGGCTGTGCTCGCTGGCACAACTATCTATAATGTGTAGGCAGCTAAGGTGTCTCCAATAAATCAGGTGGAAATGCCGCTAGAAGCCTTGAGCAATATATAAGTAACTAAAGGAAGAGAGAACTGCAGCTATGAAATATTAGATTAGATTCCCACTCACTCTGCTTCAAAGGTGTTGCCCGGTCCCTTCCGATTGATGAGGGAGGGCTTTTCTATCTTCTATATATCGCTTTCCATAATCGTGAAAGTAGCTGCTTCGCCCAAGAAGTATTCTCTTGATCCATATTTTATGCAAGAATGCAAAAAAATACACATATAACCATATATATAGAGATGTAGTGGAAACAATGCTTTATTTTATTAATAAAACAAATGACTGAAATAAACAGCTAGGGCGCTGGTAGCATATCTCTGAGAAGAAATGTGGTGGCTACAAGTCTTTGAACTGTGTTACAATGATACATAATGGAAATGAGCAAGCGAGGGCACTGGTAGCATATCTCTAAGAAGAGATGTGACGGCTACAGGCCTCCCCACTGTGTTACATAACTGAAATGATGGGAACAAGCGAGCTAGGCTATTTGTAGCGCTTATCTCTGAGAAGAGATGTGTCAGCTACCAGCCCCTATACTATGTTAAAATGAGGCACAAAGGCCTATTTGTTGTTGAGAAATAATGTAAAACCCAAAACGTCCAAAAACCTAACCCTTGGAGATGAAGAGCCAAAACTGTGGGTCCTATTTGGGTAAATTGGTGTTTCAACTTCCCGGGGATGTAACTTTGGCATCCGATCTTCGTTTTACATGCTCAATAGCTCGTTAGAAAGATATATCTGAGGAATACAACTTTTGAGTGAGCATGATCCAGATTTATGCAGGAACACAATAGAATAAACATATAACCATAAATACAAAGATGCAGTGGAAATAACACTTCATTTCATTAATATCAAAGAACTAAAATTTGCTTACAGATAGAATGGAAATAAACTAGCTAGGGCGCTGGTAGCTATCTCTAATAAGATATGTGGCAGCTACAGGCCTCTGAACTGAGTTAAAATGAGGCTCGAGGGCCTATTTATTATTTAGAAACAACGGAAAACCCTAAACATCAAAAACCCTAACCCTAGGAGATGAAGCGCCAAAACTATGGGCCCCGTTTGGGTAAATTGGTGTTTCAACTTCCCGGGGACGTGACTTTGGCATACGATCTCCATTTGACGTGAACCATACCTCATTAGAAATATCTATCCGAGGACTACAAATTTTGAGTGAGCCACATCGGTTTTCCAAAAAAACGTCGTTTAGGGCCTCAAAATAGCTCTGGAAGTTCAGGACCCAAAAAACTGCTAAAAATAGTAAGTTGTGCCAAAACTAAAAAAATGAAAGAGACAATGGTGGGGCCCCAAGTGGAATAGGAAGGTGACCACCAATATCTACCTAGATCATTCCTCCCCCCTTAGGAATTAATGGTCCCCATTGTGTTAAGTTCCTCCATGAGATGAGGAAGCTTCTGCTAAACTTGGTCCTTGGTGAACCACTTTCCTTGGTGCAAGAGTTGGCCAGCTTTGACAACCCGGTACAGTTGGATCTTCTGTTGGTGAGTGGTCTTGATTTGCATGTCCATGATACAATCTGTGGTGGCCTGTTCCATGTAGTCTGGGTTTAACTCTATTGGTGTGAGTTGTTCTGCAATATCAGAGGTGTCTAGTAGAGGTGGGAAGTAAGGACGAAGGCGGTCCACATTGAATACTGGGTGCAGACCAAGGAATGGTGGAATACTGAGCTCGAAGGCATTATTACCTATAGCCTTGGTGATGGTGTACGACCTGTATTGGAGTGGGCGAAGCTTGCGGTGGGGTCCAATGAGGCGCTCCTTCTGCAAATGTAGCCACACTTTGTCGCCCACCTAGATGTTGTGTGGCACCCGATGTTGATCATGGCGTTGCTTGTACTTAGCATTGGATCTGTCCAATATGTCATGAACCTGTTGGTAGATGTGCTGAATGTGTTCGATGAAGCTATTTTCTTTGTCAACTTCAGACTGAACATGAGCCGAATTAGCCTGAGTAGCTGCAAATGGCATGGCTACGTCAATGGGACATAGTGGCTGGTATCCCAAGCCCACTTGAAAGAGGCTATGGCGGATTGAGATGTGGAGAGTCCAGTTATAAATATGTTGTACATAGGGGAGGCTCTCGTTCTATGTACGGGGATGCTTTGAATTTTACATGCGCAAAATGTGCACAATCATTCTGTTGACGACCTCTGTCTGGCCATCTGTTTGGGGATGGAAAGCTATGGACTTGGTGAGCTTGGTGTCCAGCATTGACCAGAGGTTGGACCAAAATGTGCTGAGGAACCTGCTATCCCAATCTGATATGATAGACTGTGGGATCCCAAAGTGCACACACACTCATTCAAAGAAGAGTTTAGTAGTGGCTTCTGTTGTGATATTTTGCTTGCAGGCTGCCATAATGGCCATCTTCGAGAATCTATCAATGACCACTAAAACATAGTCATTTCCATGCTTAGTAGAAGGCAGGCCCGACATGTAATCCATGGAGATGAATTCCCAAGGAGTATATAGGCCTTGCTTCTTGATGGTCGGTTTGGCAATGGCACAAGCAGTGTAGGATATGATGTGCTTCCCGACATCCTTTCGAAGGTTTGGCCAATAGATATACTTCTGCAGTACTGCTACTGTTTTCTCGACCTCGAAATTCCCAATGACTCGACTGTAGTGTGCTTCCCATATCATGTTGACACGCTCGCTTGAAGGAACACAAAGGTGTCCTAGGTGACATACACGATCGGTGGTCAGCTGAGGCAATCTAAAACATTATTGGTGCTACCCTTCTTATACTTGATATTCAAATGAAACTATTGCAGATATGTGGACCACTTCTAATGGCGATCATTCTACGACTTCCCTTGTGTCTGTATGAACTGCAAGGGCTAGTGGTCTGTGTGGATGATTGTTTCCTTCCCCAAAATGTAATGCTTCCATTTTCCACAAGCTTGCACAATGGAATACATTTCCTTGTCATAAGTGGGATACTTTCAAACTGTGTCAAAAAATGTCTCACTGTGATATGCCACTGGATGTCCCTGTTGAGTAAGAACTACCCCAATAGCATAGTCAGAGGCATCTGTCTCAATCTCAAATGGTTGTTGCAAGTCTGGTAATGTGAGCACGGGAGTAGAACATAGGCTATTTTTCAATTCTATGAACGCCTGCTGTTGAGATTCTGACCAAAAGAATTTTTCTCTCGCTCCTCCCTTGGTGACTTGACTCAAGGGCCAAGTGATATGAGAGAATCCCAACACGAACCTATGGTAGAAATTAGCAAGACCTAGAAAGCTGCGAAGCTCTATTATAGTGGTTGGGGCTGGCCAATCCTGAATGACTTGGATCTTGGTTGGATCCACATGCACCCCCCTTTCATCAATAATGTATCCCAGATATTGAACCTGGGTCATGCCAAAAGTACACTTCTCCAAATTGGCACACAACTTGTGTTGTCGCATTGTTTGGAGGACCTGTCGGATGTGGTGGAGGTGCTCTTCCCAAGTCTGGCTAAAGATCAGAATGTTATCCAAGTACACCACCACAAATGAGTTGGTGAATGGCCGCAAGATTTCATCCATCATCCTCATGAAGGTTGAAAGAGCATTCATCAACCCCAAAGGCATGACTCTCCATTCAAAAAGGCCTTCCTTGGCTTTGAAGGCAGTCTTTCACACATCAGAGGGTTCGATTGGTACATGGTGATACCTAGAATTCAAGTCGATCTTGTTGAAATATTTTTCCCCTTTGAGTTGGTCCAGAAGGTCATCAATTCGTGGGATCGGGTACCTATTCTGGATAGTGATCTTGTTTAGCACCCGATAGTCAATACAGAGTCTCCATGTCCCATCCTTCTTCTGTACCAACACGATCAGGCTCCCACAGGGCGATGAACTTTGTCAAATGTGACCTTTCTACAGTAGCTCCTAAATCTGCCTCTTGATTTCATCGTTCTCCAGAACAGAGCATCGATAGGTCAGTCCATTGGGTAGCGGTGCACCTGGGGTCAAATCAATCGGGTGTTTGACCTGACAGTGCAGAGGAACCCCTGTGGGTGAGGTGAATATGTCCCTGTACTCCTCCACAACCTTTTCCATTTGTTGTTCTCATGCAGAGGATCCCTGTCTAGAGGTCGTGGCCACAGTCTTCTTCTTGCCTTGGGGGCGGATCATCAGGAAAATGAATTTCCTAGTTTAGGAAATGAGCTTACTGCATTTTTTTGTAGTAACAAAGAGATAGCGGTAGGAGGTGGTACCTATGGTATCATGTACAACTTATTTCCCAAAGTAATAATAACAGCGTGAGGCCGAGACTCATACATAGCATGACACTTCCAAAAGTATGGTTGTCCTAATAATACATTAGAAACATCAATAGGAGAAATGTCACATAATACCTCATCCGTGAAGGGCTTGATGCTATAGGGGAGGTGGCACTACTGGCTGACGCGGAGAACTCGTCCTTGGTGAAGCCACCCGATGGTGTACGGATGTGGGTGAGCTGTGGTTGGCAAGCCCAACCGCTTCATGGCATCTGCTGAAATGAGTTTCTTTTGGCTCCCATTGTCGACAATGAACTGTACTGGGGAGCCTTTTACCCACATCTGGGAGTGGAAGAAACATTCCTCCTCCTCTGGATCTTCCGGTTCCTCCTTCTAGATCTTCTTAGTGGTAACAGTGGCATTGGGCTCTACATCAATATTATGTTTCCCTTTTTTATTCTCCTTATCAGGTTTTGATTCATATTCGGAGCATGAATCTAACTCAGAAGCCCTCATCTCGGCCACCAGCGACTGCTTGGCCCGACACTCACTTGTGTTGTGAGTGGAGCTCCTTTCCCGTGTTCTTCTTTGGCTTTGCAGTGTTGTTCTTTGTTTGTGGATTTGACAAGTTGTCTTGAGCTGCCATGCCTTGGCTTTTTCCTTTGTTCTGTGGTTTTGGAGCACCTTTCCTTTGCTTTTGATTCGAAGATCCAAATTCTTGCTTCTTCTATTTGAATTTCTGCTCAATCTTGCCAGCATACCGGTATGCCGTACCAAGCGAGGAGATGTAGAGGAACTCAATTTCCTCCTGAATGTATATGTGCAGACAACTGCGATACTTTAGCACTAGATGTTTCTCTGAATATTTGATACCCAACTTTGTGTGCAGGGTATGGAACAGATTCGTTAGCTCATGCACATCTTGATCACTTTGTTATCGCAGCGTGGTCCATTGTATGTACTTATCCTCATAGCTCCCCATGGGATAGTATTGTTCCTTGATGGCGGCTCGGAAATAATTCCAAGTGGGTACAACTGAGAACAGAGAGGGTTCTATCTCATCCTTTTTCTCACAATAGGTTTCCCACTAGTCCTTGACATGGGGGGTAGCTTTGAGGAGTGCAAAAATAATCTTCTCCCGGTCGGAAAAGTCATGAATCGAGAAATATCCTTCTAATAGATTCAACCATCTATCTACGACATCTGCATCTATTTGACTCTAAAATATGGGAATGTAAAAATTTACTTGTACCTTAAAGGGAGTCGCACCTCCAAAGTGGCTACTGGATGCAGATGCACCGCCGGTGGGCAGCCATTGAAGGATCTAGGAAAAGTTATCCATCATCGCGTTCCTTTGTTTTTCAAGGGCCTCCTCGAGCAATATTTTGATAGGATCTCCTGCTCCCTCATCTTTATTTTCATCCCCCATGGGTTTTCATCAAGGTTTGCGAGGCTGATCTTGCAAAGGTTCCACCAGATCGAGCCCTAACTCCTTATACCCCGACCTCGTTGGGGACATGCAAAGAAGGATCGAGAAAAAGCAGACCGCTCTAATACCACTAATCTAGATTTATGCAAGAACGCAATAGAATAAACATATAACCATAAATGCAAAGATGCAGTGGAAATAACACTTCATTTCATTAATATCAAAGAACTGAAATTTGCTTACAGAAAGAATGGAAATAAACTAGCTAGGGCGCTGGTAGCTATCTCTGAGAAGAGATGTGGTGGATACAGGCCTCTGAACTGAGTTAAAATGAGGCTCGAGGGCCTATTTATTATTTAGAAACATTGGAAAACCATAAAAATCCAAAACCCTAAGCCTAGGAGATGAAGCGCTAAAACTATGGGCCCCGTTTGGGTAAATTGGTGTTTCAACTTCCCCGGGACGTGACTTTGGCATACGATCTCCGTTTGACATGAACCATACCTCGTTAAAAATATCTATCCAAGGAATACAAATTTTTAGTGAGAAACATCAGTCCATGGACCCATATTTCTCTTGGTTTTCCCAAAAAACATCATTTAGGGCCTCAAAACGACTCTGGAAGTTCAAGACCCGAAAAACTGCTAAAAATAGTAAGTTGTGCCGAAACTGAAAAACTGAAAGAGACAATGGTGGGGCCCCAAGTGGAATAGGCGGGTGACCACAAATATCCACCTGGATCAGCAACATCGATCTAGGACCCATGTTTCTCCCGGTTTCCCCAAAAAATTTCGTTTAGGGCCTCAAAACGGCTCCGGAAGTTTAGGACCCGAAAAACTGCTATAAATAGTAAGTTGTGCTGAAACTTGCAAATCAAAATAACTGATGGTGGGGATTCAAATGGACTCGATGGGTGGCCACCAATATCCACCTGGATCATTAAGTCCCCAAAACAGCTCTGACAGTGCACGACCCGAAAAATTGCTAAAAATAGTAAGTTGTGCTGAAGTTGAAAACTGAAAGAATTGATGTTGCGGGTCCAAATGTTAGGAATTTACTGCAGAAATAAAATATTTACTGAGAGAATAATACACATACAAAACCCAGCAACAAATCACATAAACATAAACACAATGTTTAACAGGGAAAACCCCAAATCCGAGGAAAAACCCAACCAATGAAATTTCATTAACCATTGGCCAAAAACCCTGGCCAATCCGGCCAAGTGAGCCTTCACTGCTCACCTCTATGCCTACATTAAAATGAAGTCTTCCCAGCCTTTTTATAGGCTCCATTACATGCAATACCATGGGCTAAAACCATGGGTGCACAAAACCATGTGCCCCAAAACCACTACTATTTACCCTAGTCAACTTTGACTCTATCCCGAGTCAAGTTTACCTAACAATTCCCCCCTTAAACTTGACTTGGGGTTTATTGACTAAATCCAACCAAACCTGCTAAATGAGACAACCCCACTCACTCTAGCTCTTCCCCCCTCAAATTTTTACCCAGGATAATTGTAAAATTGACATCCCCCCTATCACCTAGGTCTAACCCAGACTTTACCAGTGATTACCCAGGGGTACGATGCCATACTAGGTCTTATAGCAATATGCCCATTTACATAAAAAAAATAAAAAATTAACTCCATTATAATATTTTTTTTTTGTTTCATTGTTACTGTCTTTGTACATATGAAATCAATGTCCATATAAAAAGAACCCATCTACTGGATTACATGGGTCACCAGCCTCTGTAACTGCTAGTCCTCTAGAAGTTCTCTTCAGATACATGGTTCATTAATTAATCCATGTTCAAACATCCTCTCTTACTTTAAATTCTCTCTCATCAAATATAATCAACCAGTGTTGCATATGGATGTTTTTGTTACATGATCGTTAACATCATAAGCATATGAATCATGCCTAATATAGTTTTGTTCTTATCCCAACACCTAAGTACACCTTGGCTTCAGCACCAAACATTGTCACTACATTATTTGTGTATCCACTCGCCTTGCCATGGCTTCACCATGCCGCACTCAAACTCACCTGCCTATATCAGAATGCCATTCCTCAAATAAGTAGCATAAAGCAGTATTGTACATTGCACGGGTGCTTCCCCCTTCTGCTACGTTTAGATACCACTTAGCTGCTTTCACACGATTGCATTCTCACCTCGGCCTTGTTGAAGACAAAGTGCAAGGCTATACTATGCTCACACATGCCCTGTGAAATATGCTCGATAAAACCACTTCACTGCCTCTTTATTGTTTGGGGGTTCCACTTGGAGGAAGGAAAAACCAAGATTTCACTGTCCTACTGGATCACCTAGTTCTGTCACTACTCTGTAAAGCTCAACTGCCTCGGCCTTCTTCCCCATCTCCCAGAGAAGGAGGTTAGCATCGACCATGGAAGTAGTAGGGCTACGGGCAGTGCCCTTGAGAAAGCAGTGGAGATCCTTCTCCCTGTTCTTGGAAACCCCACGGAGCCCGTGCTTGAACCTCTTCCCCCACTGTACAGACACCATCACATCCCTCAGCGAACTAAGCGCTTCCTTCCATGCTCTGCAAACGCCACTCGCGGCCCACAAAGTCGGCACATTGAACGAACCCGCAATTCTCCTGAGCAAGTCCGTGGGAATTGAACTGAACACGTCCCCCCTACCATCCCCACACCGGTTGCTCCATTTCACGTCGATCATCTCCTTTTCACTCCATTTACACTTTCTTCCATTGCCACCTACAATCAAAGCCGAGGAGAAGGTGTTACACTAAAAATTGTCACCTTGACATTCTGCTGACTGTATGAGCTCATTAACACTCATACATACTTCTCCCTTTGCAAGTCTAACATATCAGTTCCTCATGTCAAGCCTTGAAACAAGAAGAAAAACCCTAAAAACCTCTGAAAGAATGGGTACGCATGTAACATGAAGTATTCCTGCGTTCCTGGCTTGGGTATGTAGGTAATGCATGGATTACCTGCGTTTTCGAACGCATTTTTCCTTAACAATGCCTGCGTACCATCCTCAAAGTCAAAAAGGCGAGAAAGTAAAGTCAAAAAACTGATTTGAGGTCAATTCTAGAAGGTTCTAGATGAAAATTTTTGGGGATGAGTACGCTTTGATAAGGTGCATGTATCCCTCACCTTAAGGAACTAATCCCTTGATGTGAGGAGTCTATCCCTTTGAAGGAGGATTCTATCCCTACAAAGGTGGAATCCTAACCTCCTCATCTTCTCTATAAAATGAGGCATTGGGTAGTCTCAAAGGGTTAAGATTTTTGGGTGAAGTTTTTGGAGATTGAGATTTTGGAGATTGAGAATTAGAGTTCAAGCTTTATGTGTGATTGAGCTAAAGTGCTGTTAAGATTTAGACTTCTTTCTGCTGAGCTTTTGAGAGGAAAGATCACATACCTCTTTGTGCTCCTGGAGGAAGAGTGCAAGACTTATCAAAGTAGAGGAGACTCCTGCTTTGGACCCTGGGAAGGCCTTTCAAACATCAAGGCTAAGGTTGTAAGGTTCTTTTGTTATTTTTAAGATTAATACAATCAAGTTCTGTTTTTCTCAATAAATTGTCGTTCGATTGTTTATTTCAATAAGCTATCGTTTGATCATTTATTTCATAGATTCCTTGATCACTATGATAGGTATTTTTTATGATTATTTGTTATACAGGTGCTATTTAATATTTTCTTGTTTGTGATTGCAGGTCGACAAAAGAACTCTTCTTGCGACGAAAGAACTCTTGTTGCGACAGAAGAACTCTTGTGGCAATGGAAGGATTATTGTTGCGATTGAAGCACTACGACCGCAAATAAGGATTTGGATCTAAGGTAGGATCGACACCTTTATAACATTTATTTGTAAAACAAATATATTTAGAGAAATACAAACTTAGTTGTTCGTTTGTTGCTAGATTGTCTTCTGACACTAGGGAGATTGGTCTTGTCTGCAAGAACGATTTATCCGGCCAACAAATTGGCGACTCCACTGGGGAAAGAACTTGTTGTTTTTGGTTCTCTTTTATTTTGATTTGAGGAAAAAATTTTCCTGGTTTTTGATTGATTGATATCTGCTTGGGTAGCTTAGGTTTTCTTTGTTTTTGAAAATTTTGAAATCTTTTAAGTTTTTCTTGAACTTTTCTGGGGATCGCACTTTGTTCTTTTTCACAGTGCGGGCAGTTTCGCACTTTCCTTAAGTAAACAGTGCGGGACCACACCTGTTACTTCTGGGGCCTGCAGACCCTGTTAAAATTTTTGAAAAAAATTAGATTTCTTTTTTATAGTTTAGTTTAGATTTAATTTATGATTCTTAGCATCTACCCAGATCTGTATTTTTTTGTCGAAAATCTCTTGTGAATGAATTTCTTTCAGCAAATTTTTCATCTCATCAATCTCCATTAAGTTAATTGGGTGTTTTGAGTCTCTTTTTTGAGAAATTATTAATTTTATTTCCTTTGGTCATTAATTGGAGGTTTGTCTCAGTCTTTTCACAATTTTGCATCTTTTTGCTTTTGTTTTTGCAAAAAAAATTCCTTTGTGTATGAGTGTTAATCGCCTTTGAGTGTTTTTTGATCTTTGGAACTCTCACCCGATTTTCTTGACTTGCACTTGATTGGTTCTTAGATTACATTAGAATCATCTTGTGTTTGAGAATTCTCTTGCATAGATCACATTTGCATAATTAGAATTCTCATTTTTAGAATATGAATGAAAAATGTGCATAGATTACATTTGCATACTTTTCAAGTGAATTGTGCATAGATTACAATTGCATAGTTTACATTCTGAAAATCAATCGTAGATTTATATCAGTTTTCTTTGATTTGAATTTAGATGTTTTTATGCTTATTTTAAAAACACAAGTATAAAAAATCGTTTTGGGATTGATATGCATTAGTTTTTCTTGATGAAATTAGTGCATTAGAGAATTTGTTATATTTTCTCTTAGTGATCAATTTTTTGCATTGTTGGAAGTGAATGGAAACTCTCTCCTTTCTTTAGTTAGGATTCATCGAATTGAAAAGATTACATTATCATATTCAATTGCATTCATTTTTGGGTCAGGTCATAACACCATTGGTTTCATATCCATTTACCCTTTTGAGTAATAATAGCCTAAATAACACAGCGCTTAATAAAATTCATCTAGTAATTTTTACATTTTTAGGGCTCTTTCCACCAATCTAGCTCAGGATTAGTGCTTTGGAATAGGTTGTAGTTAACTTTCCAAAGCAACTAAAACAAACAAGTAGATAAATCTTGTGGTAGGAAATAAATCCAATTGTAATTTGTATAATCTGGGAAGCTTCTCTTAAATAAGTCAATCAGGAGATCATGTCTGAACCTTTGAAACAATCAATTTTGTTTCATTGGGGAAGATAGAAGATTTTGCGCGCATTACAAATGGTAAACCTCGGATTAATGATTGTCGAGGAGCTTGGGGTCACTTGTCGGCAAACCTCAGATTGACCATGTCGAGGAACCTTCAAGGGGATTGAGCTTTGTTACTCTGCCCTTGCGCGTGGGATCGGATTGTAGACTGTTCCCCCAGTTATATTTTTTACTGTTGGTAACCTTAGTGTCCATAGACTTAAGATTATTTCCTAAGGTGACGGTGAAGGAAAGATCTCACTGTACCTGGAGCAGACGTTGACTAGACTCACTTGGACTCTCTGAGGGGTTCTCTTCACTCGAGATGGTTTTGTGAAGAAACTTGTGCTAGTCTATCTCATTAAGAAGGTTGTCGGGGTAACTGTTCCAACTGCCCTTTCTACATTAAATTCTACGATGTTAGATTTCATCACCAACTAGTGTTTTTAGTACGGGAAGTTACTGTTTGTGTGTGGTTTGACTCCTAGATTTGATAGCATGTGTTAATTTTTTTGTTTTTACTTTTAGAGACCATAGGTGTGAATTGTGAATTTTAATTTTTAGGTGTGAATTGCTAATTGTTAATTTTAGTTTTAAATTGTTAATAAAATTCACTGAAGTTGAATATAATGGCAACTGTTCCGGAATTTACCAACCAAGGAATCCCTCTTAACAAGAATCCTAGTACTTTTCCTTGCTTTGGAAATGTTGGTCCTCCTTATATGGCTACATTGTCATTACCTGGATTTACAATAGGTTTACCGATATGGTTATTTTCAACTTCGTTGGCCCCGAATAATCCAATTGTTCCACCTCAACCGGATGCGTCACTTCAACATAGTTCACCATCTTAACATCACCAACCTTCTGTTGACCCTTTACCTTCTTCGCCTAATATTTCTTCCTCCATTTCTTCCTCCATTTCTTCCTCTTCGCTTGGTAAAAGCCTTGACGCTAGTAACCAGGTGGCTAAGAAGAAGAAGAAAGGGAAGAAGAAGAAGAAGAAGAAGAAGCAAGATAAGAAAGAAGTCAACCAACCAACCATGGATGTAAGTGTTAGTTGTGTTGAGGAAACCTCCAACATGCATCGTAAACCCAAATACCCTTGCAGGCTTTGTAAGGGTGACCACTTCCTTATCAATTGTCCCAGTATTCCAAAGGTCTTGGAAGTATGGTCAGAAAAATCTCATCAACTTTCCGTTGATCCATCAACCAGTGATAGTCAGGTTTTGGGTAAAAAGACTAAAGTTAGGTTTCCTTGTAAGTTATGCAAAGGGAGTCATCAAATTCACATTTTCCCTCACATGGATGAAGCCTCAAAATTATTGGAAAACCTTACTGTTCCACGGCAAGAATTTCCAACTAGTTACCGTAAACTTTCTCCCAACCTACCATCAACTAACGGAGTGATTGATCTAATTTCAAGTACAGTTGATCCCACTCTTCCATTGGAGAGTGAAACTCATATCACTCAGGTTGATGATCCTTTAGTTTATCAAGTGGTCGATTCGATTCCACATTCGGTCGATCCCATTCTCCCTATAGAGAGTGAACTTCATACCGCTCAGGTTCTTCTTGTTACATCAGATTCTTCTACGCTAGGGGGTATTTCACCTGTTTCTACAGAACCCCCTCCAAGTACTGAGGTCTTTTCCTTTGATTGGAATAGACTGACAGAACCTCGTCTTCCTTCTTCCATCCCTTTCCAAATCATTGTGAAGTTTGGTGGTAGGGACATACACCGTACACAGGTAGATGAAGGTGCTTCTGTTAGTATTTTATCCTCAACTGCTTGGAAAGCTTTGGGTTCCCCTCATCTTGTGCCTATTACACAGAATCTGAAAGCTTTTAACAGAACCATTAGTGAACCTTTAGGGATCCTTCCTAAGTTCTCTATTACTTTGGAAGGTAAAACTATATGTATTGATCTTATGGTAGTTCAAGGTCCCTTGGATTTCAATTTACTCCTTGGGCAAGACTATGTCTATGCAATGAAAGCTGTAGTGTTGACACTCTTTTGCGTGATGTCTTTCCCTCACAACAGAAATATTGTGACTGTAGACTAGCTTTCGTTCCCTAGTTTTGATTCAACTACCAATAATCTGACATCTCTGAATGTTCCTGATTCTAAAGTGGTATCTACCATGCCACGAGTTAATTATGTGGCAGCTAGTCCCATGTTTTCAGTTACCGATGTAAGCGAGCCTCTCACTGTTTGCTCGTCTTCCTTTGACTTAGATCCAGTAATTGACATGGAAAAATCTATGGGATTATTTGAACATGATGTTCTTATCCCTTTTGAGTCCCTTGACATGTGTTCCTTCCAGAGAACTGTTCTTCCTTCTGATGAAGACCTTTTGGAAGCCATGATCAAGGTGTGTCCATTGAAGTGTGTTTCTTCTAGTTGGAAGCCATGATCAAGTTTCCGAGGATAATTCCTTTTACTGAGTCAAACTTGTTAAAAAATGAATCAGTGGTTTAAGGATAATTCCTTTTACTGAGACAACCTCGTTAAAAAATGAATCAGTTAGTCGAGAGCATAGTTTCTTTTCTTGTGTCAAGCTCGTTTAAAAAATGAAACAAGCTTCCATGAGGACAGTTCTTTTCCTGTGTCAACCTCATTAAAAAATGAATCAGTAGGTAGATTGTAGAGAGTAGATTGATAGATTAGACATAAGTAGTTTCTGAGGAAAGTTCCTGTTACTGAGTCAACCTCATAAAAAAATGAATCAGGTATGAGGAAAGTTCCTTTTACTGTGTCAACCTCGTTAAAAATGAATCAGTGGATCATGAGGAGAGTTCCTTTTCCTGTGTCAACCTCGTTAAAAAAATGAATCAGTTGGCAATGAGGATAGTTCCTGTTACTGAGTCAACCTCATTTTAAAAATGAATCAGGTATGAGGATGGTTCCTTTTACTGTGTCAACCTCATTAAAAAATGAATCAGTGGCCCGAGGATAGTTCCTTTTATTGAGTCAACCTCATTAAAAAATGAATCAGGTATGAGGACAGTTCTTTTCTTGTGTCAACCTCATTAAAAAATGAATAAGTAGGTTATATAGGTAGATTGTAGAAATTAGATACAAGGATAGTTCTTTTCCTGTGTCAACCTCGTTAAAAAATGAAACATTTAGGTGAGGATAGTTCCTGTTACTGTGTCAACCTCGTTAAAAAATGAAACATGTAGAAGAGGAAAGTTCCTTTTACTATGTCAACCTCGTTAAAAATGAAACATGTTGCCATGAGCATAGTTTTTCTTTTCCTGTGTAAAGCTCGTTAAAAAATGAAACAAATCCTCCCCTAATTAAGTCGAGTCTTTGACTAGATCTCATAAATGTTAAGTCATATATTTAGGTTAGTTATTTCAGTTTTTTGCATAATTTTCTTACAATTTTAGGTCGGGTCTTTCATATGATCTCGTAAATGAACCTTCATTCCATCCAGCTATTAATTACCAGCAGTGTACTTAGTTGAATGAAATGAAGCTAGGGGGGCATGCGCTCTAGTAGTTATGCTTAGGGGGCATCAAGCACAGTTTTCTTTCTGTTTCAAGCTTGTGAAAAAATGAAACCACTCTAAAGCATAGTTTTTCTCTGTTTCAAGCTTTTGTAAAAATGAAACCTATCTTGAGTCAATTTCGGTTATTTTCAAGACTCTTTAAACTCATGAAAATCCCGAGATTATTTTGCTATCTTTCATTCTCGTAAAACACATGAAAATGTCGAGTTCTTTCTGTCTTTTCCTGCTTGTAAATTAAATTGAAAGTTTGCCACAGGAGTACATTTTTATCCCTTTTTCAAACTAGTTCAAACTTACGAAAAAGTGAAAAACAAAGAGCATACTTTTATCACTTTTCCGGACTCTTTCAAAATTTTACGAAAAAGCGAAACATTGGAGTTCTCTTTTAAGCCCTTTTCAGACTCTCTCAACATGAAAAGATTACCGAGTACTTGATTATTCGAACTCGTTAAAGTAAATGAATGATCATCCCTTTAGTATAAGTTTACCCCTTTTATGGACTGAAATGGACTATTTACGAAAAAGGTATACATTGAATAATTACGGTCAATAGAGTTCTCTCCCACATTATTTTATCCTTTTTCAGGCTCGAGAGACTAAATTTACGAAAAAGTACACCCATGGAGTTTTCCTAAATTTTTCTTCTGACTCCCTAAAATTGAAAAACATCGAGTTTCTCCTATACTGGACTCGTTAAATTTAACAGTAAAGGACCTGTTTAATTTTCAACAGGAACGTACCACTCCTTCTTAGGGTTCGAATCTTAAACTAAGTTGGACTCATCTGAAGGATGAGCTTATAAACAAGCAAATGTTATCCTCCTCAAGATTGTCAAAAATAAAGAGGTACTTGCCAAAAATGGTGGGGGAAAAGAGAGGAAAATGAACCTGTTTGTTACATTTTTATTTTCAGAAAACCGTTAACCACTCTTGAACATGACACTTTTTGTTCACCTGGGTTGGGAAATCCTTTGCCTAACAGTTAATCAAACCACATTGAAAGTCTTCAACCAGTTTCTGGGTATTAGCTTTGGGTCAATTGTCACCAAACCATCTGCAGTGTCGTTATGTGTTCAAGAGGACAGTTCAAACAAACCATTCATCTGCAAAATATTTGTCTTCCATTTTGACGATCCCCGAGTTAGTCCTTGCCAATATATTTCTTCAAAAATTGATCTATGATTTCGTGTTGCGGACTTGCCTACGACGGATCACTTTCTATCGATGACAGCTCATTATTTAGGAAGTTGGTCTAGAAATCGTCAGTACCTTGAAATCTGCATGCTTCAATGGCAGGTTTCTCGCCTTCGACGACAGGTTGCATCATTGACCTTTGATCGAATGATTCTGTGATATGCTCGACTTCAGCTCATTCATTCACATTTCATGGATTGTGCTGAGTACTTTGAGAGCCATTGAAATTACTAGTGGTTACTCTCACACTTGTTAACAATTTACATTATTGACTGGTAATCAAGTGGTTTCTACCATGCTCGACTTCAACACATTCATTCGCATGGATAGAATCGTACTAGTTCGGGAAGTAGAAATCAAGACCCTGGATCTAGTTTCCGCTATCCAGGCTATGAGGAGTTTTATTATTATACTGTAGACTATTCATTACAGATGGCTGTGTCCATGCTGTGTCTACACTATTGATGTAATATTAAAATCATTTCTGTATCAGAACAAGTTTAGTTAGTTTTTGATCTGAGTATGGGAATTCCTACCTCAGCGATGATATGATTACATATATATATTTTGCATTGAATGTTTTTACAGGTTTCGATTGGGGTGTCCACAGGATGATCCTTGAAATGATAAAGTACTTCACTCTTCATATATGACAAAATTCATCTTCATCTATTCCAGACTTCGCACTTTAGGGGGCAATTTGTTACACTAAAAATTGTCACCTTGAAATTTTGCTGACTGTATGAGCTCATTAACACTCATACATACTTCTCCCTTTGCAAGTCTAACATATCAGTTCCTCATGTCAAGCCTTGAAACAAGAAGAAAAACCCTAAAAACCTCTGAAAGAATGGGTACGCATGTAACATGAAGTATGCCTGCGTTCCTAGCTTGGGTACACAGGTAATGCATGGATTACCTGCGTTTTAGAACACAGTTTTCCTTAACAATTCCTACGTACCCTCCTCAAAGTAAAAAAGGCGAGAAAGTAAAGTCAAAAAACTGGTTTGAGGTCAATTCTAGAAGGTTCTAGATGAGAATTTTTGGGGATGAGTACGCTTTGATAAGGTGCATGTATCCCTCACCTTAAGGAACTAATCCCTTGATGTGAGGAGTCTATCCCTTTGAAGGAGGATTCTATCCCTACAAAGGTGGAATCCTAACCTCCTCATCTGCTCTATAAAATGAGGCATTGGGTAGTCTCAAAGGGTTAAGATTTTTGGGTGAAGTTTTTGGAGATTGAGAATTAGAGTTCAAGCTTTATGTGTGATTGAGATAAAGTGCTGTTGATATTTAGACTTATTTCTGCTAATATTTTGAGAGGAAAGATCACATACCTCTTTGTGCTTCTGGAGGAAGAGTGCAAGACTTATCAAAGCAGAGGAGACTCCTGCTTTGGACCCTGGGAAGGCCTTTCAAACATCAAGGCTAAGGTTGTAAGGTTCTTCTGTTATTTTAAGATTAATACAATCAAGTTCTGTTTTTCTCAATAAATTGTCATTCGATTGTTTATTTCAATAAGCTGTCGTTTGATCATTTATTTCATAGATTCCTTGATCACTATGATAGGTATGTTTTATAATTATTTGTTATACAGGTGCTATTTGATATTTTCTTGTTTGTGATTGCAGGTCGATGAAATACGACACTTTCTTGTTTCTTGCGACGAAATAAATCTTGTTGCGACGAAAGATCTCTTGTTGCGATAGAAGGATTTTGATGCGACGGAAGCACTACGACTGCAAATAAGCATTTGGATCTAAGGTAGGATCGACACCTTCATAACATTTCTTTGTAAAACGAATATATTTATAGAAAGACAAACTTAGTTGTTCGTTTGTTGCTAGATTGTCTTCTGACACTAGGGAGATCAGTCTTGATGCATTGATGATGTTTTCAAGGCATGACAGTGTTCACAGGTCACATAATGGGTCCTCCATTGTGCGGGACGGGGAATGGTAGGGACGGTGACAAATTACTGTGTAACAATTTGCTCGACCGTCAAGGTTTAATAGTAAAGGAAATATGACCTAAAGCTCAAGACCTGTGTTTGGTTTGCTAAAGTTTTCAAACGCAACAAACTGTTGTGAAACTTCTGTGTTATGTTCCTCTTCCTCCCTATCGGCCATTAAATATGTTAAAGTGACTTGTTCACTAAGTGTTTCATCGTTAAACAAAATAAAAGAATCAAGACTTGTATTTACAGAATACAGAGGAGATTTTTGTGGTATGTCTTGGCTTGTAACTGTGTATTGCATATGGGACTCCCTGTAAAGTCTTCTAGTCTGATTGAGAACAGGGATAGTCACATAGGTCATGTCCATTTGCATAGTCCCTTGTAACTTAGCCCCCCAAGATCTTGATAATAAAATTCCATACTTTGGGGGCACATCAGCCACAACAATGTCCATTACTAAGCATTTGGCTAGAATCTGGTCTACGTTAACGTAGAGGTCTTTGATTAATCCTAAAAATTTTACTCTGCTCGAGTCAAAGGAGTAAAGGTCTTTGTAAGGTCTGGTAATTTCTAGACCAAGGCTCTCCATTACATCTTTTGGCATTAAATTATGAGAAGCCCTGGAATCATGCATAGCGTTATGAAAAATCTTGTCATGAACGTTTAAACTCACATAAAAGGGAGGAACGGGTCCCTCTTGATACTTGCCTTCAATATTTGGACCAAAAATAAGCTCTCGCTATTCATCATTCAGATTGAATGTGTCATTATTCTTTTCAATGTTTAAAGCCTTCAAAACTTGGGTCCTATATACATTCTGGGTAGCTAACTCAGTCAAGGGAACAAAGATTTTAATTTTTGAAATTTCCTGCTCTAAACGGAAAGGCATTTGATTCTTTACAGAACTTGTCACAGCCTTACTAGCTGCCACTCTTTCAGTAACATCTGTTTGCTGATTTGTTTTATTTACATTTGACAAAATGGGTTCAACAAGAGTACTAGCTGAAGTGTTAGTACTGATAAGGTCTACACTCTGGTTTGTAATGTTTTGAGTGCCTTTCTGTTTACCTTTATCAGAATTTCCAGCTGCTATTTTTTCCTTCTATTTTACAACCTTAGGCTTGTTTATAGGGTTGTTTTGTGAATATTTGTCAGAGGTTTTGGTGTTGGGAGTTTGTTGACTAGTTTTACTTCTAAGTTCATATTCTCTTTGAGACTCTATGATGATATTTTCCATGTCTTGATAATAATTTTCATCATCATCTCTTTTGTCATCATAGGGGGTGTAAAGACCTTGTTTTATATCGTAATGAACTTCAAAGTCGTCATTATCTACTCCCAGCATGTTGATATCATCTTCCTCTATTATTTCATCCATTTCCTCAACCTGACTAACATAGTTTTGATGAAAGGGAGGAGTGATTTGTTGATCATCTTCCCTAGGTCTGTTTGGAGGTTGGTTCCTTCTAAAATTCCGATTCTGGTTCTGGTTTCTGTTTTGAGGAGCAATTTGGTTTTGACTTGCTTGTGCTCTCTCAAGGATGCTCATTTTCTTCATCATCTCCTCCATCATTCTTTCTGTTGTCGTTCCTAGAGACAGCCTTGAGTTGTGAAAGACTAGTGCCTAGGACATATTTATATAGCAAGAGCATGTGATATAACAGGGGGAGTTATCAACAAAAGGCTCTCATGCTATCTCCTGAAAACAAGAAACATTAATTTGGATGGGACCAAAACCTTCAGAAACTTGACATAGGGAAAGGAATACTGCAGAGGCAATTTGTGAGGAACTCTAATACAAATGCTTCAGACAGTTCAGAGGCAGCTTACTGTAAAGAGGACCGATTCAAAAGATACGTCACAGAAATAGATAATCAGAAGGTGTTTACTGCCTAAGAGAGATGTAAGATGATACTAACTGTCATTGAGATGAATATCCAGATACACAATATCACCATGTAATGGGCTTGCCAATTTAAGAATCCATACATGACAATAGCGTTTTAAAAATAACCTCCCAAAGAAGCTAATATAGCAGAAATATGGTTGAAGTGAAAAGTGAAACAGTATATCATGCCTAAGCCATATTTAAAGCACTTGACTAATTCGAGCATGGGTATCAACTAGGATAAATCCATACCAAAAACCAGTGAGCCACTCGCATTCCAGAAACATGATACAAGAAAGGCGGATGAAACGAAATGAACAATTAAATTAGCATATATAAGAGAAAGTTACACAATGTGAGACACCAAATACCAGAATCCTCTTTAAAAACCGAAATCCTCCTCACTGAAACCCAACGGGCTCTGTACATTCATATAATATTTTTTACAAAACGCATACAAAAATTCTCTCACTGCATAATTTTCTGATAAATCTGGACCCTTCAATAATCTGCTCTTCAAAAGTTTTATAGAAGAAAAAGAAAACTTAGTAAAGGAAATGGATGATGAACATTTAATTTGCCTCATTAAGACAGGATGGCAGAAACGTGCATGCCCATACTGCTTCATGACTCTGTAGTGCTGTATGTACTCTATGGCGTGATTTCTAAAATAAATGCACTGGGTGGAAGTCTCTTCAGGAACATGGTAGAGAAATGAAAACCACATGGGCAGTCTGTCCTTCCCTGGAAAGAAAATTCTGCTGAAATGAAACCTTGAGGGTATTGTTTTCTGTGCATGGACTCTTTGAGTGATCTACGGGATCTTTAATATGGAATTCTACCTTCAAATGGTTAGGTTAAGGCTCAAAAATATTCAATTATACGCCTTTAACTCTCTGCCTTTCACTGATACTCTCTGTCTGAAATATTAATGTCTCCGATCTCGAAATCTACACTTTGAATGACTCTAGAGGGTTTGACAGAGTTTAACCTTGCTTCTTTAATGGAGGTCATGTCGTAACAGCTTCCCAGGCCTTTCTCCATAATTCTAGCCTCTAAAAAATGGTCCTTTTCAGTGTTCTCTGTTACTGTAATTGAGACTGTGAATCATGGTGGTCTACCACCGCTCGTACCCTATAAAACACACAAAATAATCAAGAAAAAAAATGCATGGGAAGGTGGATGCAGCAGGGATAGCGAGGATGACAGCGCAACATGGTGAAATGGCAGGAAAATGGCCTGGTAAAGGTTGGAGGGATGCAGAAAATTTGAATGCAAACGATGGAAATTTGACCTTCGAATGGAAATAAATGAGGGGCGGAAGAAAATGTGGCAAAAATCGTGGACGGATGACGGGGCGAAAGGCTTGTGTCGATGGCAGGCAAGCAAGTAATCTGGACCGTCTGATCTCAGGAGGAGATCGACGGCTAAGAGCATGTCGGAGAGCAACAGAAGGTGGGCCAGGGGCACTGTTTGCCGAGTTTATCGCCCGAGCATCTCGGCGGCGCGATCACCGTCGGATGGCATGCCCCAGATCAGATAGCGCACAATGATATCATGCCAGGTTTTTGGAAGAACGTTAATGTGCGATGGAGGGCGGTTTATGAATATTGCGCGGGGCCACATGTCATGCAATGAGTGGAATCACTCCGAAACGAGAAATACCTCCTACCCCTCGAAAGGTGGTGCGATGGAAACCGACGAGTTTTGAACAGTGATTTTGGGCGCGGGGACCACAAGGGCAGGTGAGCTGCTGACCGTTGATTTTTAGATTGATCAGACGGTGGACAGTTGATCGGAGTAGTGAACGGGTAATACTACGATAAGCACTCTTCGGGCTAGCGCTTGGTCTAGCGCCCAGGTCACGTGGAGAAAAGGATAGAGGGGGCTAGGGCTGAAAGGTACTAGGACTTAAATATGTTAAAATGTGTGATTTCAGCCTTTTTTATGCAATTGTGAGTTTTAGAGGAGTGAAACGATAGGCGGAAGAAAGGATTTTTAGGCCAAACGAAGGGGTTTTAAAGGGGATTGTTTGTCAAAATTTAATAGGGGGCTGACACGATCAACATTGGCTCCACCTGGGGATGACACGTTCATCCCTGGGTGTGTCGAGAACTTTGCAGATCACTGGTTAATCTTCTATGCGGACACTGCTCTTCAGCACTTCTACTTTTCTTTTCATAATTCATCACGACACCCACATTATTCAAACAAGGATGAAAACAAGAAACTAATATACAGTATGATACACCAGGCTATCTATGGCTGAATTAGAACTTGAATTAGGGTTTAAGGAACTGGCCATTTATAGGGGCATCGAGTAAGTCTCCCTGTAAATTTTCCAACCTGAAAGTGTTTTTGCCCCCTTGTTCCATGATTATAAAAGGGTCGAACCAAAGTGGGTCGAATTTACCATGTTTCCCTTTTTCAGCTCTTCGGACATCCCATCTGAGCACTAAATCCCCAATTTTCAACTTACTGTCCTTGGAATGCTGATAAAAAAGGTCCTTCATCTTCTCTTGATGTTCAGTTAAACTTTGACTTACCTGGTTGCGTGTTTCTTCCAACTCCACTAGCTGATTTATTCACCTGGTCACATCATCAGGCTCTTCTTGACTTTCTTGCATGAATCGAGCTACTGATAAGGCTAACTGAATAGGGAATACTACTACCCTCCCATATACTAATTCATATGGGGATTTCCCAGTTGCTCTCTTGCTGGTAATTCTATTGGCCCACAGGGCGAATTTCAACTGGGAATCCCAATTTTTCTGATTTTCGTTGATAGTCTTCTTCAGTGCCTTCACCAGGGTTTTATTTGAAGACTCTGCCAAGCCATTTCCTTGTGGGTAATAGGCTGTAGAGTGACTTAGTGTGATTTTATACTACTGGCAGAAGCTCACAAACTTTTCAGACTTGAAGGCCTGGGCGTTATCAGTTACTATTCTGGTAGGGCAGCCAAACCTGGATATGATGTTTTCTTCCATGAACTTTATTATCACAGCATCTATTGCATTCCTCACAGGTATGGCTTCCACCCATTTTGTGAAATAATCAGTGGCAGTTAATATCCACTTATGCTAACCACTCGATGGAGGATGTATTTCACCTATAAAGTCAGTTCCACATTGCCGGAATGGTTCGTCCACATGAACGGGAATCATGGGCATAGGTGCCAACTTCTGTCTTTCACCAAATTTCTGACATTTCTCACAAGCTCTAACCCACGAAAAAACATCTCCAAAGAGATTGGGCCAATAGAAACTAACCTTTAGGATTTTGTGAGCAGTGGCCCTCTAGCTGTAATGACCCCCACAGATTCCTTCATGAAATTCGACCATTATACTCTCTACCTCATCGTCTGTGAGACACAGGAGTAGAATGCCTGAGGGATCTCACCAGTATAGCCGGCCATTGGCGACTATGTACTTCCATGATCTCAACCTTAGCATTCTATATTTAGCTTTATCATAGCTTGGAGGGCAGCTGAGTGTGAGGAGATATTCTACTATCTCTTTGTACCAATGACTGGTGAGGTACTTTATATGTGTTTCCGAAGCAATTATCTCTAATCCCTGTCACTCTTCTTTCTCCTCAGATTCCTCACTTGCTATTATGGAAATATTTATACCCAGAGCCTGATAGTTTGATTCGGATAATATTTTGGCTATCCCTTTTCCTTTGATCAGTTTGGTATGGCGGATGTCTATCTCATACTCCTATATTTTGGCAATCCACTTCCCCCTTTTTCCTTCACTATCCCCTTGGATAAGAATATCTTTTACAGCTGCTGTAGGCACAAATGCAGTGATATGGGACTGCAAGACATACATGTGGAATGCTTTAAGGGATTTCACCAGGGTGTATGCTTGCTTTTCTAATATGTTATATTTTAGTTCTATAGCACGGAGCACCTGACTGAAGAAGACGATGGGCTACTCATACCCTTCTTCATTTTTCTACAATAAAACTACTGCTATTGTATGAGGTGATGCAAAAGAAAAGATCATGAATGGTTTAGCATAATCCGGTCCAGCTAGCACATGGGCTTCTACAAAAGCATTTTTTATCCTGGAAAAGGCCTCACGTGATTCCTGGGACCACTTTACCTCATTATTTTTATTCAGCATGTCAGTTATATATCTAACTATCTCAGCATAGTTAGGAATAAACCTTCTCAGAAAACTAATGTGCCCTAGGAACACCTGAACCTCCTTCTTATTTCTGGGAAGAGAAATTCCATTTATAACCTCTACCGTCTTAGGATCTATCTTTACCCCATCTTTGGTTACAATGTGTCCCAAAAGTTTACCCTCTTCTAATGCGAATAATGACTTCTGTGGATTAAGAGAGAGACTATACCTTCGGCATTTCTCAAAAGTTCTACGCAAATGCTCAATGTGCTCCATATCGCCCTTTGAAAACATAGTGATATCATCGAGGTAGACCACCACAAACTTATCTTGCTCCCCAAAAAAAGCAATGTCCATGGCCCTCTGAAAAGTGGCCCCTGCATTAATCAAACTGAAAGGCATCCTGGCATACATAAATGTCCCCCATGGCGTGGTGAAAGCAGTCTTCTTCTGATCTTCTAGAAGTACAGCCACCTGACTGTAACCAGAGAATCCATCCATCATTGACATCCTAGAAGCTCCAACCACTTTCTGCAGGATGTGATCCATCTTGGGCAGTGGATAATTATCTTTTAAGGATGCTCGATTTAAATTTCGGAAATCAACACATAGCCTTATTTCTCCATTCTTCTTTCAAACAGGGACTAGGTTTGCCACCCACTCAGAGTACCTCAATGGCACAATTATTTTGGCCTTTAAAAGCTTCTTAATTTCTTTCTCAATGGAGGGAAGCAGCAGGGGATTCATCTGTCTAAGCTTCTGCTTATGAGGTTTCGCATCTCCCTTTAGTGGAATTTTATGCTGCATTATACTGATGTCAAAATTTTTTGGGTCCTGATAAGACCATGCAAACACATCTTTGTAAGACTGAAATAATTTCTGGTATAGCTTTGTATATTCTTCTGGGACCTTCTTATATAGTTTTACAATTTTGGGGTCAGCATCAGTACCAAGATTCAGGTCTTCTACCTGATTTTCTTCTACCACTTTACTTGGCTGCAGTGAGACATCATTCTTGTTAAATAAAATTTCTAAAGGCACCAGCCCTCTAGGTATAACATTTCCCTTCAATTGCAACACATTATTACCTGAAATTTTCTCCTCCCAATTTCTTTCTAAAGTGTCTTCAGTCCCTTCTTCTTCACAAGAATAAATCTCCATATTGGAGAATTCCCCTATTGTTTCCAGGAATCTCTTCACTTGTTCTTCATCCTCAAATACCTACCAGTGCTTGATGTTATCTGGGATTGATGGTCGATAATGTACCTCAATTTCATACCTTAAGAGAGGGTTCTGAGGTGGACGGAATGTACTAGCAGCCACAGCAAGGGAATCGGCCATCCTATTATGTTCTTGGGGCATGAACTGGATATTAAAAGCCAAGAAAAAATTCCCTACCATGTCCCAAACTTCATTCCTATAACCCCTCAGCCGAGGATGTTTGGTTTGACACTGATTCCTAACTTGTCTAACCACCAATTCTGAATCTACCAAAACTTAAAAACTTTGTATATTCATGCTCCTGGCTATCTGTAACCCTAACAGAAGTGCTTCATATTTAGCCACATTATTAGTCGTTTCATATTCTAGCTTGAAAGACAATGGGACCCATTTTCCTGTAGGAGAAATCAATAGTATTCCAGCTCCATTAACTTCTCTTTAATTTTATCCGTCGAAATGAAGTGTCTAGATTCCTGCTTCTTGGCTCTCTCAGGGCTGCTCGGTCTTGATCTGGCAGAATGATGGTTCATGAGCATAATCTTGATTTTCTTCTAGCATCAAGCACGAGAAATCTCCTTCTCTACTATAGACTGGTGAATTAACAGAGTTGTCGGCCTTAGTAACCATCTTGAAAAATCTAGTTTCCCTGTACAACCTCCTCTCCTGGCCACCAAAAACTGGGATAGTGGCATATGTTAAGTCCAACTTGATTGACCCACCAATTTTTGTCCCCCATGACCTTTACAGCAACATGCCAAAGCAAGCTGGGATGTCAGCCATGACGATGTCCATTACCACACTTTTTGCTGGGATTTGGGACAAATTGACCACCAAATCCTTGATCATCCCCAGGCATTTAACTCTTTTGGAATCAAATGAATATAGGTCCTTGTATGGACGGGTGATTTGTAATCCTAGTTGTTCCATGACTGATAGAGGCGGTAGATTATGGGAAGCTCCAGAATCTAACATACAGTTATGTAATAGCAGGTCATGAATCACTAGAGACACATAGAAGGGAGGATTAGAAGCATCGAATTCCTCATCATGTGGGAAAAATACGACCAAGGGTCTTTCTTCTTGAAGGTTGAGACTATCTGGAATGAGTGCTGCTTCTGGAGGGACCATGAAAGAGGTGACTTGGGATTGATATGCAGGTTGCTTCAACATTTCAGTCAAGGGAACTGGGATTTTGACCTTCTCAAGTTCCTTTTGCAGACTGAAATCAGGAGAGGACTTCTCTATTACAACCTCCTTTGACTCTTTATTTTTGGCTAAGGGTTTGACCTCTTTTGACATAGACTTTGAATTAGGGGGAATGACTACTTTTGAAGAGGAAGGAATTTGATCATTAGACTACAAAGGTTTGTTTGGAGGCCCCTTACCTTTTTTTATGACTTTCTGCATTGTTGGCTCCTTCTGAGCGGGTGCTTCTTTCTGGGGTGGCTCTTCTTCTTGATCTTGAGTACGAGTCCTCTTCCTAGAAGATCTGAGATCATATCTTCTATTGAACTGTGCTTGCATGAAATCAAAAAATTGCTTGCAATAGTGATCAATCTCTGAGTCTTCCGTGTCTCTATCCTTCTCTTCTTCTTGCAATGAGAACTCGGTTCCATCACTTCCTTGCAAGGGGCATTCTTCTCCATCACTATTTGAGAAAGCAAGATTTGCATCCTCCAGTTCATAGGCAGTGTCTTCAGTAGGACCATCCACTGGACCTTCCAAGTACAATGGGTGTGGTACCTGATCTTGTTGTTCCTTTAGTTCCCTTTGCAATATTTTTAGGGGTGGTTTCCTATACTGAGGATTATAACCCCTGTTTGGAGCATTCTGGAAATTCTTGGAGGCTAAATTCCTGGCCTCCAATTCAAGCTTGACCAGCTTACCAGAAAGGTTCTTAATCATTTTGTTCATTTCTTCAATTCTGTCATTAGTTGAGTCTCTGTCTTGGTTAGAGGTAGATACCTCCTCTTTGCCCCTTCTTCTAGTATCTTGTTCATATTTTCCCTTTGATTTACCAGTGGAGGAAAAATTTTCCTCCATCTCTAGCGCATCTGTCTAAGCATCATCTGGAGTGGCATGCTTTCTTTCTCTCAAAGAGAAACTGAATTATGAGTCGAAGGCTGCTATGAAAACAACTTTAGCAGCAGTTTGACGAGGTTTCATATCAGCAGGAAGACTCAAATATAATTTATTTAATCTCTTGATAAATTCTGACACCCCTTCATTATGTATTTTCTTGAGTGTATTAAACTCATTAAGACAATTTCCATGGTATTTCTTCTCTCCCCATTTCCTGAGAAAAGTATCTTCCATTCCTTCCCAAGTGGTGACAGAATGGTCTCCCAATGTCTTAAACCATTTTCAGTCTTCACCATCAAGAGATTGGACAAAAAAACTTAAGACTACATCTAAATGTTCCACATTAAAGTTCTCTGCAAAAGAGAAAAATACCTCAAGATGTTTTTGAGCATCAATCTCATTTTCCCCATTGAATCGGGGTAAAGTCTTAAGATAGTCCTGCAGCATATCGTTCAACACTTGAGGTAATGCCAGGGGGCATATTTATTCAACAAGAACCTGGGAACATTGGCCATTGGAGGAGGTGGAGGTAGTGCACGAATTTGATGTGTAATTGGAGGAGGCGGAGGTGGAAGTGGAGTATGAATGACAATAGGAATGTAATGGACTGTAGCTGGAGGTGTTGATGGGAACAATGGTCTGTTAATAGCAGATACTTTGGTGAATTCCTTGACCTCTTCGACCTCAGGAGTAGGGTGAAAGTCATCTTCAACTCAGACACCTCCTCGGGGTGGAATATCTGAATAGTAATCGATATCTCCCATAGTGGAGTCGGTACCTAGCACTTGGGCTACTTGAGAAGAAGAGGATGGAACGTTTTCTACAGACAATTTAGGGATTTCAGTGTGGACTGATTGAATTTCCCTCGAAATTATTCTATGTATGATCTTCTCTGGGTCAGACACTGAAGGTGTCTTTGGCTATGACATATCTGACCTTAGGTGTGGCTTACAAGGAGCCAGGACTGCAAGTAAATTTATCTAATAAACGAATGTGGAGTCACCAAGGTGAGGGATCTACAACTCTCAACTCTCCATACTCACCTACTTGAAGAGTGAATTAGGTTTTGTCGAGGGCCTGGGATTTAAATTTTCTCAAATTCGTTCCCTTGCAACGACGCCAAAAAGATGTTGTCGTTCCTAGAGACAGCCTTGAGTTGTGAAAGACCAGTGCCTAGGACATCTTTATATAGCAAGGAGCGTGTGGTATAACAGGGGGAGTTATCAAAAAAAGGTTCTCATGCTATCTCCTGAAAACAAGAAAAAATAATTTGAATGGGACCAAAACCTTCATAAACTTGACATAGGGAAAGGAATACTGCAGAGGCAATATGTGAGGAACTCTAATAAAAATGCTTCAGACAGTTCAGAGGCAGCTTACTATAAAGAGGGCTGATTCAAAAGATACGTCACATAAATAGATAATCAAAAGGTGTTTACTACATAAGCGAGATGTAAGATGATACTAACTGTCATTGAGATGAATATCCAAATACAAAATATCACCATGTAATGGGCTTACCAATTTAAGAATCCATACATGACAATAGCATTTTAAAAATAACCTCCCAAAGAAGCTAATATACAGAAATATGGTTGAAGTTAAAAGTGAAACTATATATCATGCCTAAGCCATATTTAAAGTGCTTGACTAATTCGAGCATGGGTATAAACTAGGATAAATCCATACCAAAAACCAGTGAGCCACTCGCATTCCAGAAACATGATACAAGAAAGGCGAATGAAACGAAATGAACAATTAAATTAGCACATATAAGAGAAAGTTACACACTGTGAGACACCAAAGACCAGAATCCTCTTTAAAGATGGAACTCCTCCTCACTGGAACCCAATGGGCTCTGTACATTCATATAAGATTTTTTACAAAATGCACACAAAAATTCTTTCACCACATAATTTTCTGATAAATGTGGACCCTTCAATAATCTGCTCTTCAGAATTTTCATAGAAGAAAAAGAAAACCTAGTAAAGGAAATGGATGATGAACATTCAATTTTCCTCATTAAGACAGGATGGAAGAAATGTGCACGCCCATACTACTTGATGACTCTGTAGTGTTGTATGTACTCTGTGGCCTGCTTTCTGAAATAAATGCACTGGGTGGAATTCTCTTCAAGAACACGGTAGAGAAATAAAAACCACATGGGCAGTCTATCCTTCCCTGGAAATAAAATTCTGTTGAAATGCAACCTTGAGGATATTGTTTTCTATGCATGGACTCTCTGATTTATCTACGAGGTATTCAATCTGGCATTCTGCCTTCAAATGGTTAGGTTAAGGCTCAAAAATCTTCAATTATATGCCTTTAACTCTCTGCCTTTCACTGATACTCTCTGTTTGCAATATTAATGTCTCCGATCGTGAAATCTATGCTTTGAATGACTCTGGAGGGTTTGATAGATTTTAACCCTACTTATTTAATGGAGGTCATGTCATAACAGCTTCCCAGGCATTTCTCCATAATTCTAGCCTCTGAAAAATGGTCCTTTCCGGTGTTCTCTGTTACTGTAATTGAGACTGTGAATCATGGCAGTTTACCACTGCTCGTACCCTGCAAAACACGCAAAATCGTCAAGAAAAAAAATGCATGGGAAGGTGGATGCAGTAGGGATAGCGAGAATGACAGCGCAACATGGTGAAATGGTGGAAAAATGGCCTGGTAAAGGTTGGAGGGATGCAGAAAATTTGAACACAAACGATGGACATTTGACCTTCGAATGGAAATAAATGAGGGGCAGAAGAAAATGTGACAAAAATCATGGACGGATGATGGGGCAGAAGGCACGTGTCGATGGTAGGCAGGAAAGTAATCTGGACCGTCCGATCTCAGGAGGATATTGATGGCTGAGAGCACGTCGGAGAGTGACAGAAGGTGGGCCAGGGGCACTGTTTGCCGAGTTTATCGCCCGAGCATCTCGGCGGCGCGATCACCGTCGGATGGCACGCCCCATATCGGACGGCGCACAACGATATCGTGCTAGGTTTGTGGAGGAACGTTAATGTGTGATGGAGGGAGGTTTATGAATAGTGTGCGGGGCCATGTGTCATGCGATGAGTGGAATCGCTCCGAAACGAGAAATACCACCTACCCCTTGAAAGGTGGTGCAATGGAAACTGACAGGTTTTGAACAGTGCTTTTGGGCATGTGGACCACAAGGGCAGGTGAGCTATTGACCGTTGATTTGTAGGTTAATAGGACGGTGGACAGTTGATCGGAGTAGTGAACGGGTAATACTGCGATAAGCGCTCTCCAGGCTAGCATTTGTTTAGCGCCCAGGTCACGTGGAGAAAAAGATAGAGGGGGCTAGGGTCGAAAGGTACTAGGCCTTAAATATGTTAAAATGTATGATTTCGTCCTTTTTTATGCAATTGTGAGTTTTAGAGGAGTGAAACGATAGGCGGAAGAAAGGATTTTTAGGCCAAACGAAGGGGTTTTAAAGGGGATTGTTTGTCAGAATTTAATAGGGGGCTGACACGATCAACAATTTCCATCTTTGAGCTGGAAGTAGAAGGTGTGGATTCCTCTCTGAAGGATACTCTCTTCTCATTTTTCATTCTTGCTCTTTTCTCCATCAAGTTAACTTCCATACCAAGAGCCCCTTTTTGCATATCTTCAAGAGTTGCAGGATCTCTCTCTCTTAGTTGATAGGCCATCTCAGTGCCTTACCCTTCAGGAAATTTTTTCAATGTTGCTCCTTATGGAGGTTTTAGATCTGGGGGAAGTGCATTATATATACTATTAAATATAGTACAATAAGCTTATACACTTTCCCATGTGCTTCTGTGGAGGTTCTTGTAATCGGATAGGATTTGGAAAGGCTTCTTCTTCACTTCCCATTTGTTTAGGTTTGTTTGATGGAAGGCTTGGAGATCATTTATACTGTGGGGGGTCAAGCCTTTAAACCATTTTTTTACTTCTCCCCCCAAAATTTGAGCAAATAGTCTAAGCTTGACAGAATCATCATCAATTTCATTTCTATCAAAGTAGTCATTCATCTTATCCACATGTTGTGATGTAGTTGTAGGATTTCTAGCATCATACAATGGTATTTTGGACTAGTAGTCCTGTGGAAGATTGACTAATGGTATAGGAAGGACTAAGGGAGCATACCATGCTACCATGATATGTGGTGGAGGTGGATTTACAAGAAGTGGATTAACAAAAGGGAAAGTGGGATGAAATGAAGTTGTTTGGACAGTGGATGTAGGACAAGCATAAGAGGAGGGACCAGGAGTAGATTGCTGAGCTGATCTTGGATGAGAGACACTTAAATTGGAAAGGAAGTGTAAATTAGGTGGTGTTGTTTCTCTACTACCAGGATGTTCACTTGCTTCTGGGGATGAAAGTGAAGGCTTAGAGTCTAGCTGGATTATATCATCAAATGACCTAGTTCTAAAGGGATTTACTAAGTCAACTTCTGATTGTTGTAGAGCTGAAAGATTTTCAGGAACTGAATTAGCTCTCAAGGGTGATCTGAAAAAAGTTGATAATTTAATCTTAGGAGACTTCCTAAGGATAATTTCTTGGTTATCAACTATCTCAGGTGGGTTAGGGTCAGGATGGGCTCTAGTATGAATCTTTCTAGGTGCCACTATGCTATGTTTTTAGACCCAACTAAACAAGAAAATTTTAACCAGATATGAAAATCTTTAAGAGGTTAACTAATCTTTTTTACACAAAATTCAATCCCACAGTCCTCTAACTAAGTTTGAATAATGTTACAAATATTATAATGGTTCTTCCCAGTGGAGTATTAACATCTATTTGGATTGTGGAGTCACCAAATGGAAAATTTTATCTCTTTTGGAGGTAAAAGGTTTTATGGTCCACCACCATGATTATTAAATACCAATCTGAAATATTTTTGGGTTTTCTGAGTTATTTTTCTGTCCTATTGGTTGTTAAGAGTATGCTAAATCTGCTTCAAAACTTAGCTACAGATATGAGACAAAGACAGTCTACTCTTAAGGGTAAGCCAACTGATTTTTCAAGGTTAGATAAAGTATTATGAGAATCCTAGGGTTTACCTAGTTTGTCACTGATTCAAACAAGTTTTATCATGATTACCACTGCTTGGTAGTTCTTGAAAAGGCTGCTTTTAACTCACAATGTTTGTATGAAATTTTAAGGGGAACCAGAGATTCTAGGTTTGATCCCCAGCGGAGTCGCTAGAAATGTTAGGAATCTATAACTAGCAAGATTGGCAAAGTCCAATCACAGAAACAACATTATTTCAACCACTTTGGGATTCTAGGATCTAGCCCTCCTGAATCCAGAGAGGGATCTCTCCAACAAGTTGCAAAGATGGATTTGTCTTTGAAATTTTATGGTAATGATGTTAGGCTAGTTATGAAGGCCAAGGTTTTGCTTGTTTTTTGGATGGTTGAGCATGATTATTATTTGAGGTAGAAAGTCCTAAATGCAAAGAGTTTCAAAGGTGAGAAGATGCAAGAAAGCAGGACAAGCTTTGGCCAAAAAGATAGATAATTGCAGGTTTTAGTCCATTGGGCTATGGAGTCATAATAGGGTTTAATTGAAACAACAAGAGGCAAAAGTGGTCCATGGGGCAAGTCATCTATGTCTAAGGATCTCTCTAAAGTTTGATTTATGGAATGAAATGGTACAACAAGAAGGGGAATTTAAACAAATGAAGAACAAAGAGCAACCCAGGATCTGGTAAGTTCTTTGAAACTAGCCAGCCTTTGATAAACACTTAAGAAAGACATAAAATCAATCCAGGATCTGGTAAGTACTTCAAAAATATCCATCCTTTGATACACTTTCAATAGAAAACACTTAAAAACAGGGGGGAAACTTGAAGGCAACTGTTGGAGTAGAAACTAGCGGGCCGGGCTCACCACAAATCCTCTCCTAGCTCTACATTACTTGGTAATTTTCAAGACAAACACAAATATAACAAAGAATGGTCTAAGATCTGGTAAGTACTTCGAAACTAGCCAGCTTTTAACACATTCCAAGGGAAAATTTCAGGCAGTCTTTTGGGATAAAACTAGGACCAGGGCACACCATATCTTCCTTAGTTCATGTCTACTTGACATGAAATGAAAATAACATTCAAGAAAAATATTTAGCTAAGACAGGAGGACAAGGGAACACCAACATTCCTACTGCTTAAACTGAATTAAATCATTCCTAAATAACAAAATTTCGAAGAAAACATACAAATAAATATTTTCAGTCAGAGAAGGGTATTGATATACAGTAGGTCCTAACTCTATGAATGCTGTTATTTATAAGAGAATATGAACAAAGTAAAAATAGAAGTAAAATAACAATTCACAATAAGAAATAATGTCACCGTCGACATAGAACAGGATCCCATAAATCAGCTTGTATTGATGCTCCAAACCAGTTACAGCTTTAAGACCAATGCTTTAGTTTAGCAATCATATACACTTCCTAGACTAACTTATCTATCACAAGCAGAGATTCAAGAGCCAGTGAACACTATTTAAAAGTAGAAATATCAAGCTCAAGTATATTTCAAAGTTCAACAACCAACATTTTCTCATCTTCTACAGAAGTATTTATAGAAGAATGAGGAGGTGAGATCTGATAAAAGATCTCCCAAGTTAATTAATACAGATTAATGAATTCTCGGCCTTTGAGGGGCTCAATGGAGAAGTTTACAAATGTGTCCTCTGTATTAATTGTTTTACTTTTAATATTTAAGCTCGGTGGGAGCTTTTTCTGACCTTTAGGCTCTGTTTCAAGATGTAATAACTCTGTTGATATTTTTGCATTAAGTTCTTTGGCAGAATTAACTTTCTGGTTGTGCCGAGGCAAATATCTTTCTCTGATCAATAACTTCGACCTCTGTTTGAGTGCTTTGAGGCACAGGTGGCTTTGTGGTAGCTGGGAGGAATCAATTTTCCTCAGATGTGGCAGTGGAGGCCTTTTCTGTCTGATAGATATTTTGATTTACCTTTAATTCTATTTTAATTTGGAGGATTAGGATTTTGATAATCAATCTTAGCCGTAATCCCCCAAATTGTCTTCAATATTCTGTTCTGTTGTGTTTTGTATTTGACACTGATACTCTTTGATTGTGATTTCATTCACTGTGTCTTGTTGACGTGCAGGCCACACAGGGCTCATGTGGCATCAATGCCCATGAAGCAATGATGAAAAATGGAATTTGAACCTGTGAATAGCTTCCCTTTGATGAATCAAAGACATGGGAATCGTCATTCCCAGCCTTTGGCTTTTTATTACAATATAATGGAAAACCATTAATCCCTACAAAATACAAACAATATTTATAAAATCCTATGTTTTTTGGGAAAAATTGCTTCAGAGGGTGTGGGGAGAGAGCCTAGCCATTGGATGGCATCATCCAATGGTGTAAATATGTTTTTGGAGGTTCAAAGGAGAGTAGAGGGAGAGAATATGTAAGATCCGTCGATCGCACAAAGATCGACGGTCGGGAGTGATCTGGGACGTATAATAGAGAAATGGCGAAGATACAAAGGAATAAGGTAAAAAACCTTAGTTCGGAGGAAAAATGGTTAAAAATAGAGTTGGGAGTTTGGGATGATCGTGGGTCGTCGGATGAGATTGGCCCACGAGATCAACGGCTGAGGAGGCGCATGAAAGCACGCAAATAAAAAGAGGAAAAAATGTTTTGGTAAAGAAAATAGTGGTTTTCGTAAGGAGGAAAGGCGAGTAGGCAGTTTTTCCTTTTGGAACACGATATGCGTCCCTGCCCGATGCATGGCACCAGAAAACCACCTATTTCGTGTGCCCTTTGAGAAATTAAACTTCGCGCTGAAAGTTACGTGATATGTAATGTGGGCCATCAGATCTGGGGCTTCACGTCTGACAAAGGAGAATGAGCGCGATATGGATTAGATGCGTGGGCAGTAAGAAAATTGGTGGGTTCAATCTGGGCCATTGGATCAAAGATTTGAATGGCTGAGATTAAATCTAGGGGTCCAAAGGAAATAATACAAAGAGGAGAAGGAGTTAATGATGGCCGTTGTTCTGTAGAGGTCAACGGTCAGGATTGGCCGAAAAACATTATGAGCGGGGCTGCACAAAATATAACCAAAGTCAGGAAAAATAATCTGGACCATTCGATCTGGACACATGGATGGTCCAAACGCAATCGGAGATCACTGATCGGTGGGGTGGAAAACTTTGTAACGCACCAAAGCAATTGAGCACTGGCCATTGATCTGAGGATCACATCAACGGTGGGGAGTGAATCAGAGGTTTTAGAAGCGGAGGAAAGGTTAATGATCGGAGTGAATATGGGCCGTTGGATCTGGGAAGGTGGGGGAAGATCAACGACTCTCGATTGATCAGGGGAAAAAATGAAACGCGCCCGATGAAAATTGCGATGCAATGCTGCGTGGGCCGTTGATCGGCTCGAGATCAATGGTCGATATTTCTTTAAAACTCACACCGGTGGAAACCCTTTATAATATATGAAAACCAAAAACTTTATAATATTCAAAGGTTTTATGGTTTGGGGCAGGTTTATATATATGAAATGGATAGGTGCCCGTCTGCAGGGCCGTTGACCATATGGAGGATAATAGGCCCGGGGCTTTTATATGAAAAAGGGCCAATCGCAATCAGAAGGTCGAGCCTTCGGGCTTTTCAATCTACCCATTTTAAATATATATAAAAAACATAGTATGGGCGCGATTAGACAAAACTTTGGAAAAAAGGGTTTTTTGACTTTAAAAAGAAAAACATGCATCAGGAATGAATTTTCACAATGTTTTAGCGCCCGATTGCGGGCCCACGGGTTGTATGGAGAGATGATATGATCAGGGGATATAACGTACAGGGCTAATCAGTTTCGGAGTTTGTTTATAACAAAATACTTGTGCTCGCTGTGTTTTTAGGATGTGATAAGCACCTCGATGGCTAGCGCTTGGTTCTAGCACTGGGGCGCATGGAGGGGAAGTGGTTTAAGGCTTAGCCCGAGGGGGCTTAAACCTATATACAAAAATATGTATTTTTTATGATTTTTTCAACGTTTTTCAATGGATTTGGGGGTTTCGATATAGTTTAAAACTGAGTTTTAAACTATGAAAAAATGATTTTCATGAATTGAAGAATGGGAATCATGAAAAATAGAGGAATTTTATGGAGAAAAAGGGGAGCAAATGAAGGTTAGTTTTGAGTGGAGGAAGGGGAAAAATGATGATTTTGCAGCAGTATTTTCTCATGAAATCAGCGGAATTTTTGAGTATAGAATGGGAAGAGTAGTGAAGATTTGGACAGAGGCATGAGGCCTTCAAGAGTCTTTAAGAGATAACATCTTTTTAGCAATAAAAACGTGTTTCTTGAAGACTCCAAAAATGTTTTAGCCAACATTTGATATAAGAAATTTTATAGCTGGCTACTAGTTCTCAAGGTACTCTAGTAGAATCTATGAAGTGTGAATGAATGTCTTGAAGTTGAACACTCATATAATCATCTTCTTGGAGGTCAATGATGAAAACCTGTCATCAAAAGTGAGAAACCTGCCATTAAAGTATGTAGGCTCCAAGTACTAAAGAAGGTCTCTAGATCACCTTCCTAGAAAATGAGCTGAAGTAGATAGGAAGTGATCCATCACAGGAGGGCCTATGACATGAAACTCATGTCAAGTTTTGAAGAACAAATTTTTGGAGTAATTTAGGACTGACTCAGGGATGCTCGACACGATTGAAGGCTATGATTTGCAAGGTAATTTTGACTAGGTTTGGACTTCTCTTGAACATATCGATGACACAAAATTTCAAATTGGAAGAATTTGACTAAAAAATAAGACCAAATACTAGTTTGAAGACTTTCAATGAGGTATGATAAATTGAGAGGCAAATGGATTTACAAAGTTATACAAAAAGGTAATGGAGTGTCATGTTCAAGAGAAATATACTTCCTGTTAAAATTGGAAAATCGTGCAACAGAAGATGACATTAATTAATTTCAAGCCAAAGGATTTATAGGGCTGGAAGACATTACAGGATCCAGAAAGTATTTAAAAATATCAAAGGTTTAAGGGAAATAAAATTTGAACTAGTCTTAAATGATGATTACGTGCATTATCCTTCAAGAAGAGTGCCTTCTTCACGCCTTTTGGCCCGATAAGCACACATTCCTGAGAGTGGTGAAATGTCACTATCCAGGACCACATAAAGAAAAGGACAAGTTACTTCTTACTTGAAGCCGTCTAAGGACAGCCACCAATGCCTCCTTAGACACTATGTGAGCACACAATGGAATATTTGGATCACACAAAGGAATCATACCTCTCCCTTGGGTCGCCATCCACAATGTACCAAGGGAGGGAAGGAGGATGTGAAATCCCCTATATAAAGCCACCATGAGATGAAGAATTGGTGATCACATTGTTATGTTGGCCAAAATTTCCCAAGCAATACCAGCAGTGTGTGACCTAGAGCTGTAGACATAGGGGACTCACTTGTTGGCCATCCAACAAGATCAGTCCACACAATAGAGAGAAAGGGAGACTACATCGAGGCGAGGCTTGGAATGAACACCATCCTTGCATCGAGACCTAGAAACATTGTCTAGGGGCCCTTTGGAAAGAAGGTTAAGTATTATGCCCCTTAATAATATCACTCAATAAGAGGGGCCTAGAGCCACAGTTTGCATTATTGTGTCATTTGACTCATTAAAGCTCCTGTTTTTTTATGTTTAGTTTTTAGATTACATTTGCATGCTTATTTTTATATGTAGTAT
Source organism: Pinus albicaulis (assembly GCA_034641835.2). Lineage (NCBI taxonomy): Eukaryota > Viridiplantae > Streptophyta > Pinopsida > Pinales > Pinaceae > Pinus > Pinus albicaulis. The sequence goes on along the minus strand of CM076571.1, from coordinate 968,048,630 downwards.
GCTCATTAAATCCACTTCTTTCTTCTTGTTACCAACAGTTTAAAGGGGTAAACCACACCCCTTAAACTAGTGTGATTTCATACATACCTGCACCAAACACACCACAACACTTCCTTTTCACAATACAAGAATAAATGTTTCTTTCCCATTTCCCCCCACCATTACTGACAAGTACCTCTTTATTTTTATTCAAACCTACGAAGAATAACATATTCTTGTCTTGTAAGCTCATCCTTCGAATGATTCCTCCAGAGTATTTTTAATGAACCTTGGGAAGGAGTGGTTCACTCTCATCATGATTAATAAGTCCTACACTAATTTCATTTTACGAGTCTAGTGAAGGGGTAACTCAATGTTGTTTTCATGTTTTAAGAGTTTGAAAAGACAAAAAAACAAAACTCATGCAATTATTTCAATGTAAAGTTTTAAAGAGCTCGAAGAAAGTAAAGCTCAGTGTTTTTCATATTTAGGAAGTCAGGAGAAAAACTTAATTAAACTCCAAAATGTCCTTTTTTGTAAATTTAGTCTCTCAAGCCTGGAAAAGGGTAAAATAATGTAGGAGAGAACTCTTTTGACCATGATTAGTCAAAGTATATTTTTTTATTAACTAGTTTATTTGATTCGTAAAAGGGGTAAGCTTATACCAGGTAGATGTCCTTTCATTTACTTTTACGAGTTTGAAAGAAACAAGTGTCATCAAAAATATTTTCATGTCTTGGGAGTCTAAAAATATATTAAAAAGAAACTCTTTCTGAAGGAACGAATGGTATAAAGGGTAGAAACTAGTTTCGATCACGATGGAACTGCTCAAAAACATGTAAAGATCAAGAGGCTGGTGTTATGCAGAATTATGATCTATGGATAAATCAATTTCTCTAAATGTGGTGCTATGCATTTATAACAACATATTAAAGACTTTTCTATCACTTTATCTAAGATTAAATAGACACATAGAAAGATAGGAGAACTGAACCTACTTGTGATCCAAGAGCTTCGTATTCTCCTTCTGTCGCTTTTGTTGTAGGATCCAATCCAACTTAGATCACCAGATTGGTTCCTGCAAGTATAAAAAGAGAACAACCAAATATTTTCAATATATAGATGTCTAATTATCTTAATTATTTAAATTGATTGAACATGAAACATATATATCATTCAAGAGTCCATTGCATGAGAAATAGAAACATAAATAGATACATATATGGGAAAATGAACATCAATATTTATTAAAGAGTAGAAGGGGGAGGTTACAACCAATAATCGATTTGATGTCACCAACTCCAGCATCATCCCAGCCTCATCACAATCAACATCTCACCAGCAACATGTCACTTCTTTCACTCTCTCAATTGAGAATCCAAAAACGTTTATTTACCAAAATTCTTCCTTCCCTAGCACTAGGATCTGTGCTCAATTTATAGGGAAACTGATGGTAGTTTCTCAATCAATGACTTTATAATAACAGGCAAGGCATGTTCCCAAGCTCAGAGGTGTTAGATGGACACTTGGATTTGAATTTTGACACATATGGACTCTTCTTGAAGGCACTGGCCATGTGGAGATTCTAGAACAATGAGAATTTCGCTCCCATTTGACCAACACACTCTTGAATGTCGAGAAGTGCATTGCAGTGCACCCTTGAATGGAGGGAGTTGCATATGCAACGCAGTTAGTCCCTTGAGAGGCAGAGTTGGTGAGCTCATAAGTGATATAACATATACTGCAAACCTTGGAAATCTTGCAATAGAAGTCATGAATGATTTGTTCTTGTCTTAGGGCATGTAGCAACTGAAATGATAAGGGATGATAGACCATATTTCATTGGTCTTGGGGATGATGTCCAATTTGACCAAGTCATGGGGGATGATGCCAAAATTGACCTATAACAGCTGTCTAATAAGACCACTCATCGCAACAGTTCCTCAGGAAAGGGAAAAACACCAACTGAAAGTGAATTATTGGCCAAGCAAGTGGTGATGATGAAATGAAAAAATACCATGGGTCATTTGGTAGAAATAGGGCAATAAAAAGCCAAAATCATGAGGATAAAGTAAGAGTGGTTTCATTTTTACACAAGCCTGAAACATGGGAAAACTATGCTTGTGAGTGGTTTCATTTTACACAAGCTTGAAGAAAAGGTGTTACACCAATTTTTGGTCATCTAACCTGTTACTATTGGATGGACTCAAGTTCACCATGTAAGACCAATTTTACCATAGTAAAATTGCTTACGCTATGAGAAATAATTTAATAACCCATAGTTTATTAAATTATTTTTGGCCTAAATAGGAAACCCCGTGAGGAATAATTAGATAAATCCTTATTTGTTTGATTTTCCTCTAGGAATAATTAACTAAACGTCTGCTTAATTAATATTCCTGGTCATATTTAACCCAAAACATGAGAATTAATTAGATAAATTATTATTTATCTTATTATTCTCTATGAATAATTATTTAAATAATTATTTAATAATGTTTCTTGTCGAATTTGGCTAAATCATTTTTAAATAATTAAATAAATCATTGTTTATTTAATTATTCTTTAACCTTATCCTTGAAATAATAAATAAATCATTTATTTATTTATTATTTCTAAATAAAGGGATTAAACCAATTCTAAATTCCTTTTCCCTCCACCAAAAATAATAAAATATTCCATCTAAGTTGGATCTAGATTTGGTTAATAATATTTTAATTATGCACCAATATCTAGACTAACTCAATACTTTGTTATAAATAGAAGGTTTTTTCATTCATTCATCACCTTTTTTTATCACCTTTTGATCTATACTTTTGGTCTGAATTTGATCCTCCATCATTGTCATATTTTTTCTACTTTTTCTTGTGAGCTCCCTTTGGGTTCTATTTTGTTTGGGTTTTCGGCACCATCAAGAGAGAGAGATATTGGATTTGAAGCATTGAGGACATACAAGAACCCATCCCATTGAGGGGGACTAGTAACATCTTTCTGTGTTCCCTTCCCAGGTGTCATAATACAAAAAAATATTTATAAATTCTTGTCTTGTCTATTGGATGTATGGAGAAACTCTTGTTTATTTTCACTGTTTAATGTCTTTAACTGCATAGATATGGTTTTTTGTAGCATTTATTTTGATTACCTACTGTAGATCTAAGGGAAATGACAACCACATTTGATGTGAGGGTTGTTTGTTATGCACAGCTAAAGTGAGTTTTTTTCGTACACTTGCGATTATAATTCATTGTAACAGCTTGCGACTCCACAAGGGTTTTTAATTACAACCACTATCATTTTTCAGAACCCTGCATGACCAGTTGCTTCAACCTCTATGGTTTTTCTTCAACTTCTTATTTTGCATTCCTTGATGTTTCTTTTAACCTTTTTCACCCTAGAACAGTAAAAATTCTAACTTTTGTGTGTTTATTTTTCTAAAATCTACCACCGAGACAGCTGGAAGTGTAGGTCACACTTTTCAGACCAAAACATGTGACCTCAGCTCTCGGGTATCGAAAAATTTACCAAAAACTGTGACCTCAGTAGAAAGCAGGTTAGTACATGCGACCTTAATTTTTTTGCAGGATTTTTCTGTTATTTTTCAAATTTTGTCTGGGGCACTGTTCAAGGTTCTATGACCTCTTTCTTTACCCACCTTTGACTTGTACTTGCTTATTTTTACTCGTCGAAGTAGGAACCAAGCTCGTTAGGGCTTCTATACGCTTCCACCTTTTTAGGAGGAGTTTAGCTGAAGTAGGTCTTCTGAGATTTTAGTGTTTTTCATCCATTTTTTCAGATCTGAACCTGTCTTTTTAGATCCATTTCAGATCGGTTATCTGTCTATCCAAAACACCTCATTTCATTTTTGTTTGGTCCTCCCTTTAGGGTCCCCTATGTTTCCCTTTAGGTTGTAGCCTTTCACCACCTATTTTTCAGCATTTTCCCCTCTGTTTTCTTGCTATTTTAAGCACCTCTTTTCAGCAGATTTGACCTTTAGATCCATGTCCCTCTCGACCTTAGATCTATTATCCATATTGTGTGTTTTCAGTAGATTTCGCCCACCCTTAGACTAGTTTTTGGGAAGCCCTCTTTTTGGATTTAAATTTATGCATCTTTAGTTGTTTATTTTACTGTTGCTTTCAGTTTTATTTACAATTATAGAACATATTTTTTCTTTTCTCTATACACACGTCTGGAATTAACTAAAATTAACACACTTATCACACACACACACACACACCTAAAGCGAAGAGCGCCTGGTTTACACCACCAAGCCAAGACTTAAACATTGTAATTAATTAGTTAATCTACACCTCCATGCCCTTGTTTACCTCTTTTCCTTATTGGGTTCCGTGTATATTTTCCATAATTGCTCCCCCAAGGCATTCATCCCAAAGGCTCTTAGGCCTTCATCCTCAATTTCCATTAGGAAGACTTACTCCACTACGTAGGGTCTGAGTTAGTCCTCTGTCGAGTGCCCATTCTGACTCTGATTCTGGTTCATCGGGTTCTCCTTTTGTTCCTATCCTTGGTTCTCCTTGGACCTCCGCCTTTCACTTTCATCATGTCTGGTGCAGGACCCACTACTGGTGGTGGCCCCGTCTCTAATGCTGGAGCCACAACAGGGAAAATTCTGACTACTCCCTTGCTTCCTTATATGGCAGGCCTAAGCCTCCCCGAGTTAAGCCTGTTCATTAATGACCCTATACACCATAATCTAGGTTGGCCTGCTATGCCAACCAAGCTTCATTCAGACATCCCTAAGTTTGAAGGAAAGGTTAGAGAGGATCCTACCAACCATGTTCTTTCTTTCCACATTTGGTGTTTGTCCAACTCTATCACTGATGACTCTATCAATATTCGGTTATTCCAGTGTACGCTTACCAAAGAAGCTTCCAAGTGGTATGTCGACTAGGCTGGTGCCTCTCATGCCACTTTTGCAACTCTTGTAAAGGTGTTTCTGTCCTACTTCCAACTTCCCCTTCGCTATGACATCAGTATGAAATTTTGACCACTTTCCGTCAAACTTCTGCCACCCACCTATCCGACCATGTTCAAGAATGGAAAAAAAGGAAGAGCTTATGTTGAGCTCTAGTTTTCGAAGACCATGTCTACATGGACTAGTTTCTCAGATCCTTTTTTCCCTCTATTATTAAATATGTTGGGTCTCACTTTCCTCAGGCTGAGGAAAAGCCCTCCAAGTTGCGTTGATATATGACTTGATCTACCCGCAATCTATTTATGTTTATATTGTCTTACCTGATCTCCCTAGACCTATTGGTGCCAACACACTGACGACATCTAATGCCACCGACGGTATCGTTGTATCCCTTTCACATCTGTACACTCATCCTTGTTTCCCTCAGGGAGGGGCCAACTCCTCTAGCACTTTTCCCCTCCCAGTTGCATGTATCCAGGACACGGCATGCCTCATGCCTTTTCTCAACCACATCCTCATATGCCAGGGCTTGCTATTGCCCAACCTATTTACCTCAATGTTTCTCAACTTCCTTACTATCCATATCTGCAACCAAGTGCTTCATCTCCTCCAGCACAAGCACCTCCACATCCCATGCCTTCTCAAGCTCCACAACATCAGCCACCTCCCCCCCCTTAGGGTCAGGTGTATGCGCACCAGAGCGCGACTAATATTCCTACTTCCAAAAATAAGAGGAGAGGTAACCAAAACCAACCTACTCTAGGCAATCAAGGAAAAAATCCCCAAGGGAATAGATCTAACACTACAACTCAGCAACAGGTGATCGACCCAAGCAGAACAAGCCTCTTCATACAAATAAGCCTTGTTCTTGTTACGGTTTCCATGGTCACTATACCCATGATTTTCCCCTTTTACCTCAGATGCATCAACTTTGGGAAGCTCAAGAAACATCTCGAGGACAACAAGCCTCTCCTTTGGTTCCTCCTAATGCTGCACCTATTCAACCAACTGTTTTTACCAATCCTTTTCCCTAGCAAGGATATGTGGCTACCCAACCCCATGAAGGTCAGGTGGTCGCTCAACCTCCTTCATCTGGTACCTCTGATTACTAGATCCTCATGATGCACTCTGACCAGGACAATACCGTTGATCTCAACCGTGAGACTCAGTTGCACCCGTATACCAAGCCTCTTGCTACGTCTGTAACCGAGCCCCAATCTTCAGGTCCCATAGAGCCAATTTTGACACCAAATTGTCCTTTACAGATCCCTCAGCCTAAGGCAGAGGTACATACCAAGATCCCAAAAGGACCGTTACATCGAAACGCTGCTTCCAATAAAGCTACCCACACCTACAGTATAGTAGATGACTTGGCGCAATCCCCTACTACCATGTCAACGTTGAAAGTCTTCTAGTCATTCCCTTCACAATGTAAAGCTCTACTAAATACCATGGGCATTGCGAATCCTGTTAGGTCCCTGTAATTTTTTAGATTGGTAAGACCAAATAAACAAGGGTAACATCAAACAAGCTTTGGAGTCCTAGGACCTAGCCTTCCTAGACTCAGAGAGGTCTCTCTCTATATTTGTATAAAATATATAACTTGATTGATTTAGGATGATGATTTTAGGCTAGTTAAAATGATAGGGATTGTTTGTTTTGTTTTGTTTTGTTTTGTTGCTTGTTAAGAAGAATAGATAGAGTAAGAGAAGTTCAAACCATTGGGCTACGGATTGTGTGAAAGGTTTGAAGAGTACAATAACAAATCAAGGGTGTTCCATGGGGTAAGCTAACAAAGACAAATGGATCTTAATAGCTTATGAGAGTGTGAAATGGACATTAAGTTGTGAGTTTAGTAGCTTTAAAGGGAAATTAAGAATCCTTTAACATACACTAGAACAAGAAGACTATTTAAAATCACTATTCTTAAGAAAGAACCAAAGGACAGGGTACATCATAAACTTATTTGGCCTAACTTTACCAAGTAAACTTTAAGGCAACAATCCAACAAATCCTAGAGAGCAGGGAACCCCTAAATTCTCTAGCTATTCATTTTTAGACAAAGAAAACATTTAAGATAACATTTTAGTAATTATTAAAGAGAAATGAAACTCAATCACACTTCAAAGAACTTTAAAGTGTCTACTCAAGATAAAGCAAAGGACAGGGCAAACCATAAACTTCTTTAGGCAAACTCTAGAAAGTAAACTTCAAAGAAAGCCTTGAAAACAACATTTTAAGCAGAACCAAAGGACAAGGAAAACCATAAAAAAATTTGGTTGGGATCTGGTGAGTTAATCTCAAGAAAAAAAACTAAGTGGAACTGGAGAGCAGGGAACTCCTCAATTCTACAGTCAAACCTAGCAAAGGAAAACATTTAAATAAAAGAGAACAAACAGACTTAAGGTGCTGAAAATAATATCTTAAACTAAATGTTATGCTCTGTTATAAGGGAAATTGATGTACAATTTGGAAAAAAGAAGGAAACAATTACAAAATTAGAATAACATCACCATCTAGCAAAGTTCATGAATCTTGTGAATGTGCTTGTTCCATTGATATCCAGTCCAAAATAGTTACAATGCTCCAAAGCCAAACTTCTTTACAACTCAGAGTCTATGTAGTATTCGGCCCAAAAATCAACAAAAAAAAACATGAAGCATCAATGCAATATTTATCTAAAAAATGAGGAGGTGATCCTAAGCTAGGGTTTCATATTTGTATTTATTACAAATTTAATGCATTTTTTACCTTTGAGACCATGCAAGGCCCAAGGCAAAATATCTGAGACTGATTCATTGTAATAATAACTCCTAACTTAACTTCTAAGCTAACTTTGGAATATTTTTGAATCTAAGGCTTCTCAATAACTTTTAAAATAACTCCTGGCAAGGGCACAGCGTCAAGGTACAGGCACGCAGTGCCAGTGCAAATGCGTAGTGCCAAGGAAGAGAAAATGGCTTGTCCTGCAACCAAATTTTGGAGGCCTTCACGATGTCCAAATGAGCTCCATGATGGCTCATTGGAAAGGTAAATAAGTATAGTTTCCAAATATGCTTTCAAATTCCAAAATGGTGCTCATATGCCCTATCAAAAATCACTTCTCCAAATACTGGTAAAAACACAGCGCTAGGGTCAAAAAGAGGGCAGAAACATGGTTTCTGGCCTTTTTGAGGGACCATTGTTGCTCCAAATCTCCTGAAAATATCTGAGGTTGATGTAATTTTCATTAGGAACATGAATATGTTGACAATTTTCCATTTGTATGGCCCAACAAAGAGCGCAATTCCAGTGACGCTGTGCGTTTGGCCAATTTTCTACATGCTAAACTATCAAAAAATCAAAATGTGCACAAAAGTGTCAAAATTGGAATTTTGCTTGCTAATCAAGTGGTAGAGGCCTCGAGAGACACCTCAGAAAGAATATTTATCTTCTCTTTCTCCCTTTCCTCATTCAAAGCTCGAATATTTGCATGGGCACGTTTGAGCTTGGCCCTTGCAATCCTGTTTCTCATGGCATAATGTTTCGCCATCTTCCTCTGAATTTCAGTGTCTCTCTTTTCCTTCTTTAATTGACCCTCCAGATTCAAATTGGCTCTCTCAAGCCAATGCTCTCTATCCTTTCTAATCTCTATGGCAAGCAACTCACTTGGAGTGAGCTGCTTTGCCAATTTTGCCTCTTTTTGCCTTTCCCGAGCTAAAGCCCTCTTTAGTCCAATGAGTCCTCGGTCTCTGTTAGGAATTTTAGAAATTTATTAATACTAATGTATTAATGGATTCTCCTAATCTAACAATATTTATATTCTTGCTAAATACAAAATCCTTCAACTGTTAAACTTGCAGAAATTTAAAACTCAATTGCAAACACGTGAATAAATTCAATCGCACATAACACAGTGTTTTAATGGGAAATCTTAAAGCTAAAATCCCCAACTATCATATATTATGTATATCAATGGAATCATGTAATAATCTCATACAAAGCTTAGTACATCAATCTCTCAGTACAATCAACAATCATTACACACTGTCATGTAGAAATTTGCATATCTATGCACGAATTTCTTGCCTCCTGACAGCTTGCCTCCACTGCGCAATCCCTCAGGCTGAAGAAGACCCTTGAATGAATTTGAATTGGCCTTGCCTTGACTGTGAAATCCTCATTGGAAAATCCAATGTGTGTCAGATGCATTGAATGCATCACTATAGTCACAACAAATAGTCCATCTTACCCTTTCACCTATCTCTCCATTAGGTCTCCACTGTAACTGACATGCACTGTAGTTAGCTGTTGTTTTTGTTTAGTTGTTAGTGAGTTATTAGTTGTGAATTAATTTACTAATTAATTCACTTAACTCTCACTAGTGTATCTTTCAGTTACACTAGATACAACTAGCTCAACTGAGTTTAACTCACTTAACTGAGTTAAACTGAATAACAACTCCATTAACTACTCTTCCAACTCTGTCATAGCTTTGCCACTTCAGTTCTAACTGATTCCTTCATGCATGAGCCATTGATAACCCTAGGAATTGCGCAATTCATTCAGCCCACTGGTTTTCCAAATTTGTTCACTAAAATAAAGTGCTCCAAGAGAATAAGTTGTTGTTTATTTTCAGATTATTATTAAGAGCTAATAATAATCAACATGCACCTATTTTTATATCGAAGATCTATAAGTAGAATTTTCCCAATATTCAAAAAATAGAATTTCATCTATTTTCCACATTTGACCAACCATCTACAAATAGCATCCTGCTACTTATAGAATATGCTCACCATGTCTAAAAATAGACATACACCTAAAAATATCCTGTGGGCCCCACTTAGTGAAGGTGCTCACATTTCACTAAGCTCATCATCTTGCTGAATCTCAACACTCCCTCTCAACAAGATAGGGATTATCCTTCACCCCGATCCTACCTATATGGTATTCAAATTTTCTCCTACCGTGCACCTTCGTTAGAATGTCTGCATCCTGATCTTCTATAGGAATGTACTGAAGCAACATGATATTCCACTGCACACAATCTCTGATATGATGATACCGGATATCAATATGTTTAGATCTATCATAAAACGTGGGATTAATCGAGATTTTAATGCAACTCTGATTATCAAAATGTATCATTGTAGGGTATAAATGTGAACCCAACAAACTGACTAGGATATTCCTCATCCAGATAGCCTCACATGTAGCTTGACTTGCTGCCGTGTATTCTGCTTCTGATGAATTGAGTGCCATGGATATTTGTTTAATGTTGTACTGAGAAACTACTATAGATACAATACTGAAAAACCCCTCCTGATGTGCTCTTTCTGTCCATTGGGCTGCCTGCCCAATCTACATTCGTGAAGCCATGAAAATTCAACTCATCTGTCTGTCTGTACCATAAGCCATACTCAGATGTGCCCCCGAGATACCTCAAGACATTCTTGCCTGCCTTCCAAAAGAGCTTGGTAGGCTTAACCATCACTTGTGAAAGTTGGTTCACCGCATAGCATATGTTCGGTCTTGTATTAACTAAATACATGAGCAAACCCACCAACTGTTGATAAAAAATGGCATCCACTACCTCGGCCGATGTAGCATCCTCTTTCCTCCGATTTCCTGGAAGAGGAGTATCCAAGGGCTTGCAGTCCTCCATGTGAAACTTACCAAGTGTCTCCTGAGCATACTTGTCTTGAGACACAAACAGTTCACGTTCTCGCTACCATATTTCTAATCCAAGGAAATAATGAAGGAGGCCCAAATCCTTCATCTCAAACTCCTTTGCAAGATCTGCCTTGCATGAGTGTATCAATTGCTCATCACCCGTTAGTATTAAATCATCAACATAAAGAAAAATTATTAAAAGCTTACCCTCCACCACAATTTGGTACAGGTTTGCATCTGCCTCACTCTTGGTGAAGCCAAGTCCAGTGAAATAGCTATCAATTCATGTGTACCAAGCACATGGTGCTTGCTTCAGCCCATACAATGCTCTTTTGAGTCTGCACATATGCGACTCGCCACTAAAGATCTCAAATCCTTCAGGCTGCTCAATGTACACCTCTTCCTCAATGATCCCATTAAGGAACGCAGTCTTCACATCCATCTGATGAATTTTCCAACCCATCTGTGCTGAGAGAGAAAGGATGGTCCTTATGGAAGAATACCGTATGACAGGTGCAAATATTTCTTCATCTATGAGAAGCCTCAGGCAAAAAATATTGCCTTATACTTCTTGACGCTCCCATCAACAACTTACTTTACCATGTAAATCCATTTCGAATCTAGCACTGATTTACCCACCGGCCTTGGAACAATCTCCCAATGGAGTCATACTCCTCCACCATGGCATCTACCCATGTGGGCTCCTGCGCTGCTTCTTCAAAATAATATGGCTCTGTGATGACACACTTGCTCATAAGATCCATGTATCCAGTAAATCGTTCATGTGACTGTCTTTGTCTACGTTGTGATGTAGGGACTCCTACATTCTCTGACGCATCAAGCTTTAGTTTCTCAGCTTTTATGGTATGCCTTCTGCCAGATCTGATGTTTTTTTCTACATGAGTGGACTCCTACACTCCATGAATCTCCTTCCGTGGCTGATCCACATCTAGAGGCTCATCTTTGGGAACAAGAAGTTCCTCCTCTGCATGCAAGTGTAGCTTCCTCTCAAGCGACAACTTCATGGATTTCACCTCATTGAATTTTATATCCCGCCGCACCACAATCATTCGACTATTTGGAAAATAGATAAGATATTTATGGGGTTTTTATGTGTACCCCACAAATATCCTAACTTCTACAGTTGGCTCCAGCTTCTTCCTGGCGTCCTTTGTCACAACAATGTAAACAGATGAGCCAAAAATCTTCAAATGAGAAATATCAGGCTTCTTACCAATAAAAGCTTCTTCAGGTGTACTCCTACCAAGTACTCTATGAGGACAATGGTTTTGCACATAAACCCCAGTGTTGCATGCTTCTGCCCACAAGTGCATCGGTAGGCCCTGGTCATGTAGCATAGCTCATGCAGCACCCACGATCATTTTGTTATTCCTGTCTGTGACCCCATTCTGCTGTGGGTTACGAGGCGCTATGAGTTCTCTTCGAATTCCTTCTTTTCTACAGAAGTATTTGAATTCATTCAAGATATATTCACCACCATTATCACTCCACAGAGCCTTCACTTACTTCGCTGACTCCTTCTCCACCAATGCTTTCAACTCATAGAAAATTGAGAATGTTTCACTCTTCTTCTGCATCAAGAATATCCATCATCTACGAGAATAGTCATCAACAAATATAACATAATACCTATGTTTTTTTGTTGAAGCAATCGAGAAAGATCCACACATGTCTGTGTGAATTCTCTCCAGGATCACTGAAGCACGATTATACTTCTCATGAAAGGTGGTCTTCACAAACTTGCCCATAGTACATCCCTTGCACTAATATAACTGCGCAAGAGTGCCCTTGGGAAGTCCATTAGAAATCTGTTGAAAAATCTTCAAGGAGCCATGGTGAAGATGGCCCAATCTCCCATGCCATAATTCGCCCTCATCCCGTCTCACCACGTCTTCTTCTTTTCCCATCATTGCATTGCAGCCATCTACCTCCAACTTGTAGAGATTCTTAACTCAAATCCATATCCTCTTGTTTTGACCCATTGTTTTATGTCGCAAGAAAGCTTTTCCCTCGCTGAAAAAAAACATCATAACATCCATCTTCCAACATTGCAACCGAGACCAAGTTCTTATTCAGACCTAGAACATGCATAACATCTTTCAACAGAAATGGTTTACTTGAATCCCTCTCAAAGGTAATGGTTCCAATTTCGGTTGCACTGTATCTTCCATTTTCGCCCATCTCTATATGCATTTGGAGATCCTTCTCCTCCAAGTCACTAAACAACTCCTTGTCTCCCATCATATGGAAAGGCACACCAATATCATGATACCACACCAATCCCATTGAGCTTGAAACCAAGCATGCGATCAAATAGAAATCAAGTTCAAATTGTGAGCCGAAGGCCTCTCCAACTACAGCTCTAGCAGTCTTCTTGTTCTTCCTTTTTTGTGGGCAGTTAATGGCGAGATGCCCATGTTCGTGACAGTGAAAACACTTCACTTTGGACAAATCTAGCTTCTTGCCTTTAGCCTCAGATTTTAGATGGGATTTCTTCCCCTTTCATTTCCTTTCTTTGATAGCCTAAGAAAAATTCTCTTCATCATCATTCTTTGATGAAGAGTCACCCCTGGTACTTCACCTTATCTCCTCCTGCACAAGATCCGACCAAAGTCGGTCCCAACCTGGTAGTTTCTCCCGTCCATTAACAGAGTCTTTGTAGCTATGCCAACTCTTCAGAAACCCAAGGAGAGCCAAGCTCACCAAGTCATCATCATCAACTGTAATTCCCACACTTCCTAGTTCATCCCTACAGTGGACAAACTTCGTGAGATATTTTGGAATATTGTCGCCCTTCTCCATTTTTATTTTTCTGAGCTTATCTTTCAGCGCCAATTTCGTCTGGTCACTACTGCTTTTGAAAATAACTTTAAAATCCTTCCACATTGCAAATGGAGTGGATTTCCCATGAAGGCTTGATACAATATGGTCCTTCACACCTTCCAACATAATTATTCTTGTCTTTGCTACCTTCTTTTTCCATGCGTCAAGTCCCGCAGCATCACCGGAAGCCAGGTTAGGAACATCGCTATCGATGAACTCCTTCAGTACATTATCTTCAAGCACCACCTCCATCCTATCCTTCTAGGCTATGTAATTCGAGCTAGCCTCAAGGGAATACTCCAATCACAACCCGTTGAAAGACATTTCAATGAATACTCAACTGTCGCACCAAGAAATTTCTTCAGCAAATTCGAATTTTCCATCAGCACAAAAAGATCAAAAATTATTCACAATTGCAATATCTAGTGATCAATAATACTTCGATACCATGTAGAAATTTACTAATACTGATGTATTACCAGATTCTCTTGATCTCTAATGAAGGTGCTTACTTTTCACTAAGCTTATCATCTTGTTGAATCTCAACAGGAAGCTGATCTTCCTCATCATCATTGTAATAAAAAATACCCAAGGTATCATCCAGCAAAGCCTTGGCCTTTCCTGCCTCTCTCCAAGATCTTATTGCCCTGACCTCACTAATGATATGTTTTGTCTCTAGCTGCTAATTCTCTAACTCAAGAAAGTTAATCACGTTCTTTTCTCTACCAAGATTAGCTTGAAGCTCACTAATATTGGAATCTTTGCCTCTGATCAATGCACTAGTAATTATCTCCTCATCCTCATCATAAAGGTCAATCAGCTGAAACTCTTGCTCAGTTTCATGTTTTTCCTCCTCAATAATGATAGGATCTGTAGCCTTTTCCTTACCCTTATCAACCTGTTTTGCTAATAAAGAAGGCATGGCCCCTTTCACACCAAGTGAAGAAAACACATGCCTGTGGCCTCTTTGATATGTCAAATGAAATGGTTTAATGTCAATAATTTTAGTGCCAGCTGTCTCAATGTCCCTTTCACTGCTTCATGCTCTAGTATCATGATATGAGGGTGAAGGGTTGTGGAAAGGTGATGAGGAAGGATCAACTTGATTTGAATGGATGTGAGTGGATGGTGATGTATGAACAGTGGGATGTGATGGAGAAGTGGATATAGGAGGATGAGAGGATGAAGGAATATCCTGCTAATGATGGCTAGATGGAGTAGTGAAAACCTCATTGGCAATGAATGCATCCCATGAAATATTTTTCTGCTAAAGTTGATGCATGAACACCATCTTGATGAGTGAATGATGAAATAGGCTTTGCATTTTCTGATTGTAATCCCTATTTTTCACAATGTAGGTCATCTTATCAATGCCGTGGAAAAGATAATAAGGCAAATGCAACATTCTAACTCTAGTGAAATGCATGAGAAGAAAAATATGGTATGAATAGAGGTGGGAAAACCTTCTATCACAAGTGAAATACTTCATTATTATCCTCATCATGGGTACATATAAGTAAAGAAGATGAGAAAAAGGGAAGATGGACTTGTTGTGATCTTTATACCTAGGTTTGAGGTATGGTTCATAATAGCTCATGTCCAAGTTTTCTTGTTTAAACCACCTCTCTCCTACACTAGGGATTCCTGTAGCAGCTGTAATGGAAATTGTAGACATCTCAAAAGTAACCTTGACAAGATTGACCTGCTTGTTATGTATGTTGATGATGAATAGTCTTGTTAACTCCGGGTGATTTTGGACTTGCTACACTCTCTCACAAAACTAAACGCAGCGCCAAGGCAGAAAAAATGGCCTCTCTTGCACCCAACTTTTGGAAGCCTTCCCCATGTCAAAATGAGCTCCATGATGGCTCATTGGAAAGGCCTCTAAGTATAGTTGCAAAATATTCTTTAACTTTCCGAAATTGTGCTCATCTACCATGTCAAAAAGGACTTATCCCAAAACTGGTAAATGTACAACGCCAATGTCAAAAAGAGGGAAAAAACATGATTTTTTGATGGTATTTGGCCTTTTTGTGGGACCAATTTTGCTCCAAATCTCCTGAAACATTTTGAGGTTGATGTAATTGTCATTAGGAACATGAATATGCTGAAAAATTTCCATTTGGAGCGCTAGTGGCGCTGTGCGTTAGGTCAATTTTCTGCATGCTAAATTGTCAAAAAATCAAAATGTGCATAAAAGTGCCAAAATTGGAATTTTTCTTGCTGATTAAGGGTTAGAGACCTGGAGGGACACCTCAGCAAGAATATTGAGCTTCTCTTTCTCCTTTGCCTCGATCAAATCTCGAATCTTTGCATGGGCACTTTTGAGCTTGGCCCTTGCAATCCTGTTTCTCATGGCATAATGTTTCACCATCTTCCTCTAAATGTCAGTGTCTCTCTTTTCCTACTCTAGTTGACCCTCCAGATGAAAATTGGCTCTCTCAAGCCAAAAATATCTATCCCTTCTAATATCTATGGCAAGAAGCTCACTTGGATTAAGCTGCTCTACCAATTATTCCTCTTTTTTCCTTTCCCAGGCTAAAGCCCTCTTCAGTCCAATGGTCCTCGGTCTCTATCTAGGAAGATGATCTTCCTCATCATCACTATCATAAAAAATACCCAAGGTCTCATCCAACAAAGCCTTGGCCTTTTCTGCCTCTCTCTAAGCTCTGATTTCCTTGACCTCACTGATGATTTGTTTTGTCTCTAGCTGATGATTCTTTAAATCAAGAAATTTAATCACATTCTTTGATTTACCAAGATTAGATTGAAGCTCACTAATATTGGAATCTTTTCCTCTGATCAATGCACTATTAATTCTCTCCCCATCCTCATCATCAAGGGAAATCAACTAAAAATCCTGCTCAGTTTCATGTTTGTCCTCCTCCTCAACAATGATAGGCTCTGTAGCCTTTTCCTTACCCTTATCAACCTGTTTTTCTGATGAAGAAGGCATGGCCCCTTCACACCAAGTGAAGCAAACAAATTCCTGTGGCATCTCTGATATGTCAAAGGAAATGGATCAATGTCAATCATTTCAGTTCCAGTTGTCTCAATGTCCCTTTCACTGCTTGATGGTCTAGTATCATGATATGAGGGTGAAGGGTTGTGGAAAGGTGATGAGGAAGTATCAACTTGAGGTGAATGGATGTGAGTGGATGGTGATGTATGAAAAAGGAGATGTGATGGAGAACTGGATATGGGAGGATGAGAAGATGAAGGAATATCCTGTTGATGATGATTAGGTGGAGTAGTGAAAATATCATTGGCAATGAATGCATCCCATGAAATGTTTTTCTGCTGAAGCTGATGCATGACCACCATCTTGATGAGTGAATGATGAAATAGGATTTGCATTTGCTAATTGTAATCCCTCTTTTGCAAAATTTTGGCCATCTTATCAATGTTGTGGAAAAGATAATAAGGAAAATACAACATTCTAACTCTAGTGAAATGCATGAGAAGACGAATATGGTATGAATAGAGGCAGGAAAACCTTCCCTCACAAGTGAAATACTTCATTACTATCCTCATCATGGGCACATACCGGTCAAGAAGATGAGAAAAAGGGAAAATGGACTTGTTGTGAACTTTATACCTAGGTTTGAGGTATGGTTCATAATATCTCATGTCCAAGTTTTCTTGTTAAAACCTCCTCTCCCCCACACTAGGGATTCCTCTAGCAGCTGCAATGGCATATTTAGACATCTCAAAAGTAAACCCGGCAAGATTGACCTGCTTGTTATGTAGGTTTATGATGAACTGTCTTGCTAACTCCGGGTGATTTTGGATTCGCTGCATGTAATGTTCCAAATTTTTCAGTAAGGTAATTGGAGCATTAGAGTTGTTTTATTTTTAATAAAGTGAATAAAATGGGTGAGGGAACCCATGTAGCAACCTAATAAACACTCCTAAGGTGCAAAAATTCACTTAAGTGGCTTAAGTTAGTAGCCCCAAGTGTGAAAAGGGCCAAAAGCAAGTGAGCTAGACCATGGTTGACCCAAGTCAACAACATACCCAAGAGGGGAAGCTTGCACAAGAAGATTGCGTAGTTGGATGGAGGGAAATTTGAAATGAGAGAAACCCTAATGTGACTGGGGTCCATGGCAAGGAAGCATGCCTTTCATAAAAGATGAGGGAGCAGCAAAGGAGAATCTTGGGTTGAATTTCAGATCAGTGGCATCAGGCCACACTTTCACCATCTCTCACAGTGCAGTCCATGAGAGAAACTGCGTTATTTCATGGGAAGAGTTGAGGGAGATTCTTATGCTCATCAGGAGGAGTGCTTTTGAGAAAAGGGGATCAGCCCCTTTTCCCTTAAGGGCATTATCAGAGGAGGGCATCATCATTTCAGGTCAGCCATAGCCTCATAATCATTTGGTTTCAGTTGTAGTGACAATTTGTTTGTCACTATTGTATTTTATCTAGCATTTCTAGCAATCTCCCTGAGATTGGCTAGAAATCCCATATTGAGCCCATTTTCCTCTCTTGGGCCATTTTCTTGTATCTTTTAGCCACATTTCCATTCTATACATGTTCAGCAACTGCTTCACTCTTAGATACTACTCAGTTATGGTCTTCTGACATTCTGTGTAGTTGCAACAACTCCAACATTTCATTGTATATTCATTGGAGTATGGTTCTAGAGGTTTTACAGGCTTGTCCCCTCAATTATTTCTTGTATATTAATGCTGAAACCATAATATAATGTTGGTTGTACCATTTCCCTCTATTGATATACTCATTTTTGCATAGTTTCATATTCATGTTTACATATTGTTGTAGCTCTCTCTTTGAGCTGTTTTATGATGTACCTAGGATGGGGAGATCTATTTAACCCACCTAGATCTATTGTTTTCAACTCTCTTACTGCATTTAGACTCCATATTATATGTATAAGAGGACCCCAGCACTACATAGAATTTTATTTGCAAGTATTTCCTTATACAACATTCTCATGGGAGGCATTGCATAAATTCCTTGAAGGGAAATATTAGCTTTTGACAAGTTCTATTGGCAGAGTTTGCTAGTGGGCCAGGTAGCCTTTGGATCTCATCCTTCCTTAAGAAGGTGACATATCCCGTAAATTCCCCTATAGTCAATCTCTGAAATAGTTCAGTGTTGATTGTTAATACTCTTAAAGCTGGAATATTGGAATATCTTAAGATATTCGCGATATGAGCAGAAAGTTTCAGATTTGGAACATTACACTGCACTCTCTCACAAAACTAAAATTAGCCCACATGTTTAAAGCAATAAAAAGTGAGAGGAGGGGCCATGAGTTCCCTTGTATTGATGGGTTCAAACCTGTTTATCTTCCCTCCCTTATTATCATGTCTCCTTGGCAATTGTGCCTCACCAACAATGCCACTGTCTTCTTCCTCTAACATCTTCAAATTCCGATTTGGAAATCGTAGGGTGGAAATGAAATGAAATGAGGGGAAGGGGATGAGATTATTAGCTTAAAAGATGAAAGAATTGAGTGTAAATGAAGGGAATGAATGAAAGGGAATGTGTGTAGGGACAAACTAGATGAATATAAACCCTAAATCAATGTAATTACCTTGTTTTTTGACCGATATGTTGTGTAACCAGCTCCAAAAATAGAAGAAAAAGATATCAACGCCTTAGAAATAAGCCACCTCGAGGGGGCAACCTCCAATACATTACATAAATGAACAATTCTTGGATGATACAATTTACAAAACCTCCTTTCTATATATAGGAGTCCATGGGGCCATAATGTAATCATAGTGGGCCACAATGTAATCCTAGCCGACCTAACAATAATAATTTAAGGGCACAATAATAACAAAATGGGGGTTACAAGGGCACAATAATAACAATAAGGGGGTTACACTAACAACAATAAGGGACTATACTAGTAATATAGGTACCTAACATGCCCCTCTCCTTCAAAAAAAGTGTTGTCCTCAACGCTTGAGTAGCTCTGGGTGCTTTTGTATAAAATTCTCATCCTCCCATGTAGAATCTTCAGTGGGTAAGTTCTTCCGCTTGATGAGATACTCTGAAATTGATCGATTCCATAGTTGTCGAGTTCTTGTTTCCGTGACCGCTTCAGGTTCCAATATGATTTTTCCTTCCTCATCAAGTTCTGGCAATATTGTTTGAACTGGAAGATTTTCACCTATAACCTTTAAGCATGAAACATGGAAAACTGGATGTACTCGCGAAGAAGCAGGAAGCTCCAATTTGTATGCCATAGTACCAATCTTTTGCAACACCTTGTATGGACCATAGTACTTTGGCGATAATTTATTATCCTTCTTTGCTTGCTTGAGGGACATTTGTTTGTATGGTTGTAGCCGTAAAAATACCCAATCTCCTACATCAAAACTTCTCTCGCTACGATGTTGATCTGCCTGTTGTTTCATTCGATTTTGTGCCAAATTCAGGTTATCCTTTAAGAGTTGGAGAACTTCTTGCTGATGCTCGATGTGATCTTCCACTTCTTGAACCTTCGAATTTTCCCTTAAAGATGATGTGATCGATGGTGGATGATATCCATAAAGTGCCATAAATGGCATCATTTTTGCTGTAGTATGGAAGGAAGTGTTATACCACCATTCAGCGAGAGGTAACCACTTGACCCATTGTGTTTGTTTATCAGATACAAAGCAACGAAGATATCCTTCCAAACATTTATTTACTATCTCTGTTTGACCATCAGATTGAGGATGATAAGATGAGCTATGAGCTAATTGAGTACCCAAACAAGAAAATAACTATGTCCAAAAATTTCCAGTAAAAATGGGATCTCTGTCGCTCACAATAACCCTTGGGCTTCCATGTAGCTTATGAATTTTGTACATAAATGTAGTAGCAACTATACTTGCTTTAAATGGATGAGATAATGCACAAAAGTGTGCATACTTGGTAAGTCTATCAACTACCACCATGATGACACTCTTTCCTTCGGACTTAGGTAAACCTGTGATAAAATCCATTGAAATCTCCTCCCAACGTTGACTTGGAATGGATAAAGTTTGTAGAAGTCCCGGGGTCTTAATTGTCTCAACTTTATTCTGCTGGCAAACCAAACATTCCGTCACAAACTTTTGAATATCAGATTTAAGGCCATCCCAAAAAAAATATTTCTTCACCTTGTGGTAAGTTTTTAAAAATCCTGAGTGTCCTCCTAAAGGAGAAGTGTGCAATTCCAGAAGAATCTTTTGTTTCAGTTGGGAATTCTTACAAAGATATAAGCGATCTTTGTACCATAAGGAATCAATTTTCCAACTAAATGTATCAGATGTACTAGGATCTTGCTGCAACTTTTGAATGAGTGTCCATACATCTTTGTCCTTCTTCCATTCATCTCTTGCTTCGGTTATCCAATCTAGTTGGATAATATAAATGGCACAAAGCAATGCTTCCACCTCTTCATTCTTTCTTGAGAGTGCATCTGCAACAACATTAAGCTTTCCTTTTTTGTAGATTATTTCAAAGTCATAACCCAACATCTTTGTGACCCATTTTTGTTATTCTTCTGACGATAGTCTTTGTTCCAAAAAGTGTTTAAGACTATCATGATCAGTTTTTACCTTGAAGTGTCTTCCCATTAGGTAAGTTCGCCATTTCTTTAGTGCATGTAGTATTTCTAACATTTCCTTCTCATAAATAGGTTTCTGTAAATACTTTCCCTTGATTGGACGACTTTCAAAAGCAATGGGTCTTCCTTCCTGCATTAAAACTGCACCAATTCCATTTCCTGAGGCATCACATCCCACAATAAAGGTTTTTGTGAAGTCTGGCGTAGCTAAGACCGGTGCTAGGCACATTGCCTCTTTAAGATGTTCAAAGGCCTTAGTTGCTTCAGGAGTCCATGAAAATTCATATTTCTTCAATAATGTTGTTAGAGGTGCTGCTATTCTCCCATAATTCTTAACAAACTTGCGATAATACCCTGTTAACCCAAGAAATCCTCGCAACTGCTTTATGGTCGTGGGACTTTCCATTCCTTAATGGCTTTAATTTTGTTAGGGTCTACTTTAACACCCTCGTGAGATATAATATGACCCAGATATTCCACCTCTTGTACTCCAAAGAAACATTTGGATGTTTTGCATATAATTGTTTCTCCTGCAATAGTTTGAGCACCCTGTCAACATGTTCAACATGATCCTTCCAAGACCTGTTGTAGATTAGTATATCATCAAAAGATACTAGCACAAATTTTCTAAGGAAGGGTTTGAAAATGGAATTCATCAACCCTTGAAATGTAGAAGGTGCATTGGTAAGGCCAAAAGGCATGACCAAAAATTCATAAAGACCCTCATGAGTTCGAAATGTTGTTTTTGGAATATCTTCAGTCTTCATTCTAATTTGATGATATCCTAAACGAAGATCCAACTTGGTAAAATAAATTGCTCCATGTAATTCATCCAATAATTCATCAATCACCGGAATGGGAAATTTATCTTTAATGGTGAGCTTATTGAGCTCCCTATAATCCGGACACATTCGCCATGATCCATCCTTCTTGTGTACCAATACTACAAGAGCAAAGAAAGAACTTTGACTAGGTTGAATTATACCCGCCTCTAACATTTCTGCAATCATACGTTCAATTTCTCTCTTTTGGACATAAGGATATCTATAAGGCCCGATGTTTGGAGGAACACTTCCTGGAATCAAATGAATAGCATGATCATGATCATGAATAGGTGGGAGTCCTTTGGGAGTTTCAAACACCTTGGAATGATTGTCCAAGACTTGTTGGAGATCTACCGAAATAGATGATTTTGATGTCGGAACGTCTAGTGAGCATAATTGTGTAATTACGCCTCGTTGTTCTTTCTTTAGAAGCATTTTCATGACATTAGAGCTTATTATCCTTCCCGGATTCCCTTCAATACCCCGTAATTCGACTTCCTTTCCTTCTAAAAAAAATTTCAAGAAAAGTTCTTGAAAATTAAAAGCTACCGTCCCCAAGGATTGTAACCATTGTACTCCTAGTACAACATCAGCACCTCCCATAGGAATGGCAAGCATTGGACTAGTCAATACATATTCCCCCATGGTTAGCTTGATATTATGGCATTTTCCAGAGCAATTTATAGTTCCTCCATTTGCACCCATCACTTGACATTCTGGTGCTGGGTATAGGAAACAATTTAATTCCTTGGCTACCTTACAATGAATAAAATTATGGGTGCTACCTGAATCAATCAACACTATTACCCTTTTCTTCTTGATCTGTCCTAGTATCTTGAGAGTTTGAGGAGTGGTAATTCCTGCCAGTGCATTACATGATATGGTTGGATTCATTTCTTCCTCTTCTATGGCTGGTTCCTGGTGTATATCCTCTTCTTTTTCATTTTCTTCTTCTTCTTCACAATCTATGTAAAATAATTTCTTTTCAGCACACTTATGACCTTTAGTGTATTTGCTATCACAACTGTAGCAAAGCCCTTTGCTCTTTTTTCTTCCAATTTTTGTGGTGTCAACCTTGTAGGTTGTGGAAATCTAGGCGTAGAAACACTTCCTTCTTTATAGAATTGAGTGGTAGGCTTCCTTGTCGCCATAATTTTACATTCAACTTTTCTTGCCAACCCGAATGCCTTCTCCAATGAATCAGGTTCCAAAACGCGAACTTCATGTTGGATGTTATCCTTTAAAGTGCCTATGAAGAGATCAATCCTGTGTTCCTCTGGAATATCAGTTACCCTTATATTCAATTTTTGGAAGTCCTCAATGTGCTGCCCCACTAAACCCTTTTGTTTGAGATTTATCAATTGGCCAAAGAAGGTGTTGCTCTTTGTATCCTCATAATGTGCTATCATTTCCTCCGTAAAAATTGACCAAGTGACAATTTTTTTACGGGAGCAAAGCCATTGATACCATACAAATGTATTTTGTTCTAAATGTAAAGTTGCAATGCGTACCTTTTGTGTGTTTTGCACGATATGGAGATCAAAATATTGCTCCATCTGTAGTATCCATGTTACAGGATCCTTTCCATCAAACTTCCTCATATCCATCTTTGGAATATGGTGGTTCTTCCTGCCAACATTAGAGTTTATGAAATCACAATTAACATTTATTTTGTTCTCATCATGAGGTTCTTCAACTATCTTTTCACCATTAGGAAACCTTTCTTGTATCAACTTTGTCAAACCTTCCATGTCTTATTTTAGAAAATTCTTCATGTTTTACATTTTCTCATCGATATTAGCTTCCATGTCATCCATCTTAGATTCCATGCCAGCCTCCATGCCATCCATCTTAGCTTCCACGCCATCCATCTTAGCTTGCACGCCATCCATCTTAGCTTCCACTCCTTTCTTCAAACCGTCCATCTTCACTCCCATGCCATCCATCTTAGCTTCCATGCCTTTCTTCAAACCGTCCATCTTCACTTCCACGCCTTTCTTCAAAACATCAATTTCATTTTTTTTTGTTCTTTGCGAGAGTGAAATTTGTTGCACTTGCTCTTGTAATCTTGACAGATCATGTTGCAATTCTTCATCTTCATGAGTCATGGCAGAGCCTTCTGAAGGCTTGATGGGTGTTGAATTCTTTTTAGGGGCCATTTTAGAATCCAATATTGATATCTATTCTACAAGATGCCCTTGGAATCAATTCAACTTGATTCTTCAAACAAGACTTATGCAATTCGGAAAAAGAATACACACCTTTTACTTGCTTTGAGGAGCTCGATCTTGAAATTGAATTATCTCTGTAATTGAAAATATTCAATATCTAAAATTCAGCCCTGTAGTATCCCTCTGAAGCTTCTTTCAAATGCCACAGGTCTGATCTAATTTGGATTCCCCAAGACAAATTTGTGTCCAATCTCCCACAATGACCTAATTTTGGACTAGTTCAGTAGAGAAAAATTGTAGGACTTGCCACGTGTCATTGTTTCATCCTTTGTCTCTGAAATTGATAGCCAAGAAAATAAAGTCTGTTTACTTGCGACCACTTTTTACGGTACTCAAATCCACTGCCTAGAGAGAGAGTTATTGAGCTTTTCCCACGATCACCTCTTTGAGATGAAATTTAGGAGCCTGAAAAAGCACTACCTTCCATAGATCATATCTCCAAAAAAATTGCGAACCAAGCTCTGAAATTTTTTGACAAATTTCCTTAGGATTTCGGCTTCACACCATACGAATTTAAAATTCTGAACCTTCATAGAAGAAAATTTATAGCGAAAATTCCATGATGACCTGTTTAGGAGCTTGAAACAAGACCTAACGTCCACAGATGATATCTCCGAAAATATTGCGAACCAAGCTCTGAAATTTTTAGAAAATATTCCTCAGGATTTCAGCTTCGCACCTTAAAACTTTCAGCTTCTGAAGCTTCGTAGAAACAAAGTTATAGCGAAAATGCCACGATGACCTGTTTGGAGCAACGAAACCCTAGAATCCCAAGCTCTGATACCAAATGTTGTGTAACCAGCTCCAAAAATAGAAGAAAAGAGATATGAACGCCTTAGAAATAAGCCACTTCGAGGGGGAAACCTCCAATACATTACATAAATGAACAATTCTTGGATGATACAATTTACAAAACCTCCTTCCTATATATAGGAGTCCATGGGGCCATAATGTAATCCTAGTGGGCCACAATGTAATCCTAGCCGACCTAACAATAATAATTTAAGGGCACAATAATAACAAAATGGGGGTTACAAGGGTACAATAATAATAATAAGGGGGTTATACTAACAACAATAAGGGACTATACTAGTAATATAGGGACCTAACGCGATATTTCTTTTAGGAGGATGTAACTAGGTTAAAAACAATGATCAAAAGCTAAAATTTAGGATTTCCTTTAGTGGTTCATTTCCATTCAATTAAGAATCACCAAATGGCATAAAAATAGGGCTTATGTCATGTACTTACCACTTAAGAGTGCTTGGAGGACTTTGTCAAGATTTTGGAGAAGATTTGATGTGATTTGAGTTGATAGACCAGTCACCAACCCTCCCTACCTAAATGCGCAACGCTAGTCGTAAGCGCGCAATGCCTCTGCAAGGGTGCAGTGCCAAGCTACAAGCATGTAGGGCCTTCAAAAAATGCGTTAAAATTCTTTGGCAAGGGCACATCGAAGGTGCAAACGCACAACGTCAAGTGCTGAACATGCAACGCCAAGGAATTTGGCCCGAATTCTGTCAAAAAACTCACATATTTTTCCTTTGTTGAATGCTTCTGATCTTCTGAAAGGAAATAATGATTTTCTTGAAGTGTTAAATGACCTTTATAATGAAGTGGAATTCAATTTAACTTGAAAATCCACATTCTAATGTTTTAAGTCATTTTCCTTTTCTCACTGATACTCTTTGACACTTTTTGCTTTGCATGTTGCTGAAATCATGGAATTGGATTTTCTTTGGCTCATTGAGGCTTTACATGTTCACTTTGATAGCTTTGGGATTTAATTATTACATATAGTAGCATCTAAAAAATATTATGTAGCTTCCACCATAAAATTCAACTCATCTTTTCCACCTTCTCTGGCCACCTTTTTCAAAACTCTAAGTGCCTGCAGCTCTCTATAACAATCATCAGTGTTGTCTTCTAATTTCTCTATAGCCCTTTCAAGTTTATTCATTTCTGTCCAGTTCACCTTACCTTTTTTCCATATTCCATCAATATTTTCTGATAGACTTTCTTCATGTTTGGCCTTGTGTGCTTCCTCCATGTTATTTTCCTACAAGTAATCACTACTTTGGAACTCAAATGGGCTATCAAGTTTATAGCCCTTGTCATCTACAAGACCAAGTTTTTCCCTTTTCCCTTGCTGTAAATTGTTTTCATTCAGGAGTAGAGAGTCTACATCATTAGTAATTTCTGCTGATAAATCTTCCAACACCTCTACAGAATTTCTAATCTTTGTCACATTTTTCTCACTTGCAGGTTCTGAACTAAGAAGATAATCCTTCTTGGAAATTTTAGGTCCTTCTTGAATAAACATGTCTTGACATTCTATTACATCTGAACCAAATTCTAGCAAAGGAAAAGTAGTGCCTGAAACATCCAAGGATTTTTGGGAGCTAGAAAAATGCTTGTATTAATCAATCCTTCTCATATGTGTGCTAACCTCATCGGAATAAAAGGATGACCTTGAAAGATGCAAAACCCTAATGACCTAATGGGAGTGCTTTTTGACCTAATTTTGAATGAAATTTGACTTAAAAACTTTCAAGTGAAAAGAGCATTTCCAAAAGTGCTATTATGCTCAAGGGGACATGGGAATGAGTTAGCAACAAGAAATCTTAGAGGGAGGGTGGAGTTTATTGATAGGGGAAAATGGGGAAATGAGGTTTTAGGTAGCAAAGAAGGATGAAAATGAGAGGTATAATCCCATAATGAGTCTTTTAATACCAACAGGGTGACTTTGAGATGGCAAACTGATAGATAGGGAAAAGGATTTATGAAGATAATGAAGGCAGTGAGATTTCAAAAACTCAAGATATTCAAGGAATATTGTTTTCAAAAAAATAAAACCATTCTATAGTCATCCAAAGATAGTGAAAAATACTGATGAATAACTATTGCTCCAGTTGGGGAGGGAAGCTCCTTCAGGAGGTGTCAAGAACCTCAGAGTTTAGATCTCTAGAATTTGTAGATCAGTGCCTTGATTGTGCTTCGCAAACTCCTTTTTCTTCAATTGCTAATTTTTTGTTGTTCTTTGAAGCTATGATCTTAAAATCTAAAAAACATGATTGCTTCAACATCAACTCTACCTACCCATCATACTTTTTCTAGCATTTTTTCTTCATCCGGGTGCATTTAGACTTGCAAACCCTAGACATAATTTTTTCTTTTGAAAGCACAAACTATCTATTTCTACCTTTATATCATCCAAAGGCTCAGATTAGACTGATGAGATCTTTTTATTCTCTACCTAATCTACTTTTTTTTCAAGATTAAACAGTCTGACAGATCTTCATTCACTAAATTATCAACATAAAATTTAAAACATGACCAAATCAAGGTTAAGCAGTTTGATTTGTCATGAGCTGTGGCATTTTGGACAAGCTACCCACAGATTTTATTTTTGCACAAAGTAAAAAAATTTAGGGCTATAATTTGGAATTTTTCATTCATCCCTCTCTTTTCTCTTTGGTTCAAATTTGAACTTTGGGAACCAATATCTTTTCCTAACCTAGTCTGTTGATAAGCCAAGTTTAAATAGTTTGGAAAATCTTCATTTCTAGCTCATCAGTAATCACTTTAAATTTGTTCAACCATGATTAAGTTGTATGGCTGAACAATGTTTCATCAAAAGGTAGTGGCATTTGGACTTGCGCACTTTCATAAATATTCTTTTTTGGTATGGGGCCTACCTCTTCTTTTATCTGCCCTCTTTTCTTCTTTTCTTTGTTTTTGTGTTTCATTTTTCTGATCTTTTATTCAAGCAGTGTTATGTAAAATGAATAAAGATTTAAACTAAGAACTTCAACAAAAATAATGCTTGAGCATCCTGCCATTGACAAGACCTCCATATAATTTTGTTCCATCCATTTCTTGTAGAAAGAATGCATTGTTACCTCTTGCAGAATGGATGATCTATGGGCCTTTCCATAAATTGTCAAATTTCCCATGCTTGCCTTTATCCTCTCTTCCTGAATCCCATTTCAGAATTTTGTCTCCAATCTGGAAATCATTGGCTTTATTCCTCTTATTAAATATTTTCTTAATATTCTCTTGTATTGCTTGTGTTATGTTGTATACTTCTTCCCTTGATTGCTGCAATTGAATTGTTTGGTTCAGCCTCCTTTGTATATCATTCTCTTCTGACTGTACCTCTTGAATAAGCTTCATCACTAGGACTCCCAACGATGTTGGAAAAACTGCATCTATGCCATACACTAGTTGATAGGGAGACATGTTAGTTTATTTATTGTTTGTTAATCTGTCTGCCCATAGTGCATGCACCAGTTTGTTATGCCATGACTTTTTGTTTTCTTCCAGCAATTTCTTGATGATATTTACCAAAATTTTGTTAGAGGACTCAGACAACCCATTACCTCGAGGGTAATAAGCTATAGAATGCCCTAATGTAATGTGATACTTGTGGCAAAAGTCCACCATTCTCTTGGATTTAAATGCATCGGCATTATCAATGATGATTTTTTTTGGACAACCAAATCTAGATATAATATTGGTTTCAATGAATTTGATGATTATTGAGTCAGTGGTAGTCCTTGAAGGAATGGCTTCTATCCACTTGGTGAAATAGTCAGTTGCAGTGTGGATCCATTTGTGTTGGGCAGAGGAGGCAGGGTGGATTTCTCCAATGAAATCTAAACCCCATTGTTGAAAAGGAGTTTCAACACAAATAGGATGTAAGGGCAGAGGAAGTAGTTTTCTCTTTCCCTCAAATATTTGCATTTATGGAAAGTCACTACCAGCTTGTGGATATTAGGGAAAAGAGTGGGCCAATAAAAACCAGCTCTAAGGATTTTGTTGGCAGTGGTTTTCCAATAGAGATGACCTCTACATTCTCCTTCATGAAACTCATGCATGATTCTATCTACATCTTCTTCAAGTAAAAATTTAAGCATGATACCAACATATTTTTTCCAATATAAAGATTTATCTAGAATACAAAAATTTACAGCTTTTAGTTTCAAGAATCTGGCCTTTGTTTTGGACAAACTAGGAGGAGCATTTAGATTAAAAAGCACATATAATATATCAGCATACCAGAGTGAGTTCAGAAATGCTTCTTCAATAGGTGGAGTCGCCATCTCCTCTTGTTCATCAAAGGAATGTATCATGTTTATGTCCAACACTTGAAAGTTTGCTTCAACCATCAGTTTGGCTATTCTTTGCCCTTTGATACACTTGGTGGGCTTGATTTCTAGACCCTACTCTAAGATGACAACAATCCACTTACCTCTTTTACCATCAGGATCCTGAGTTAGTATGTCCTTAACAACTGCATGAGGAACAAAAGCAATGACATGTGAATGCAAGATGTAAACTCTGAAATCTTTTAATGCTCTGATTAGGGAAAAAGCTTGTTTTTCCATAATTTTATATTTCAGAGGTGCATCTCTTAGTGCCTTGCTGAAGAAAGCTATGGGTTGTTCTTTCCCATCATGTTCTTTTGTAGTAATACTGCAACAATTGTGTGTTCTGATGTAAATGAGAAGATGAAGAAGTCCTTAATAAAGTCAGGGCTGATGAGGACTAGTGTTTGGGTGAGAGCTTGTTTTACCCAGTCAAAGGATTGTTTTGCTTCTATGGACCATTTTACTCCTGTTCCTCTTTTCACCATGTTAGTAATGTTTCTTAGGAGTTCTGCAAGGTTTGGTATGAACCTTCTTAAGAAGTTGATCTTTCCAATGAAAGATTGCAGCTCTTTGATGTTCCTAGGGTGACTGATCTGCAATATCCCCTCAATTCTCTTTGGGTCTATCTTAATCCCTTCTTCAGATATGATATGGCCTAAAAGTTTTCCTTCTTGAAGACCAAATAGAGTTTTCTTAGGATTCAAAGATAGAGCATACTTTCTACATTTTTCAAGGACCTTTCTTAGGTGAACTAGGTGTTCTTCATCGGTTTTTGAATAGACAGTTATGTCATCAACGTATATCACAATGAAATAACCTATTTATTTGGAAAAATCAATGTCCACGGCTCTTTGAAAAGTGGCCCCGGCATTCATTAACCCAAAATACATTTTGACATACATGAAGGTGCCCTAAGGTATAGTGAAGGTGGTTTTGTGTTGATCATCTAGATGTACTAGCACCTGATTATACCCTGAAAAACCATCAAGAAAATATATTCTTTTGGAGCCTACTACCCTTTGCAATATATGATCCATCTTAGGTAAACGGTAGTTGTCTTTTAGGGAGGCTTTGCTTAAATTTCTGAAGTCTATGCATAGCCTAATTTCCCCTGTTTTCTTCCTCACTAATACAAGATTTGAGACCCATTCCGAGTACCTGAGTGGGACTATTATTCCAACATCATACATTTGTTTTATTTATTTCTCAACCAAAGGCATTAGGATAGGGTTTATTCTGCGCAATTTCTGCTTAAATGGTTTATGGTTTTCCTTGAGAGGAATCTTATGTTGAATGATGCTTGTATCATAGGACTTCAAGTCCTCATAGCCCCATGCAAACACATCCTTCAATTCTTTGAAAACCTCAATGTATTTATGTTTTACAAGAGCTGGTAGTGTTTTGGACAGTTTTGTCATTTTAGGTTCTTCCTCACTCCCTATGTTTCATTCTTCTATATCTATTTCAATGGATTCTATTTTAGGCTTCCTATAAATATCATTGAAATCAAACAATTCTTCTAAGGGGACAAGTGCTCTTGGAAATAGATCATCTTTTCATTGCAATACCTCAAGGTCCTTTTTATTTGAATCTTCACATAATTCTACCTTATGAGGGTGCTCTAATAGATTTATATCAGCAACATGAGGTGGCTTTGTTTTGTGTGTTTGTTCCTTAGTAGAACAGTCCTCTTCATGATCTAAACCTGATTTTGACATTTCAAACTCATTTTTGGACTTCAGGAAGTCTTCAATATGTTTGTCACCTTCAAAAACTTGCTAATAATCTATGTTATCAGGGACTTTTGGTCTGCTTTTGACCTTTATCGTGTATTGTTCATTGGCATGAGGAAGTTGGCAAGTGCTGGCAACGAATGCTAGTTCATTTGCAAGGTTGTTTTGAGTTCTTGGGACAGAGGTAAGTTCATATTTTTCAAATGTTTTTAGGAGGTCTAAGGCAGAATTTATATATTCTCTTAACCTGGGATTTTTGGCTGAATATTCTCCTTTAATTTGCCTAATAATTAACTCATAATCTCCCTGAGCAAAAATCCTCTTAGCTCCTATATTTTTCAGCAATTGCAAACCTAGGAGAAGAGCTTCATATTCTACAATATTGTTTGTACATTGAAAATCTAGCCTGTAAGAGTGACCTTCATTAGTGTTGTGTATCCGAACACCTGCTCCTGAACCAGCTTTGCCACAAGAGCCATCAAAGCTCATGTTCCAAAGAGTTTCAAGTTCAGACTTACCATTATGTTGTTCTTCATTTGGTGTTTGGTTTGACTGTTCTGACTGGTCTAGCTCTTCCTCTTTTCTATTTGCTTGTTCATTAATGTCATCTCCATTGTACTAAATAAATGAATCAAGATCTGAATGGACAAAATATAGAGGGGTGTTATTTGGCTTATCTTGGCTGCTCACCATGTATTTCATGTGAGTTTCTCTATACAATCTTCCTGTTTGGTTAAAGACTGGAATGGTAGCATATGTCATGTCCATTTGGAGGGTTCCTTGGAGTTTGGCTCCCCATGATATTGATAAAACCATGCCATATTTTGGGGGAATGTCAGCCACTACAATATCCATTACAAGGCTCTTGGCTGATATTTGTGCCAGATTAACACATAGATCTTTGATTAGGCCCAGATATTTAACTCTACTTGAATCAAAAGAGTACAAGTTTTTGTATGGTCTGGTTATTTCAAGGCCCAATATTTCCATCGCTACCTTTGGCATGAGGTTATGTGAAGCACCAAAATCTAGCATGGCATTGTGTAGGATTTTGTCATGGATGTTCAAACTGACATAGAATGGAGGCACACCTCCCTCTTGAAACTTTCCCTCTACCTTTGGTCCAAACAAAAATTATGGCTTGTCATCAGTCATATTTAGAGTGTCAGTGTTATTTCCTATGTTTAAAGACTTCAAAACTTGAGATCTATATACATCTTAAGTCACTAATTCAGTAAGGGGTATGGCTATTTTTATCGTGGAAATTTCACTCTCAATACTGAATGGTGTTTGTGTTTTTGGTGGATTTACATCAGTTTTATCGGACATTGTTTTTTCAACAACTTTAGCTTGCTGATTTTTATTTGGAATCTAGGTTAAAATAGTTTTTTCAGGGCCACTAGTTGATGTACTAGGGCAGCTTTGGTCACCATCCTGTTGGCTGATTTTGTTTTTTCTTTGATCAGAATTCTTAGCCAGGGTGTTTGTATTTTCTGTTATCTTTCTAGGAGTGTTTTCAGGGGTCTTCCTAGCAGAAATTTCTAGCTTGTTCCTCTTAGGGATATCTTGGGTTTTCTTACTTCTGAGGTCATACTGCCTATGAACCTCCATGATAGCATTTTCAAATCCTAGTTTGTATTCTTCAGAATCCTCATATGTTCTTTCAGATTGGTTTGAGGAAAATAGACCTTGTTCTTAATCTGTGAGGAAAACAACGTCCTCATTATCAGAGCCTATTAGATTCACATGGTTTTCCTCTGGCTCCTTGGTCTCTCTTTCCTCTTCATCTACATATTTCTCTTGGAAAGGAGGTCTGATTTGCAGGTTAGTTTCTCTTTGTCTTATTTGAGGAGGATCTCTTCTGAAGTTCTAGTTTCTATCTTTTTTTTAGGATTTGTTTGGTTTTCCCTAAGGGGTGCTCTTTCATTTAAGTTAATTCTCTCCATCATCCTTTCCATTGTCCTAACTAGACTGTCAATTTTAGCATCAGATGTGGAGGCTGTAGGTTTCTCTTTGTATGTAACCCTCTTTTTTGTTCTCATTTTAGCCCTTTTAGCAATTATATTGGCTTCTACACTTACTGCTCCCCTTTGCATGTATTCTAGGGTAAGGGGATCTCTTTCTCTTAATTGGTAAGCCATTTCTAGATCAAATCCATCTGGAAATTTTACTAGGGCCAGGCCTTGTGGGGGTTTCATGTGGGGAGGAAGTGCATTATATACATTATTGAACCTAGTGTAGTAGTCTTGAACACTCTCCCCAACATTGCTTTTAAGGTTCTCATACTCTGATAGGATTTGAAGAGGATTTTTCTTAGTCTCCCACTTATTTATGAATACTTGATGAAGGGAAGGGAGATCATGAATGATATTAGGGGCTAAGCTCTTGAACTATTTCTTTGCTTCTCCGCCTAAACTTTGGGCAAACATTCTCATTTGTATGGTTTCATCTTCTATTTATTGGTATTCAAAAGCATCATTCATTTTGTCTACATGCTGTTGGGAAGTTGTAGGATCAGTTCCATTAAAATGAGGGATTCTAGATTGATAGTCCCGAGGCATAGGAAGTAAAGGTTGTGGTGGTACCAGGGGGGCATACCATGCTGCCATGATACGAGGTAATGGAACCCGAGGAGGATTTACAAGAGGAGGGTTTACTAGTGGAGGTGGAGGATGAAATGAAGGGGTTTGAACAATGGATTGATGAGTGGGGGTAGCAGATGTACTTGGACCATCTAGCTGATATTGAGCAGATTTGGAACGAAAGGAGTCAAAGTGTTAGAGAAGTTGAAGATCGGGAGGGGTTTAAGGAGAGGCTTCTCTACTAAGACTTTGTTGTAAGCTGGTAGTCTCAAGGTTTGTCTAGTCTATCCAACTTTGAGACTTAGTTCTGAACATGTTTCTTCTATGGTGTTAGTCAAATTGGGTATCTTGCAAGGATGTAAGGTTTTCAGGAAAGGAACTTGCTTTGTGAATTGTCTGACAATAGTTGAATATTCAGTCCTAGAAGTTTTTCTTAAGATTCTTTTTGGGTTATCAACTATAGCAGGGGGGTTTGGGTCAGGGTGAGATCTGGTGTTGATTATTTGTGAAGCCATATTTCAGACCCGAAATATAGAGAGGCTGAACACTTGTAACAGTTTGAAAAGCATACCTATCCGAAAAATTACTAAATTAACACAGTATGTGGTTGGGTTTTATACTATTAAGATTGATTAATGCATTCCCAGGGGAGTTTGTGAGAACTAGTGAAGTCACCAGGCCTACTGAAAACCAGTGGAGTCACCAGGTGGATGCTTTTAGCTATTTTGAGGATTTTTTTGTTGTCCACCATCAACAATTGGATGTCAATCTTGAGATATTTTTGGGTTTTATGAGTTCTTTACATAACACTAAGATTTTCAATGAGTGTCCCCAGAGGAGTCGCCATTATGTTAGGTCCCTGTAATTTGTTAGATTGGTAAGACCAAATAGACAATGGTAACATCAAACCAACTTTGGAGTCCTAGGACCTAGCCTTCATGGACTCAGAGATGGCTCTCTCTATATTTGTATAAAGGATGTAACTTGATTGATTTGTGATGCTGATTTTAGCTAGTTAAAATGATAGGGATTGTTTGTTTTGTTTTGTTTGGTTTCTTGTCAGGAAGAAAAGATAGAGTAAGAGAAGTTCAAACCACTGGGATATGGAGTGTGTGAAAGGTTTGAAGAGTACAACAACAAAACGAGGGTGTTCCACAGGGCAAGTTAACAAAGCCAAATGGATCTTAATAGCGTATGTGAGCGTGAAATGAACATTAAGTTGTGAGTTTAGTAGCTTTAAAGGGAAATTAAGAATCCTTTAACATGTACTAGAACAAGAAGAGTCTTTAAGATTACTATTTTTAAGAAAGAACCAAAGGACAAGGCATACCATAAACTTCTTTGGCCATACTTTATCAAGTAAACTTTAAGACAACAATCCAACAAACCCTAGAGAGCGGGGAACTCCTAAATTCTATAGCTATTCACTTTCAGACAAAGAAAACACTTAAGATAACAAATCAGTAATGATTAAAGAGCAGGGAACTCCTAAGTTCTTCAATCAGACTTCAAATACCTTTAAAATGACTTTTCAAGATAGACCAAAGGACAGGGCAAACCATAAAATTCTTTAGCCAGACCCTAGTAAGAAAACTGCAAAGAAAGCCTTGAGAACATCATTTCAAGCAGAACCACAAACACTCTGGATACCTTGGTGGGTTGAGTTATTGGTCCCTAGAGTCACGGTTGGAACAAACACCCTGGAGCCTTGAAATTTTGTGGGTTGAGCTACTAGTTCTTTGAGCCCTTGATAGCTTGGGTAGAGATATATCTAGTTGATGTTAGTGATTTATGGACCGCAGGGGTGGAATCACTATGGTTGAGGGTTGAGGTGGTTTGGCCTTGGGAAGCCCTGGTTGGTTTTGTCTTGGTTTATTCCATGATATCCCACATTCATGTTTGGAATATGGCGCATGAGTGTTTGAGTGAAAGAGAAATTTGGTTCAGCGCAATCTAAGGTCGGGTGGTACATGGAAGTCCCTGACTTGGTTGGCATTTTCATATGTTAATATAAGGTATTTCCTATTGTGATCTATGATAATTTGTAGTGATTATGTTGGTGATATTATGGTTGATTTTCCATGGTTTCTATGTTGGTTATATGCTAGTTATATGATGTAATCTATCTATGTTTATTCACATGTTTTGATAAGTTATTGATTGGTTTATGAATGCATGGAATAACAAGTGCTATTGTAGCTAGCTAACAGAGCTTAGAGCCTTCTTGGTGATTCTCAGATGAATACTATCAATTTATGATCATATATGCATTCATGACTTGTAGCTTACATGTTTGCCATATGTTTGACGAAATGTTTGTCATGGACTAGGCATGTCTAAGTCAAGTTTTTTCTTGAGTTTTGACTAATCAACATTGTCATTGCCTTTGATTTCATTTTGGAAAGTTACAGATAGTTTTGAGCAGTGGTCTGGAGGTTAGCCTAAAAAAATGGCTAAGATCTTGGAATCGTTGGCGTTGAACTGGAGGATTTAGGTCATAACCGCATGGAAGCAGGCTTATGCGTGCGGTTGGGGCCTCATAACCACACTTTTGCTTTGTTGTGCATGCGGTTGGGGTGTTAGGTCAGAAAGAAAAAAAAAATCCAACTCAGGGATTGATCACCTGGGGTTGTTTTTCAACTCTTGAATGATCTATAGTCCCTGTAGGATGTCAGTAAGTGTTTAGTGTGTACTAGGCCCCACTTCTTTAACTGAACCTTGGAGGTAGATTCATGTCATAGTGACACTCGTCTCATGTTTACCCTAACAAGCTCGTGAATTTGGGTAAATGTGGGAGGAGACGTTACAATAATATCCTAGTTAGAGATCAAATGATCCTCCATCTATAATAAATGAGAAGAATGCTCTCTTATGAGAGGAATTTTAGCAAAGTATTCTCAATCATCGTCAAATTTCTCCTTCACCGCGGCATGTTGAACTTCCTCTTCAAGCTCGAGTTGAAATCTCTTGGACATGTGGTCCCCTCCCCTCGACAAATTCATCCAACTTAATTTCAATAAAGCCTCTAAAGGGAACCTCAATGCTACACGTTTTGGAGGAGTCGCTAGCAATGCTTAAGGTCAAATTGTCCTTGTTTGCATCAGAGCTCTAGGGAGTAACGTGCTAATGACATTTCTACTAGATCTACCTTGTCTCACATACGATGTAATATTTGTAGGGCTGGTGTCTAGATGCGAGAAGATTCTTGAAGCACTCTTGCTCTATTTCATGATGCTCGTTACACTTTAATTTGGTCATTTCTATCCACTCCCGTTGGGTCTTATGTATTCTCCACTTTTATTTACTACTATTTTGATTGTAATGCTCTTCATCTCTGAGTGGGTCTTTTGGTTGCACTATGATATACGTGGGGGTCTCTTATATGATGGACCAATCTCTCATGACCTATTTCCACATGCCCAACATTGGTTTCAACTCAAGTTCTTGACATTTCTTTCCCTGGTTGCAAGGTCTGCTTCAGAGTGAGCACTAGCCAATAATGTAAATTTTTTTGTCTTGGAAAATTTTCCATTGAGGGTTGGTTGTTGTGTGTGGAGGCATTGTGGGTGTTTTGGAACAAGCTTAGAGCACACATTGAACAATAGTATAAATTCCAGTGTCTTGGCACACTTTCTAACATTAGTTGGCTATATTTTGTGGAGGTATAATGGGTATTCTATAATATTTTTAGAGCATACAATAGTTGACATTGCATGCCCTAATGTCTTGGAACAATTTAAAATTGTGATTGGCTATAATTTGTGGAGGTATTCCAGGTCTTTTGGTTTGGGTTTGTGCTTATGTTAGCAATTTCAGTCCACATTGGTCCTAGTCTTCAGAAATTGGTTAATTCCCATGCTTTATTGACAATATAAGTTGTTAAGGGGTGTTGGTCTAGCTCTCATGGGAGCTCATGTGTAAGAGCCTAGGCTTAGTACTCTGCTTGGCTCTTTCGCATGCAAAATCCACCCTAAATTTAATAACAATTACATGGAGCTAAGGAATAAATTATCATGGAGTTTTATTATCACTGTGACTCTAATATTGTTACAACAATGACTGGCTGGGTGCCAAATAAGACTATTTAGGGGGTCATTAGAATCAATACATGCATACAATGGATCTCTATTTATAGCTAAAGACACTCCCGGGTGGGGTTCTTCTTGATAGAAATGACACAAAGGATGAAATACTCTTGATTATGGATGGGCTTTAGTGGATTTTAAATCTATGGAAAAATGTTTGGCTGGGAATGAGGCGGTCATCATCCATGTCAAGGGACTAGCTCTTCAATACGGTCTAGGTGATCCAGTGCCTATTAAGGTGGATGTTTCCACGTGCCCTTAATTTTTGCATGATGGTGTCTCTTTTCTATGTTTGTTTAAGCTTGTTATGGTTGTTTCTCGTTGACTAGTTTTCATGGTAGTTTTTGTGGCTAAAAAAACATGGTTTTGTAATAATTTTGAAGACTTATGGTGCTTACAACATCGATATATTTTTTGGACAAATGCTCCCTTGTTCTGCCAATAATAGTTTCCACGATGGAAATCAAAAGGCACACAGGGAGCTAGATAATATGTAACTACTTCTAATTAATAATGGCTTTTAATTTACAAAGAAAAAAGTAACTCATAACCCATACTGCTAATTGAGGATAGAAAACCAAGTGAATGATTATCACGAGGTAAATCCAATTTACTTGATCATAAGATCTAGAGATATCCACTTTGATGATCAATGTTCCTTAACTTTTTACCTTGATGAAGTGTAGGATTTCTCATTATATCTCGACTGCCTAATGAAATTGTCTTCCTCTAAGAATCCAAACTACTATCTAAATATTTGTTTTGATAATACTCTTAAGTCCCCTAGCAATAACTTTTGAGATAATTTTGTAGATTCAGCCACACAAGGATATTTTCCTAAATTTTTCAAAAGAGGTGGGGTTATCCTCTTTAGGAATTAGAGCTATAAAGGTGGTGTTGAGGGATCCCATAATTTTTTGAGTAGTTCAAATGGCATTCGCCATTCTTCTTGGACCATCTTCTATGGATTCATAACATCCAAAAAAGAATTCCATGTAAAGACCATCTGGTCAAAGAGTTTTGTCCCTTTGGAATTTTTGTAAAGTTTGTAGCAGTTCCTCTTTCATCGATTCCCAGTTTCCCTCGTGACTGATAAAATGGGGGAATATTTTGAATAACTTGATAACTTCAATGTTAATACCTTGAGATTCCTTGAAAATACTTGAGAATTAGTTAACTCGTTTTGTAATATCATCCATATTTGTTGTCTAAATGTTGTATCATTTGTCAATTTTCCATAAAGAGAATATGTTTCCTTCTACTTGCATATCTACGAAAGAGCTTGTATTTTCATCGCGTACTTGAAGCCAAACGACTCTCGTCTTGATCATTCCCTCTTTTTATCTTTTATAGCAATATGTTCCTCTTTTTTCCTTCCAATAGCTTCACCTCCATATTGCAGGTTGTTGGTTCATCAATTTGTCATTTTTCCAACCATTTAAAACAATGCTTCTTGCTCATTTCACCACCTACTGTCATCCATTTATTGTCCTTTTTCCATGGCTTTCCCATAAATGTATCATAAAGATCCTATGAATGTTAAGTAGTTAAGTATTGTCATTTTCCTTTATTTTAACAGATAAAAGAGGACAATTCTTGATTTATTACTAATGATAATTTTCCTAACTTGGTTCATATCGCTTCTATACAACCTCCAAGGTTATCAATTACCACTCTAGTTATTGGAAGCACGAGATAGTCTAACTACTAGAAACACAAAACAATCTAACCACCAGAAGTGCATAATTTCCAAGTTATTGGAAGTCTCTATTCTAGTAGTTACGTAAGTGTCTGTAAAAGTTTTTAGTTACAGATTTCTTGTAAGTGACTACTAATGGCACAATTTTTGGTTGAGATATCTCCCAGCCAAGTTAATGCAAACCAAGATATGGGTTTTGATACTAGTATCGACAATATGGTTTTATGTTATTCACATTACACCAAGGTTAATTCTAGAAGGCTCTATGTAATGATCAACAGATCAGAAAAGTCACATTGGGCATAATTGAGTCGTCAATTTAGGAAGCAATTTTGGGGAAAATGGAGTGGAATTTGGAAATAACTAAAACATGTGTTTTGTTAAGAACTTCCCCAATTCAATTACTCATTAAAATTTCAACAAAAAAGTGCATGGACTGGGAGATATATGTGGTTCCTTCACAAGGTAATTTATGGATGCACCATTGATTAGTGATGCCCCAATCTAAGCAACCAATTAAAAAAATGAGCCATATCAAACTATTCTTAGTTGATTATGTGTTAAATTGGTCTTTTGTGATCAAATATTTAGCCAAGGATACCAATGAATCAATATTTTGTAAAATAATTTATGATTTCATAGAGCATATTTGGGGAAAATAGTTCCAACTCAACTCGATCTCGTTTTGTATAAATATGAGAGTAAAAAATAGGTTAATGAGGTTGTGAGAGGGGGGATTCTGTCAAGATCATATAATATGTAATTTGTGGCTGATTAATAAAAATAATTTTGCTACGGATTATTTTATGAGTTTCTTCCATCTTCTTGTGGTGCTCTTAGTTAGGAAGGGACCCCTGTCATAGGATACACTTGCAGACTTAGTATAGTAGTTATTTTATTTATTTTTATGCATAGTTAGATCAAATTTATCATTTTCAGTTTATGTTCATGTAGTTTCTATGTTGTGATATTTTTCGTGGAATGGTGTGAGGGCAGTTGGTTTGGAGAGTTAACAACCCAGAGAATCCACATGAAGTCAAGAGACTTTGGGACTCAAATTGGTAATTCTCAAATGATTTTCTTCTGTTTTGCATGAACAATTTAGTTTGGCACGAAGAGGTCATTTTAATTGTTTATTGAGTTACAAGATTTATTGAACATGTTGGATGCCTTTAAGATGTTGATAAATGTGAGGATGTTTTGATTTATTATTTAATCTCTTGGTTGTTTGGCATGTAAAGGGTGAATCAATGCTCAATTAAGTTCCCAAAGGGTGTGATTGGAGTCCATTGTTGTAGTGTCGATTTGTCTTCAAACCAGCTAAGCTTATTTCTGCATATACTTTGTCGACACTTCGTTAGCCTACGAGCCTTGGTCGATAATTTAATGAACAAAAATTTAAGAAAATATATTATCCAACACAGGCCTCATTCAAATTCCCAAAATATTCACTGTTATATATTGTCTCCACCCCTTGTTCCAAATCTCTAAGGAGTTTGCCATATTTCTCCTTTTTATCCTTATCCCATCGAGCTTCCATTGTTTTTGGCCTTTTTTTCTTTTCTTTTTTTAAAATTGTTTAAGAGTTGATTCCCTCAACAATGGGTAATACGATTGCCAACAAGATTTAATATTGTTCACAAACTCCTCCATTTCCATCCATTTTGAATTTAGTTTAAAGGGGATAGATTGGATTTTCATGAATGGTGACTATTTCTAGTACAAATGGATAATGTTTAGGATCCCCTCCCTCAACGCAATTCACTATTTTACCTTGCTAACTTCATCTATAAATCCTCTAAATATTGGAATATGGTCAAGCCCGTTTTTTATTCTATCATCCCCCATTCTTTTGTTTCTCGAGGTGGGAGACGAATTTGTTGGTTCAATGTCCAACAAGTCCATTCCTCCTGGATTTCTCAAGAAGTATCATGATATACAATATACTTGGTCCAAGAAGTATTGTATATACAATATACAATATATATATATCATTACCAAGAGCTCAACAAGAAATAATTGCCAAGATAGGTGAAAGGCATCTTGAACCTGGAAATGCCAAGAGAATTTTTAAGAATGGAACTGTAAAAGTTGAGATGCAATGGTTACACATGAAAGATGTGACAGATCCTGAGCAGAAAGATTCTGAAAAGATGCATAATTATACAAATTACCAAATAAATTGTATGTTGCAGAATATAGATGATATAGCCAAAGATGTCCTTGAGATCAAAGAGCATATTAAGAAGATGCATACAGGCTATAATGAAGTTTTGGGAAACAAAATGAACATACCCAAAAATTGAATGATGTTCAATCAAATATGGGTATTATCTCTAAATCTTTGGAACATCTTAAAGATGCACTTCTGGAGCCTGCTTCTCCTCCTCATTATAAAGAAGTAGCTGCATCAAGTTCTAAGTTGAAATTCTCTTCCAGTCCTGATGAGCATAAGCACATTATTTTTAAAGGGGTAGAGAATATGGATAAACTTAGACTTGAGAAAATTCAAAAGGAATTAGCTTAGCTAGAGATAAAATAGAATTGATGAGAACTAGACTAACTGAATTTCCTTCTGTTGAAAGTTTAAGACTGCCCAAGAATTACGTCAGTCTTAGATCTTTGATGAAACAAAATGGCCAACCATCTGCTGCTACAATTTTGGTCATATTAGGAGTAACTTCTACTCAGAGAACCCCTGGTGAACCTGCACAGGGTGAACCAAGTTCAAAAAGAGATAGGAGTGAACCTTTTAATTTTCCTCATAAAGGAAAGAGAGATTCCAGTGGGACTACTGCTCATGAAGCATCTGCTACAAGCCCTTTTGGTAGATATACTGAGAATCTCCAGTCCACACCAGTAAGACTAGACAATCCTACTACTAGAGGATATGGGAATTCATTGTTGGTAAATATTAATTGTCTAGATTATAATGAATTCATTGTTGTGTTGCATAATGTACATGCTTGGGCCTTACAGAGAAAAGCTGAAATAAAAGTTGAATGGTTAGATATAGTGACTCAGATTATTTGGTCTTTTACTGGTATATTGAAGCAATGGTGGGAAAAACTGTCAAAAGATGAGAAAGATCAAATAGTTGAACATGATGATCCTCTGAAAGCTTTGTTTGATGCTTTGAAACACGAATTTGTTGGATTAGTTCCTGAGGATTCATCTCACCATGCACAACTATTTTTCTCCCAGAAACTATGTAATATTGACCATTTGCATGAATACTTTTGTGTTATGCAAAAATTATTGTACCAGGCAAATGATACTCATAATGTGGCATATTTAAGGTACTACATACGGTCCATGCCAGAAAAAATTCCTTATCTGATTAACCAGTATATTGAGACTCACAAAGTAAATTTGGAAGGCCAATCTTTTGCAGCTATACAATAGTTGATAGTGACAATTTTGCAGAAGGAATGTGCAAAAAACAAAGCTAAGAAGAATTTTAAGAAACAAATGCACTTTAGTACAAAATTCTGCAATAATTTCAAAGAAACTTATGATTTTGGATGTCATAAGAAAAGTACCAAAACAGTTTCTAAAAAGTCTTGTTCTTGCAAGCCTGATAAATATGTGCCTAAGAGAAAGAAATATTATCCTTCAAAGAGATCTTTTAAAGGAAGAAGGATAGTATTTAGGAAAATGACAAAACCTTCTAAAAAAGTTGTTTGTTTTATTTGTGGGAAAGAAGGTCACTATGCTAATGCTTTCAGAGAAAAGAAAGACAAGAAGCAAATGAAAATTGTGGACATCTTTTCTACTGTCCATAATCCACAAGATTGGGATCTTATTTCCCATTCAGATGGTGAATATTTTGAAGTCTCTAGTTCTTCTTCTGACTCTGAAGATAATGAAATTCTTAAAATTGGAAAGTTAGAATTGGATCCTGGCTCATCTGATTCAGATGAGACTTTTATTCCTGACATTAAAATGTTCAGTTTCAA
Source organism: Pinus albicaulis (assembly GCA_034641835.2). Classification (NCBI taxonomy): domain Eukaryota; kingdom Viridiplantae; phylum Streptophyta; class Pinopsida; order Pinales; family Pinaceae; genus Pinus; species Pinus albicaulis. The sequence continues at coordinate 968,005,377 of CM076571.1, read as the reverse complement.
TTCTTCAGAAGATTTGCAGGCAAAGATTGCAGCAGTCAAAGCTGAAATGGCACAAATTTACCCAGTCCAGTTTACAGCAAGAAGAAGATTGAAAGAAAAGCTTGAAAATCTAGAAAAGCAGTTGCCTACCAAGAAGAAGCAAGAAATGTTTTCAGATGAAGAGGAAGACTTTGAAAAAGAGTTTGATTCAATGTTCAAACCCTTACAGATCACAGTATCTCCAGGTATGGATAAAATCGATACTCTAAAGAGAAAAATTTCAGATTTAGAATTTTCAATTCATCATACAAGGTCAGAAATGATCCAATTGTCTTCCAAACTTCAGTTATTAATTTTTGATTATGATGAATGCAATTCTAAATTAGTTAGTATGCTGATGAAGAATGTGCCAGAAGATAAAATTCCAAAATCCGATATAGAATTGATCAATGTTATGGGGATAGGAGATAGGGTGATAATTCCCATTGAGATTAAAGTTCCCAAGATCAAGTCATATACTCTGGATGCACAAACTGATTATGGAGCAATGAGTAGTTGCTAAAAATATGGAGCCATCCCATCTTATTATTGGCACCCTACTAAACTGCAGTTCAGGGCTATTACTAAAGATCTGATGGAAATTAATTACATAGCCCCTGAATTTCCTATTTTGTTAAATAATGTACAGTTTTATGTCACTTTGTACAATTTTGATACAGGCACTGATGTCCTTTTGGAACAAGATTTCTTAAAGAAATATTTGCCAGTGACATTTGGTAAAGATTCTGTCACTTTCACTAGAAAAGCTGGTTTGGTCACTATTCCTGCTTCAAATGATTTTAAAGTTAATGTCCAGCCTCAAGAAGAAGATCTGGTTCAGCACAGCCTGCAAGATCTATCCAAGATCAATAAGATTGTTAGAAATGATGAATTGCATGGTCCGAAAACCTTGCAGAATATGTTTGACAAACTTAGAAAAGATTGCACTGCCAATAGGCCAAATGCTTTTTGGACCAGAGAGAAGTATTTTGTAGCACTTCCCTACAAAGAAGGTTATGTTCCCAGACCTCAGAAAGCTAGTGCTAATCATATGAGTCCAAAAGAACAAGAATCGTGTAAAGAAGAAATTGGACAACTCCTCCAGCAAAAGCTTATTGAACCTTGCAAAAGCCCTTGGGCCTGTCCGGCCTTCTATGTCAATAAGCATAGTGAACAGAAAAGAGGCAAGAAAACGCTTGTGATAAATTATAAAGCCTTGAATGATGCTCTTTTGCCGATCAGATATCCTCTACCTAATAAAGAGTTGTTGCTTGCTAAAAATAGCTAATGCTAATGTTTTTAGCAAGTTTGATCTTAAAAGTGGTTTCTGGCAGATTGGTATAATTCCTGATGACAGGTACAAGACAGCCTTTACAGTCCCTCATGGTCAATATCAATGGACTGTGATGCATTTTGGTTTGAAAAATGCTCCCTCTGAGTTTCAGAAACGAATGGAAGACATTTTTGGAGGGATAGATTATATCATTGTATATATAAATGATTTGCTTGTTTTTAGAAAAGATGTAAATAGTCACAAAATGCATCTAGAACAGTTTTATCAGCTTGTTTATAACCATGGGTTAGTTCTTTCAGATTCAGAAGAAAAGTTTCAGATTGGTAAAGTCAAGATAGATTATTTGGGACTGCACATAGAACAAGGACATCTAGAACTTCAACCTCATGTCTTGACTCATCTATTAAAGTTTCCTAATTTTATTTTTGACATAAGGATGCTTCAAAGGTTTCTTAGATGTTTAAATTACATAAGAAATTTTTATGAGAAACAGTCTGAAGACACAAAAATCCTTCTGAATAGATTGAAGAAGAATGTCACTAGCTGGACAGAAGAAATGACACAAGAAGTCAGAAGTATTAAAAGTAAGATTAGTGATCTTCCAAAGCTCAAACTTCCATATACTAATCTTCCCTTTATTCTTGAAACAGATGCTTCTGATCATACTTGGGCTGCAGTATTGTTGCAGAAGCATGGAAGAAAAAAACTTGTGTGTGCCTACTCTTCAGGTACTTTTGATGATACAGAAAAGAAGTATCCCTCTTCACATAAGGAGATACTTGCAGTAAAAAGAGGCATCAAAAGATTTCGCCTATTCTTGAAAAGTGTCAGGTTTATTGTTAGAACATATTTGAAGCATATGAAAAGTATCCTGGCAAACAAAAAGTTGCTAGAACAAGGCAACACCAGAGTTCTGAGATGGGCACTATGGCTTGAAGGTTTTGATTCTAATATAGTCTACAAGTCGGGTGCAGAGAATTATCTTGCAGACATGCTTACAAGAGAAGGTGCTCATAAAATCAAAGAAATAAAAATGTTCAGGCCACTTCATCAGGGTGAAGCATCTTCATCCAGTTCAGTTCAGTCCACTCCAGTCGGGTCAGTCCAGTCATAATCTGTAGTAATTGTCATTATGAGTTTTGTTGGGAGTGTCTTGCAAAGAAATTTGCTATATTACCATTGTGTCTTAGGCAAATCATATTACAAAAATGGTTTGATTCTGAAGAGTCTAGATGGTCATATTCTAGAGAGTTACCCTATAGGATTAGGCCTTGGCGTGTATATTATGCATTTTCTAGAGAACCAGACCCTTTTTATTTCGGTTGTATCCAGAATACTGATTGGACATGGGCAGATTATTTTTCTATTCATCAAAGGGCTAGGATACATGGTTCAGTTAAGGTCATATTTTATGCTGTTGCAATAGACCCTAGTAATAATTGGTGGAGTCCTTGGTTTAGGTTGTTCATGTTTAAATATTTGCCACGAGCTCGTAATATTTTTTATAGGATTTTTGCTGAGTTTGTTAGAATATTACATTGGGAAATGCATGTTGCAGTCCAGAATGATTATCTGTTAGAGTTTGAATTTGTTCATCGACAAACAGTTGTAATTCCTAATGAAGAAGATGACTCATTTAAACTCTCTGTCACATTCAGAGGATTGATATCAGTAGACGAAAAAGATAGACCTCCATTCATGTATAATTTCCCTTTCTTTTGTTGTACAAGAGAGGATGCACCATACTGGCTAGATGAGTCAGTACCATATGAGGCACTTGCTCCAAATAATGATGAATTGGTAGAACTTGAACAATTTTCCAGGTGTGATCATGAGAATCAAGCTGACAGAAACATACATGAACATAATTATGATGATAAGGCAAATAGTGACTGATTGTAAGGATCACTCACATGATATCCTTACACTTCATACTTTATTTGTAAATATCTTGCTTTATGGTTTTCGTGGGATTTAGTCTGAATAAAATCTCCACTGTGTAATCACTTTTAAAAAAGAGCCGATGTCCTAGATTCCATAAATTATTGTACTAATTAGATTATGTCGGATTCGGTCCCCATATGGCCTAGCCTCCAAGGGATGAGATAACAAGTGGTTGTCCCCACTTGCCCGAATCTTTAGGACTATTCATTTCTTTTGGGTACAAAGTCCTTTCGTGCTAGACATCTTGCATGATGTTCTAGCCGAAAGTTTATCTTTTGATTCCAAGTTCCCAGTAAAAGTTTTAACCGGATGACCTGCTAGGATGTTATAAATACTAGCATTGTAAGTTCATTAAGCATTCGGAAAATTTTGGGAGTCTTGTGTCTATCTTGAGTCTGAGTCCGAGTTTTGTTTCCCCACTCTGCATCTGCGAGAAGTTTTCTCGATATGCTTGCATCATGGAGATCTGACTCTAAGGTTTATTTTGAGTCTGTATATTGTGTTTGAGTTTTGTTTCCCTACTCTGCATCAGCGAGAAGTTTTCTCGATTTGCTTGCATCACGAAGATCTGACTCTGAAGTCTGTAATATATCCATGAAAACTATATAATATGAGCAGTGAATATTTATGAGCTGTGAATATTTCTATGCAATCATTGTGTTGTGATTATAAAACTGTGAGTATAAAATTGGTATCAGAGCCATCTGGTTCTTTGTCCAGAGTTATCTGTATTGTCTGGTTTTCCTATTGAGAAGTATTTGTCCGAGCTACTGTCCACGAGTATAAGTTGGAGGTAAGGCGCTGGTTGAGAGCTGTGAAGGCGAAGGACTGCCGTGTTTGCTTTCCTGGTGCACAAAGACTTTGTTTCTCCTCTGTTCAGGTGCTTACTCATACTCTTTTCAATGGTTGGTTATATGAATGAGTTTTCTCTTCAGAAAACCGAAGATAGAAAGATAGCTCATAAGAATAGATGGTCTTTTCTATCTAAATATTTGAATAAATCTCAAGAAAATGATACTCTGTATGATGAAAAGGTTCTAGTACAAGAATTTGAGCCACAGCCTAACTGGACATTGCCAGAGATTGATGTTGATAAGTTATATAAAATGCCAGTATTTCAGTTTAAAGCAGCCCAGCTATTCAGATTTGTTTCAGTTAATATTCCAATTACAACTGGTCAGTCTGTTTATCAAATTCCCTTGATCAAGAAAGATGATGTTGAATGCGGATTAGAGAATGGTTATAAGTATGTTCATACATAACCTTCTTTGTAGGGAAGTGCTACAAAATACTTCTCTCTGGTCCAAAAAGCATCTGGCCTATTGGCAGTGCAATCTTTTCTAAGTTTGTCAGAAATATTTTGAAAGGTTTTTGGACCATGCAATTCAGCATTTCTAACAATCTTATTGATCTTGGACAGATCTTGCAAACTGTGCTGAACCACATCTTCTTCTCGAGGTTGGACATTAACTTTAAAATCATTTGAAGCAGGAACAGTGACCAAACCTGCTTTTGTAGTGAAAGTGACAGAATCTTTACCAAATGTCACTGGCAAATATTTCTTCAAGAAATCTTGTCCCAACAAGACATCAGTGCCTGTATCAAAACTATACAAAGTGACATAAAATTGTACATGATTTAACAAAATAGGAAATTCAGGGGCTATGTAATTAATTTCTATCAGATCTTTAGTAATAGCCCTGAACTGTAGTTTAGTAGGCTGCCAATAATAAGATGGGATGGCTCCATATTTGCAGCAACTACTCATTGCTCCAGAATCAATTTGTGCATCCAGAGTATATGACTTGATCTTGGGAACTTTAATCTCAATGGGAATTATCACCCTATCTCCTATCCCCATAACATCAATCAATTCTATATCTGATTTTGGAATTTTATCTTCTGGAACATTCTTCATCAGCATATTGACTAATTTAGAATTACATTCATCATAATCAGAAATTAATAACTGAAGTTTGGAAGACAATTGGATCATTTCTGACCTTGTATGATGAATTGAAGATTCTAAATCTGAAATTTTTCTCTTTAGAGTATCGATTTTATCCATACCTAGAGATACTGTGATCTGTAAGGGTTTGAACATTGAATCGAACTCTTTTTCAAAGTTTTCTTCTTCTTCTGAAAATCTTTCTTGTTTCTTCTTGGTAGGCAACTGCTTTTCTAGATTTTCAAGCTTTTCGTTCAATCTTCTTCTTGCTGTAAACTGGACTAGGTCAAGCTGTGCCATTTCAGCTTTGACTGCTATAATCTTTGCCTGCAAATCTTCTGAAGAATTGAGACTGAACATTTTAATGTCAGGAATAAAAGTATCATCTGAATCAGATGAGCTAGAATTCAATTCTAACTTTCCAATTTCAGGAATTTCATTATCTTCAAAGTCAGAAGAAGAACTAGAGACTTCAAAATATTCACCATCTGAATGGGAAATAAGATCCCAATCTTGTGGATTATGGACAGTAGAAAAAATATCCACAATTTTCATTTGCTTCTTGTCTTTCTTTTCTCTGCAAGCATTAGCATAGTGACCTTCTTTCCCACAAATAAAACAAACAACTTTTTTAGAAGGTTTTGTCCTTTTCCTAAATACTATCCTTCTTCATTTAAAAGATCTCTTTGAAGGATAATATTTCTTTCTCTTAGGCACATATTTATCAGGCTTGCAAGAACAAGACTTTTTAGATCAAAACTGCTTAAGATCAAAACTCAGAGATTTAGCCCCTTGCCTTCTCCGATTGTGATTGTTTTCCCACTGTTGATCTCTTTAGATCCAACAGCTCTCGTCGTCCCCGCCCTTTCACTTTGCCCTTTTTGCCTCCACTTTCTCTTTAAATATCCACCGTCCATCATCAGATCGAACGGTCCATAGCAAATCTGGTTGGGCCATTCCCCGCCATTACTGACCGCGCATCTTTCCATATCACGCTCCACCCTCTACCGTCAGATCTCATCGCTCCATATCCAATGGCCACCATTGCGTTTCTCATTTTTTCTGCGCCCGAAGATTAACACTCTAAAAAAATGCGAAATGGGCGGTTTTGAGGAGGACACGTGTTAGGCGGCAAGCGTTATCGCATCTTTTGGGGAAAATTTCAAAACCGCTCTATTTCAGCTCGAAAATAGTTGTTTTCTCCTAAAAACCACTTCCCCTCTTCTGCCTCCGATAGCGCTTCTCAAAGATCTCGACCGTTGATTTGTTTAGATATACGGCCCTCATTGCATCGTGTTCTCAGTCATGTTTCTTTCGTCGGGCTTCCACAGAGTTTCATCGGATGATCCCAGCCATTGATATCCTCCTGAGATCTAACATTCCACACTCAATCGCCCTCCACCCATGTCGGTCCCACCATTCAAACGCCCAATTTCATTCATTTTCATCCATTTCCTTTGTAATTTGCCCAAAGGTAAACTTTAGTGTTTTACACCAAAAGTTTATTTATTCGCCTTACCTTCCAAAGGCAACCCCTCTGGAAAATCATGACCGTCGACCACCACCATCAGATCTAATCGGACAGTTCAGAAGCATTTCTCCACCAGACCTTCATCAGATCTTTCCCCCACCATTATACAACAATTTTCACCGTTTTCTCCACTACAACCGTTGTTTCCACTGTTGCGTTTCCATCTCCTTAGTCATCCATAGCATCCACCTCCACTCTCGCATGAATTTCTTAACAAGTTTTTGTGTTTTGCAGGATTACAGACGGTGTGAACCATTATTGCTCACAGTCACAGTCATAGTGACACAAAGCGCAGAGGAAGCTTTTTCCGAGCCAGAGATTGCAGAAAAAACACCTGGGAAGGTTTTTGAATGATATATTGCATTGAAAGACTAGTGTTTAACGTTGTAAAACCTCCAATGCCATTAGAACTGCATTTCCACAGACAGAGACAGTCAAAGAAGCGGCAAAGAGTATTAGTGAAGGATTCAAGTGGTTTAATGCCCATTATTGAAGATTTTGAGCTTTAATTCAGCGTTTAAAGGGCGAATGTACAAGATTGAAGACCTTATGAATGACTCAGAAGGCCTAATGAGGCCTAAAGCACAGAAGCAATCCTTATAAGTGTTTCACATCAGCAGGAGGTTCTTTCCCGAGAAAGGACAAAGTTCCCATAATGTTTTTACTCTTCATCAGTGTTCCCGAGAAGATCTACACCCTAACAGAAAGTCCTAATGTTGTGAGAGCATTTGTTACATAGTATGGCAGACCTAAAGTCATTTAACTGCCTTATTTTTCCCAGAGTACTACAGAGTACAGATAGCCGAAAAGTACATCAAAGAACATACCTCTGAAGTTATATCAACCTGTCGAAGACCACTCTTTCATCCAAAGAGTGCTGAGAGTCAATGCAATGATATTAAAGCAGAATGGGCCTTAAGCTCTCTTCTTCCTCTATTTTAATGTTTCATTTAAAGTTCTATCTACCTCTTCTGCCTCTCTTTCAGCTATAAAACTCATGAAAAATACATTGTAAAGGTTGTTGTTTGGATAACCGTGGATTGTAAGTTGTTTCTTTGAGATAGAGTTCTGTGTATCAGTTGTAAAATAGGTCGAGGAGATGATTTTAGACTGAATATCAAGTTGTTGGACAATGTTGTATATGACTAGTGTTGCTCTTTAATATGACAAGCAATTTCTTTGGATCCTGATTTAAAGCAACGGTGATTTTTTCTATCTTTGTCTCTGTTTTCCTTTTGTAATTCATCATAATTCATTTCTCTGATAAGAATCAGTAATCTGGCTTAGGATATACCCTTGAATGGTACCTTAATTCCCTTGCTCTTCTCATCTTTGATGTTTTCTACTAATTGTGCAATCTGAGAACTAGTTTCAAGGTAATTTAGCCAGTATAGTAGTTGGTTTTCCCTGCTTACTGATGCATGAATTTAGAATATGTTCTTCGATGTTCTTGTCTGGTTTTAATTAAAATAATTGGGATACTGGGATATTAGAATTGATTATATCTCACTAGGGTCCTTTCCTAACTGTTAAACCTTTATAAGTTCCATTAAGTTGAATGTCAAAGCATTGAAAGTTCAAAGTATTTATTTGATCTCAGGCTTCACCTTTGTGTTAAATCTTTAATGTTTCCTATTGTCTGAAGAGTTAGCCCCTTAGGAGTTTGATCATAGTTGTTTAAGGCATGCCCTGTCCCTAGATTTTCTTCCTAAGTGGTCACCTTGGAGGTTTCCTTGTCATTCACCTTCATTCCTAATCATTTCATCCCATACTATCATCTTTAAGAGATCCTCTGTTTTAGATGACTATCCCATTTGAAAGCCTTGGATATTGAATAACAAGTAAACCCTTTTATGACTCCATTTCCCAATGGTCTCGAGTTTTCTTTTAATTGTCTCCCTTTGCCAAAAACACTTCTTTGCTCACTCTTTGTCTTATATTGAACCCTTCATTCATGTTTCCCAACAACCAAAAAAACAAACAAACAAAACAAAACAAAAACCCTTGTGCCTTACAACTAGCCTAATACCTTAGACTGAACCTCAAAGATACATATTTATTTGCCTTTATAGAGAGTTCCCTCTCTGGATCCAGGAGGGCTAGATCCTGAGGTCCCAAAATGGTTTTGATGTTGTCTTATCTTTTGGTATTTCCAAACTTTCCAAAACATAGGAACCCCAACATAATGGCGACTCAACTAGGGAACATAACCATATTAGCCTAAGTCTAGTAGTTAATCATTGTGGTGGACAATAAAACTCCTTGAAACATTCTAAACCTTCCACCTGGCGACTCCACAGTTCCTTAATGATTAAAAGACTCCACTGGTGATCAGTAGGCCTGCTGATTATCTTGGTTTTCACAAGACTCCACTAGGAGACCAGATTTAATTACAACATCAGCCATAATAGAAGAAACACATAGGATCAAGCTTATTTGTTTGAAAACATACATATTGGATTCAAGAACCATCCATACTAGAGCTTATCCTAATCCAAACCCACCTAAAATAGTTCACAACCCTGAGAGCATTCTTAGGAAATCTCCCACCCCTAGAAAGCCAACTATTTCCAAACCCATTCATAGAGAAAATTCAGCCCCTGAAAAATTTTCAGCTCTATCAGACACTCATTTAGACTTAGACTTACCAAACACTCTACCAAGAACTAAGTCATTTAGTGTTTTAGATCAGTCAGACTTTGAGCCTCCAAGTTCGCCATCTCATAGTGGTCAACATAGTAGGAATAGAGAGACCCCTCCATCTACACCTCCCGATATTCATTTTATTCATAACTTGGGCCTCTATCACCCTAAATCAGCTCAACAATTTGTTGTTGGTCCTAGCATTTCTATCATCCGTATACCTGCTGCACAAACCAATCCTTTACCTCCTCAAAACACCATCATGGCAGCCTGGTATGCACCTCTAGTGTTACCACAGCCTTTGGCTCGACTACCAAATGATTATCAATCAAAAATCCCTCATTTCACTGGAAAAGAGTCTACCACTGCTCAACATCATGTGGATAGGATGGAAGATGCCTTTGACTACATGGAAATTGAAGATGAAACCATTAAGACGAGGATATTTGCCCAGAGTTTGGGAGGAGAGGTGAAGAAGTGCTTTAAAAGCCTGCCTCCTAACAGTATCAATGATCTTCCCTCCTTGTACCAAAATTTCATAAACAAATGGGAAGTTAAGACCAGCCCTCTCCAAATACTAGCAGAATACAAGAATCTGAAAAGAAATATAGGAGAGAGTGTCCATGACTATTATACAAGGTTTGACAATGTTTACAACGCTCTTCCTCCACACATGAAACCTCCCCAAGGAATGGCCTTGGTGAAATACCCTGAAGGCTTTGATGCTGACATGGCCTATCAACTTAGGGAGAGAGATTATAACACATTGGAAGACATGCAAAAGGAGCAGTGAGCGTAGAGGAAAACCTGATTGAAAAAAGAGCTAGAATGAGGTCTGAGAAAAAGGTAACATATAGGGATGACACATCAAATTCCACATCCGATCCCAAGTATGACAGTCTAGCCAAAAACATGGAAAGGCTAGAGAAAATAATGGAGAAAATGGTTGTCACTTTCAGTAATCAGAACATAAACCAAAATCAAAACCAAAACCAGAACTATAGGAGAAACAATCCCCCAAACAGACAAAGAGACTCTGATCAACAAGTCATACCCCCATTTCAAGAGAATTTTCTTGATGAAGATGAGGGGATAATAGAAGAGTCTGAGGGAACCATAATAAACATGGTAGAAGTAGACAACTAGATTCACACCTGCTGCACATAAGATAATCTGACCTCATACTCCCATTGGAATGAGGAAGGGTTAGAATCTGAGGATTATAGGTTGGGAGTTGAAAATGCCATCATGCAGGTCAGGGAAGAGTATGAACTCAGGAGCAAAAAGAGCTTAGACACTTCCAAACCCAAAGCCTCTGAGATTACCATTAATGAAAAGGCCTGAGAAAACTCCTAAGGTGACTGCTGAAAGTAAAAAATCAGCAGTTGAGAGTTATGGGAAAAACAAAGAGAAATACAACCAAATTACTGATAAACAAAGTCAAGAAACTAGCAGCACTAGCATTGCAGCTAATGCTCCTGACAAAATAGCTTCAAACATTGTACATAGTGAGAATCAGCATGCTGGTTCTGCCAATAAAATGGTGGCCAATAGAATATAATTGAGTCTTACAAAGAGTCAATCTCCTTTCAACTTGGAGAGTGAGATTGCCAAAATTAAATTTTCTGTCCCACTCTCTAAGCTGGCCACTCAAGATGTATATAAAGGCCAAATTTTGAAAGCTCTAAATCTAGGAGAAAACAGTGACACTGTCAATTTAAGCGATGATCAACCAGCCCTTCTATTTGGTCTGAAGATAGAGGGGAAGTTTCAGGAAGGGGTAGTACCTCCTTTTTATATCAGTCTCAATATCCATGAAAAGATCCTTCATAATGCTACACATGACTCTGGGGCATCACACAATCTAATGCCTAAGGAAATTATGGAGAAGTTAGGCTTAGAGATAACCCGACCCTATAAGGATTTATATTCATTTGACTCTAGCAGAGTGAAGTGCCTTGGCCTAATCAAAGATCTATGTGTGAATTTGACTCAAATCCCAGCCAAATGCATGGTTATGGATGTTGTAGTGGAAGATGTGCCACCTAAGCATGGCATGTTGTTGTCAAGGTCATGGGGTGCCAATCTGCAAGGTACAATGCAGATGGATGGGTCATATGCCACAATCCCTATCTTTAGCCAACTTAGGAGACTATATAGAGAGGCACAAATGAAGTTTATGGTTAGCAGCCCTGAAAAACCTGAAAAATCACCTTTGTACTCTATCCATACAGATCTGGACTCTTTTATCCTTTTCAATGATGGACCCATGGATGAACAAGACCTAGAAGACAGAGATTCAAACAATAGAGTAGAAGCCACATATTTTAACATAATGGCCACTCTATAGAGGAAAACGAGGGAGAAACGTTAGAATAGTGCACTGAATCAAAAACTCAGAGTGAACAAAACCAAGACTGCAAAGTGCAAATTACTCATCACTCTGAACTCCATGCACATCATGAATAACAAAACATTACACACCACGGTGCAGACCCCATAATACAACATAATGGTGAACCCAGCATTAGGGATGCAAATGATGATAAACCTATAAGCAATCCCTTATGGAGGATGAACTTTGATGGGTCTTGCACTAGAAAGAATGCAGGAGTGGGAGTGTGGTTACATAACACTGAGAGTGACTATGCCGAGAGTCATGCCTTCAAGCTAGAATTTAAATGCACAACAATATCGTGGAGTATGAGGCTCTCATCCTAGGATTGAATCTATTGAAAAAACTAGGAGCCCGAAGGATAACTGTACATGGAGACTCTGAGCTAGTAATCAAACAAGTGAATGGATAATACACTGCAAAGCATCCTAGATTAAGAGCATACAGAAATGATGCTATGGATTTACTGAAAACCTTTGCAGAATACGAACTTGTGTTTGTTCCTAAGAGTCAGAACATCATTGCGAATGGATTAGCCTGCGTTGCTAGTTCATATCACAAATCACCTAGTGACAAACAGTATCATCATTCATCACAACAGAGCTGCCAGTGTGTTGTGGTAAAACACAACCCCCCCATTTTTGACTTTTTCACTTCAAATAATGGGGACCCTTTCTATAAATTTTTGACTAAACGTCTTTTCAGATTTTTATTTTATTTGATTATCCTACGCGATTGTTAATTTTTCATTTTCTTTGAATTCTTGTTTTGATTGCTTTGTTAGAATTAATTTTTTATAAGCCTCCCATTGACGTTTGTTTCGCCTCATTTGGTCAACTAGTTTAAAAATGGTACTCCTTTGAAGTCCCATCATTTATCTAAGTCTGGGTTAAAAATGTTATTTTTATTCTTTTTATTTATTTTCAGAGTAGTTGTAGTTTAGAAAAACTTAATATTAAAAAATATATATTATTAAAAAAAAAAAAAAAAAATTAATTTCTCCCGGATCCGTCGCAGATCGCAGATCGCAAATTTCAGATTCGTCGCAGATCGCAGATCGCACATTTCAGAATCCGTCGCAGATCGCAGATCGCAAATTTCAGATTCCTCGCAGATCGCAAATCGCAAATTTCAGAATCCGTCGCAGATCGCAGATCGCAAATTTCAGATTCGTCGTAGATCGCAGATCGCAAATTTCAGAATCCGTCGCAGATCGCAAATTTCGATTCGTAAAGCGAACGCAAAATTTTGCAATTTTGGATCCATGTAATATGTAATGTCAGATCGCAATTTCGCAATTTTGGATCCATCGCATATCGCAATATCACAATTTCGGATCGATAGCAATTTTTAGAACATGCATATTTGAAAAACCCCGATCCAAGGTTCTTGCGATATGCGATGTGTTAAAATTTTTTAATATAAAGTTTTTTTTTTTTTTTTTAATTGTTTCATCCCTTATGCCTCCCGTACCTCCACCTCACTCACCCTCACGTCACCCTCACCTCACACTCCACTCACCATACCCCTCCACAAACTCACATGGATGAATTAATAAAGTGTGGATTGATTTCAATGGTTTGTTTAATGGATTATGGGTATGGATTGATTTCAATGGTTTGTAAATTAATTTTTATATTTTTATATTATAATAATTATATTATAATTATAATATTTATTATAATTTTAATATAATTTGAATTATAATATTAATTATATTTAAATTAACTTTTTCAAATCATTTGTATATTAATTTAATTTTGTAACTTAATTAATTTCTAAATTAGATGATAATTAATTAGAATTAATTGTATATATTAGTTAGTTAATAATTAATTTAGAATTAATTATTAGATAATTAAAATCTAATTTAGGATTAAAATTTTAATTAAAAATTCTGATTTTTAGCCCAACAACAGAATTTCCAGAATTATGCGAGTTTTGACTCATCAACTTTGGAGGCTCATAGATTGAGTTATACTTGGCCAAATAAGGCCCAGGATGGCTCATTGGAAAGATAAAATCAAGGAGAACATTTCTAAGGAGGTTCCACTAATAGATTTGGTCATTAATTGGGTCAAAAATCATGTAGAAGATCAAGCTCCGAATTTCTAAAATAAAATCAATTCTCTAAGTTATTTTCTGCATTTTCATTTGTCATAAGCCTCTTCTAATTGTAGATTCGCTCATCAATAATATCTTTGGCCAATTAAAACATCCCATGCATCAATAGAGAGTTTATATTTTATTTTCAATTATTTATTTAAATAGAATTTGATTGGATTTGTTTTAATGCCAGAAATGGTATTTTGATTTTATTGTTACATTTTAATTCATTTTGATTTCTTTTTGCAGGAAAACAGTAGAAGATATATGGAGAAAAAGACTTCAATCAATGAGAATGCTCCAACAATTAAAAGATTGGAATTTTTGAGCAAATAAAAGTGATTGGGCAGATTTTCTTCAACAAACTTTCATCTCAAGAATTCCTTTGCAAATATTATAAATAGCGGATTGCAGAATGGAATAGGGGCTGCTCTCATCTGCAATTCCAGACTTCTAAAAGCATTTCTGTAATAGGGGTTTAGAGTTGTAGATGGGGAGGAGAGAAAAATTTCAAATCTGAACATCATTGAGGGTTTTTCTTTATGTCTTGAATTATGCATGATGGGCAGAGTTTGCATTTCTGCAGCTCTAGTCTTGAAAGCAGAAATTCAAGTAGTGTAAAGTACTGTTAGAGACCAGGATTAGAGAAGCAGATTCAATTAACTGGTATTTTTGGCATTTCTGTATCAAATACCAGTTTCATTTTTATGTTAATAAAATTGTTGTTTCATTTTATTCATGTTTATGCATTTCTGTTGATATGGATAATTTGTCTCAAATTGTTATGTATCTCTGTTCTTATTGATTTAACTCTGATTTTTGAGTAACGATTTGCTCGGAAATCTGTCTTACAAAACTGATTTCTTAAATAATAATATGTTGTGAATTTCTTCTACATATTATTGTTTAATTATTGGCTTGATTGATTTGATAATCAATATCATTTTTGTGAATTTCTTCCGAAGTGTTGTTGATTTATTATTTCAGTCAAATGGTCTCAATAGAATATGTTTTGGTACTCACAAATGTGAGCTAAATTGAATTTCTTCGTTGGTTTGACATTAATTAAAAACGAGACATATTTTAATCCTCATTACTTAATTATCTTGCTCTTAGTTGGGTTAGATTTTCATCTACATGATTGAGATAGGATTTAGATTAGTTTCTTTTGCTTGCATTATAGAATAAGTTTGCATTTAGATTAATTTCTACATTCTTTTAAGTCCTTTTCTCGAAGAGGCAAAATCTTAGTTGTGGTTTGGCTGAACCCAAATCAGCTTAAGGGTCATTCTCTTGCCTGATCAGCAAGAAGAATTGATCTGATATCCCTGTCTATTGGTAGTTAACGATACATTGTAAACCAATAGCAATAGGGAAAATGTAACTGGACCTAGTTAAACCAGTCGGAGCCACTATCATAAACGGAAAATGAGCTGTATTAAGGTCCGGACCGGGTGGTTATCCCCCAATGTTGTAGCAGCGATTTTCGAGGCCTCAACATTTTTGGCGCTAGAAGGAGGGCCTGAAACTTGTTGTCTGTTGGAGCCTTTTCAATTTTAACATTTTATTTAATCACGATGGCTCCTCTTAAACTTCCAATTTGGAGTTGTATCCATGGACGTGCATCTTCCAATACTCCACCTGAAGTGGTAACACTCTTGTCTCAGGTAAAATTCAATGGTAAGAAAAATTCTTCTGCTTTTAATCATGTCCTTCAATTTATTCAAAATGTTTCAAATTATGATTTTCAAGGAATTGATGAAGGCATCTTATGCAGAATTTTTACTCTCACA